>JAJTUV010000207.1:0-1200000 GCA_021653895.1 Mastomys natalensis
AAGGCTACATGTAATAATAAAAAAGCATTTTGAAACCAGATGTAGCTTTTATTTTTTTTCAGTTCTAGAGAGCATACTCAGAGCCTCACACATGGTCAGCAAGAGATCTGTTGCCGAGACACACCAGCCCTCAAACTACACTATTTATTTATTTCTGTTTCTTTTTTTTTTTTCTTTTTCTTTTTTTTGGTTTTTCGAGACAGAGTTTCTCTGTGTAGCCCTGGCTGTCCTGGAACTCACTCTGTAGACCAGGCTGGCCTCGAACTCAGAAATCCGCCTGCCTCTGCCTCCCAAGTGCTGGGATCAAAGGCATGAGCCACCACCGCCCGGCACTGCCTTAGCCTCTTGAGTGCTAGGTTTACAGGCAAGTGTCATGATGCTGTCCTTCCTCAAGTTCTTCTGTCAGGAATTTTACCACAGACGAAAGGAACTAACACAGTGCTGACTTCCATCCAGAGACATGTTTGTGGGACTGCATAAGGGTATCCTGGTTCTTGGCTGGGCATGGGCCTAGAACCCCGAGACTCCAAGGGAGAAACGGCAGGAGTTCGGCCACGCCCCCAGAACTCAGGGTCTTGAAAAGCAGTCCAATCTCCATAGACCTACATTGTTCAGTCACGTAGGCCATTACAGCCCCTCCCAAAGTGCACAGGTAGAGGGTGTAACTACAGACCTCAGGCCCTAGAGATTTACATACTAATGAAGGTCAGAGGGTGGAGCCAATTAAGCATGCCCCCAGAACCTCCCCCTTTCTCCCTCCCTACTTAACTCAGGTCTGCCCTGAGTTTGGGGGGGTACATCCAGATCCATCTACCATCCGCCATGACAATAAACCCTTTTGAAACCAAGGACTTCCTCGTATCATTGGGGCCTGCCGGGCCTGCCAGGCAGCCGTCTCCGAAGCCTCCAGCCACTGGAACCTGGGACCTTCCTCCGGTACGAGACACAGGCTGCCTGGAGGCCTCCAGGCAGCCTCCACCTCGCAGGTCCCGGGCCCCTGGACCGCTGCCGCGTGGGCCCGAGGCCCGCTGCTGCGGCCCGACAGGTTTTTCCCACACATGTTAGCAGTCACAGTAAAGGTTACTGGCACCTTGGGGACAGAGGTGAAGGTTACTGTTGAATATTCCACAATGCGTGTGGCAGGTCCTTATAACCAAGAACCAAACTATTTGAAGCCTTGAAGGGGGCAGTGCAGCAGTGCAGACTTGAGCAGTCAGGGGGTCCATCAATAAACCCCACCCTATCTGTGGGACGTAAAAGTAGCCTGGTTCTTGGTTAAGCTAAGGCTAGAAACCCCAGAAACCCTGAAGGGACAGTAGGCACTTCGCCTGTTCCCAAGCACCAGGCCCCTGTCACTAGCCACAGCCTACACAGACACACCCATAGATTTGTGGCCATCAGTCACATAAGGGCAATGCCCCAAGCCTCTCCACTTGTAGAGGACATGACCTACGGTCACATAGGCTCCATTTTAATGAGGTACCTAAAGGCCTGGAGGGCTTAGCCAATAAGTTTTCCTTCCCAGACATCTCTCCCTGCAGAAGGTATTTAACCTCAGGCTCACTCTGAGAAGTGGGGTATGGTTTTACACATCTGCTTTCCGCCATGACAATAAATGCCTTAAAACCATGGACTGCCTTTCTTCATTGGGATCTATCGTGCGGAGCCATGGAGATGGCTTTTGCCTATAGAGTCCCTAATCTCCTGTAGAAGGCCTCTCTGTGCTAGCAGCCATGGCCACCACCAAACCCAAGCCCAAGCCAACCACCACCAAGCCAAGGACTCTCCCGGAGGGACCAGCCGGTTTTCCCCCTCTGCCCTGGGTCAGATTCAGCCCGTAGGCCCCCACTCTCTTCTCAGCTCTTCCTCGGAATGGCATCCAGCGGCACCCGGGTGTCCAAGAGCCTGAGGACCCCATGGCCTCTGCCCTCCTTGTAGGCCTGGGGACCTCCGATCTATCTCCAACTGTTCTGCACCTCAGACTGCGCTTCCCCACCCCTATATCCGTGTCCCGGGGCTGGCCCACAGCCCATCACCCACCCAGGGACAGCGTGGGGTAAGCGAGGTCAACCTGCGGGGTCCTTCCTCCTTGAGCGGCCGTACCCTGTGGCCGAGCGGACTTGGGACCCACAACCCTACACCTGTCTTCCCTGTCATCTCTGTTGCTACGGAAAAGAAGCTTGTTCTGGTTCTGATCAATGACACTAAGAACGGATGAGACCCGAGACAGATGCTGAACAAGTAAAGACCTTTGTTTTCTTCATAGAAGAAACAGATGTGGGAACTAGAGAGACCACTGAGCAGTGAAGAGCCCTGGCTGCTCTTGCAGAGGACTCAGATTTGGTTCCCGGTTCCCATGGGGTGGCTCATAACTGTACACAGCTCTAGTCCTGGGGAACTGATGCCTTCTTACAGCCTCTGCGGGCATTGTACTCATAGGCAGAAAGGTTTTGTTTCAATTCAACTATGAAACTTAAAAAAGAAACAGATGGGTTTGGCCTCACCCTCCCACTCCTTCCTCTTGTGTGATCTCCAGGGCTGTGACAGCCACCTTGTAACGACTAGGGACAGAACAAGAAAACTGCCCGGTGTGACCATGTATGGTTTTCTACTTATTTTTTTAATATGTTTCGCCTGTGGGCGTATCCATGCACCACATGCATGACTGGTGGAAGTTAGGAGACAGTGTGATTTCCCTAGAAGGAAAGCAGCCATGTAAGTGCAGGGAACGAAACCAGGGTGCTATGCAAAAGCAGCCATGGAGTCATCTCTCCAGCTTCTTGGTGTACATTTTAAATCCTGGAACTTGACAGAGGCAGGAACTCTTGAGTTCCTGGTCAGTCAGGGCTAAATAGCTAGGATCCATCTCAGAAAGAAGGAGGGGGGCACAAAGTGGGAGGGTGACAGGAGACATAGAGAGAAATGGACAGGGAGAGAGGGAGGGAGAGAGATAGAGATAGAGATAGAGAGAGAGAGAGAGAGAGAGAGAGAGAGAGAGAGAGAGAGAGAGACCACAAAGGCCATGATATTAGAGATCTGGGCTCTTTATTTCCGGACTTGTGCGTGAGGAAACCATAACCTCTCAGCTTAGATACCTCTGATTTCTCTTTCTTACACATTCCTGATGCACAGAGATCAGTGTAGAGTCTAACTGTAGAGGGCCTGGTGGGATTTCAGTGAACTCAGCTGCTTCGAGACCCTTGCTTCTCTTCTCTCCTCTGCTCTGTGGTAAAAGCTAGGTGCATTCCCAGATGCACAGAGGAAACTGCCTCACATGAGGGAATAAAACTGCCGTTGTTGCTCAACAGTCAGCCTGCAGAAGCCAGCCATCTGGGTCCGGAGGGGTAGGTATCAGTCAACTGTCACCGGTCTGTCAAAAGAGGACTCAGTCAGGGATGTCCACCCTGTTCATCCAAAGCCTCTTCACAGAACCACCTGTGTGTGGTTGCTTGCCTAAATCCACCTTAGGGAAGAGCGGATGACACTTTGCTGGTGCCTTAACTCTTTTGCCTTCCACAAGAATCCCACAGTCTGTTTCTCCTGCTAAGCAAATTGTGGAAACCCGATGCAAGGCACTTAAGAATTCTCAGACTAGCCGGGCGGTGGTGGCACACGCCTTTAATCCCAGCACTTGGGAGGCAGAGGCAGGAGGATTTCGGAGTTCAAGGCCAGCCTGGTCTACAGAGTGAGTTCCAGGACAGCCAGGGCTATACAAGAGAAACCCTGTCTCGAAAAACCAAAAAAAAAAAAAAAAAAAAAAAAAGAATTCTCAGACTGGAGAGCCGGATATAAATGCTCTGATAGAAGGAAATGGGAAAGGGGGGAAGGGAGGTAAATAGAGAAGGAGAAAGGAGCTGGGTAAAATAACAAGAAGGATGTCTGAAAACCCCACAAGGAGTCATACTATCAACTACTTGCCAAACAAATAAACAAAATATAGTACAAGTAACTCCATGTGTAAAAATACATATAGAGTTTTAATGAACTTCTTCATCTGGGCTAATGGCATCTCTCCCAAAAGCCAAGTGATGTGTTTTGTAAACACAGTATGATGCGCAGGAGGGTGTGCCTAGGAAATGCTTGGTTGTCCCCCAGAAATGGAAATGTCCCCAATTCCCTACTGCTGAAGACACTACACACTTCTGAAATAAGGCCTAGAGATCCAGAGACCCCTGAGCTGGAACTGACCTGAATATCTCCTCCTGAATACTAGCTTTTATGGTTCCAGAAGATGACATAGAAGCTTCCAAAAGAGGGCAGCAACCAACAGTTCTGCCCAGCTAAGATGCCCATGAACCACATCGATGACTATCTTGGCTTAATAATTGTAAGAGCATTGGGACACCCTGCTGCTAAGGAAGAAGTCTAACATTATCAGAAAGCCCTAGCTCAGAAAAAAAAAAAAAAAAAAAAAAAAAAAAAAAAAATGGCAGACTCCTTTTGTCAGCAGGGCTTCTCCTTCTCTGACCTTGTGTTGCATCTAACTTTGGCCAGCAAAGGAGACCCAACGCTCGGTTCTTCTTTAAGCAGTTTATTCAGGAACCTTGAATAATTTTTTCTACTACCCCGGGGAAGAGCCCGCCACAGGCTAAAATACTACATGGGCTGCAACCCCATAAGCCACGTGGCACACGCTTACAGGCACACATATGCGAAAGCAAGCCTGATCATCAGTCTCAGCCAAATAAGGACTATATGTCCAGGAGAGCACTCGAGAAAGGCGGGAATCAGAACAAAGCAGCTCTCCACAGTTCCCCCTTTTGTTTTAAAATGAAACAGGTGAGAGTAGAGGTCTGATCTCAGAGAAGGCAAAGGACATTGTGCTAAGCTAGGGCTAGAGGCCCGTCGGTACCATTTTTCACTGAGGTGGGAACGATGGTGGGAAAATTTAGGGATAGGACGGTACCAACCCGCATCAATCAGACGTGCTCTCCTTGAGGCTGCTAATGACAACCAGCATGCCCCAAGTGCGGTCTTTGCCTCGCAACCTGAACATGCGGTCATGGCTTCATGGTCACAAGCCATGCTTGAGGGGACTGTCCTGCCTCAATGGCTGCAAAGGCCTGAACGATCATGGCTGTATTACGCCTCTGTGTGGCCCTGATTTTGCATAAACACCACAGGCAAACAGGGAGGCAAGCACCAAGAGAATAGCCAGGATCCCATGCCCGCCCATTCCTTCAGATGGTCAATCGCTGAGGCCATCCAAGCCGTGAATCCAGTTGTAAGGCTAGGATTCTAGGCGTGTGGAGTTCACCGCCACGATGGCCATCCGTAGTTGTCTCATCAATCCATCAAATCAGCTGACCAATCTCCTGCTAAATGACTAGACAATTGGGGAGAAAGATTAGGGCTCTAGTAAAATTCTGAAATTGAATGGAGGTGACACACAGTCCTGGGAATTTCCATTCGCACCCAACTTGGGCAAGCTGCCATAGAGCATTCACTTGTTCCTGCACCAGATCAACCCTTTGATTAACTAGCATAAGTCCTCCTTTTAATTGGCATTCAAAGACGCTTGGAAATCCAAAGCAGCAGCTGTATTAGCAGACAGATTATTTAAAGCATGGGCTGTCTGTACTGTCTGATCCATGGCTATGGCAGCAGCAGCAGCCCCTGCGCTGCGATGGAAATGGCGGCCACAATGGCTGCCGTTATACCAAAATCTCTTTTGGAATTGAAATTAAACTAGAGAATTGGGAGCTTCAACAGGAACAGGAACCCATCTGGGAAGAGGGGACTATAGCAATAGGAAAAGCTCAGCATCCCAGCACATACTATAAAAACAATCTTGCACACTACAATTCAAATATCTTACAAATTGTTGACTACTATTACTGACAATAAACACAAAAGGCGTCCAAACACAAACAGGGTAGGGCCAAAGGAGATATTTCTGCCTGGCATTATCCTGTGAACATTTTCATGGAAGGGTTTCTCGTAGTAATACGTGGGGGAGAAAAAACGTTCCTTTTTACCATGGCCCCGGAGAGGTTTCCACCGAAATCTCGCTATCCCATGAGCTCCACCTCCAATCATTGCCATGGGAGACAAACCATGGCAGCTGCCATTTATCCCACAGAGTAGCCATACATTATAAGGATTAATAGGCATGACCATACTAGGATCTTGCCAGGTATAGTTATACCCTGCAAAGGTGGTATTATGAGTGGTCCCATTCCTGGTGAGAAAGTAAAATATCCCCTCTTTGCCCATTGCACTACCCTATCTTGACATCCTGTCCAGGGAAACAAAAGGTCTTCTTCGTGTAGCCAAAACAAAAGGGTGCCCAATGGGGGGGTTTTGGCCTGATCATCATTAGTAGGCCACCATCCTTCCAGCCAGACACCCATGAAACGGTACGTCCCAACCAAAGGACCATCTGGCAGATAAAACCAAGCAGCTGTCTGATTATAAATCAATACACAGTCACTCTTATCACTAATATTCCTAACCTTAACAAAGCATAAATGCCCTAATAATTCAAAGCTTCTATTCTGTTAATGCTAGCTATTTCATTATCTTTAGGCAAAAAGGGCAAATCTAAACTCCTATTGCTAATAAAAAAGCGGGGAAAGACTTGTGCACTATGTCTTATCGACATGGGCCTCAGGAACACCGACAGAATCCCCATCACGGCTCCGCCATCCCGATATCAGAATTGCCAACAGCGTCAGGATTTTCAGCGAGGTCTTCATGATGAATCTTCCTCACCAGGTGTTCCGGCACCCACACTGGGTCTTGCTGATCCTGGGGAAAAGACACAAACAGAACCTCGTGCCCATGTCAGCACGGGATCAGGCCCTCACCAAGAGCCTGTCAAGATGTCTTTCCACTTTACCATGCCTTTTGATGGGCCATGGGAATCTTGATGCCTATCCACTGCTGAGTGGCCTTGAGCATCCAAATTTTAAAAATTAAAGTAAATAAGGCTAAAGATATTCTCTCTTTTGGGGTGCAGCCTTGGCCTATTCCCCCTTTTTGTTTTTGCAGACATTCTTTTAAGGTGCGATGAGCACGCTCCACAATGCCTTGCCCTTGAGGATTGTATGGCAATCCATGAATAAGCTGCACCTCCATCTGCTTGCAGAAGGAGGCAAAGGTCTGAGCCGTATAGGCTGGTCCATTATCTGTTTACAACTGTTGTGGTTTTCCCCACACAGCCCAGGCATCTAGACAATGTCCTATGACATTGTGAGCCTTTTCCCCACTTAGAGGGGTAGCATGCATGACACCCGAGCAGGTGTCAACGGACACATGAACATATTTTTAAGGTTCCAAATTCTGATATGTGAGTGACATCCATTTGCCAGAGTTTTAGTGGTAACAGTCCTCTAAGTTCACCCCCACACCGGGAGGGTGATGATGAGTAACACTGAGGACAGTCCAAGACCACCTGCCTGGCATCTGCTCTAGACAGGTGGAATTTCTGTTGTAAAGTCTTTGCGTTCACATGAAATAACTGATGAAACTGTCTGGCTAGATCTATAGATGAGTTCCAAAAGATACATTCCATCCTAGTCCATTGATCAACTCTATCATTGCCTTCGCTTAATGGTCCAGGCAGCCCTGTGTGCGCTCTGATATGTTGAATATAAAAGCGCTTCTCTCTTTGCCAGATAAGCTGTTGCAACTCTTGTAATAAGGAAGACACAGTAGTACTATTCTTAATAGGACCTGCAATTTCTAAAATCTTCACTGCATTAACCACATAAGCTGAATCTGAAATCAAATTAAATGCAAATTGACAATTCTTAAACACTTCCATAACAATTTTTAATTCTACTATTTGGGGAGAGCCCGGTCGAAATTGACACAACACAGGCTTCTGTTTCTCTACCATATAGGCCCCACAGCCTGTCTTCAAACCATCAGTAAAAACATTAGGTGCCCCTTTTAGGGATGTACAGAGGTAACTTTTGGAAATATTATGGGATGTTTCTTAAAGAATGATAGTAAGGGATGCTTGGGATAGTGATTATCAATCACTCCATCAAAACCACATTGTGAAATAGACCAGTCATCTACAATGCCACACAAGATCTTAACCTGGTAACTGGTATATGGCACAATTATGCTGGCAGGAGCGACGCCAAAGAACTGTAGGCATTGCTGGATACCGTTCAAAGCTGACACAGCAACTGCTGTGGGATAATGTTCTACAGATTTATTTGGGGAAATCTTGGAATATATCCGTAATAGCAGCCCCTCCTGCCACAACAATCCTGTAGGTTGACCATAAGTGGCAAAAATACACAATATAATAGGTTGCCCTTCTTGCCACCTCTGTAGAAAGGCGCTCTGCAAATGTTCCTCGACCTTTTGCAAGGCCCTTCTGGCTTCCTCCGTTAACTGCCTAGGAGAATCAAGCGCTGAATCACCTATCAAAATCTTATACAAGGGCTTTAATTCATAATTTGGCAACTTCAAAAAGTTTCTTACCCAATTAATATCTCCCAGCAGCTTTTGAAAATCGTTCAATGTCTTCAAATTATCTTTTCGGAGCTCTATTTTTTGTGGAATAATTTTATCTGGGCTCACTCTTGTTCCTAAATAATCCACCACCTTATCCTTCTGAACTTTCTCAGGGGCTATAAACAAACCTCTTCCCTCAAGCAGCCTGATTAATTCCTCATAGGCCCGGTCAAGCACCTGTTCATCTTTTGCTGCAAGCAAAATGTCATCCATGTAATGGACACATCTTAACTCAGGAAATTTCTGTCTTAAAGGAGCGATAGCAGCACTCACAAATAACTGACACATGGTAGGGCTATTCGCCATGCCCTGCGTAGCACTACCCACTCAAACCTTTGATCAGGTTCTTCATGATTGCTTGATGGGACTGTAAATGCAAACCTTACACTATCTTTAGCACATAAGGGAATAGAAAAAAAGCAGTCTTTAATATCTACAGCTATTATAGGCCATCTAGCTGGCAGGGATGACAAAAGCGGCAAGCCTCGTTGCACTGGTCCCATGATCTGCATTTGCTGATTTATAGCTCGCAGATCATGTAGCAATCTCCATTTTCCAGATTTCTTTTTTCTTTTTTTTTTTTTTTTTAAGTTTTTTTAAGTTTTTCGAGACAGGGTTTCTCTGTGTAGCCCTGACTGTCCTGGAACTCACTCTGTAGACCAGGCTGGCCTCGAACTCAGAAATCCGCCTGCCTCTGCCTCCCAAGTGCTGGGATTAAAGGCGTGTGCCACCACCGCCCGGCTCCAGATTTCTTTTTAATGACAAAGATAGGAGTATTCCGGGGGATACAGAGGATTTTATATGTTTTAAGGATAGCTGTTCAGCTACCAATTCTTTGGCGGCACTCAATTTTTCAGAGGAAAGTGGCCACTGAGGAACCCACACTGGATCCTCTGTCTTCCATGTAATGGGAATGCCTTCCTCAGCGGCCCCTAGGAAAACCCAGGCCTTGTTTCTTAGGTCTCTGCTGAGTAGATATGGGACTTCTACGTCCCTGCAAATATTTTCCCAAACCAAAGCCTGGAACATAACCCATGTCCTGCATCATGCGTTGAGTGGAGTCGGAGTACCCATTGCTTAGCTTAAACCCCATGTCCTTCAAAGGTCTCTTCCCCACAAGGAGATAGGCAGTTCGAGAACATAGGGCTGCATGACACCAGAGTGTCCTTCCTGATCCTGCCACCTTAGTTGTCTTGCACTTATTTCTGGAGTGTTAGAATACCCTAGTCCCTGTAATGTTTGAAAGGAGGCTTGCACAGGCCATCCCGAAGGCCAGTCCTTTTTTGCAATTATGCTTCTGTCTGCTCCATATCTAGCAGCCCCAGGATAGCTTTCCCTCAACTGTCAGTTCTAACACTGGGCGCTGGTCAAGATCCAAGGACAGAAAAGTCAGATCTGTGCCTGTGAATCCAAACCTCCCTGCCCTCTCTTTTGATTTTTTGCTGCATACCTGTATGTAGACTGGGTAGGATAACTAACTGAGCAATCCGATCTCCAGGAGAAATAGCTGAATCCACGAGGGGATGACACCATGATCTTAACCACTCCTGTATAATCAGGAAATGACTCCAGGATGAATAACGAGTCCTCTCAGGGCTGATGACGACCTTCCTAAAAGCAGGCCCACAGTATCAGACTCAATGGGTCCTTTAAAATCCGTTTCAATTAACTGGACCCCCATTTGTGGTGTTAATACGAGTCTGGTGGTGGAGCGGAGGTCCAGTCCCGCTGAGCCCACAGTGGCTCTCCTCGGTCCTTCGGATGACGAAGGGAGGGCCACCTCTCCTGACCCTGTTCTTCCTCCTGATTCTCGATTGCCCCATACATTTGCGGGCCCTGGGGTCGTGGGCCCCGCTGTCGATTTTTTGAATGTGCTCCACCATACCCTTGAGCAAGGGGCTGACCATTAATGTCCTTCACAGAACGACATTCATTTGCCCAGTGGTTCCCTTTCTTGCATTTAGGGCATAGGCCAGGCTGCCTAGAGCGCTGTCCACTTCCTGAGCTTTCTGTGCTTCCGCGTTCTGGGCACTGCTGTTTAAGGTGTCCTATCTTTCCGCATTTGAAGCATGCCCCAGAATTTCCTCCTTTCTTCTGGGTTAGCTGTACTACAGCGGCAGCTAGGCCGGCATTAGTTAACGGTCCTCCTAGCTCTCTGCATGCTTTCATCCACACTTCTAATCCCTTTGACTTAAATGGGGTGATAGCTGCCCTACACTCCTTAGTACACTGTTCATATACCAGCTGTTGGATAAGTGGCATGGCTGCATCAGGATCTCCAAAGATCCTTCCTGCAGCTTCCACCATACGAGCTACAAAATCAGAGAATGGTTCCATAGGGCCCTGCAAAATCCTGGTGAGATTGCCACGTACTTCCCCTTTATTGGGCAGGGACTTCCAAGCCTTAATGCCTATCTGATAAATCTGCTCGTAGACTTGAACAGGGTATGTTGTTTGTAAATTAGCAAACCTTCCTATGCCAAGAAGCATGTCTCTATCCCAATTGGCAGCAGGGTTCCCAGCTCTTAAATTGGCTGCTGCTTGCTCAGTGGCATACTCTACCAAAAAGGCTTTCCAATCCAAATACTTCCCGGGATCCAGACAAGCGCGGGCCACGCCCTGCCAATCATTTGGGGTCATGCAATGCCTGTTTAAGGCTTCAACCTGAGCCAAGGTAAAGGAAGCTGTGGTGCCATAAGTACGAACAGACTCGGCCAGGGATTTAATTGTCTTGAAATCAAGTGGCTCTTCATATCTGTTCCCCTGAGCATCCTGAAAAACCGGACAGGCTAACTGTATTTCCATTCTCACTTGAGTCCAGACTTTTGGACAAAATGACATGCCTCCGCCAGAAGGTGGCGCAGGATGCATTGCTTGAGTAGCCTCACAATAAGTGGGCAGAGCAGAGAGGACTGTGGCAGAGGTTTCTCTTTTTCTTTTTTCTTCTTTTCTCTCTTTCTCAAGGCCGTCCGCTCTAAATGCTCTACAAGGGCCTGAATCTCCTCATCCGAGTCAGTAGACTCAGACTCTTTTAGCTCTTTCAGATCTGGATACAGAGACCGTTTCCTTTTGCTCCCTTTCTCACTGTCTGCCTTTTCTGATCTCTCTTCTTGCAACTGTTCCAGCGCTGTTTGCCCCTCCTCCACAGCTTTACAGCACTTCTGATCTTCTAGGCAACTTCTAACTAATTTCCATACTGGCCTCACTCCTCCCTTCAAAGTTCCCTGCTCCCAGGCAAAGTCTAGGTCTCTGCCGAGCTTATTCCAGCAGGGTACCGTAAGATTACCTGACCTCCTGAACCATGGGGCCGCGGTGTCGCATTCATTTAGAAATCTAAGATTGATCTTTTTATTTTTAAATTCTTTGATAAGAGCAGCTCCTGAAGAGCCAGAAAAATTGGATGACACTGAAACGTCCCCATCACTAAATTCCACCCAAAACTATATGCCCACGTAGTCGTTATGACTCACTTTCGGTTCACACCGCGAACTTTGCTTAGTTCGCTAGCCCGCGAACTTTCCCCGGCTCTCTCTTTATTTACAGATGAGAGCAAGCTAGCTGCTTCCCATAGACCTATTGTCCCAGCTTACCTTGGGAACTTACTGGTGCGCCACCCTGACTGCAAAAAGTTCTGAACCTTTCGGAATCCCCCGTACAGGGCCACCACTTGTTGCATCTAACTTTGACCAGCAAAGGAGACCCAATGCTCGGGTTCTTCTTTAAGCAGTTTATTCAGGAACCTTGAATAATTTTTTCTACTACCCCAGGGAAGAGCCCGCCACAGGCTAAAATACTACATGGGCTGCCAACCCCGTAAGCCACGTGGCACACGCTTACAGGCACACTTAGGTGAAAGCAAGCTTGATCATCAGTCTCAGCCAAATAAGGACTATATGTCCGGGAGAGCACTCGCGAAAGGTGGGAATCAGAACAAAGCAGCTCTCCACAACCTTGTCTGGGAATCTCAAAACCCCCACATTTCCTACCTTCAGAGCGTCATGTAGCTTTGGTTAGATTACAGATGCAGCTCCCACCATCTCCCATAAGAAACTGTCTCAGCAAGCACCTGAGATTCCTGGAATGGCCTCCCCATTCTAATGAGGTATCTCAGTACTTGAGCCTTCAGCCAATGACCTTTGCCCACCCTAATATTCCTATCTTCTCCCCCAAAACTATATAACCCTAGATTCACCCCAATAAAGTTGATCTATCTCCTGGAAGCTAATCCTAGAATGTTGTCTCCACAAGGTTGGGATAAGCCCAGACCATCCCACCATCCACACGGTACTCGGTAGAAATGAGACTCTAATGCTTAAAGATCAACCAAAGGCTTTATAATTTGGTGATGCTCAATTATCAAAATGCCCACACAATTAGAGGTGTTACCCAAATAACTAGCCAAGATATAAGTTGTTACCCAGGACTGCTCTCGGTGGTGTACATGTGATTCTCCATGGCTCCTACATCTCTCCTCCTAGCTCCTCCCCTTCCTTCTCTTCCTCTCCTTACTCCTCCCAGGTTAGCTCCTCCCAAAATACCGAGTTTAATATAATGAGAAATATACCGCTACATGTGCCTGATGCTCACTTGGAGTTTCCAATGCCAGACGCAGGATCAATCAATCATTTCCCTGGATTTTCAAACTCTCAGTCTGTGCAAGGCCCTGGGTTGCATCCCAAGCACTACAGAAGAAAGCCAGTGTCTGGGTCCTGCTCCACACCAGACACTTGGCCCACCTGAAAGTCAGGTCTCCTAACAGCTGATCTGCACTCAGGTTCTCTCCCAGCACCTGCCCTGCTCCATCCTCCACTGATCCCCTTTAGCCCTGCAGCCTGAACCACCTAGAGCTACAACTGTTGCTGTCACCATAGGTGACTACAAAATGTTAAGCCACTAATATAAAGGATTCTCAGCACCTGAAAAGACTCAGTGTTGCTAAAATTCCTTCCCTTGGGGAGATGGAAGCCACATCTCCCCATCCTAAGGTCCCAAGGACAAATGGAAGTTTGAGCCCACTGAAGTTCACTCACCGAAACTAAAACGAGTTCATTAGGCTTACTTACAGAGCATATGTGAGGGTTATAAGCAGAGGTGTGGGTGAGTGCTAAAGCAATGACACTGTAAAGTCTGTGCTCAACAGAGATGATGACTTCCTTGTGGTCACATAGATGAAGCCTGCCTCTCCTAGTCCTTTTTTTGCCTATTTTCTCTAGCCCTGCCTGGAGACTAAGTACAGTTATGAGAAAGTTACTGTTAGCTGTTGGGAGAACTGACTGGATATTCAGTTGAGGATCCCATGATCCTCCCTGCCTCTCTTACAAAGCAATACCAATAATCAACAAGCCCTGCTGAGATACTTTGCAAGCTGGCACTGCTGATTTGATTAAGACGGTTGTGGCTTGAAAGACAGTCCTAGATAATACTGAGACATAAGGAGGATCAAGGCCAGCCTGCATTACAAGGTACACCCTGTAGAAAAAAACAAATAGGAGAAGAGAGGAAACCCCCAAGAGCAATGGTTTTAGGAAAAAGGGCAATGGGTGGGGGGGCTTTACAGAATGTGGGCAGATTTTGGAGTGGCTAATTAAGACCTTTTACCTGGTATAATCCAGTGGGTGTTGTGGTTTAATTTCAACTGTGGTGGGACCCTTGACTAAGGGCTGGAAAACAGCAATTGCTTAACCAACTGCAACCTCTTGGGGGCACTGCAGCCTTTATTATTAAACCTGCATGTGGCCCAGTGGTGCCCTCTTTGGGAAGATTATTGCTTGCCTGACCATCTGGAAGTATGGACATTTGAGTGCAGGTGCTTGCTGTTGGTTCCCCTTATAGGGAGTGGTTAGTATGTACACTACTCAGACCTCAAACTCAACCCCACCTCTGTAAGTGAACTCAGTTCCAAGTGTGAAGTGAAACTATGGAGTGCTTTAAAACTCTATTACACTGAGGATTCTGGGAAGCTCCCGATGGTCCAGTTCCGCTACCCTGGCTTCCTGTTTTTGAGAAAAAGAGTTTCTCCCCTTGGCATATGATGAAAGGCTGTTAGACCCAACAATACTGATATCTGAAGTGAAAACATGCAGGGGTCAGTGTACAGCCTACAGCTTTCAGTGTTTCTGAGGACCTGTGTGTGCATGAAGTTGAACACACAATGGCATGGGACCACCGGCAAGGACGGGTTCCCATTATATAGTAAACTGAGTATTTGAAACGAAGTACCCTGCTGGGCGGTGGTGACACACACCTTTAATCCCAGCACTTGGGAGGCAGAGGCAGGAGGATTTCTGAGTTTTCTGAGTTCGAGGCCAGCCTGGTCTACAGAGTGAGTTCCAGGACAGCCAGGGCTACACAGAGAAACCCTGTCTCGAAAAAAAACAAAACAAAACAAAAGAAACGAAGTACCACATATTCCAACACTATGAGTAATAGGTCAGCCAGTGCCTGCTGCTAGACCTGAGAGATGGAGCTTTTGGTACCAACCACAGTGAAAAAACTGACTCCAATCTTCACACATGTAGACAACAGAATGTGGGCAGACTTGGGGAGTGGTTGAGACTTCTTACCTGCTATAATCCAGTGAGCATTGTGGTTTAATTTCAACTGTGGTGGGACAAAGGGCTGAGAACAATTGCTTACCAACAAATATGGTTTCTTTGTGTAGCCCTGGCTATCCTAGAATTCACTTTTGTTTGTTTTTTTTGGGATCTTCTAGAACTGGAGTTACAAACTGTGATGTGGGTACAAGAAATTGAATCGTGGTCCTCTGAAAAAACCCAGTGGGCTTAACCTCTGAGCTTGTAATTCTGACATTAGGGAAGGTTGGGCAGGAATATACAAATTCAAA
This sequence comes from Mastomys natalensis, assembly GCA_021653895.1. Lineage (NCBI taxonomy): Eukaryota > Metazoa > Chordata > Mammalia > Rodentia > Muridae > Mastomys > Mastomys natalensis. The sequence goes on from JAJTUV010000207.1 coordinate 15,320, forward strand.
GCTAGTCTTATGGTTAGTCAAAGGTTAATCCTATGACCTTATCTCTAGGGGGACCTGACAACTGCCCTGAGCATCCATACCTGCAAACATAAATACACTTTACATAATTAAATTTAAACCTTAAATTACATTTGATATATTTTCTTACATCTTTTTAGAAATTCAAGAGCTGGAAAGAAGGCTCAGAACTTGCTTCTCTTGTAGGATTTAAGTTCAATTGCCAACATTCACATGGTGGTTCAAACACCAGGGGATTAACACCCTCTGTTGACTTCCTTCATAACTATATATAGGTTAAATACCACTGTAACAACTTTTTAAAAAGAAAAAAAACAAAAACAAAAACAAAACCTTTAAAACTTAGAATACCTATGGTATTGGTGGTGGCAAATGCCTTTTATCCCAGCACTTGAAAGGCAGGTGGACCTCTTTGAGTTCGAGGTCAGATTGGTCTACAGAGGGAGATCCAGGACAGCCAAGGGTACACACCAAGAAACATGGTCCTGGGGCGGGGGAACCAACAACTTTTAAACCCCAATACTTACCATACAGTTCCTATTTCAACATTTTCTTACCTGATAGTTATACTGATGACACAAACTTGATAGTCTCCACATCCCAATAGAAGGAACCAAACAAACTCACCAAACTTTTGGGAATGCAAGAACTTTATTCAAAGTGCAATGAAACTTGTTAGGAGCTTAAAAGATAGGGAAAACTAAGACACCTCCCCATCAAACCCAAGAACAAGCACAAGGAGGGCTCTTTCTGGATACTGTGGTGAGAAAGGTACGGCTATCTTCCTGCTTGACCTTCTTGGTGGTAACACTGGGCTCGACCTCCAGGGTGATGGTCTTGCCTGTCAGGGTCTTCACAAAGATCTGCATCCCACCTCTGAGGCGCAGGACCAAGTGCAGAGTGGATTCCTTCTGGATGTTGTAGTCTGACAGGGTGCGGCCATCTTCCAGCTGCTTGCCTGCAAAGATCAGCCTCTGCTGGTCAGGGGGGATGCCCTCCTTGTCCTGGATCTTTGCCTTGACGTTCTCAATGGTGTCACTGGGCTCGACCTCCAGGGTGATGGTCTTGCCTGTCAGGGTCTTCACAAAGATCTGCATCCCACCTCTGAGGCGAAGGACCAAGTGCAGAGTGGATTCCTTCTGGATGTTGTAATCTGACAGGGTGCGGCCATCTTCCAGCTGCTTGCCTGCAAAGATCAGCCTCTGCTGGTCAGGGGGGATGCCCTCCTTGTCCTGGATCTTTGCCTTGACGTTCTCAATGGTGTCACTGGGCTCGACCTCCAGGGTGATGGTCTTGCCTGTCAGGGTCTTCACAAAGATCTGCATCCCACCTCTGAGGCGAAGGACCAAGTGCAGAGTGGATTCCTTCTGGATGTTGTAGTCTGACAGGGTGCGGCCATCTTCCAGCTGCTTGCCTGCAAAGATCAGCCTCTGCTGGTCAGGGGGGATGCCCTCCTTGTCCTGGATCTTTGCCTTGACGTTCTCAATGGTGTCACTGGGCTCGACCTCCAGGGTGATGGTCTTGCCTGTCAGGGTCTTCACAAAGATCTGCATCCCACCTCTGAGGCGCAGGACCAAGTGCAGAGTGGATTCCTTCTGGATGTTGTAGTCTGACAGGGTGCGGCCATCTTCCAGCTGCTTGCTGCAAAGATCAGCCTCTGCTGGTCAGGGGGATGCCCTTGTCCTGGATCTTGCCTTGAGTCTAATGGTGTCACTGGGGGACCTCCGTATGGTCTGCTGTCGGGTCTTCCAAAGTCACTCTCTGAGAGGATCCACTCCGAGGGAGTCCTATGTGTGTTCTGAAGGTTCGGCTGACGTCCGGAGTCTTCCTGCAGGTTCAGAAGATGACCCCCTCTGGGTAGGCTCAAGTGCCATGGTTCCTCTGGTTGTCAGTCAGGCTGCGTGGGTCTCCCAAGCGATCCTCTCTGAGGGTCTCAAGTCGGGGTCCTTCGGTTGGTCTGTGTGGCTTACGTTCTAGTGTCACTGGGTCGACCTCCAGGGATGGTCTTGCGTCAGGGTCCTCCACTCTTCCAGCTGGCTGGATCCAATGCTCGTTCCTTGGGATGTTTGCTGTCAGTTCCACAGGGCTGCATCCCGCTGTGCCTCAAGTAGGCCTTGCTGGTCGGGATGTCTGTGATTGCATTGACGTTCCATGTTCACTGGCTGCCTCCAGTTGCTTGGTGCAGGGCTTCAGCTGATCCTCCTCTGGCATGGTGCCTGAGGTGTCCTCTGGGTTGGTTTGACGGGCTCAAAGATCGTCCCAAGAGCTGTGCGTCAGGGGATCCTCCTGTCGTGATCTTGCTAGCGTCCATGTCATGGGCTGCCTCAGTGATGCTGCGCTCGGCTTCAGAGGTTGCCCCCTGTCGGCATGCTGATGTTCTCAGATGTGACTGGGCTCGACCTCCAGGGTGATGGTCTTGGTCACCTCAGGGTCTTCACAAAGATCTCATCCATTCCTCTGAGGCGAGGACCAAGTGCAAGGTGATTCCTTCTGGATGTGGTATCTGACAGAGTCGTGCCCATCTTCCACGCTTGCAAAGTCAGCCTCTGCTGGTCAGGGGGTGCCCTCCTGTCTGGATCTTGCCTCTGTCTCAATGGTGTCACTGCTCGACCTCCAGGGTTTGAATGGTCTTGCCTGTCAGGGCTTCACAAAGTTGCATCCACCTCTGGGCGCAAGGACCAAGTGAGAGAGGATTCCTTCTAGGGTTGAGTCTGACAGGGTGCGGCCATCTTCCAGCTGTTGCCTGCAAAGATCTAGCCTCTGCTGGTCAGGGGGATGCCCTCCTTGTCCTGAGCACTCTTGTGGCTTGTCTTCAATGGTGTCACTGGGCTCGACCTCCAGGGTGATGGTCTTGCCTGTCAGGGTCTTCACAAAGATCTGCATCCCACCAGTCTGAGGGCATGGACCAAGTGCAGACGGGATTCCTTCTGGATGTTGTAGTCTGACAGGGTGCGGCCATCTTCCAGCTGCTTGCCTGCAAAGATCAGCCTCTGCTGGTCAGGGGCGAGTGCCCTCCTTGTCCTGGATCTTTGCCTTGACTCTCAATGTGTCACTGGGCCGACCTCCAAGGTGATGGTCTTGCTGTCAGGGTCTTCACAAAGATCTGCATCCCACCTCTGAGGCGAAGACCAAGTGCAGAGTGGATTCCTTCTGGATGTTGTAGGTCTGACAGGGTGCGGCCATCTTCCAGCTGCTTGCCTGCAAAGATCAGCCTCTGCTGGTCAGGGGGGATGCCCTCCTTGTCCTGGATCTTTGCCTTGACGTTCTCAATGGTGTCACTGGGCTCGACCTCCAGGGTGATGGTCTTGCCAGTTAAGGTTTTCACAAAGATCTGCATTGTCTATTACAAAAAAAACAGAACAATACACAGGTCATGATAACACAATGTCTGTGGAGTGGCATCAACAGATCTTGAACTGAATGCCAGTTTAGTCTTAATAGAAGTTCTATCTACAGAATCTGTCTTGATCTACCCCCTCACCAAAACCAGTAAGAAAATAAAATTGAGTTAATGTTCAGAAACAAGGCATGGTGAGCCTTGTGTACATTATCAAAATGGCAGGGTGAAGATTTCAGTATGCAACAGCTGAAAGTCACTTCCTGTCTATTGGGATAGTTTGGAGATAGCCTGATCCACATTCCACCTCTGGGGGGTGAGAGGGTTATGAGGATCCACTCTAAAAAAAGTCAGAAACCACATAATTCTCATTAGGAAATTGCGGATTCAGTTCCAGACTGGCAAATATAGCCAGTTACTACTACACAACTGAAGTCTGAGCCTGTACATATCGTTGTTCCAGCCCTGGGGACACTGAGGTGGGCAGATCTCTTGAACTGGAAGGTCAGCCAGAGACACAAGCCTCAAACCTCCTCACCCCCTAAAGAACACCAAACTTTTGCCTGTACAATTAAAGAATAGCCTGGGGTCGTGGCACTGGCCTTGGCCCTCATCACACGGGTGGGAGAGGCAGAGGTTTTAAAGAACACCCTTGTCTAAACAGTTCTCAGCAGCCACAGCTATACAGCGAAATTCTTAAAGGGAAAACAGGACAAGAAATTAAAACTCAACGTAGGCTCACTTTCCCCCTCTGGATTTCCGGTTCCTGTTTCCTCTGGAGAGGCTGCCGGAGGCCGAGCCCCAAACCCTGTCCTACAACTGAGGGAAAGCTAAAGTCAGGGAAATGGCGTCACTCTACATTATGAGCCCGCACAAACCGCGACGTCACAGGGGCGGCTAGCCAGGCTCAACCGCCGCGCCTTCCCCCCCACTTCCCGTCCCAATCGCACGTCCGTAGTTAGCAACGGAACGAACACCGGGACCAACCGACCTCTCCGGCCAGTCCAATCCCTACAGCTCTCCCATCAGACGCTCCTACGGCGAGCAAACCGAATCCAGTCCCCAACCCACAGCCTCCGACGTTCCCGGCTTAACCGGCGGCAGCGGCTCGCGGGCCTGCGTCCCCCAACCTCGTCCAGCGCGTCAGGGCCGCGCGTCCTCCCCCTCAGGCTTCCATTTGGCCGCCATCTTGCCGCCCGGTCCCCGGCCTCAGGACAGCCGCCGTCCTCGCGGGCCACGGAAAGCAGACGTCCGGGCCGCGGGCTGCCTCTCGCCCCCTTCCGCCTCCCTCCCGCCTCCCTTCCGGCCCTGCCGGGTGTGGCGGCCGTCTCCTCACCAGCGGTTGTGTAGGAGTCCTCACAAAAGCGACAGAGCTCGCAGTCTCAACGGAACTAGCTGCGGCACGCCCGGCGTCTCTTTATATAGTCATCGGAAGCCCCGCCCACCCCTCGATCCCTCCGCGGAAATGCGGTCAGGGACTACTTTCTTAACGCCGGGTCCGGGCTCTGCAGCGGAAGCGACAGGCTAAAACTGTCAAGATCCCCTCACGGAGTGTTCGACTGTGGTGTCCAGAGAGAGTGGGGGGACTTTGTGTGGAGGGGCAGGGCGCGACCTTGTGCGACCCCGCGGAGGGATCAGAGCGTGTGACGTGATGGACCCGAAAACCCGGCTGGGATCACTGCAGCCGGAGTGGATCACGGCGCAGGCGCACTGCGGGGTCCCAGCCTCCGAAACCCACCAGCTGCCCCCGTCAGGGGTCCCCGTTGCCTCTCCGCGTTTAGGGGGACCCAGGGCTTTGGTTCTTGTCACACTGGGATCCAATGGTGGCCTCGCCTTCTCAATCCCCTCAGCCCCGGCGGGTCACTGTGCCCAGCCCCCACCGTCTTGGCACGGTGACAAGATGGATGACTGTGCAAATCTCATAACAAGGGAAATGACAAAGGGTTTTTAAATAAATTTTTAAAGAAAACTATGAAGGAGGGAATCTCTCCCCGATTTGGAAAAACGAATCTGAATTGTCAAGGAAAGCAGACAGTCTACACAGTTCTTGAAAAACCGTTGGCATTAGACCCGAAAGCCCAGCAAGAACTAGATCTTTCCAGATTCTTCCTAAGCTGTTTATACGTGGTATCCTTAGATTTGAGAAGGCTCTATGTTTTTCTATGTAATTGTCACTAAGGAAAAGGTCAAATTTTGAGAATTTGTTCATATTTGTTGTTCATATTCTGAGACTGAACCCACTGAAGCCCTAATTTTTTTTAATTTTTGTTGTTCAGACAGGTTTCTCTGTGTAGCCCTGGCTGTCCTGGAATAAACTATGTACACCAGGCTGGTCTCAAGTTTACAGGGATGTTTCTGCTTCTGATTCCCAAGTGTTGGTCTACAGATGAAGTTCCAGAACAACGGCCAGGGCTACAGAGTGACATCTTGTCTTGAAAAACAAAAGAAAAAAAAAACAAAAAACCCACCACCACCACAACAACAAAAACCAAATGTACATGTTTAGTACAATGTTCAGATTACAGCAAACATACACCCTACTTGTAAGAGTCAAAATATTCAGCTTTTTGAAAGGTAAGGTCCAAGACCTTAGAAGGTAAGAATTGAATTCCTGGGGTGGAGAGATGGCTCAGTAGTGGGAGCAGCTCCTTTTCCAGAGTCCATGAGTACAATATCCAGCAACCCTGTCAGGCAGCTAGGTTATAAAGGCCTGTGACTCCAACTTCAGGGGTCCAGTGTCCCTAGGGGCACTCACATACATGTGACATACACTTAGACACAGATAAACAGACAGACACACACACATACATTATTAAATGCCTTTAATCTCAGCATTTTTTGAGTTTTTTTGAGACAGGGTCTCCATATGTAGCCCTGGCTACTCTGGGACTCATGACGTAGATGAGGCTGGGCTCTAACCGCCCAGATGCTGAGATTTCAGGCATGTCTGGCTCCTTGGTTAGGAATTCATAAACATTCAAGCTCAGAGGTATTGTTCAAAATTCACTTTAATTTCAGGTATTATTCAGAATTGACTTTACTTTCTGTGATTTTCCATGAATCCATAACGCTATTGTAAAATTATAATGTCATTCTCAAGGTTTCTGGGTCGCCTTGGTGGTTTCTGAGGCAGATTTTCCTGCATGTCAGATCTTTCTAGAATTCATACAAAGGTTTGAAGAAGGGGACAAAACACTGAAGTTGGTTCGAAAGTGACACTGGCTTCCAGCCACACCATGCTATATTTGGCTGCTGCTTTGCTTCAGTCTCGTGATTCCTGTTCCTTGGCTGAGTCATCTGATTTGTGGCATCAGGTTTTTCCAGAGTCTAGAAGATTCAGAGCCAAGCAGCCTTGATTTCAGAAGTGGGGGAGGGAGAAGAGAATCTAAGCTGAGGGCTGGACCTGGCCAAGGTTAGCTTGAAAGAAAGAAATCCTCAAGGGTCTGGGGGAAGGAAGAAAGCATTGAGTGTAAATGTGTAAGAAATACCTGATCTAAGTCCAACAACCATGATAAAAATGCATTATATTATGAGCATATCATACTGAAACCTATTGTTATGCATAATTAACATACACTAATTTCTGTCAAGAGAAGAAAATATTTTTTGACCCAAAGGATAAGTTCTCTGAAAGTTGTCACATGGATCTTGTTGCTGTTGTTGCTGTTTTGTTTTGGTTTTGAGACAGGGTTTCTCTGTATAGCCCTGGCTGTTCTGGAACTGATCGGGGCTGGCCTAGAACTCACCTCTGCCTCTGGAATGCTGAGACTAAAGGTGGGGTGCCCTACCACCCCTGGCTCCAGCCTCCCATTTTAAAATATATATGTTAAAATAATCTTTGAGAATTTCATACATACAATGCATTTTTATCATACCTTCCCACTTTCTCCCTGCAAATCTTTCTAGACACCCCTACCTAATTCCCCTCTTAATTTCACAACCAAACTGTTTTTTTTTAAATATGTATGTATTCACTTTGCATCCTAATATCAGCCCCTTGTTTTGTTTTTAATAACCCATCCACAGTGTGTTCTTACAACCGAAGTGACCTACTTCTTAAAGGGCAGGGGGCAACCAGGATTGAAGCAAATGGCTTCCATGTCAGAGCAGGCTGCTGCTCCCCAGAACAGGCAGTTTCCCCGCCGAGAGCCACCCAGCAAGTTTGTTACAACCCTCCAGGGTTAAGGAGGGGATAATACTAGTCACAGATGCCAGAGCGACTCAGAGACAAATCACAATGACAGGCACTGCCACCCGTATGGAATTCTGTGTCCTCAGATTTCCCTTACAGAGAACCCGGGAGCAGATTTATGGCAGTTGCTGGTCTATTTTCTGAAAGGGACTCCAATGTCTCCATGTCCTACTTGGCCTCAAGGACTTAGGTATCAAGTCACAGCCCTAAAGTCCCAAACCTCCTGACCTAAAACGGGGAAATGCTCGAATGTGCTAGAAGCCCCGTGACTCACTGGATTCCTTTTGCAGTTCGTTCCACACGCAGATCCGTCTTTTGCTGACTACCCAGGGACGAGTGCTTCAGAGCCGGCACCAATGGGGACAGAGAAAGGAGCCCCAGCAACAGCGAGGGATTGGCTGAGGACGCCCTACGTGTGGTGGCCTGTTCAGGGCTAGGCCTCAAGCTGCGTGATGGGTGTGGGGGATGGGTGGCTGCCGCCTGCCTGTCCCTGCTGCTGTGTCATCCTGGTCTGAAGGTCACACCTGGTGTATGACTGGATTCAGTAATAGGGGACAGGACAAAGCACAAGGGTCAGTTGGTGTTTTTCTCCTCAGAAGGAAGTGTGGAGCCAGAAGTCTGTTTTGTCACGAGTTATCTAACCAGACAAGGTTACCGAGACCAAGGGCGAGCAGGCCTCAGCTTGTAGAGCAAAGGGAGCAAGAACAGCAGGGTGCCGTGTTCTGCTTCCTGTTTATGAACAAGCATAGAACGGCTGAACTTGGCCCAGCCTTGGCCCACCCTGAAGATCAGACACTAGCTCTGTGCACTTCGCGTTTTTCTGTCTTATTTTGGGGTGTGGGGTGGGTGCCCCTGATAGGGTTTCTTTGTGTGTAGCCCCCAAACAAACAGGAATAACAATAAAAACCCAAACCAAGTAATTCTTCAAATTTTCCAAAATTAGAAACATGTAGATCCCAGGCTGGGTCCTGTGTGAGCTGAGGCCTTTCTACCTTTCTTCATAAACAGGAAGTATTTTTCTCAATCTGTTTGCTTTCCGAGCTGAGACCTGACCTGAGCCATGATCCTATACAGCTAATTTTTTTTTTTTTTTTTTTTTTGGTAAAGGCTGACTCTACAGAGTTCATACTGCCTTCATATTTATTCAGATACTTTATGTTAGAGTAACAGTGAACCAGGCTTAAGGCCTGACGCTTATCATCTTGGGCGTAGCCTCCTTCCCTCCCTGTACACATCACTGGAGAATCTCGCTCAGTTTACAGTAAAGGTACCCCACCTCCTGTATTGTTGTGGGCTTGACTAGGCTTTTAGCGACTGCAACCCTGGCAGGCACCCTCAGGAACCACCCAGTCGATTCATTGAGGTTTCCTAGCAACCCTAGAGAGACGGTAACTTCAAATCATCACACCTCAATTCTAGTCTACCATCACAAAAACAGAGGAGCCCTTTCCCACACTTTGTGGACCCCCACACCACGCATAAGCCTATATTAAAATATCTTCCTTTTTCTTCTTCTTCTTCTTCTTCTTTTTTTTTTTTCAGGACGAGGTTTCTTTGTACAGCCCTTGTTGGCATTTAGTCTAGGCTCCGCCCCACAGTTACCTGGCAACGGCCAAGTATGCCTGACTCACTACAAAAGGGACTGCTTGTTTCCTCCTCATCTTCTTGCCCTTGCTGCCCCTCCTCTCCCCCTCCTCTCTCTCCACAAGTCAGTCTCTCTCTCTCTCTCTCTCTCTCTCTCTCTCTCTCTCTCTCTCTCTCTCTCTCTTTTCTCTCTCTGCCTTTCTCTATCTCTATTCCCTCAACTCCCCTCCCATGCCCTGAATAAACTATTTTATACTATATATACCCTTTGTGTGGCTGGTCCCTCTGGGAAGGGATGCTGCAGCATGGGCCCGCATAGGCATCCCCTTCCCCAACACCATACCTCGCCAGACATATTCATTCCTTCTCTATCTTTTTGTGAAACCCAACAGCCCTGGCTCTCCTGGAACTCACTCTGTAAACCAGGCTGGCCCTAAACTCAGAGATCTACCAGCTTCTGGAATTTAAGGGGTTGGAATTAAAGATGTACACCACCGCCGCCTGGCAAACGTTAGAAAAACATTTTATTTATGTATTATTGGAGGTGGAGCTGCAGGCTGCGTGTTATGACATGCCTGTGGAGGCTGAAGATCAACGGTGTGGAGTCCCCTTACACGCGTGGGGTTGAACTTGAAGCTACCGTGTTATTCACTCAGCCACCTCAACGGCCCCCTGTTTATCTAGAGGTTTAATTCTTTTTATTTATTCTCTGTGTACGGGTGTTTGCCTGCATGGATGGTCTGGGCACCGTGTGCATGCAGTACCTGTTGTGTTTTATAAAAAGATAAGAGAGACCAGAGATAGGTTTGGTGGAGACATGGTATGGTGTGGGGGAAGGAGGTGCCTCTGTGGGCTCATGCTGAGGCATCCCTTCCCCCTGAGGTACCAGCCACAGGATAGTTTAGAATAGTATAGAATAGAGTTTACTCATGACGTGGGGAGGGGAGTTGAGAGAAAGGCAGAGAGAGAAGAGGGATAGAGGAGTAGATTCCAGCATTCGGCGGTCAACCATTCTCTAAAATGGCGACCCCAGACAAAGGCAGGCAGACCTTCTGATAGGGAACCCGGGGAACTCTCTAGAAGGATTAGATAATCTAAAATTTCACTGGTGTGTGTACGGGGGTCACAGGCAGTGGTCAGTGGTCTGCATTCCTATGTCATGAACCTTTAACCATGTGATGAACTCGGGAAGCCCAGCACAGCTGGCCCATTCTGAGAGAAGATATCTCCTCATTTTTGTGGTTATCCCCAGCCTTCCAAGTGCTCGGACACAAAACTGAGCCGTCTTTCAGAACTGAAACCATTCCAATTGAACACTTAGCTTACTCCTCCCACTCCTTGGCGTCCACCCTTCTTTCTTTCTCTGGAGTCCACCATTCATGGACATCTAATAGAATTTTTTTTAAGCTGTAAAATAATTTTTTAATTGATATTCTTGGCTAGTATGTGAATTACCAGGTTTCATGAATGCACAGTTTCATGAATGCACACTCATGCATATATGTTATTATATGTTGTTCTCATTCCTTGTTTTTTATTTATTCATTTATTTGTTTTATATATATACACACACACATACATACATACATACATACATACATACACATATATGGATTTTTGAAACAGGGTTTCTGGGTAGCTCTGGCTGTCCTGGAACTCTGTCTGTTTAGATTATAGACCATTGCTGCTGCTGCCTCGGCCACCACTGCCGCTGCTGCTGCTGCCTCTGCCACCACTGCCGCTGCTGCTGCCACCACTGCCACTGTCACCACCACCACTTGGCAAAAACATGCTTTTTAACTGCTGGATTTTATTTTAAACTGGGAGAAGTGACTCTTGTCTGTATGTGTAGAATTTGCAAGGCTGATCTATAATGATGAGTTCTAGGCCACTGTGGACTAAGAGACTTTGTCTCCAAAAAATAAATAAATAAATAAAAACCAGGCAAGTGGATCTCAGAGTAGGCCAGCCTGGTCTACGGGGCTACACCGAGAAACCCTATTGCAAAAAGAAGAAGAGGAAGAGGAAGAAGAAGAGAAGAAGGAAAGAAAGGAAAAGAAAAGGAAAAAGAAAAAGAAGGAAATTTTTTAAAAAATTAAATAAAATAAAGAGGTAGGGAGTATGAACACAACATATAATGACATACGTGTATGAATATGCCATCATGAAACCAGGTAGTTCACATGCTAACCAAAACGATTAGTTTTAAAATTATTTTACTGTTAAAAAATGTATATTAGATGGAATGAACAAATAAAAGAAGGAAGGAAGGAAGGAAGGAAAGAAAGAAAGAAAGAAAAAAAGAAAGAAAGAAAGAGAATATTTTCAAAGATTCATGACTCTCTGGAGAAACCCGATTCCTAGCACAAGCCTTTGGTAATGATGGCCTCTCCTGGTAGTTTCCTTTGTCCTGACTATTACTAAGGTAGAAGATAAAAGGTAGAACAGAAGCAGGTCATTAGTTTCCTGTCAGACCGGACAGACCATTTTAAAAATAACCATCAACTTCCTTTAAACCTTGTTGACGTTTAGAGAGGAGGAACCTTCGCCACCGGCACTAAGCCAGAGTGTCACACCTCCGTGGTGAGTCACCGCAGCCATCTTGCCTCAAACATCAAAACTTTGCCCGGCCCTCGGGAGGCAGAGGCAGGCAGATCTGAGTTTGAGGCTAACCTGGTCTACAGAGTGAGGTCAGGGCCAGGGCTACAGAGTTAAGACCCTGTCTCACATATGATAATAACAGGTTCTGGAAATGGTTCAGCAGGTAAGAAAGAGCGCTTACATACATAAAAACAAATAAATCTTAAAAAATAAGAAAGATGGCCGGGCGGTGGTGGCGCACGCCTTTAATCCTAGCACTTGGGAGGCAGAGGCAGGCGGATTTCTGAGTTCGAGGCCAGCCTGGTCTACAGAGTGAGTTCCAGGACAGCCCGAGCTACACAGAGAAACCCTGTCTCGAAAAACCAAAAAAATAAATAATAATAATAAAGATGCCGGGCGGTGGTGGCACACGCCTTTAATCCCAGCACTTGGGAGGCAGAGGCAGGCGGATTTCTGAGTTCGAGGCCAGCCTGGTCTACAGAGTGAGTTCCAGGACAGCCAGGGCTACACAGAGAAACCTTGTCTCGAAAAAAAAAAAAAAAAAAAAAATAAAGAAAGAAAAGGTTTGACATAAAGGGAGAGAGGAATATGGTTGCCAGGTACCGGGAGGGGGAGGGAGAGAGTTGAGAGTTGATACTATCAAGAAAGATTGCTTACATGTGTGTAATCGCCAAAGGATTAATAAAAGACATTCAGCCAGAAAGAAAAACAAGGTTTTTCAGTTTGCAGGACAACGAACGGAATTGAAAAATAATATATTATCTTCCTACAAAGGCGTGTTTTTGGTTCCCTGTCCTTGGACTCATAAGAATTGGAAGCAAAGCAATGTGATGGATTTGGAAAGGTCTGGGACAAGCTTGCTCCCCGCAGGCTCAGGGTCAGCCATCCCACAGAGGAAGAAGAAAAAAAGAAGAAAAAAAAAAAAAAAAAAATATTAAGTGAAGTAGCTTGGGCTAAGAAAGAAACACCATGTGTTCTCTTTTGTATGTTCTCTTTTATATTTAGCTTTGAATTTTTATAGATGCATATGAATTATCAGTAAGAAACTAGGGGGGTCCAAAGGAAGCAAAAGGGGCTTTAAGAATAGCTGTGGTAGGGTGATAGAACATGAGAAATTAAAAAAATAGAAAGGGAAGCTGGTGGCTCACACTTTTTTTTTTTTTTTTTTTTTTTTTTGGTGGCTCACACTTTTAATCTCAGCGTTTAGGAGGCAGAGGCAGGGAGGTCTCAAGTGAGTTTTGAGGCCAGCCTGGTCTATGCAGTGATTTTTAGGACAGCCAGGGTTACACAGGCTCTGTCAAACAAAAGAAAGAGAGCAGAGGGGGAGGTAGAGAAATGGAGGGAGGGAAGAAGAAAGAGAGAGAAGAAGAAGAGGAGGAGGACCCAGGTTCGGTTCCCAATACCCACATGGCAGATGAGGAGGGAATGAGGAGGCCAAGAAAAAACAAGTTAATATAAAAATGCCTGAAGGAAGTTTCTCTCTCTCTCTCTCCCTCCTTGTGTGTGTGTGTAAGTGAATATATGTATATATAAATAAATAAATAAATAAAATAAGTAGTATGAATAGCTGGAGTTCATGTTGGGGTTCAGGAATTGTCTCACAAACCACACGAATACCGATCTTAGACAGGGATAATTTATTAAACACATACACCAAGACTGATCAATCAGAGTCACAGAGGACTCGAACCCAACTGTGACATCAGTTTGCTCTCAGGGCAGGCTTTTCATAAGAAAAATCAAGTTCAGAACTTAGATGTCAAGGGGCTTGGGTAGAAGCAGAATTACATTTTGACTAACTAGACAAAGTATTATCAGCTGAAGTTTAAGGTGATGGGTCGTAGGGAGGTAGGGGAGGTGGTGATTAGGGTTTTCTGGAGTATTAAGATAAGGGAGAGTTCGAGGCCAGCCTGGTCTACAGAGTGAGTTCCAGGACACCCAGGGCTACACAGAGAAACCCTGTCTTGGAAAAAAAAAAAAAGAGAGCATGAGTATCATAACCATAGCCTTATGACCTTTCAGGAGAAAATTTCAGTGTCAGCTATAAATGATTACTTCCAGGGAAGCAGAATCTAAGAACCTGATTCCACCTTTTGAGCAAAATGGAGACTGAATATAAAAATGGCTCGGTTATGTTAATAGGAGCAGGCCTCAACGCACACCTTCTGAGCCCTTAAGAGGCAGAGAGGTAAATGGATCTGAGTGAGTTCAAGACTAGCCTCATCTACAGTGAGTTTCAAGCCAGACGTGGCTAGATTGTGAAACCCTGTTTTGCAACAACCATAGTCAGTCAACATTCTGGCATTGATGGAGGAGGAGGATGGGGAGCCATGGATAGTTAGTGGATGCTGGGAAGGTGCGGGGCAGTGGCCTGAAAGGAAACCTGGTAAGGTGGAGCTAAGGCTAGAAGCCCTGAACACCCTGCAGGGACGGTAGGAGCTTTGCCTGCTCTTGGAGCAGCGCCAGCAACGGAGGTGGTGGAAGCAATTCTCTCTCCCTGCTCTTGCCCTTTCCCCTTTGCTTGAACTTTCCCACCTGGCCTGGCCAGAGATCTCCGAGGATAGCCTCTGGCACACAGGCCCACAGGAAGGGAGGGTCCCTGTAGGTTAACAGTTCTCCAGTGAATGAATGTCCCATTGGAGCACAAATTGAAGTCAGTGAGTATACAACACACAACACACACACACGACACACACACACACACACACAGGCATGGATTTGGAAGGGGGACATGGGGATAGGACCATTCTGGAGGAATTGGAGGGGCAATGTGAGGGGGTGACTATGATAGCTATACATTCATTTTATGGGGCTGGGGAGATGGCTTATGGTTAAGAGCCTGGCTGCTCTTGTAGAGGACCAGGATTCAGTTCCCAGCACCCATGTGTCCCTCACAGCCATCTGTAACTTTAGTTTCAGAGGATTCACTTCTGGCCTCTGAGGACCCTTCATACATAAGGACCAGAAATATACAGTCAAAAACCGATACACATAAAGTACAAAATCAACTTAAAAATAAAATAAAGGGCCAGTCGTAGTGGTACATGCCTTTAATCCCAGCATTAAGGAGGCAGAGGTAGGTTAAGTGACCTCTGTGAGCTCAGCTTGGTCTACAGAGTGGGTGCCAGGACAGCCAGAGGACAATCCGGTCACATGACAGGGATGTGGTGACAGTGAGGTCTTTACCACTGTGCTGTCAACCAGATGTGTAGAACCTATGGAATCTTTTATTTTATTTATTTTTTATTAAAGTGCACTTTTACTTGAATGGTAAGACACACAAGTACTGTGACTCTCTGAGTAGGAAAAGCGCCTTGCTTATGTCATTCATTCTTATTAAGTACGGAGCCTGCTACGCATACCCAGGCACCGGCCGCGACAGCTGGACCTCGAGTGCCCTGCACTCCTGCGCCCTGGGGGTCAGTGTCCGGAGCTACGACATGCAAATTCCTCTGATGGTTCTCCTTCTACCTTTACAGCTGTTCAATAATCCACCCGTCCAGTCATGGTCATCACTTTGCCTTGCTGCCTGCTTTCTTATGATTCTTCCAGAGACGCATTTAAATATTTATAGGTTTCGGAGTAAAAATGAATGTAAAATTCTCAGTTCGAGAGGTCATCGCAATAGCGATGTCTTTTCTGGCGATATTCTGTCGCAAAGACCCTGAGACAGAAATGACAAAAGACAAATACTTCAGCACAGAAAAGTGGAGATGCCGGGGATCGAACCCGGGGCCTCATACATGCAAAGCATGCGCTCTACCACTGAGCTACATCCCCCACCCGCTCTTTGAGGCTTCCAAGAAGCTCTGTTATACTGTATGAACAACGGTTTGCGTTCCTTTTTTTTTTTTTTTTTTTCTCTTAGCTCCTTCTAAATTAAAATTATATGTATTTATTTAAAGGAATCTTAAGGATTTAGCAACTTACATTATCTCTTCTTTTACATAAAAGAGTTCATTATTGCTTTGATATAAGATAAACTTTTACCCGATTCAAATAACAAACAGAAAGTAAAAAAAAAAAAAAAAAAAAAAACCAACCATAAATTTGCCAATAAATAAGGACTTGACCCCAATGTTTCTCATCCAGAATTCTCTGCTTCTTCATACTTGAGACGCTTTCCAACCTAGAGGACTGAGTGTATAAGTTTCCTTGAAAACCGCTCCTCCCCCCGCCCCCTGCCTTCCCCCTTCTGGAAGAATTTTCTGGATATGAAAATGGTCAAAACAGTTTGAGACCTCACAATCGTGGCTCTAATTTGGAGCAAGAATGCAAACTGCAATATCTCAGTGTAAAGACGGGCTGTTATTTGACCGGGAGCCGTGAGAGACCCCAAGCCTCCAGGGCTGCACCCGGGGATTGCCTGTCATTTCTGGTGTGGATACTGTACGATCAATGCTACTCATACCCAATAGCGCGCTCACAGCGACTGGGGCCTGACGTCATCTGTAAGGATGCTGGGCATAGCTGCTGGGGTTACTTGACCTCTCTGAGCCTTCTGTGGAACATGGAGACAATCGACAGACTCAACCCTGGCTGCTCTCTGAGACAGTCAACAAGGACAGAGCCTGTAGGCTCGAGCACGAGGTGTGGCAACAGTTGGCTAGTGTGGACTGCAGCAAAAAGGCTGCTGCATCCTCTACCGTCGTGCCCCTGCTTCATGTGTGAAGTCGCACACCATCTTGTCTCTGGATCTGAGGCTGAAGGCTGCGTTCTGCGTTGCCCACGGGGTATAGAGGTGTCCATGGTCAACCGGTGTGGTCCTTTCACCTCTGGGTCTGAGGCCTTGGGAGAGAGCTGGGTGCACGGTTTTGGCAAGGCTTAAGCCGAGGTTGCCCCTGTTCCATCTCACGGCGCCTCTGCCCTCAGCGTGGAACGACGTTCCCAGTTCTTCTCGTGATTAGCTCCTTTTTACTGACCACGAGGGAATAAATGAACGCAAGGATGGTGACAGTTCGGAAGGATGTGCAATTGTGTGAGGGACAAGAAAACGTCCCAAATTTACAGACATTAAAAGGACCGGGTAGGGTCTGGAGCAAGAAGGAGAACGCAATGCAGGCCGCACAGTGAGCCGGGTCTGGGTCTCCATCTTGTTCCTGTGGGGACCGGGGACATCGAAAGATGGCAGCTGTAGAACAGTGTCTTTCTCGAGATCTGTTACCTGGGCTGAGATCCTGTACACTATGGGGAAAACAGGCTTATTCTACAAGGGCTGAACATACTCGTGGGAATTGAAGAGTTGAAATAGGTTTGAAAACAAATTAGAAACAAAAAGGTTAGCCATCTCCCCGTCGGGGAATCGAACCCCGGTCTCCCGCGTGACAGGCGGGGATACTCACCACTATACTAACGAGGAAGAGAGCTGAAAAGCCAGCCTGGCAAGAAGCTCCTTTAAGATTCTTTGAATTCCATAACAAATTCGATTTGATTGAATCGCGCTCTTGAAATGGCCCTTTCCTACTTAGGTTTTTATTTTGCTATCTAGATTTAGACTGCAACATTAATAAATAGACGCCAAACGTACACCAACATACGACAAAAAAAAAAATCACAGAGACTAATTCGCGCATGAGCGGAAGGTGCGTATTTGATCTAGGGAATACGTCCATTCACCCTTAAGGGGAACAAGGTGGGTAAATTTCCAAAGTCTTCCGCGTCCGTGTACGATGCTCCAGGATTTTAAGTAGAAAGAAATAAAAAATATTTTGATAAACTGGAAATGAGTGCAGGAAAAGTACGAGCTGCCGAAACTTGCAAGTGAGTGCAGGAAAAACTCAAGCTGCCGAAACCCGGGATCGAACCAGGGACCTTTAGATCTTCAGTCTAACGCTCTCCCAACTGAGCTATTTCGGCGGCTGTTGTTGCTGGTTCGTTTTTTCTCTCCTCCTTGTCGTTTCTACGGCTTTGAGTCCTTGGCTTTTCCAAGCTTTGATGCCTACAAATTCTTTCGATGCCTAGAAAAATCATTTACATTATTCGTCTCATTTCTGGGTTACCAGTGTGCTGTGGTCTCTGCGCATTCTCTAAGGCCACTATCTACGAGTGTCCTTCAGGAACCCCCGGGACCTTATTGTCCACTGCAAATTTATCTATCAGTTTTCCTTTTAACTGGAAATACACACTTAAGCTGGCCCCAGACACTGTGAAGATCCCAGTCCTGGCTCCGCTTAGTAGATGCTTACAAACTAAATATTTGTTGAGCGAGTAATAAACGCTCGAATGCACCCTTCTTGGCTCAGAGTTCTGCTGCTTCTGTTCCCCACTCTCCTCTCGGAGAAGGAGCAGGGTCATTTCTGAATGCAGTCAGCCGCCAGGCAGCCAGGGATAACAGTAAACAATCCCTGGAATGAGGTTCTGCCGGGACAGGGCCACACCTGACTCATTCATATCCGGTCTCCAAGCGTGGTCTTCATATCTGTGCACACATGCTCAGCTGCGAAGCACGGGGAAACAAAATAGGTGCAGGTGGGAGTGGACACTGACTGCTTCCTTCTCTCAGGGGAGCAGAATGCGGAAGACTTGTACTGGGGGAGGGGCAAGGGTAGGAAGTGAGGTCCCCGAGGTGAGCTGCAGAGAGCATGGAGCAGTGAGCTAGAGAGGCAACCGTAAGCCGAAGGGATGAGGGCTGGTGTGGTGGTCCAACCTGGAGCTGTAGTGTTCCGGTCACACCTGCAGGAGAGGATCTGGACAGTGACATGGAGAGGGCTCAGAAGGAGGAAGGGGGCTTGATGACCTTTGATCTGGGATTGGGGCAAGAAAAGGATGTCCAAGCGTTGGCATGATGCTTTGGTGGAAAGCGGAAAGCATGGTCAACTTTCTACGCGCAAGATTTAGCAAACCAAGGTCCCCTAAGTGTCCCCTCGAAAAGTCCCGTGTCTCAGCCCTGACAATATCTAATATATCAGAATGTGATTTTAAAGAATGGCTACAACTTGTCCTGCCTACAAGACAAAGATGGAGCAGAGACTGAGAGAATGTCCAACGAATGACTGACCCAACTTGAGACCCATCCCATGGGTGAGAACCCGTTCTTGCACTGTTAATGGTGCTCTGCTAGGCTTGGAGCTAGGAGTCTAACATAACTGTCCTTTGAGAGGCTCCACTCAGCAGCAGATTGAAACGGATGCAGTGACCCATAGCTAAATTTTAGACGAAGCTCTGAGCTCGGGGAGTCTTGTGGAAGAGTTAGGGGAAAGATTAAGGGACCCAGAGGAGACAAGGATTCCACAAGAAGACCAACAGAGTCGAAGAACCTGGCCCCTTCGGGGCTCACTGAGACTGAGCCACCAACCAAAGAGTATACGTGGGCTGGACCTAGGCACTGCACCTATGGAGATGTGCGACTGGGTCTTCATGTGTGTCTCTTAACAACTGGAACCGGGTCTGCCCCTGACTCTGTTGCCTGCCTGTGGATCCAGTTCCCCTAACTGGACCGCCTTCCCTGGCCCTCAGTGGGAGAGAATGCCACTAGTTCTGCAGAGACTTGATGTACCAGAATTTGTTGGCATTCACGGAGTGTGGGGATGGGAGGGTGCCCTCCCGGGTGTGGGGGTGTGAGGGTGCCCTCCCCTTCTCGGAGAAGTGGAGGAAGGCATGGGAGAGGGGCTGTCTGAGGTGGAGGGACTGGGAAGAAATAAGAGGCGGGGCTGTAAAGCGAGTAAATAAATAAATTAAAAAAAAAAACAACATAGACCTGAGCTGGAGGAATGGCTCAGCCATTAAGAGCACTGGTTGCTCTTTCCAGAGGTCCTGAGTTCAGGTGTACACACAAACATACACACACACAAACACACACTTTCCTCGGCTTGCAGTCTCCAGTCCTAGAGGACTTAGCTTTGGGGTTTTGTCACGGCTTGGCAGCTGGAGCTCACAGTATACCTGGCTGCCCATTTTCCTGGACTGGACCCAGACTGAGTTCAGCTACCACGTTTGGGGATGATGTAGAAGGAAGCAGGAAGGCTTGTTTCCTTCTGAAATCCTAATCCTGTCTGGACCCCAACTCACATCCTCAATGGTAAGCAAACACTCTACACCCAGATGTTTTAAATTGATTGACATCTACCGGAGGCACACCAGTAATGCACATACATCCAAGCAGGCAAAGCACTACTATACATTAAATAATTTGAATCTTTAAAAAAAAAAAATCAGTTTGGATATGTAAAGTCTTGTCTCAAAACACCAAACAAAACCAAAATGGCAATGGAGGACATGAAGTTCTGTAAGCCACGCACTGGAGGGGCTGAGGCAGGAGGATTGTTCCTGGAGTTGAAGGTCTGCTGGGGTTACAAGGCCAACCAGGAATTAAAAAACAAAACCCTGGCGAGACGCGGGCGACTGATGTATGCTTTCTCAGCGTGTGCTTTTATTTGGCTTTTAAAAATAAATAAAGAAAATAAAAACCGATCTTCAGGACAAAACTGGAATAAGGTGATTACGAAAACTGGGAGGTAGAGGAGGGAGGGGCAGAGGCTACCTTGTTAAAAAAGTTCATTAACGTAGGAGAAAGTTAGGCAGAAGGTGGGTTGAGGATCCACTTCACGTTAAGAGTCTTTTCAGAACCTTTTGCACACATCCACGATGTCCTAAACATGGTAACGCAAAATATTTATAAGCCTCCCCGTCGGGGAATCGAACCCGGTCTCCCGCGTGACAGGCGGGGATACTCACCACTATACTAACGAGGACAAGCCATACGTGTGTCTTTCCTGACAAGCTACTATAGAAGGACACAGCTAGCGACACGTGCACGTTTCTTCTCTTCTTCTACGTTCCTCTTCTCTGGCTCTTTCTCTTTCTTCTCTGTTTCCTTCCTCTTCTCTTTCTTCCGAGACTTCACCTCATGACACCAATATCATAAATCAAGATCGAGAAAATAAAAATCTTAGAGACGCAAGCGTTTCATCTCTATTATCTATTCCGGAAGTACTTGCTTTCCGTCAGGGGATGTAGCTCAGTGGTAGAGCGCATGCTTTGCATGTATGAGGCCCCGGGTTCAATCCCCGGCATCTCCACTTTTTAGTAAATCTTTTTATTTTTTGGAAAGGCCTACGTGACAGACTGGCCTTGTACCAGTGTCGGGAATCTGGTTTGTAAACCAACTCCCGCAGTTTACATGGAGTAGGAAACACTGCATTTCCAAGAAGGCCCTATAACGGGCGGCTCCTGAGCAACTATTGCAGCGTAATGGCGCCCATTGAACACCCACAGTGTATCCAAATAAACAGATCTTCAATCAACCCACTAACCTTGCCAAGACCCGCAAGGACTCTTAGCTTTTCTGGAACTCAGATTCCAGCTGGAAGCTAACACTAGGAATCCCAGGTATGTTTTATGGGACGCACAGAACTGCGGGGACTCAGTGACATCCAAAAGATCTGCAGGAACAGGAGCCGGAAGCTTTCGAATGAAAGGGTCAGAAAATAGCCTGGTGCCTGGACTTTAGTGAATGGGAACAGAACTGGGTGGAACTGAGGTTTGGAAGCCCCCAGAATGCCGGAGAGTAGACCTGGCACTTCCGGCATGATTTTAAAGGTTTCTTCTAGAGGCCACATACTGTTCTGTAGACTGGCACTGGAGGTGCAGCGTGATGGGAAGGGGTGGGGTAGTTCGGGCAGATTCTGTAGGCGGCTCTGTAATATTGCTTAACGTAAGGGTCTTATGCTTTATTTGACCATTCCCCTTAGGTTTGTTCGGCTACTCTGAAGCTTGTTATCAAGGTACAAGACACATACGGCCTGCAATTTTTTGTCCTCTACTTCGACAGCATGGATGCCTGTATGGACAGACGAGCACCATTGGGCTGGAAAACGTCTATTTAACTCTTTGAACGTTGGGGGTGGGGCCGTAGCTCAGTTTGTAGAATGCTTACTTAGAATGCACAATAGATAGCAGGGAATAAGCTGGGCATGGTTGTGCTGAAAGGACCTCACAAGGGGGAGTCCCTCACTCTGGTCCGGGAATAAGCGCTCACCACCCAAGGACACACGAGAGGCCATCTTGATGCAATCAACAAAAGGCAGTTTAATAGCGAGGGGCCCTGGGTTCGAAACGTGTCCCACGCAGGAGACAGAGGATTCGACGAAGACCCCAGAAAGCTTGGAATATTTATAGGCAAAAGCTGGGGAGAGCAGGAAGATTTGGCGAGGTTACACGATTGGATAGTTTGAACATCAGCAATTTGCATAAACTAGTTATTTTTGACCATGAAACCTCGGACCCAAAAACACCAGGCAAATGTGCTTGTTTAGACTTGTATGTCCCTGCATCCTTGTTTCTTTTTTTGTTCTTGGTCACTCTGCCCCTGAAGGGGCTCAAAATTATTATTATTATGGCTAATTTTAACAAGTTATTGGTGGTCTTTGCTGACCATGAATTTTTTTGTTCTATGTCTCAAGATGTTTTTAATTCTTATTCTCACAGTGCATGCCTGTCATCCTAGCACCTAAGGGGGCTGGGGTTGAAGCTAGCCTGGACTATAAGAGACCCTTTCTCACTCGCACACGTGGAGGGGCTCCTGGTCCTTTCTGCTCACCTGCCACAGGTATTGCCTTGATCCTTCAAATTCTTTATCCTCATTAAGGATGAGGATACAGGTGTATATACAGCCCCGCCCTGGCTTATGTGACAGTGAGGATGGTACCCTGGGCTATACAGCTTAGCCCTTCTAAGTGCATGGAAAAAACGATTGCTTTTTATTTCCTGTTTGATTGAGAGAGTGAGCGTCTCTCCTGTTACCAAAACAGGCCTGTATAAACCACCTGGCAATGCTGGCCACTGGAGCAGGTTTGGAGAAAGATAGTTTATTCACTGATGTCAATTGTGGAGGTAGGAAAACCAGATCTTCCAGCTGCCTGTCCAACAGCTTCGGGACATTCCTGGGTAAAGCAGGGTGATCCAAAGGATGGGTGCTCTGAAGGATCCAGAAGGCCAGGAGTTAGTCTCCAAGTTCAAGAGGAAATGGGCACTAGGTCAGCAGTGCTAGCACACAACTGTTCCCTTGCCGCTTAGAGGGTGGAGACAGGATCAGGAGTACAAGATTGTCTGAGCCCCAGTTCCACCCAGGAGGTAGAGGCAGGTTTATGTGTTCAATGCTAGCTACATAGTGTGCTCGTGGACAGCTTGGATTACATGAGACCCTACCTCAAAATACAAAATGATGAAGCAACGGTCTTTGAGATGGCTCACTGGATAAAGGCGATTGCCACCAAGACTGACAACTGATCCATGTTCAATTCCCAGGACTTGAGAGGCAGAGGCAGTCAATTTCAAGGAATCTGGGGCCAGCTGGAACTATATAATGAGACCCTGCCTAATAAAACCAAACCCAGACTCCATTTCATCTTTTAAAAATTACACTGGACTTCATAAAGCAATTTTCACATAGCTGATAATGTATTGGGCAAGCAACCCTTCTCCACCTTCTTCTTTGCCCATTAATTCCTTTTGCTTCCCACCTTTACTTTTACATCATCCATACGATGTATGGTTTTATGTATTTATAGATTCTAGGATTAACAAATAAAGAAAATATAGCATTTGTCTTCCTGTGGTTGGCTTAGTCTGCTTAGTAGGTTAATCTTGTTTTCCTTGTGGCTGAAAGGAATCCCCTATTTACATAGCCTATATTTTCCTTACCCATTCTTTACCTTGATGGGCACCAGGCTGGTTGCATAGCTTAGCGTGTTATAGTATGTTGTGTTGAAGTCCTCTGGTAAACGTCCAGCAGTGCATTGCTGGGTCTTATGGCAGGTCATCTAGAGTTCTGAGATGCCTCCATATTGGTTTCTGTCTCTAGCACCCATGTGCAAGGACTCCCTTTGGCCTAAATTATGCTGAAACTCAGAGATCCACTACCTCCCATTGCCTCCCAGTGCTGGGATTAAATGCATCATCACACCTATTTTTTCTTTTTTTTTCTTTTTGGTTTTTTGAGACAGGGTTTCTCTTGTACCCTTGGCTGTCCTGGAACTCACCTGTAGACCAGGCTAGCCTCAAACTCAGAAATCTGCCTGCCTCTGCCTCCCAAGTGTTAGGATTAAAGGCGTGTGCCACCACCGCCCGGCTGCCTCATTTTTTATTCTCTTGCAGAATGCCATTTTGACTAGGGTCAAATCTCATGAAGTTACAGAGCTGCCATGTGGGAGCTGAGAACCAAACCCAGGTCTTCTGCAAAAGCAGAGTGCTCTTAACTGCTGAGCCATCTTTCCAACCTCTCATATACTTTTGATGGTATTTCTCTGATGGCTAGTAAGGTTGGGTTTTATTATTTGGCAGTAGACCATGTATGCAGTGCCTGGGCAGGCCAGGAGAGGGCACTGGATCACCTGGAACTGGAATTATAGATGTTTGGGAATCAAATGTCTCTAACTCTGCGTCATCCAAGCCCCTTGTCCAACAGCCCTTCACAGGTTAGCTTCTGCTCCAGGCCTGTGTCTTCTGATGCTCCTCATAGCTGATTTGTCTTAGAGCCATCGCCTAAGTCCTGGCTAAATATTTTTGTTGTTTTATTATTGGCCACTTCCAACTTCATTTTTGAAAACTGCCTATTTCATTGGCCATTCGGAGACTAGGTTGTTTAGGTTTTTTTTTTTTTTGAGCTCTTTTTCTGTTTGTTTTTGTTGTTTTTGAAGACAGTCCTGGCTGTCCTGGAACTCACTCTGCCGACCAAGAAAGATGGAAGCTCCCACCACCTCTGGGTTGGTTTTTGAGTTCTTTACTGATTCAGATTTTTAGAGTAAAAGTCAGGAGCTGAGCATTTAACCTTGGTTTTCCAATTTCACAGCTTTTATCTGGCATTGTTTTGTACAATAGCTTGTCCTATAGGGCAATGTGAAGTGGAAACTAGTTCTTTGGAAAGTTAGTTCTGTTAAATGATGTCTTGCTAAAGCAAACACATAAAAGGCTGTTCTCCTGAAGCAGGCACAGGTGAAAGGATGTTTGGATATAGCAAACACTGAAAGGACACTTGATGAAGGAGTATAAATATGATCCCACAGGCAGTGGGAGACAAGCAGAGCCTTGGTTAAGTCTGTCCACCTCGCTATTCTTTTTTTTGTTTTTCAAGACAGGGTTTCTCTGTGTAGCCCTGGCTGTCCTGGAACTCACTCTGTAGACTAGGCTGGCCTGAACTCAGAAATCCGCCTGCCTCTGCCTCCCAAGTGCTGCGCATCAATGGCCCGCCACCCCTATCTTTTTTTTTTTTTTTTGTTTCAGACAGGTTCTGTGTAGCCCTGCTCCTGAAACTCATCTGTAACAGGCCTCGACTCAGAAATCACCTGCTCTGCTCCAGTTGGGTAATGGCCACCACGCCGTGACCTCATCTTAAGACCAATTTGTTACCCACAATTGTTGAGCTCAACTTATGATAATGACACTGAGAGAAACTGGCCCAAGAACTGTCAGGAGGTTCCTGTGGCAGCTTACCTCTTCTGTGGCTTTGCCTCAGGCCAGTTGGTAAACCTGGCAGTTTCTTCAGGATTGAACAGTTGCTGGTTTCGCACCTGATGTCTGCTTGCTGAAAGGACTGGACTGTAGCTGCTGGTTCATGCTGGTGTCTGCCTGCCTAGAGAACTGGTCTGCTGTTGCTGAATCGTATTTGGTGTTTGCTACAGGACTGAACCGCTGCCAAAGATTTGAGCTCACCCCTAAGAACTACTGCTGAACAGGTCCACTTCCCCCAAATCCTAATAACTTTTTTCTTCTACTACCTCTGCTGGGTTTGGGCTAGAGGAGAGGTTGAACCCTTATTAAAAGTAGGTTGCAAAAAAAAAAAATGTATGCCTATAACAATGCCTCCCTCTTGAGCTTCCCATGTGCCACCATGATTGGAGTCAAACCCTTGTGTCTTCAGCTTGTCAATTTTCCTGTTTCAAAGCCAGTCATCCCACTACTCAGGAGGGTCATGAGTTCAAGCCTGGCCTTTCAAATTTCTTATCATTTCCATCAGCAGCCAAGCTAAGCTCCTTGGCGACAGCTCAGGACTTAACTCTGAGACAAATCAGCCAAGGGGGGAGCATCAGAAGACACAGGCCTGAAGTGGAAGCTAACCTGTGATCGGGCTGTTGGACAAGGGGCTTGGATGACCCAGAGTTACAGACATGTTTCTGTTCTTGGTCCTTAAAACCTCATACCAAATAAGTTCTATACCATTCTGAGCCTGGACCCAGTATTTCACATCCGACCCCCAAATCAAAACAAACCCAACAGGCTGTCTGTCTTGTGGATATTCACACATAGGAGGTGGGCTGAGGACATCACCCTAGCTCTGCTCACCTCCTGGCCATGAGAGAGTCTGTCTCAAAACTCAGTGGAAATACACGCTGTGGAACAGCGATGGCTGTCAAAGATTGGTTCAGAACACAGACCTGGGAGATGCACAGGGAAGGGAGTACAGGGGCTTATCCACCTGAGACAGCTGATGCCTGAGAAGACATGAAGAACACGAGATGGGCAGGCAGGCGTTCAGTGGTACACCGCTTGCTTATATCACACAGGCATGGCTACACAGAGATAAAGAATATGGGTTCAAAGGACATTATCAAGAGCATAAAGTCAGCCCACAGAGAGAAAGCATTTACTAAGGGTTAACTGAAAAGCGCTTGGCTTTGTTCCCAGGACTCTGTAACAAGTGGCCCGAGTGACAGAGAACCACAGCAGCATTTGCCATCACCCAGAGGTAAACAACTCGCTCCATTCTGCAGACGGGTGGATGCAGTCTGACACCTGATGGTGCACTTTCAGCCACGGAAAAAAAAAAAAAACCAAATAGCTCAATGTGTTGGGAGATCGAGAGGGAGAGGGAGAAAAATCAGAAAATCACGTAAGGATGAACATTCTGGAAACTGACAGGGTGACAGCTGCTCAGCATGTGACATGTTTGAGGTGACAGACAAGCTGAAATGAAACAGCACACCACAAATATTTACTCTTAACAAAACTGTCTGAGACAGAGTTTGCTGGGCGGTGGTGACACACACCTTCAATCCCAGTACTCGAGGAAGGCAGAGGCAGGGGGATCTCTGAGTTTGAGGCCAGCCTGGTCTACAGGCCTAATTCCAAGATAGCCAGGGTTACACAGAGAAACCCTGTCTTGAAATGAACAAACAAAGAAACAAACAACACAGTCTTGCAGTGTAGCTCAGGCTGGCCTTGCATTTGTGATCCTTACCAGCCGAGGCCACAGGTTCCCTGGCCATATCCAGCTAGAGCAGCATTTTAAGACAGAACTTGCTGTCTACTGATGCCAAAGCAGGGCCCTGGACACCAGTCTCCATCTACGTGGAACAAAACTCTGGGGTGATATCCATCCCTCGTCTGGGGCCAACCATTCAGGAAAGGCACTGGGCCACAGAAATCTGCAGCACCTGCTGCCCAAGATGCTATGAAGGCTGGACAGGGGCTCTGGGAGAAGGGTCCACTTTCCTGTCCCAGTGTAGCTCCGTGTATCCCCAGGGTCTAATGTCACCTGAAGAGTCTGTTTCAGATAGGGAGGAATGTGGAAGACAAATCATGTCTGTCTTCTTATAACAGTCACAAAGAAGGCACTCCTGGTCAGCGTAGCTGTGAGCTTGGCTCTGAATTGGGCCGAGGTAAAAAATAGTGTGCCTCCTGGTAACAGCCTAGGAGCTGGTTGACTATGCAGCTGGGTGTGGTCAACTGTCAGTGGTAGGGGGCCAGTGCTTCTCAACATCGCTGTGCATAGCCTTTGGGAGCCACTCGCAGTATTCAGCCAGCAGGTCTATGGAAAGACGTGGTCAGGGTTAGAGTGCGAGGCCAGGGGCTTGCTTGGTTGGACAGACCACCACGGCACATGGTTTGCTTAGGTCCTTCCTCTGAGCAATGTCCCCTGACCCCAGCTGAGTCACACTCACATTTGGGGCTTTTCTTCCATGCAGCCAGCAGGGAATCACGGGAATCAACCTTCTGGGCCACAAGGGCTCTCAACAGGGTCTCTGTCCTGGGCTGCAGCCTGTAGAAAGGGGATAGCTGACTAGACCCAGAAGCAGGGATAGACAGATGGTGGGACCTGTCACTCAGTCACTGGAAGCCTCTGGTACACAGTGACAGCATGCAGTGTTCCCCAGAACCCTCCCTACTCATGTCCACCCAGACCCTTGAAGAACAGATGCTCCTTATCATAGGTTGGGCCCTACTGTCAAGACTGGGGTCCATATAAGGAGGGGACACAGAAAAGTGGAGGAGGCAAGATTGGAATGATGTAGCCACCGGGAGTGAGACAGGTAGGGAGGGTCCTGAGTAGAGATGCAGGAGCCCTGCCATCTTTAGGAGGGTGAAATGCCTGAGGGCCACTGGCAGCTCCAGAATTAAGGAGGCTCCTGTGGTTGTCACATCCCCAGCATACGTGACTGACACAGCAGCCCCAGAGAAAGCTCTCTGCCACTGCCTGTGGTGATATTTTAGGAATATAGTCTTGTACCTGGCCCAAGTCTTCAGCATGGTGTTGGGGCTAGATAGCAGGCAGCTCTTGAATGAAGCCAGCTTGCGGAAGACCTGGTAAGAGAGCACAGGACTGTCAAGTGGGGCCTGCAGTTCATGACATCTAGGAGACAGGCCACAGGTAGCCCAAGAACCTACCTGTCCCTCCAGAGAAACCGTGCAAAGTACTTGTAGCGGTCAATGCCTTCCGGGAAGTCCACCTGGACGGCAGGGAGTGGCCAGCCCACGCGGTCTGGGGGATGGGAACACGTGATGAAGGGCAATTGCTGTGCTGCATCTATCCTCCCCAAGCCCAGGAGGAGCAGGAGGGCTAGGGTGACCCCCTCAGGCACATGTCCAAGAGCAGCAGTGCTTGAGCTAATGAGTCCAAGAAGCTGAGTGGCTGTAGGTGGCCAGGCCACCAAGGAAGTGGCCCCAACTCACAGAACACGCTGGCCCGGTGGCACAACACCCGTCCTGACTCTGGGCAGTACGTGGGGGCTGGCTCCTCCAGGGGCGCATTGAACTGGCAGTAGGAGGGTAGCAGGGAAGGGATCCACTGGATTTCCACGGTGGAGACACCTGAGGCCAGGAGAGAGCGTCAGGTCTCACATGCTTTCCCAGACAGACAGAGTGCGCCACAGTGCCCACTGATGTCACCCTGTGGCCACTATGCAGTACCTTTCATGTACATCTTGGTGGTTTCCACAACTTCCTGGTAGACTACGAACTCGGGCAACTCTTTGAAGAGTACAGAGCTGGGGTGGATGAAGACGGGGTCATCTAGAAGAGGGGTCTGCAGAGAGGTGGGTGGAGGTTCAGGTCAGAGAAAAACCTGAGCTCTCTCTGCTCTTCAAGTCCACCCTTCAGGATCCAACTGTCAAGCCAGTGAGCCATGACCAGGCACTACCCAGGATGCATTGCTCTTTGGCCATCAGCTGAAGCCTGGGCCTGGGAAGATGGCTCAATGACTAAAGCACTTGCCATGCCAACCTGATGCCCTCGGATGTGCCCATCCCTCACTGAAGTAAGAGCTAGGGCCCAGTGAGAAAGGTACCCGCCACCATCTTGGTAACAGGAGTTCAATTCCTGGGCCCCACATGGTAGAAGAGAAAAAAATTCCTGTAATCTTCTGATCTCCATACACGTTCGCCAGCAGCATATACAAACACAAAATAAAACACAGGGCTGGAGAGATGGCTCAGCGACTGCTGAGCACCGACTGCTCAGAGGTCCGGAGTTCAAATCCCAGCAACCACATAGTGGCTCACGACCATCTATAATGGGGATCTATGATGCCCTCTTCTGGTGTGTCTGAAGAGAGCAATGGCGTACTTATATATATTAAATAAATAATCTTTGAAAAAATCTCTTAAAAAACAAAATAAAAACACAATCTGTGTGGGGGGGGGCCTTGACCCTAGCACTTAAGAGGTGAGGCAGGAGGATCAACCTATTTCAAAACTAGGAGGTGTGGATGGACCCTGGAGATACAATGCTGGGGGAGGGAGGTACCCCTAGCACACAAGCAGGTCCTCCAGGTTAACAGGTTAGTACAGGAAGAGTCAGACACTGAGCGGTGAGGAAGGAGAAGGCTCAGTTTTCTCCAGGGTAGAGAGACTGTCTCAAGGTGACTGTGCTGATGCTAGCCACGCTCAACAGTGAAGCTAGGTCACCTTATGGTATAAAATGCATCTCTAGAAAGTAACCAAGAAGCTGAGGGTGACAGCCTATGCTCCAACAAACGGCAACCCTCACCTGCTCTTTGGTGGGGGCCTTCCCAGAGGTTATGGGGTCAGTCACCAAGGGCAGGCCCATGTCCTACCTTATAGGCGTTCTTCCACTTGGGGTCCAGCAGGTCCTCACTCTGAACCCGGCGGGCCAGGTGGTCACCCAGACCAGCTGCCATGATCTGCCGCAGGTAGGTCACCTGGCTCTCTGTAGGAGGCTGCATTTTGGGGTCCAGGAAAAGCCCAGCTTCAGGGCACACTGCATTCACTGAGAGGAAGGTGAGAAAGGAGTGTAGGAAGTCTAGTCAGAGGAAGGCTGACAGTCCTTCAGGAAACCACCCAGCACTTGGGCCTCACCCACACAGTGCTTGCTTCTGATATAGAGGTCAACAGTGGCTCAGCCCAGAGCCCCTTCCTAGGCCAAAACCTAGAGTCCCATGCCAGCAAAGCCCTGCCAAGGGACAGCCGCCCCAGGCTCCCACGGGGTAAGATAATTACAGGAACCTCAGCCCCGTCCATCCCTCCGCTGAAAGGTGGCCTGGAGAGGCCTGTGGCTCCACATGGCCACCTGCTGTCATTAGTGTTAGGTAGCTGTCCACAATTACAGGCTGTTGCACTTGAGGATATGGCTCCATGCATGTGACAGCAGGGAGGAAAGCAGGCTACTATGATGCCTTGCTCCTGGGGAAGTATGGGCTAGAAAACAGCCACTGATCCTTGAAGCCTACAGCTGCTAAAACAGCACTGGGTTCCCAACTAGATGCCACCTTCGCCCAGTGGTCATCCTGTATCTTAAAATGGGGACATTCTTGAGTCCTAGATAGAGGTGACAAGAGCTACCTGTAGCTAAGTAGGAATTCTGTACCCATGGGTTGATAACTCTGGGGACATGTGGGAGGAAAGAAAAGTCCTGGTGGGAACAGGGGAAGAGGACCAGAGGGGAGAGGACCAGAGGGGCAGCCTTCTAGGTGTCTAAGGGCACTAGATGTTGACTTGGGGCTCAGTCCATCTTAGTGGGCAGGTAAATGAGCAAGTGTGGAATTTCTATCGCACCAAACCCAAGCAGAGAGGGACAGATGTCTGTCCACACTGTCACCTGCGCTATACCTGCGGTGGTCAGCTGGCCACGCAGGCGCCGGATCTCTAGCATGGCCTTGTAGCGCAGTCCGTTAGCATGGCAAAACTGGGGTGAGCAGCCAGCGTACTCACAGGCTCCCACAGCACCTGTAGAGCAGGATAGGGTGTTCTCACTGGTTGGCTCCAATCTGCTCCAAGATACTAATCACCCTCCTTCATGCCTAGAGGTGGTACTAACCCAGAAACACCATGAGGTCGCCAAGCTTCAGAGACGCCCCCTGCCCGGCCCAGGTCCTCTTCATCTGGGCTACACGGGCTCGACGGCCCTTCAGCTCTGCAAGCTCCTTTTCACTGGCAGCTGGTCTGTGAACACACACATGGCCGGCTGGGCTTCAGTCCACCGCCCTGAGGGATCCTCTGACCAAACCCTCACTTCCTTGCCCTTCCTTCAGATAAAGCGGCTCAGGCTCTCAGACCAGCACTAATAATGGAGAGCACAGAGGGTTCCGAGGGACAAGGCTGTCACTAACCCACCTGTCCAGCTCCTCAAACAGCTCACGCACAGTCATGGCAGCCACGATGGCAATGGTGTAGGGCAGGCAGCCGTGCTGCTGGCTCAGGGCCAGCATCTTGGCATAGCGGGGTGCCACAGGGAAGGTGGACATGGTCCGCCCCAGGGCGGTGATGGGGCAGCTCAGCTGTGACATCTGTAGCTTCTTCATTCTGGGGACAAGGGATACAGCGGGTAAGAACCACGGAGCCTGCTCTTGGAGGCTCTACCCATGCCTGGGTCCACCCTCCCCTGCCTACCTTTCCTGTTTTGGAGGTGCCTGCAGGGCCCCTAGGGCAATCAGAAGCTCCTCCGCAGCAACGAGGGCCTCCACGGACGGAGGTGTGGGGAACGGGAAGTTGATGACCTGGGCACAGGAAGGCAGAGTGATGCGGAGAAGCAAGCCCCATGGAGTCACACAGGCTGCCGCAAGTGCTGCTCCCCTTCCTCAGCCTGTCCCCAGGCCACGGGTCATCCGTGGGACATGGAGCCCAGGTGCCCAGGATCCATGTGCTAGGAGGACCCCAAAGTAAACCTACTGTGTGCCAAGAGCTATATTAGCAACTACAATTTAGGAGTTTATAAGCAGCAACATATGAACCATCATGCAAGGAGAAACAGGTAAAACAGGTATTATGCTTGAAAAATATAACTGTGGTCATCGGTGTCACAGGGATGAATGTCGAGTTCTCGGTGACGACCTAAAGTGATTTTTCTTGATTCTGAATCAGTTGTTTGTAACAAAAAAAATCACTGGGGATTCCCACCCCTGATAAAGGGACAGATTTCTTCACTAGAGAGATGGGAGCAATGGCCCGTGTCACTGCATGCAGTGAGGTAGTCTTTTTATTTAGAGACACGGTCTTGCCAGGTGTAGTGGTGCACACCTTTAATCCCAGCTGGGCGGGGATGAGTTTGAATCTGGTCTACACTGGGAGGTCCAGGCCAACCACATAGTCAGGCCCTGCCTCAAAGCACAGTGACAGAGAAAGACACGGTGTCACTCTGTGCTGAAACTCATGTTTCTGTCTGGCCTTAAGCCATAACAATCCTCCTGCCTCAGCCTTCCGGCTGCTGGGGTATTGATGTGAGCAACTACATCTACCTTAACCTTCAGCTTTTCATCTTCCTACCTCTAGCTACTTCCTAAGTGTTGGGGTTTCAGGTGTGCAACACAGCCAGTGTGTGTGCTGCTCAGTAGTGAACCAGGCCTTCCTGTGTGCAAGGCAAGCATTCAACAGATCAAGCTACATCCCTGCCAAGGGGATATGTATATATATATTGGCCTGTTTGGAGTTTTGTTTGTTTCCAGACAGG
This sequence comes from Mastomys natalensis, assembly GCA_021653895.1. NCBI lineage: Eukaryota > Metazoa > Chordata > Mammalia > Rodentia > Muridae > Mastomys > Mastomys natalensis. Next base: position 48,166 of record JAJTUV010000207.1, read on the forward strand.
GTTTCTCTATGTAGTACTCTTACAAGTTTCTCTTGCACTCTGAGATCTGCCTGCTTCCTCCTCCTGAGTGCTGGGATTAAAGGCGTGTGCTACCACCATTCCCTGGCTATCTTCTTTATTTTTAAGGCTCTTCTGTCTTACATTTTTTTGCTCTTATGTGTGGGGGTGTACACAGGCCAAGAGCAAGTGTGGAGGACAGAGAACACGCAGGAGATGGTTCTCTCCTTCTACCACGTGTTTCTTCCAAACTGAAGCCAGCAGGCTGGGCAGCAGGCACCTGTACTGGCTGAGCCACCTCTCTAGAGCACGCAAGAGTCTTCATTTGAACTTTTCTTTTGGGTTCTGGCACAGGGCCAGATGCATTTCCAGGCTTCTGTAGCTCACTAGATAAGTTCTTGAACAGGGTCTCTTCCCTGCCTTGGTTTCCCTATCTGTTAAATGGTTATCTAGTTGCCATGTGACAAGGGTTAGGGGACAACATACAGTAAAAGCAGACCTTCTTGACTGGACCACCCATCCTGGAGTGGGGAGAAGAACCCCAACTCCATCAGAGGACCACGCTGCCAGTGAAGCCTGTATTCAGGAATCAGCAGGACATCTGAGTGCCCAGGTTTTGTGAGATCTGGCTATCCATGAGCCTCTGTCTCCCAGGGGACAGACAGCTGTTCTCATTAGAGGCTGAAGGCCACCAGGCACCTTCTGACTGATGGTCCCTGGGGATACCACTCCAGCTGGTTTCCCAGCAGGCGCAGCTCTGGGATGACAATGCGACATGCTGAGGATCGAGCAGGAAGGGTGGCGGCTACGGCCAGACTGACCTTCTCAATGTTGAGTGCTTTCATTTGCAGGATCAAATCCTCCACAGGTCTTCGGGTTATCTCTGGAGGTGGAAACTTCTCAAAGTCCTCGAAAACAGCCGAGGAATACAGCCTAAGTGGGGAGAAGCAGGGACCAGAAAGACAAAGGTCAGCCAGACTTCTGGGCCAGCCATGCTGAGCACTCGGAGCCAGGCCTGCCCTCACCAGGCCAGTGAGTCCCACCTCCAGCTACCCCGACTATACTCTCCTGGATTCTTTAAAGTTTTCCATCCTAGAAACTAAAGAGGTGTTGGAAGAACAGCAATAAAGCTATTCAAAGTAACATTAGGAGAAAATATCGGCCAGCGACATAAAGCTGTTCAAAGTAACAATATTAGGAGAAATATAATCAGCGACGAGTGACATTGATTAACAAACCCGGATTCTAAACTCTCAGTACGTCAGATAGAAACCCTCTCCTCCAGGCCATCAGCAGATGGACGGAGCCTAACTAAGAACTGAGGAGAGGCCTGAACTGACAGTTCCTGAGAAGGCACAGAGGCAGGCAGGCAGTGCAGAAGACGCTAAGAGCACTTGCCTGAGGGGAGCACAGACTCAAAGCCACTGACACAGCCTCATGCTACCACAAATGAACAAAGGCGAAGATGTGAGAGGAGAACCTGGGTACCTGGCTAGGGGCTCATCTCTCGTAATTAACAACTTCACAAGGACAAAGATGAGCACAGACATTCAAACTGACACAGGGACACATGTGTACACAACAGGATAAAGGAACAACCTCCATGTCCAGCAGAGACGGACAGTCACAATGTGACAAAAGGGACTCAGGCACCAGGAGAAACATAGTAAGGTGACCCTGAAAACTCACCATACTGGGTGGTGCCTGACAGACAGTGATACCTTCTAAGGTGCCCTGATAGGGTGGCAGTGGCCCAGCTACGAAATTATTGTAGAACGTAGATTACTTCCGGGTCAGCAGTTGGCCACTGGGCAAAGGCAGGTAAAGCAGCCACGGTGTGGGAAGGGCTGTGGTGCTCCTGAGGACACACGGCCCACTCACTGCAGAGGGGCAACTGCAGTTCTGCCTTTCAACGCCGTGATGCAGGGACAAGTGGCCTACCTATAGCAGTGGCCTGGCTCTGTCCGGCCTGCACGACCAGCCCGCTGGTCAGCGGATGCTTGGGAGACCCAGGTGACACGGAAGGAGGACACGCCTGTGACACGGTCATAATAGCGCTTTTTGACTTTCCCACAGTCCACCACATACTTGATACCAGGGATGGTGAGGGAAGTTTCAGCCACATTGGTGGCCACAACGCACAGCCTCGTCCCCTCTGGAGGAGGTTTGAAGACCTGGGAAGTGGGAGTAGACAAGACATGAGAATCAGGTGAAAATCTACGAGACGGCAGGTGGACAGATTGCTGTCAGCTAGGCAAGGTCCACTGCTGCCCACCAAGCCCCAAGCACAACCAATCGGAGTGGTTTCTATTACTTCCTCCACATCGTGGCTGGTCAGTAAGGAGATGGAAAAGCACCTGAGGCTTGACCCACCCCATCTTAATGCTCTGAAGAGCTGTCCCATTACCTGTGCCTGCTTCTCAGGGGCCAGCAAAGAGTAGAGCGGGAGCACGTGAAGGGCAGGGAGGCATCTGGCTGCTCACCTACATGGGACACCGGAGTGCAGGTTGAAGAGGTGCCAGGTATAGGATGCTTCTAGCTACTTGGCTGCCCCCGAATCCCTCCCACCCCACACTAGTGAGAGGACTTCCCCAGCCCAGGCTCGAGGCTTCTTTAGATACAGTACTAGGAGCTCCTGAAAGCTGTTACTGCTGCCCAGCATGGGCCTGCGATGCCTGCCACACAGCAGCATCCCTTGAGAGTAAGTTGGGCCCAGTACCTGTATGTGTCAGGCAGTGTGGCAGGCTGTGCTTGTACAGAAAGAGGCCTTTTGGGACACAAAATCCATAGAAGTCTCATCTCCTGAACAGCCGGACTGCAGGTGTGTGCTAGCACACCTAGCCTAGCCCAAGCTGGATAACAAGGAGCTGACCATCAACATACTCGGGGCCCTGAGATTCTAGACACCTCCTCAGTTGCATGAGGCCTGTGTCAGCCCAGGAACGGCCAGCCTGGGGATGGTGACCACCAGGAAAGGACCACCTCTGTGCTCACATACCAGCAGGAGCCAGGATATATTTGGTCACATGCATGAGGACAGGACTTAGATTTTTCTGGTCCCAATGGCCAACGGCCTATCATGCAATAGGGGCTCAGCAGACCCATGCTGATATCAGAGACAACAAACTCGAGGCAGAGCTCCCCAGGCCGCACCTTCATTTGCCTCACTGTCACCCAGGTCCAGATCTAGGTCCGAGCCCAGGGCCTCCTCTTCATCGTCCATCTCTGCCTCCCTGTCCTCATCGCCTTCGCCAGCTGGCAGCACAGAGTAATTGTCCAGGTTGATCTGGGGCAAGGCCTGAGGAGATGCCAACAACACGGGCTTAGGCAACCTGGGTGTGAACCAAGCCACACACAGGAACGTATGAGGTAAGGTCAATGATCTTCTCTGCTTCATTCCTTTTTTTTTTTTTTTTTTTGGTTTTTCGAGACAGGGTTTCTCGACCTGGCTGTCCTGGAACTCACTCTGTAGACCAGGCTGGCCTCCAACTCAGAAATCGCCTGCCTTTGCCTCCCAAGTGCTGGGATTAAAGGCATGCGCCACCACCCCCGGCTCTCTGACTCATTCCTAATTAATAATTAGGTATGGGGTCTGGATAGTGGCTGAGCAGTCTTACAGAGGACCTGGGTTTGATTCCCAGCACCCACACAGCAGCTCACAACCATCTCTAACTCCTACTTCCAGAGGGTCTGACCTCCCTAGGCACCAGGCATGCACATGGTGCACATATATAAACACAAACACTCATGCACATAAAATAAAATGAACCTAAAGAAATTTTAAAAATGTAGGTGTGGTGGTACACACCTTTATTCCCAGTGTTCTGGAGACAGAGACAAATGGATCTCTGTGAGTTCAAAGCCAGCCTGGTCTACATAGCAATTCCAGCCTGCCAGGATTGCATAGTGACATTCTGTCTGAAAAAGCATATAAATAAATAAGTAAATATACAAATAAATCAGATATGAGCATGGGGTCATCTCAAAAGGCTGCTGTGAGCTATGTACATAGTTTTACAAGCTGCCTGGCCCACCTAAATGCAAAAGAGGGTACAGGCCACCGAGAAGCCACTGACACTACACACAGCTATCAGGGTGCCTGGGGTGGCCCCACTCCTGGCTGGCCCTTCAGCTTCAAACAGCGCCTCTCCCTACTTCAGCAAGCACCTATGGCTCTCTTTGTGCTCCAGGATCCTCTCAGGCAGACCCTGTGTTGTAAATCATAACACACACTCAACCTTGCAGCCTCTAGAATTGTAATCCACAGGACTCTGTGCTCTGGAACGGGACTGGAGCAGTGTGACCCCAGAAGCCCCATGCGGCTCCCGGCCACATTAGATGGAATGGACTTTTACTTTCTTTTCATGCTAGTGACCCTTAAATTCAAAGAGCTCATGAAGCTGGCAACTGGAGAGTGCAGGTCTCCACATACAGTGCAGGTTCACGTACCATGGCCTGGGCCTTCCTCGCCCTTGTCCGGGACTTCTTGAACCTCCGCATCCCTTCTGCTGAGTCCTCTTCCTTTTCTGTTAAGGAAGAGAGCGGGAAGAAACTCCTGTGGCCAACGCAGGCAGCTGGCAGCTGGCACTTTACTCCTGTCACTCACAGCAAAACTGCTACAATGATGAGCATACTGTTTTGGGGGCACGAAGGACCAGGCTCTCCTTGACACTGAGGTGGAGGCTGCACCCCAATCAGGACACCAGTTGCCAGGGTCAGGGGCAGCAGGCAGAGACCACCGACAAGAGGCTATGGATAGTTACCTTGTGGCTGGGAGCAACGGATGGGGAAGGCCTTCCTCAGCCGACGGCAAAGTGCATGCACCTCAGCCTGGCCTGTGAGGAACACCAGGATGCCGCCTGCAGAGAGAACCAAGCCAGTCAGCTGACGGCTTATCCTTGCAAGCACCTGCCGAGAGGCTGGCAGAGCCAGGAGCTAGGTCCAGGGAGATAGGTTCTGGGTAGGTGGAAGCCAAATACCTGAGGCCAGAAGAGTGGTGAGGGGCACTAACAGCACACCAACAGGGTTTGCTGTGCTTGACTCTAAAAACTAGAGGCCATCCATGCTTGCCCTTTTCAAGAGACTGCTTCAACACGCTACCACTGCCTTAGATATGAGGGGCACCAGGGTGGCTTGGGCTTAGGCTTGGGAAGTCGCCATGACACTATGGTTTGACTGTTCCCTGTGCTGTCAGAGGGGTGAAGGGCAATCCCATGTCCTCAGTCAGGGACACATGTGCCAGTGCCATCAGGCCTCACCTGCAGGCAGCATCCGGTGGATCTTGCAGACCTTCCTGAAGCATTCACCACTGTAGTCATCCAATGGGGTTCGCTTGTTGAAATGTACTGTCACAGGGAACTGCCTAGACTCAACCTGTGACAGGTCCACAAAGGTATGGGAACGCCACAGCCCAGAAGTCTCTCTGACTTCTGAACTAACCCCTAACACCGCCAATTCTCACATGTCAAGACTCAAGAGTCTTACCTTGATGACCGGGGGAGGTGTGGTGAAGAGCCGCTGGTTCTGGGTGAAGTCCTCTACCCGAAGCGTGGCAGACATGATGAGCAGCTTGAGGGGCAGGTGCCTCTGTCAAGACAGTCTGCTGACTCAGGCACAGTACATGGAACTAGGCCCCCGCTCAGCTCCGTGGTTACATGTAACCAGCAAATGCATTCTTCAGGTTGTCCCCAGGGGAAATGAAACCCAGCTATGGGGAGCCTTTCCACTTGGGTTCTGCAGTGACACCAGCCATTGCCTGACCATGAAGTCAGCTAAAGGGGCCATGGCAAGGTTCCACCTTCATGAGACAGCCAAGCGAAGGATGCGGTCAGCACTGGGATGGGGGAGGGCTCAGCTAAAGGCCTGCAGCCCACAATCCTGAATTGGCCTATTGCCTGTCACCTTGACCAAGGGTGGCTCCAGGAGGGCAGGACTGGCATACCACCCTTTCCTGGTCACTGTCCATCTCTAGTGCCTTGAATGTGGCTGGGCACATGGTACACCTACACCTCCGCTGAGCTGTCTGCTGAGGGACAGAAACAGGGCTGTTCATCAAGCTGGCCCCTCACATCCACTGTCTGAGCAGAGCTGGAAAGAGGAGCCAACTTGAGGAGGGAGGAGCAGGCCTGGGGAGAGGAGGGCTCAACCCAGCAATCTATGAACCTGCAAAGCCTGACGCTGAGGGTACCGTTAGCTGGCTCCAGCAAGGCCTGCCCAGTATTAGCTTTTGGCCTGAGCCTCTCGGATGTGGAGAGATCTCTCACTATGCATGACACTGGACCAAGGCCTGTGAGTTAACGGGGACAGCACAGAATGATACAGCCTGCCACTGGCAATGACTCCATGCCCAGGGAGCTGTGTCCTCTGGTACTCCTCCCAGCTCAAGCCTCTGACAAGGTGATTTTAGTATGCCTTTCCTGCATACTTGCCACACACCTTGGCCCGGAGAGCCACAATGCGAGACAGGAGCCCTAGAAGGATGTCTGTGTAGACGCTCCGCTCATGGGCTTCGTCGATGATCACCACCTTGTATTTCAGCAGCAGAAAGTCCTGTTGGGGAGGCAGAGTTACACCAGAGTGCCACCAAGCCCCCCCACAACCACAGGCACTGAACCACGTGACCAACCCCCAGACTGCTTCCACTCCCTCAGCAGCTCCTGGAGGCCCATGGGGGAGGCAGCAGAGCATCCTGACTGCCTGCTGCAGTGTGCATGGCCAGGAGCCGAGCTGCTATCGCATGCTGCAAGCTCTCTTTATCCTCTTCTTTAAAAAAAGGAAAAAAAACTCCTGTCGTCTCTCCCTTACTTTTTTTTTTTTGTTTTTCGAGACAGGTTTTCTCTGTATAGTCCTGGCTGTCCTGGAACTCACTCTGTAGACCAGGCTGGCCTCGAACTCAGAAATTCACCTGCCTCTGCCTCCCAAGTGCTGGGATTAAAGGCGTGCGCCACCACCGCCCGGCTCTCCCTTACTTCTTTTGACAGTCTCTTATTTACCCCAGACTAGCTCTGAACTATGTGACCAGAATGACCTTGAACTTCTTATTCTCCTGACCCACCTCCTAAGTGACAGAGAGATTTTTTTGTTTTGTTCTTTTTTGGTGTGTGTGTGTGTTGCTAGGGCTGGATCCCAGGGCTTCAGGCATGCTAGGAGAACTCCTTACCAACTGAGCCACACCCCCAGTCCCTCTAGCAAAAAAGGACATGCAAAGTAACCTTGCTTACTCACCCCATGGCTTCTCCGCTCACACGGACCCTGTGCCCTCTGTCACTGAGTGAATGCTTAAAAATGATTCTGAGGCGCCATCATACTGATCAAGTAACTGAGGTTCCAAGAAGGACACGCTCAGTGCCACACGTGGCAGGCACACTGGTGATCACAACCAAGGTGACATTCTACTTTCCACCCCCTCTGTGTCCCGTAACAGACCTGGACAGGCAACCGACCTTCTGGATCTCCTTGAGTAGCACACCATCCGTCATGAACTTGATCCTGGTTTCTTCTGTCACATTCCCTTCGTAGCGGATCTGGTGGAGACAACCCTACGGGAGAAGATTCATCATCTCAGAGCTAGTGATGTCTCCAGAGTGATAGGTGGCTGGGGCTCTGGTTACTTGATCCCTTTAAGGGAGACCGGAGGACCCTCCCAGCCATGCTTGTCCCAAGCTCTGGTCTCTGGGGCTGAGGATAGGGAGAAGCTCCAGAGTAAGGCACCACATCACCAGGCACACTGTCGGTCTTGGACAGAGCATGGCTGAGCTCACCGAGAGACAAGCAGGTCTTTACTCCCAGGGCCATATACTGACAATATGGTAGAGATGAGACACTGCAGGGCAGGACACAGGTGGCAGCTACTGACACCTTCACGTACCTGGGGCTCATTATCTCTCTATTTGTCAACATATAAACATTTTACAGTTAAAAAGTTAAAAATGTAAGGCTGGCGGGGAGGAGCTCGTAGCAGAGTGGCTGCCTAGTACACCCAAGGCCTAGGTTCCATTCCCAGCACCACAGTGTAAAGAAATGTAAGTCCCGGGCAGAGGGTTTCAGGAATTCTGTGTTTACATGGCCTTATACCACTGGCTCACTAGCAGGCCGCCACTTGCTTCTAGCCAGGCACAGCGTCCATCAGCAAGCACTGGGTGTCTGGATAGCTCCTTCCTTCCCCAGCAACCCCTGCCTCAGCAGGTTAAGAGGTCTCTGCTGGATCATCCCTGGGAGTGAGGCAAAATGACTCCACCTGCATGCCCCTCCCAGCCTGCAAAATCCCTGTATCCCCAGGAATTGGGGCCTCACCGATGTGACAGGTTCATCTCCTTGGCCACTCGCTGGGACATGGCTACGGCAGCCACTCGGCGGGGTTCTGTGACACCAATGATGCTGTCCTCACTGGGGAAGAAGACACACACATTAGCCATGACTGTCTGTCCCAGAGCCATCTCCATACACTAGTCACTAGTCACCGAGGGTGAAACCCAGAGAACGGGGTACAAACATCGCATACCCAGTGTCAATACAGCATAGCTACAGGACAGCCAGGGGACAGCCCACACTTCACAGCACTGATGGAGATTTAGCAGAACTTGGTGTATGGCTGGGACACATCTCTAAGGGATACTATTAGAATGAGGACATTTCTTCTAAGGGGTGGGGTTGGGGTTGTCTGAGCTGCATGTCTGGATAGACTAGGTATATGAACTGGTAAGTCCAGAGAAAGTGCAGCTTAGACAACAGGTACAACAATTACACCTTGAAATGCTGACAGAGTGGGGGCCCCAGGTGAAGAGAATACTAGAATTCTGCATCACCCTGGCAACTCTTCTGCCAACTGAATTAACTTCACGGTGAATTGAGGTGGGTGACGGGATACAGAAAATCACACTGGGTGTACAGAACCAGGCAACACTAGGAAACACATTACTCCATGTGCCTAGCACTGTAGTGTTTTGTCACTGAGACCATGGGACCACTGAGTTTAGTGTCATCCCCATCTCTCAGGTGACAATACACCAGGAGAGGCTGGAAATTTGTCTGAAGTCACACAGTGCATAAAGGAGAGTCAGGATTGGGCCTGCTGAAGCTCAGGCCCAATGGGTCTCTGAACCTAAGTGCCCACTGTCCCCAGGAAGTAGAGGCGCACCCCTGGCCCAGCCCCACCTGCTGTAGCCTGCTTCGTAGAGAAACTGAGGCACCTGTGTGGTCTTCCCACTGCCAGTTTCACCACACACAATAACAATGGGGTGCTCGGCCACAGCCTCCATGATGGCTTGCTCTTCGGCGAGGATCGGGAGCTTGAGGCGCTCCTCCTGTGGAAGAAGATGTTAGTACTAGAGAGACAGTCCGCAGGGAGCAGGTGAGGAGGTGTCCCACGCAGGGGCCACACAGGGTGACGTGATACAGTGTCTAAAATGCATAGCCAGGGGCTAGAGAGATGGCTTAGTAGATAAGAGCACTGGCCGCTCTTGCAGAGGACCTGGGGTTGCTTTCCAGCAGCCACATGGCGGTTCACAACCACCCAAAGTCCAGTTCCAACAGAACCAATGCCTTCACCTGACCTCTACAGGGATGTGTACGGTGTGCATATATACGGGCATACAGAACACCCTGTTCCTAGATGTGGACACGGAGGTTCCATTCCATCAAGAGGCCCCACTAACCTGTCTCTTTAACCACGAAGAGAAGAACCAACCTGCATTTCAGGAGTGCGGTTCACGGGGATGAAGACAGCAGGCTTGGCCAGGGGTGGAGGTAGGGCAGAGGCTGGTGTTTTTGGAGGTGCAGAGGTCCCAGATGGAGGGGGCTGCGGGGTGGGTGCAGGGCTCTTGATCCCAGAAGAAGCTGGTGGCAGATGCACTGGGTCTATCCCTGTGCTGGTCCTAGGCTGGTCAGCTGTGGCTTCCTCAGGCTCTGAATCTTCTGAAGACTCTGAGTCTTCCTCTGTTGATGACGACCTGTGGCGTTTCCGGTGGGCCCCACTGAGGCTACTGACCTTCTCCTGGGCCCCGGCAGCGGACTGGTCAGGCTTCCTCCTGAGAGAGCAGAGACTTGAGGCAGGGATGTTAGGACATCTAGTTATGGGGGCCTCTCGCCAGAAGCCATTCCAGGTCTACCTCAGGACCTTTGCACTGGCTGTTCCTACCCTGAGACACACTTCTTGCAGATTGTCACACTCAAGTGTCTACTTAAAGTCTCCTACCAGGGAGACTGTCACTGGGTTCAGTTCCAGGTGCCAGTCCCTTTCCTAGATGGCCCTGACTCTGCCTTAACTCTGGGTTCATATATATGAGTATTTGACTAACAAACACCAGTGCCTTCCAAAGGAAAAGAAACATGTTGCTCCTTGTTCTACCTCAGATCCAGTGAGGCTGGGGCAGTGGACACTCACCCAACAGCAGTGCCCTGAACAAAGAAGCTCTGTGTGTGTGTGTGTGTGTGTGTGTGTGTGTGTGCATGTACACATGTGGGCTGGTCTGGGGTGTGATGCCCTGTAGGCATGCCAGCCTGGGGTGGCCCCACAGTTCCAATGGTCAAGCCCAGGTGGGAAGTGGGCTTTCAATGTGAAGCCACTGAATGCCTGATGTCACACAGAACGGCAAGAGGTGGTTTCATGGCAAGTAGGGCCTTTGAGGTGTAAAATCAAGGTCCTGATTGATGAGAAACTGACCTCCTTGTGACCATCAGGTGCCAGGCAGGTGCACGGCTAGAGGAGCATTCAGTACGGATAGCCCTCCACCCCCAGCCCCTCCCCTTGCAAGACAACATGAGATATAAGCCCTCTCAGGCTCCGTGACTCACTCTTTGATATGATACATGCGGTCTCCGGTGCCTAGCTTGGCTGTGGTGTAGAAGAGACTCATTTCGGCCTCCGACACTTGGACTTCACTCAGTTTCTGGAGCAGTTCGGCACGCTGGGAAAGGTATGAGAGCATTGGCTACCAGGCAGCTACTGACCGCCGACCAGGCCCCAGGCCTTCCCTTGGGGAGGCCAGGCTTTCCGGGGATCTTAGCCTAGTTAATACTAGACTTGAAATTGGAGGGCAAGATGATGTCACCCAATAGCTGTGAGGTGTTCTGAACATACAGGCTAGCTCTTCCTTCACCATTAACAGAACCCAGTGTCGTGGGCCACAGCTCTGTAGCACTGTGTGCTATAACCACTGGCTGTCCCAATGCACATGGTACCCACTGCTCTCCTCAGGATAGATACAACTTCTCATTTGGCCAGTCTCTAGGCTACCCCACATGGCCACGTGATTTCTTGCATCCCTTGTGAGCTGTGGCAGTTTTGGCTTTGTTGATTTTGACGTGGACATTTATGCTCTATAGACACACACCTCTTCATGTACACGGTCACGATTTCTAAAGCAGGCCAGCACACTCAGAGGCTCGCTCGGATGCCACATGTGGCTAGTGGCTATTGTGTCACTGGATAGACACGAACCACTTCCCTCCTTTCCGGAAGTTGTACTAGACAATCTTGCTGCAGAGATAACAAGGATGGATAGACTCCCCTCCAGCCCCCTGATCTGGAGAGCTGGTGCAGACCAGCCACAGTGAGGCGTACCTGACTCTTCTTCTCTTTCTGTTCTAAGACCTTCTGTAGCACCTTCCTCTCCTTCTTTGTCAGGGGCTTCCTCTCTTTCTTTGTCAGGGCTTCCTCTCTTTCTTGATGGGGGCGGCGCCTTGGTCTTCTTCTTCCTCTTCCCCGGCAGCACCAGTGCGTTGCTTGCATCGACTCCTTTCAACACATCTTTGTCTGAAAAGACAGCCATAGTCTCACTAGGGGGCAAAAAGTCACAGGGTGGCCTCGGTGTTTACTCATGACAAATATCAGATGAGGTTGCCACCTCCTGCAGGTGGTCCATGGCACCTACCAATCTTGGAGTGCTGAACAAGGGTCTGTGTGTCACATCTGGTAGTGTTTCCAAGCTACGACATTCTTGAGGGGCTGGGGGGGTGTAGCTCAGGTGGGAGGGAACCTGGCTAGCATGCCAAGAGCCCCGGGTTCCAACCACAGCACCACATAAAACCAAGTATGGCAGTTCAGGACAGCAATCATTTGAGAGGGGACAGCGAGAGGACCAGACGTTCAGTCACCCCTGACTACACAGGATACATGGAACCCTGAAGAGTGCTCAGAACTAGGCTACTGAGCTGTGGGCTATGCCATGTCTACTTTTAAATTAAGAGCCAGAGGGTGTTACGATTCCACTGAGGAAGAGTTAAGTCCCATTTTACAGATATGAAAACAAAGGCAGAGGTATTGTGACGTGGTTTGCCCCAGACCCAAGTCTCAGGAGCCAGGAAGACATACTTGACTACTGGATCAGATGGTTTTAGCTCCACTCTCCTCCCAAACTAGCCTGCTTCTAACCATACCTTCTACTATTCCAATCAACACGCTTCCTCCCTTCAGGACCCCAGGGAGCATCTGAGATGGAAGCTGAGTCCTTTTCACAAGCTCTGGGTCAGCACTCTCCTCTCAGCTCTCCTCACTCCTCTCTCCTTCAGGGCTGGACTCTCTTCTCAGGGAGCCAAAATTATTCTACTCATCAGACGTAATAAGTGCCATCTCTATACAAAAGTGTTTATGCTCCCCTGAACTTGCCTGTCTTGAGCAGCTGAGTCAATAGCTTCTAGTTATCCTTCGAACATCGGCAGGGCCTCAAGTACTCACCCCCTCGCTACCTCCCATCTGCCATCTCCAGTAACTCGACCAATGCCCATGCTGGTCACCTTTGTGCTCACACACAGGCTCAGTCAGGCAGCACCTCCAGCCAGCTCACCTTCGGAATACACCAGAACCCAAACACGGGTCCAAGCATCAACTCCAGCCTCCCACCCCATCATCCTTCAATCCTTATGGCACAACCAATATGCCATGGTTACACATTACCCTTCATCCTGTCCCTCTTCGGCTAAGTCTTCCATAGCTCCTCACTTCCTCTGTTAGAAGTTAGGGATTGAGGCAATGTCCTGCTTTGTAGCCCTAAGCTGGCCTGGTACAAGCTACATAGCCCAGCTGCCCTCAGATGCCCATCACTCCCTAGAGCTAGGTTTACAAGTCTATCTGTTTCTCTCATATACACAGCCTTTTTTTTTGGTTTGTTAAGATGGGGTCTCACTCTGTAACCCAGGTTGCCCTCAGACTTGTAGGGATCCTCTACTGCAACCTCCTAAGTGCTGGGGTTACAGGAATGAACTACCATATTCTGCCTTGTAAAGTATACAACCCGCAAACTCCGATGTCCCCTAGGCCTTGGGTTTCCCCTCTCATCTCCGCTCAGGTCTCCTGAAGGTTCTGACATTTTACTATGCAGGGAGGCCTTCCCTAACACACCACTCTCCCATCGTCGGCTCTATCTCTCTAGCACCTACCCGAGTGCTGCCATAGTCTACACATTTTATGTTTCTCTGTGCTTGTCTGCTCCGGGTAAGCAGGCACGCCTGGAGATGACAGGGTTTTCCATCTCCGATTCTGCTGTCACTACTCCCAGAGACCAGAACAGTGTCCCCGGTGCTCACAGCGCCCCGGCCACCCAAGCATTGCAAATCAGCCTGGCGCACGGATAACGGGCCTGGTCTGAAACACACATTTACGGGTCTGTGGGAAGGAGATGATTATGATAGGCCTGGAATGGATGCAAAGAACTAATCTGCGTGCCGTATGCTCCGGGCAGTACCCCCATGCTGCGGGAGAGGCTGTCACGCCCCCTGTTCGGATCAAGTGGAACCCAGCTCCCACTCCAGCGTCCCACCCGGTCCCCGGCTTCTCACCCTCCAGCTCCAGCCGTACGGGAGGCGCTTCAGGGCCCTTGGCGGGCCGGGGCTCCGCCTGCAGCGCCCCTTCACGTTGTAGCGGCGTCGCAGCTTCCCCATAGCTCCTCCAGCACCCGCGTGGCTCCCTAAGCCAAGCTCTCTGGGAACCCGAACCAAGCGGCGAGACTTCCGGGTTGCGCGTGCGCAAGAGCAGGACCACAGCACCTTGGGGCGGAGCTAGAGGCCCGACCTGCCGGAAAGGGAGGTCGTAGCGGAAGAGGCGGGTGTATTCTGTCGGTGGGCGGTTCCTATGTAAATTAGGGGCGGGTCTAGAGGTGCCTGAGGAGCCTTGAGTTTATGATCAAGCTGTTCGGTCAGATATTGTCTGAGGACATTTGAACTGTATAATAATATTAATTTGGGGCTGAAGACATGGCTCAGTCGTTAAGAGCAGTGGCTGCTCTTGCAGAGAACCTGGGTTCGATTCCCAACACCCACATGGCAGTTCACAACCGTTCCAGGTGATCCGACGCCATCTTCTGGCTTCCATGGGAACTACGCTAATATGCAATACTCAAATACATACATAAAAAATACAGACACACTAACGCACATACACACGTAAAAATATAATAAGTCACTAGGTGTGGCGATTCCTTTAATCCAGCCAGCACTCAGAAGGCAGAGGTAAGTAGATTTCTGTGAGTTCGTGACCAGCATGGTAAAACACACACACACACACACACACACACACACACACACACACACACATTTCTAGATCAGCCATAGCTACATAGTAAGACCTTGTCTCAAATATACGGGCTAGACGCCTTTAATCCCAGCACTCAGGAGGCAGGGGCACGTGGATCTCTGAGTTCAAAGCTAGCCTGATCTACAGAGCAAGTTCCAGGACAACCAGAGATACACAAGAGAAACCCTGTCTCCAAAAAGCAAACATAAATAATAAATAAATAATAGGGGGCTGGAGAGATGGCTTAGTGGTTAAGAGCACTTGCTGCTCTTGCAGAGAAGCCAGTTTCAGTTCCTAGCCCCCACATAGTGGCTCAAAACCATTCCTAACTCCAGTGCCTTCTTCTGACCTTTGAGAGCACTAGATATACATATGGTGCATATAACAAATCACCATGGTATGCAGGCAAAGCAGTCACACACAAATAAAAATAAAATGTCTTTAGTATTAATTTGACTAAAATTATAAACTATAACTCTGCCCCTAATACAAACGTCTCCTGTCTTGTTTTGTTCAGTGTATTCTGATATCCCCACAGTTCAGGTGGATTAGTTCCACGGGAAAAAGTGTAAAATATTTCCATGGCACGAACAGAGAATGTAAAAAGAAGACATCTTCTTAAATGGTTTAAAACTCACTCTGTCACTTGATCTGAGGCGCACACGGAAGCATTTCTGAACCCTGTAATTACGCTGCAAATACAATAGTTATATTGTTCCACATTTCTTTCTCTGTTTAAAAATTAATCTGAAGTGGGTGTGGCAGCACACTGAAACTCCAGATTTTGGAAGGTAGAAGCAGAAAGTTCAAAGGTGGCCTTGTCTATAAAGGACAACATATGGCTTACCTGAAACCCTACCTCAAAGAGGAAGGGAAAAAAAGGTTTTTTTTTTTAAAAAAAAAAAAAAAAAAAAAAAAAACGGGGGTGGAAATGACTTTGGGTTACATAACAAAATCCTGTCTTTGAAGGAAAAAAAATGACAGGGTTCAGTAAGATGACTTAACAGGTAATGACAATTGACTCCTAAGCCTTGAATTTGATCATGAATTTACACACACACACACACACACAGACACACACACACAAAATAATGATAATAAAATGTATTTTTAGATGGGCTCTCTCTCATAGTCAGACTGTTCTGGAATTCACTTGGTAAACCAGACTAGTCTCAAACTCCCAGAGATCTACCTGCCTCTGCTTCCCAAATGCTGGGATTAAAAAGTTGTGCACCATCTTAGCAAATAAAGGGACTTTCCTCCATAAAGTCTGATGACCTGAGTTCAATCCCCAGAGCCCATGGTGGATGGATAGAACAGACCTCTATACAAATTGTGGCACACTCATACACACATAAATGTAACAAAATAGTATACAAAGAATAAACCTCCTGAAGAGAGGAAGACCATCCCAGACACTGGTAAGAAAGAGGCACACAGATTGCTCTGGATGCATTTCATAAGGGTGAACAGAAAAGGGGCCTGGAGAGGTGGCTCAGCAGTTCAGAACCCACGCTGCTCTTGCAGAGGACCAGAGTTCAGTTCCCAGCACCTGCGTTGGATGGATCACAGCTGCCTGAAACTCTAGTTCCAGGACATCCAGTGCCCTTGGCCTCTGAATGTACATACTCACTCACAGATATAAACATAATTTAAAAAAATCTTGCTGGGTATGGTGGTGCATGCTTTTAACTTCAGCATTTCAAGGATGGGGGTATGGAGGCAGGCAGATGGTCTCTGTGAGTCTGAGGTCAGCCTCTCTACATAGTTTAGGTCATACATACAGGTCAGCCAGGGCTACATATTGAGACCATGTTTAATTGTGTTAATATCTCCCTTTAAAATACTTTGGTCATTTGGGGAACAGGGTTTCAATATGTAGCTTGGGTTAGCTTGCTACTCCTAGAGATCTGCCTGCCGGTTTCCCAGTGCTGGGGTTAAAGGTGTATGCTGTTGAGTCCTTTCACAATTTTAGCATGAGGTGGTGGCCCATGACTTCAGTCCTGGAACTTCTGAGACAGAGACAGGTGAATGAATGAATCTGAGTTCCAGGTCTGCTGCAGCTATAAAGTCAGACCATGTTTCCAAGGGAGGGAAAAAAGTTCGACACATAAAAATATCAGTGAAAATATGTGAAGAGACAATCCATGAAAAAGCAATCAAGCCCCCGATACTGAAACTTCTAGGATGCAGAACAGTTCAAAAGTAATTTTCAGTTTTTCTTTTGTGTGGATGTTGTGGATTTGAACTCAGATTCTCACGCCTGCGCAATAAAAGATTTCACGTAGGGAGTGGCCTCAGCTTTGATTTCTCCCTTGTGTGGTGTTGGGGGTGGGGCCCAGGGCCTTTGCACTTGCTCAGTGCATGCTCCCACTGTGCTAGCCCTGGCCCTGGTGTTCTCTCTCTATATTTATTTTTGTCTCACAAGATAGGTTTTCTCTGTGTAGCTTCGGCTGTCTTGAAACTCTCTGTGTAGACCTGGTTGGCCTCGAACTCATAGAGTTCTTCCTGGCTCTGCCTCCCAAGTGCTGGGATTAAAGGAGTTGGCCACAACTGCTTGGCTCCAATATTCTCTCTTTGGACCGGATCAAGGTTTATCTTCCTGGTTGTCTTACTCTTGTTCAATTAGACTCTGCTTGATTTAGGATATGGAGGAAAGAGGAAAATTTATCCTCTAAAGGTTCCATCCTGGAGTCTAGGAAATAAATTGAGAATATAAAGGACACAGAAGAAAAGTGACCTGATATAATTCGTGGGTACAAGAGGTCCATGAGATAAGACTGAAGAAGGGTCAGGCTGAAGAAGGGTGATGGGTGAGCTATATATGGAAGCCGGGGAGAACAACATTGGGGTGATGGTTCTCTTGCTGTCCAGATATAGGTAGTGAAAGTCTCTGGAGGGTTCGTTAGTGAAGGAACTGGGCTGTGACCAACTCCGTCAGGAGATTTCAGGGAATGGGCAAGCCCTAAATAGGATGCTCAGAGGAAGCCTCTCCCTGTCCGCCAAGTACCACGCTTCTCTCTGTGAGAGTAATCAACAGCTGTATGTGCCTGGGTGGTATCTCCTACACGGTTTATTTACTTGTTAATTTAATTTTTATGACTCTGGAGCTTGAACCTAAAGCCTTCCACGCACTAGGCAAGTAAGTGTCCTACAGGTGGGCTGCATCTCTGGCCCACTTAAAACAAAGTTTATTCATTGTGATGAATGTTTTGCCTGTGTAAATGGACATGCACCCTATGTGTGCCTGGTGTCGACAGAGGTTGGAAGAGGCTGTCAGTATCGACAGAACTAACACTGGGTCTCCAGTCCCTCTCCAGATCTTTTAAATTTTTCCTTTAAGAATTATTACTGAAGCCGGGCGGTGGTGGCGCACGCCTTTAATCCCAGCACTTGGGAGGCAGAGCCAGGCGGATTTCTGAGTTCGAGGCCAGCCTGGTCTACAGAGTGAGTTCCAGGACAGCCCGAGCTACACAGAGAAACCTGTCTCGAAAAACCAAAAAAAAAAAAAAAAAAGCATTATTACTGAAGTGGTCGGTGGTGGCGCATGCCTTTAGTCTCAGTACTTGGAAGGCAGAGACAGGCGGATCTCTGTAGTTTAAGGCCACTCTTGTCTATAGAGTTTGTTCCTGGACAGCCAGGGCTACACACAGAGAAAATCTATTTCAAAAAGAAAACCAAACCAAACCAAACAAACAAACAAAAAACCAATACCCCCCCCCCCCAAATTCAAACCAAAACAGCAACAACAATCAAACAACAAAAAATCCCAAACAATAAACTAAATTGTTGTGTGTCTGTGAGCTTGTGAAAGTCAAAAGAATTTGTGCTGTCAGCTTCTACTTCTCACTATGTAAGTCCCAGGGGTAGAAAGCAGGTTGTCAGGCTTGGCAGCAACATCTTTACTCGATGAGCCACTCAGCCGTCTCTCTTTTTAAGTTTCCTTCCTTCCTTTCTTTCTTTCCAGATTCCCTCGCTTGCTCGCTCACTTGCTCTTGCTCTTATTTTTCTTTTGAGAGTTTTTTTTTTTTTCTATGTAGCCCTGGTTGTCCTAGATTTCACTCTGTAGCCAAATCAGGTCCTGACTTTCTTCCCTTCCTACCTCCACTTTTTTGTAGCTGGAGAAACAGACACAAGCCATCGTTTAGCTTTTTATTATCATTTTAAGTTAAAACGTTACATGATTTCTGCTCTCCCCTTGCCTGTCCCCAACCCCTCAAATGTACCTCATTTAATTAATTAATTAATGTCCCCTCCCCCGCCCCCAGACAAGATTTCTTTGTGAGGTTTTGGCTGTTCTGGAGCTCACTCTGTAGACCAGGCTGGCCTGGAACTCACAGCGATCCACCTGCCTCTGCCTCCCAGATTAAAGACACAAGCCCCCACCACTCAGCTCCTCCTCTTCTATTTAAAATAGGGTCCTACTATTTAGGGAAGGCTGTCCTAGAACTCAGGGTATAACTTAGGCTGGCCTGATATGACCAGCCTTCCTCCTTCAGCCTCTCTAGGGTTGGATTTACAGGAATGCCATGAAGCCTGTAATACGATTATTCTAGCTCTTAAATCTTTCAAGTTCATAGTCCTCTGGTCTTCTTGACTCCCGTGGGGGTTCATATATAAGAAGCCCAGTAGCTTTTCCTTTAGGAAGTCCTGAATTTTGGATTGTAAGTTCCTCTCACCTGTAAATTTGAACTCTAGGTCTTTGGTCCTTTAAGTCCATGGAGATGGCGTGGGTACTTCCTGATCCCATAATCGACTGGCGGGAACAACTCTAGACACCCTCCCCCTCCCAACCTCATTTGAAGAGTCCTGATCCCACCAAATCCTTTATATGGGACTGCACGATGCTAAACCACTGCTCCCGCTCCCTCCTCTCACATCAGCTCGCCTTCCCTGTCCCATCAACAGCTTCTCCTCTCCAAGCACTTTATGGCTCGGAAATGCCATATGTTCTCAGGAGGAGCCTGAGAATGAAAGAACGCGTGCTCCGCGCGGCCTGCCTTTGGGGTGTGGGGAGGTGACACACACCTGCCCTTCAGTTTTTCAGACGCTTGCAAGGGCCCCGGCCCAGACAAGGAGAGAGCCTTTGCAAGCCCCGCATGGCTCTGCGGTGTGCAGCAGAGTTGATACTATCAGCTCCAGGGGTACAGCGGGAGGCGTCCTCCCGGGGGCTGCGGGCGGGAGGCGGAGCTTCGTGCGCGGGGCGGGGCGGGGCTGCAAGGCGGGGCGGGGCGACGGCGCGCCCACGCGGTGCTGCCGGGAGCCCTTGCTGGCCGTGTGCTCCGCCCTCTCCCCGTTTCAGCCCCGCGACCCTCCTCCCGTGGCCGATCATGGGCGCGCGCGCGTCCCAGGAGCCCCGGGCCCGGCCCCGGGCCCGGGTCGGGTTGCGGGTGCTGCTGCCGGTTCTACTTCTGGCGCTGCTGCTGTTGGCGCTGGTGGCTCCTGGAGCGCAGGGGGCTCGGGGCCGCGGGGCCGCGGACAAGAACAGCCACCGGCGCGCGACGAGCAGCTTCTCTCAGAGCTTGAGCAGCCTCTTCGGAGAGGACAACGTGCGCGCGGCTCAGAAGGTGGGCGGCGCGCCCGCGGTCACCTTGCCGGGCCGGGAGACCGTTGGTGTCGGGGTGGGGTGGGGGGGGACTCGGGCTGGGGACGGTCGCGGCCTGCTGCAGCCTGGACCGAGCGCGGCCCCCGGGAGCGCGTGACGCCCGCGCGCTACCCGCCGCGTCTCAATGGTCGACCACTATGAGCCAGGCACTGGGGACGTCCGGGTCCCCGCGCGGCCCGGCCCCGTGGGCCTTCTGCCTTCCACTCCTTGCCTTGGAGATATCTGGGCCGAGTTCTCCTTTCCAAGGAGTGATGGAGTCCGAGCTATTGCTTTGACAACCTGATCGCCTACTGTGTGTTTGGGGTGGGGGTAGGGACTTCTTGGTTGGAGCCTTTGGTTTAGCTTGGGAGCCTAGGGTCTCCGGTACTGGGATGAGCCCCTCCACCAAGGAGCTCTCCCCCGGCTCCGCCGTGGCACCTACGTTGGGTACACCGTACTGAGAAAAAGAGAAGTCAAGATGCACGCGGTTCTTTTTGCCTGTCTCTCGTTTCCTTCCTGGTCTCTGGTCTCGGGGTTGTGGAGTCCAAAGAACTTTGGGTTCAAGTTGGGGCGCTCCCTCTTTCCAGCCGGATGAGATTAGGCCGGTGACTTCACTTGGTGTGTGTGTGTGTGTGTGTGTGTGTGTGTGTGTGAAGTCCAGAGGTCAGCCTCGGGTATTCAACTTAAGGAGCTGTCCACCTTTGTATTTTGAGACAAGTTCTCTTATTGCCCAGAAGTTTGAAGATTAGGCCAGGCTGGCCGGCCAGTGGGCCTCTGGGATCTTCCTGCTCCACTTCCCCAGCACCGGATTTCAGGCGTTCTTGGGATTGTACTCGGGTCCTTATACTGGAACCCACGTCCTCATGGTTGCACAGGAAGCTCATTATCGCCTGAGCCATATCTCCCCATCCCAGTGACTTCACTTTTAAATACTTTGTGTTATGTTTATTTGTTGATTGTGTGTGTGAGAGAGATCTGTGTGCACATGTACCTATGAAAGTCAGAAGACAACTTTAAGGCATCCTTAAAGTTCTCTGCTTCGCCATGTGGGTCTTGAGAATCATTATCTGCCTGTCCCTGGCTTCGAAGCTTTAAACCTCAGTTTCTCTTGTCTCTTAAGTGGGGGATGGGCACAATAGTTCTTTTCTTATTGGTTGGTGCCGCTGGTTCCTTCCTGGCCCAGAATCATGGCTCTCAAAGTTCCCTCTTGGTATTTCTAGGTTGTAAGGTAATTTAATTGAACATTGCTTAGTCCTGCTGGGGGTATTTAGATAGGTTTTTTTTTTTTTTTTTTTGGTTTTTCGAGACAGGATTTCTCTGTGTAGCCCTGGCTGTCCTGGAACTCACTCTGTAGACCAGGCTGGCCTCGAACTCAGAAATCCGCCTGCCTCTGCTCCAGTGCTGGATTAAAGGCGTGGACACCACTGCCGGCTATTTATAGGTTTAAAACATGAAAGTTTATTGGTCTTTAGCATAAGGGAGAAGGACTTTTTTTTTTTTTTTTTTTTGAAACTGGGCCTCTTGTAGTCCTAGAACTATGTAGACCAGGCTGGACTCTAACTCAGAAGAAATCCACTTGCCCCCGCTTCAAGAGTGCTGAGATTAAAGGTGTGTGCAACCAAGCCTGACTGTATTTTTATTTATTTAAAGACTTACTATATGTATACAGTGTTTTGTCTCCATGTATGTCTGCAGGCCAGAAGAGAGCATCAGATCCATCACAGATGGTTGTGAGCCACCCCCATGTGGTTGCTGGGAATTGAACTTGGGACCTCTGGAAGAGCAGCCAGTGCTCTTAACCTCTGAGCCATCTCTCCAGCCCTGCTTTTTAATTTTTAATTATGTGTGTTTGTGTGGCCATGTGTGATTATTCGCATGAGTGCAGTTGCCCACAGAAGCCAGAAGAGGGCATCGGATCCCCTGGAGCTAGAGTTACTGGCATTGTGAGCTGTCTCACATGGGTGCTGGAAACCTAACTCAGTCCTAGGTAATAGCCGTATGAATTTTTAACTGCCAAGCCATTTTTCCAGCCTCCTTCATGAATGGTTGGAGAAATTCATTCATGTTCCAATATAGCAGCAATAGTTTTGGATTTTGGGGACTGAACTCTCAATCTTGTACATGCTAACAGTCGCTCTACTTAATAACTTTCGATGAACGAAGGAGTTATCAGTCTACTATGTTAGGCGCCATTTGCTACTTTGTGGGTTCCTTTCTCTGTCCCACTCTTCTCTATCCCTTTACTTCTTCCCTGTCAACCCCCTAACAAGAGCCAGGATCTGTTTCACAGAGCGCCGTATGGTGAGGTGGGAGGGGTGCCTCTGTGGGCCCATGCTGAGGCATCCCTTCCCCTGAGGTACCAGCCATATGACTGGTATAGTGTAGAATGGAGTTTATTTAGGACGTGGGAAGGGGAGTTGAGAGGGAAGAGAGAGAGACACAGAGAAAGAGACAGAAACACATACAGAAAGACAGAGACAGATAGAGAGACAAACAGACACACACACAGAAAGAGAGAGAAAGAGAGAAGTAGAAAGAGGAGGAGGAGGAGGAGAGGTGGACAGGAACATTTGGTTGTGGGGTGAGGGAGGGAGACAGGAGTAAGAGGAGGGGGGTGAGGAGAGGCCAAACAGCCCCCTTTATAGCAAGTCAGGCCTACCTGGCTATTGCTTAGGTGGAACTTAGAAGGAATGCCAATATTAGATAGGGAAAAAAAAATAAGAAAGAGGGCATCATTATCATTAGGGACTTCCTGCTGATTAGGGACCTTGAGTTCCTTGGGGCAAGTTTGATCTTTGCTGTCAGGATATCTAATTTCTTCTCATTTCTTTGTGCACGGCTATTTGACAAACTGCAACCAACAGCATCCAACCACCAACCAGCTACAATCTATTCAGGCTCTAGTCCCGGACTTCAAACATCACACACAGAAACTATCTGCAGCTGACTAAACAGCGACCCTGTTAGAGCACGAGTCGAATCATAGTCACCTGCTTCAAAGCAGCCCCACATCCCCACACCTAGGATTAAAATGTATTCTTATAGTATTTCTGTGTTTTTTTTTTATTTTATTTTTTTATTTGTTTTTTTCAAAAGGTTTCTCGTATACCGGCTGTCTGAATCATGTAGACCAGGCTGCCTCGAACTAATCGCTGCCTCTGCTCCATGCGATTAAAGGCTGCCCCGCGCTGTTTTCTGTGTTTTAAGAACAAATCTCATACCTCCATTAGCATGGTCTTTCTATGTAATCCTGTCATGCTGAGCAAGTATTTAGTATGTAGTATCTACAACTCAATAACACCCAACTCTCCAGATTCTCTCTTCTGCCTCAAATGAGACTGAGAGGAAGTCAAAACCACAGTTCTCTCTCTCTCTCTCTCTCTCTCTCTCTCTCTCTCTCTCTCTCTTTCTCTCTCTCTCTCTCACTCACTCACTATGTAGCCCTGGCTGTCTTCAAATTCAGACCTCTGCCTTATTCCCTTGAAACAGGGTCTCTCATTAACCTGGAGCTACTCTGGCAACAGCAATCCTCCTGTCTCCACTCCTGCAGCACTGTGGTTACAGGAATACACAGATGCATGGCCACATCTGCTTTTTAGGTGGCTGCTGGGGATTGGAACTGAGGTCTCATCCTTGTTTAGCAAGCCTTTCCTAGGCTAGTTTTGAACTCTCAAACCTTGCCTCCAGCTTCTAAGTGCTGGGTGTTCAGGCATGAGCCACCGTACCCAGCTCATAGCATAACCCAGGGCTCCATGAATAAAGGCAAGCACAGTGCCAACATAACTATACCTCTAGCCCCTTAATTTTTTTTCTAATTACGGTAATAAAATACCGGTCAATCCAGGTTTCACTGGTTTCACTCAGTTCTGTAGCTACAAGCTTGGGAACAGGGTTCTACACCCATTGCTCCCAAAGGAAACTCAGTATCGACTAAGCAACTGTTGCCCTCCTCTGCAGCCAGACACCTGCTGGTCTCCATCTCTACAGATTGTCCCATTTGGGTTTTCACGTAAAGGGGACCAGACCCTGCTTGCCCTTTGAGTGCAGTCTGGCAGCTCGCTCTGCTGCTTTTGGCTGTGTGTGGCAGAGTCCAGTGGAGTGTGTCCCTCCAGATGGGATCGAAGCAGGAGCCTCGTGTGCACACAGACAGCTGTTAGAAGTGGATATGTTCCAGGCTGGTCCTGTCACATACACCTGTAATCCTGGCACTGGGGAGGTGAGAGCAGGAGGATTGCTTGTTGAAGGTCGGCTTCAGCTACACAGTGAGTTGAAGCCATCCTGGCTATATGATACCAAAGGTTGTGTGTGGGGGGGGCAGTAACTTTTCTTTAAAGGGATTATTATTATTTTTGTTATTTTGGTTTTTAAGACAGGGTTGCTCTGTGTAGCCAGGCTGGCCTCAAATTCAGAGAGCCACCTGCCTGTGCCTCTGAGTGCTGGGATTAAAGGAGTGTACTACCACTGCCTGGCTACTTTTATGTGTGTGTGTGTATGCATGTATGGGTATGTGCACGCATGCATGTGTGCATGTGTGCGTGTGCGTGTGCCCATAGAGACCAGGAGAAAGCCTTAGATGCCCTGGGCTGGAGTACAGGGATTGTGAGCTGCCGAGTGTGGGTGCTGGGAACTGCCTCTTCAAGAACAGCAAGTGCTTTAACTGCTGGACCATCTCTCCACCTCTCTCTTTTGAAATCTGAATGTAGAAAGATGTAACCAGCTGCCCTCTGAGTGTGCTAGACTTTGTTCCTGATGTTCCCCTGAGCTGTACCGTGTAAATTCTGTCCCGTGTCCCATGTATTCTGAAGCTCTGGTCCTGTCTTTCCTGGGCCTTTGGGTTTTTTTCCTTTGCTGGTCTTCAGTTGAACAGTTAGTTGGTCTGTTCTGTTTTTATAGAACCTTTCTTCTGTTGCTGCTTGCAGGGAAGTATTTTGAGGAAAGTAATTGACAGCTCCCTGTCCTTTTTCTTCCACCTTAATCATTTGAGCAGCTGTATTGAAAGTCTTAAGTTGACCGCCTTCACAGACTGTACATATCGTGGGAGCTGACAGGAGGCGTGGGCACTCATGGTGACACCACCAACAGATAAAATGTCTCCTCTTCACATTTGTTTGTTTGTGTATTTATTTACATGTTTGTGTAGCAAGCCATGTGTGATCAGACATCAGAGGACAACTGGGGGTGTCTCATTCTGGGATCAAAGTCAGTTTTTTGTCAGCATAGTGGTAATTCCTTTACCACTGAGCCATTCCTGACCTCTCTCTCTCTCTCTTTTTCTCTGTCTGCTCTCTCTCTTTCCATCTGTCTGTCTTTTCTTTTTAAAATAAATTTCAAAATACTGAAAAGTTGAAAGAATAGCAAACAGACTCAGCTGCCTTCATTGTGCTCAGATTTTCTGTTTTTCTACATGCGCACCACATACATATTTTCTGCATCGTTTTTCTTTTCTTTTTTCTTTCTTTTTTTTTTTTTTTTAAAACCATTTGAAATAAGACAGATTCTTGGTATCTTCTGCACGTCCACAAACGTCATCCTACCCAGAAACTTACATTGACTGTAATAATATTTTATTACAGTCACATTTCCTGATATTCACATTTCCTTCTGTGTGTGTGGTGTGTGTGGGGAGAGAGAGAGAGAGAGAGAGAGAGTGGTGTGTGTGTGTGTGAGAGAGAGAGAAAGAGAGGAGTGGTGTGTGGTGTTGAGAGATGAGAGATGAGAAAAAAGATTTGTGTTGTGTGTGAGATGGAAGAAGGAGATGTGAGGAGAGAGAGAAGTGTGTGTGTGAGTGGTGAGAGAAGAGAGAGAGAGAGTGTGTGCTCACACACCACTTGGACCATGGCTGGCCTTCTACCAAACACTCTCCACCTTTTTTTATAAAAAGAATTATTTTTAATAATGAGTATCTGTGTGTCTGTGTGGACTTAGCAAGTGAGGGCACATCAGACCTTTGGATAGTAGAAAGCACTGTCAGATCCCCTAGAAGTAAAGTATAGGGACATGGTGGAGGGGTTAAGATGAAAAGCAGCCAGGCCATAATATTGCATGTCTGCAATCTCAGCACCCAGGAGGCTGATGCAGGGGTGGAGTCGGGTGGAGCAGAGGGGCTCACTGAAAGTTTGAGGCCAGCTTATATATATATATATATATATCTCAAGATCCTATCTCCGAAACACCAAGAAACAGGACACATGAGACTTAATCTTAAAAAGAAACAAAGCCTGGGCATGTTGGGTAATCCCAGCTCTGAATGGGTAGAAGCAGGAAAGTCAGGATTTGAAAGTTGTCCTTGAGAGGGTAAAGGCGCCTGCCGTGCATGCCTGGTGAGCTGACTAATCCTGAGAATCCCTGTCCACAGAGTTGGCCTTCTGCCCCTCGTTCATGCTTCTCCCCATAATAAGTGCTTTCTATTTTATTATTTTTTCCGCCTGTTTTCATTGGGAGAGACACCTCATGTCATGGCAGCCTGCTCCCCTCTTTGTTGGCCAGGTACATGTTAACAGGTTTTCTATGTGTTGGCATTGCCATGCCTTTCCCGCCTGCCTGCCTGTGCTGGTAAGGCGTGCGCCACCCAGGCATCATAGTTAACATGCCATGTTGGTGTCCTTTCGCCCAGTCCCCTGAACTGACACATTTGGAGTCCTGATGTAGGACAGCTCTCTCACCTGGTATGTACTGGCTCTGCCTCCGGGCTCTGAACTCGATGTTACAGGAACCCAGTACCCCAGTGGGTGCTCAGAACAAGAGAGTGTAGCTCTCGCTGTTTGATGCCAGGAATCTGAGGTCATTGTTCTGGTAGGCTGGCTTCCGCTGGACCCAAGAATGGGCCTGCAGGCGCTCTTCAATCTCTGCTCTGATAGCTGTCGGTTGTGTGTCTCTGATCTTAGCTCTTTTGTTTGTTTGTTTGTTTGTTTTTGTAACCCCCCCCAACCCGCCAGACAGGATTTCTCTGTTGTAGCCCTGGCTGTTCTAGAACTCACTCTGTAGACCCTACTGGCCTCAAACTCACAGAGATCCACCTGCCTCTGCCTCTCCAGCAGGTGTGCTGGGATCAAAGGTGTGTGACTCCACTGTCTGGCTTCTTTCTTTTTTCTTTTTTCTTTTTCTTTTTCTTTTTTTTTTTTTTTTGTAATGAGACCAGGACCTTATACGCGTTAGGCAAATATTCTACCTCTGAGCTACACCCCAGCTGTTTTGATTTGAGATGGGGAATCTCACTGACACATCCTGGTTGGCCTGGGACTCATTCGTTAGCCCGAGGCAGGTTTTGAACTTGCAATCTTCCTGCCTGTTGGGAACACAAAGGTCCTTGTGTCAGGAATTAGCACTGGGGAAACCAGGCATGTTAAACACACAGGTGTTCTTTTTGTAGAACCTGTTTCTGCTCAGAGGGCTGGGAATGGAGGTTGGTAGGGTGTAGAGCCAGGTGATACCTCGTTCCCACAAGCTATCACAACCAGATTGGAGGTGCCCAGTAGTCTAGATGGTCTCTGCATTTTCTATATGGCCAGGGGTTTCCCCAGGCTCCCACAAACAGGACCAGAGGTAGCCCAGATGACCTCTGTGCTACGTGTATGATGGAGACCACACCAGATCCTCCCCTAGGCCATTAAGAAAAATACTAGCTCACACCTTTAGTTCCAACACTCAGGAGGCAGAGGCTGGCGGATCTCTGTGAGTTCAAGGCCAGCCTGGTCTGCAGAGAAACCCTGTCGCAAAAGAGCAAACACGTGAAGCCTATCTATAAAGCCCATCTTCATGGAAGAAGCGACATGTGATTTGAGAATAGTTTTGATGTAATTATCATGCCTCCTTGAACACGTAGGATTGTGTTACACCAGGAAACCTTTTTTTTTTTTTTTCCAAATTGTACTGTACTTTAATATGCCTAAAATAAACTTTGTGAAGTCAGACTCTAGACGGTTGAATCAACCCCCGCTGCTAAGTCGTGCTGAGCCAGGTTTCCTTCCTTCTTACCTCTTGTGGATCATGGGGTCATTGGGTCTTCATTCTGCCAGCCCTGGTGTGGGCAGAGACACCTCCCCCTATCCTTCCTGCCCCCTGACCCCTCCACATACCTGCCTCAGCCTCCTGAGTAGCTGGGATAACAAGCCTGTTCCACTGATACAGCCTTTTCAGACTTGGCCTACCCTGGTGGTCTTATTGTAACCAAATCACTTCTTTAAAGACCCTGTTTTTAAACATTCCATCACTGGGGACGGGGCTTCACATTCAAATTTAGAAAACAGCAGAACCCCATCAATTCCATAAAGTCTATGGCTTTAGCTTTTCTGGAGAGATCCGAATGTGGCTGAAAGAGTGGGGACCTGCCCTGGTGTGTGAGGACACGCTCTCTTGTCCAGTTCACAGCCTGAGGAAAGAACCTCTGGTCTGGATTTGCCCTCCGAGGAGCCTTGCTATCCTGTCACTTACTGCTCTGACTGGACCAGGTGACCTACCGCGAACACCACTATGCCTGGCTTTTCCTGTTTTTCTTTTTTGAAATTAGTTTTATTAATTGTGAGTTGTGTTTGTGTGCACAAATACAGAGGACAGAAGAACGAATCAGGGTCCCCTGGAACTGGGGTTGCAGGCAGTAATGAGCCTCTTCAGCTTCCTATGTTAAATCCTCTCTTCGTCCCATTTTCCAGTTGGGAAAACCAAGGTCCAGCATGACTCGGAATGTAGCTTACCCTAAAAGAACTCCTGGACACTCCTTCCTGGCAGGAAAACCTGTACTGCTGCCTACTGCCTGCTTCCCTCTCTCCTTCCTTTCTTTTTGTTTTCTGTCCCCCCGCCTGTGTGTGTGTGTGTGTGTGTGTGTGTGTGTGTGTGTGTGTGTGTAAGTAACAGAGTCTCAATATACAAGTTCTGGCTATCCCAGAACTCACTATGTATATGTAGACCAGGCTAGCTTTGAACTCACAGATCTACCTGCCTCTGTCCTAGAGCACTGGATTAAAAGTGAACACCACTATGCCTGTCTTTTCCTGTTTTTCTTTTTTAAAATTAGTTTTATTAAGTTTTGTGTGTGTGAGCTGGGCGGTGGTGGCGCATGCCTTTAATCCCAGCACTTGGGAGGCAGAGGCAGGTGATTTCTGAGTTCGAGGCCAGCCTGGTCTACAGAGTGAGTTCCAGGACAGCCAGGACTACACAGGGAAACCCTGTCTCGGAAAAAACAAAAAAAAAAAAAAAAAAAAAAAAGTTTTTGTTGTGTGTGTATGTGTGTGTGTGTGTGTGTGCGCGTGCTTGCGCACTTGTGTGCACAAATACAGAACTGGGGTTGCAGGCAGTTTAAACTGCCCCTTTTTGTATTTATGTGATGGTGGGGGCTGAACTCAGGATGTCATGAATGCTAGGAACACTTACATCCCAGCCCTGGTTTCGAGTTATATGCTCCATGTATATAATATCACTGTTAGGGTTGCTATGATGAAACATCATGACCAAAGCAACTTGGGAGGAAAAGGATATATTTGACTTGTGCTTTCCTATCACAGTCCCTTACTGAAGGAAGTCAGGACAGGAACTCACACAGGGCAGGAACCTGGGGGGCAGGAGCTGATGCAGAGCCCATGGAAGGGTATCACTTAACTGGCTTGCTTCCCATGGCTTGCTCAGCCTGCTTTCTTACAGAACCCAGGACCACTAGCCTAGGGATTGGCACCACCCACAGTGGGCTGGGCCCTCCCCATCAATCACTAATTAAGAAAATTCCTTACAGTCTTGCCTACAAGCCTGATCTTCCCGGAGTCATTTTCTCCATTGAGGGTCCCTCTCTGATGACAGAAGCTGTGCCAAGTTGACAGGAAACTAGCCAGCTTGATTACTCATTCAAAAGAAAAGAAGAGATGAGACAGGAGCTTGAACTCTTCCCAATCCCCTGGCTTTCCCACCTGGAGAGCTAATGAAACCCTCGAGGCTATAGACAAAGCATGGTCTCAGGCTTCACAGTCAGTTGGTCCTTTGGAGAGCTAACTGCTCGGTGAAGCATCTTGAGAACAGACACTCCCAAGCAGAGGAACCAGATACCCTGACCAAGAGCCAGCAGAACTATAGGGGAAATGGTAAGTGCAGTGCAGCCACTTTGTGTGGTGTGTGTGTGTGTGTGTGTGTGTGTGTGTGTGTGTGTGTAGGAGGGGCTTTCCACATTCTACATGGACCAGCTATCAACCCTTGTTCTCCACTTGGCTACAGAGTGCCCCTGAGGCAGCTCCTGGTTTTTCTGTCGAATCCTCTCCTGAGCTCACACTTCAGTGCCTGAGTGGCTTGGGACGACAGTGGATTGGTTGATTCCTTCCTGTCTTCTCGTCCCTGCAGTTACTGTCCAGGCTGACTGAGCGGTTCGTGCAGGGAGTGGACATGTTCTTAGAGACGTTATGGAAAGTTTGGATGGAGCTATTAGAAGTCCTTGGGCTCGACGGTAGGTATGGGGGTGGTCATGCGGGTGTTTGGTTTGTGAGCTGTTGTTTGGGGGGCAGTCTCACTGTGTAGGGAGTCTCCGTGTCCTCAGCTGAGAGGGCTGAGGGCATGAAGCACCACAGGGAGGAAGGAATATTTTACCTTTAATAGCTGAACCTGTGGTCTGTGATGCTTCAAAAGCTGGACAGGTACCTGGGCGGTGGTGGAGCACACCTTTAAACCCAGCACTTAGGAGGCAGAGGCAGGTGGATTTCTGTGAGTTTGAGGCTAGGCTGGTCTACAGAGTGAGTTCCAGGACAGCCAGGGTAAGGCTATGCAGATGATGGAGGCAGAGCCTGCAGTGATGATGCCCTGGGCCACCTGGAGCCCCCGGAAGCCAGAAGAGGGCAGAAGAGGCTCCTAAGAGCCCTCCTGCAGGTATGGTATACTCAGAGCTGTGTGTGTAAGCATAGTCAGAGAGACAGTCAGTAGAGAGAAAAGTCGCTTTGGGAGCACAGCCCTGGACTTGGACTTTTAGTCTTCTGGAACTGGGAGAGGAGATGAATCTCACCGTCTAAAGATCCTCAGCTACCTGCTGTATGAGGGTTGATTGTGGTAAAGCCAGAAAACAGATATAGCAGTGTAACAGGTTCCTCTCAGAATCCGTTAGCCCTGGGCATCCTTTACAGAGCGAGGACCAGGGTTCACAGTGGAGCCTACATACCACCACCATGGTCTGCTCTTTACCACTCACCCCACTTCCAGCCTCGAATCACTGAGTCTAACTTTCGAGAGGCCTCACACCAGGTCCTGCCACCTTGCTACCCAGGTGGTGAACAGGAGGTAGAGAGGTGGCCCTCAGAATGCTGTGAGGCACACGGGCCCCCTTGGGACCGAGCTGAGTCAACACATCCCCAAACATTGCAACCATGTGCAATCCTGTGAGGCTGCCTCAGCCACAACCTTTGGGATTGTTCAACTCTGGGTTACCATCCCTGGGCAGTGAGCCTGTGGAGATAAGCCAGATTGCAAGGAATTGCATGCAGTCAAGGCTGGGAAACGGCAGAGTGGGATAGCTCAGGACCCCAGGCATCGCTGAGGAAACTTGGCCGGGTGTGATCACCCGAGAGTACTGGTGGGGGAGGTGAACTACCTCGTTTCTCTGCTGGGAGTCTCCCTCTTGGTTTGAACGAGCTGCAGGGCACCCGAAGGCCTTTGGGAACCGTGACTCAAGCTCAGAACCAGGACCATCTTCAAGGTGGCTGCTCTCCGCTCCCAAGAACTTCCTTCCCCATCATTTTTCAGAGTGGTAGATCAGTTTGATAGCAGTAAGTTTTGAGGTACATAGAGGCGCTCTACTAGTCTAGTTCCGGGAAAAGAAATTGGTGACATTTACTTTGGCATGGTGGCTCATGCCTTTAATCCCCATACTCTGAGGCAGTAGATCTCTGTGAGTTCAAGGCCAGCCTGCTGTATGTGAGGAACTCCCCATCCCATCTCAAAGTTGGTGAAATAGATTTTACTGTTTCTGTCTTCTGTTTGTTTTTTTTTTTTTTTTGTGGTTGTTCTTTTGCTTCGTTTTTTGAGACAGGGTCACCTGTACTCCACACTAGCCTCAAACTCACCATGGTGGAACCAAGGATGACCTTGAACATCTGATGCTCCTGCCTCAGCTTCCTGAGTGCTGGGATGACAGATGTGAGTCACTGTAACCAGCCTGGGAGTGGGGACAGCTCCTTGTAAACATGAAGACTTTTGCACTCCGGCACCATTTTTATAAAAATGGGTCTCTTTGTGTAGCCCTGGCTGTCCTGGAACTCACTGTAGATCAGGCTGGACTCCAACTCACAGAAATCCGTCTGCCTCTGCCTTGTGAGTGCCGGGGTTAAAGGTGCGAGCTACCAGTGCCCAGCTTGTAAAAATATTTTTCGGGATTTATTAAATTATTTTTTATGTGTTCTGGGTGTTTTGTCTGCATGTACATCTGTACACCTCATGCATGCAGAACCCAAGGATCTATCTGACGTTCCCCTGAGTCTGGAGTTACAGGTGGTTGTGAACCACCATGTGGTTGCTGGAAATTGAACTGGGTCCTTGCAAGAGTAGCCAGTGCTTTTAACCACTGAGCCGTCTCTCCAGCCCCATAAAAGGTGTTTTAAACTTATGATGAGACTATAATCCTGGAGACCACCTGTGCCCCTGAAGTATTTGCTTTATTTTGCTTTTGTTGTGTTGGGTTGTGACAGGAGCCTATGGGTCCAGCCCCAGAGCTCAGCTGTCCTTTCTCTTTCGGAGAAGGTCCTGACCACGTGGGAATAACTGGCCCTGTCTTCTTTTGCAGTATCCAACCTGTCACAGTACTTCAGCCCAGCCTCCGTGTCCAACAGTCCCGCCCGGGCCCTGGTGCTGGTTGGTGTGGTTCTCCTGGCCTACTGGTTCTTGTCTCTGACCTTGGGATTCACCTTCAGCCTCCTGCACCTGGTGTTTGGCCGCTTCTTCTGGCTCGTGCGTGTCATCCTGTTCTCCATGTCCTGCGTGTACATCCTACATAAGTACGAGGGTGAGCCCGAGCACGCTGTGCTGCCGCTCTGTGTCGTGGTGGCCATCTACTTCATGACAGGGGCCCATGGGCTACTGGCGAGGCAGTCCTGGTGGCCTCTGCAGCCCCAGCGTGGAGGAGAAGCTCGAACACCTGGGAAACCAGGTGAGAATGCTCAACATCCGCCTCAACAGGGTGCTCGAGAACCTCGACCGCTCCAAGGACAAGTGAAGGTCAGCTGCCTAGCCATCCAACCAGCTCCTGATGTCAAAAGACAGCAAAAGAAGAGAAGAACCGGCAACCCCACCAAACCCTAACCCTCCCAATAAACTGAGCAAAAACGCCATGCCTGGTATTTCCCACTGCGTGTCCACCTTAGGAGCCATTGGAGGAGAGAGAACTTAACGTAAATTGCCAGTGGGAAAACAGTTTTTTAAACAAACGGATATACCCCTGTTAGCTGTGTAGTCGGATAACTTTATCTGTGCATAGAACATAAAGTTGATTTTTTTTCCAAACATTTAAATACATCTTTTGTAAGGTTTTTAAATAAAGGCAGATGGAGTCAAGTTTATCAGAACTTTGAAGGGAGCACTTGACGTTTTTAAGGAGGTTTAATCTTGACTGGTGGATGAGCACCGTGTGCAATATCTTCGTCTTCCCAAATGTGACCTTCATTTCATGTCTTTTGGGGTTGGTTGGTGACTTGGTTAACAAGTGCTGTCTCTTGTTATTGTGGACACTTTGGGCTTCAGAGTTTCAGATTCTAGGGACCCCGTGAACTCTCCGTCCATTGTGTTCCTTCATGTCTATTTCTGTTTTGTATGGTGCTTGCTGGGGATGCCGAGCCCACCCCCACCCCTGTCCATTGTATTTCTGAATGAAGGTACCCATAGACGTCCTGAGATCTCTTTCTCCTCTCTGGACTTCAATGTAGACTACTAACCCTAGCCTTTCCAGAAAGAAGGTACGTGGATGGAGCTGCAAACTATCTTTGGAGTTTGATGCTAAGAACTGGGTGGGCCCTGAAGATCATTCCAGAATCCAGCTGAATCTCACATTCCCTGTTTGCCAGCGAGGCCCAGATAGCCAGCTGGATCGTGATGGGATTCTCTTATTTGTTTCCTTTGCTTCTAATTGACTCAGGACCACAGAAGAAAAAAAGAACCATTCGTGGCCAGTAACATCCTTCATTTCATTGCTTCTAGAACATTTGTAGGCATAAGCAACCTCCAGATCTGAATCGTTTGTCCTAAAATTTTTATAATTGTGTGTTAGGTGCTTTTTAAGTCTGACGTCCAGGGCATAGCTGTTATAGACAAACCTCTGGGTGCAGAGATCTCTCTGCCAGCGTTCTGTGGAAAGAAAGCTGGCTTTTGACAGATGTGACTGGGGTCACCTGTGAGGACTGGGTCCTTCAGTGAACCCCGGAGCCACTGAGTCCCAACTTCAGCTTGGTGGAGGGACCCAGCTGATGCCAGCTCTGGTGTCGTGTGTCTGTGAAGTTCTGTCTTTGGTTCCAAGTATCTGCCACACAGATTTGGGTCTTTGAGGATGTGGCTGAGAGAGACTTGTGTTCTTGAGGTGACAGACAGTATGGGGCTGTCCCTTTCTTGAATTTCATTCCCTTCTGAAACCCATACTGGGGAAATCTCTCCACAGACATTGGAAACCCACAACTTCTGGTGTGAAACATTCCAGCTATACTGTTTAGATACTCTAGACAAATCTTCTTGCGGCACAAGGTGTAAGTAGTTGGGGAAGGGACACATTGGTGG
Organism: Mastomys natalensis; assembly: GCA_021653895.1. Classification (NCBI taxonomy): domain Eukaryota; kingdom Metazoa; phylum Chordata; class Mammalia; order Rodentia; family Muridae; genus Mastomys; species Mastomys natalensis. Next base: position 82,968 of record JAJTUV010000207.1, read on the forward strand.
CTAATGTCTTCTTTCCTTCCAAATGTCTGACCTTATCATACTAAAAGATTGCCTTGCAGATGTTGGCTAGGGAGGGATCACTCTCTGTAAAGCTGATTCTTGCTCTTGCCCTGGCTCTTCTCCATGGCCACTTGAGATATTCTAGGTCAGGTCCTATACAGTCCACTATAGCTGAGTGTGCAATCCCAGTATTCAGGAGGCAGAGGCAGGAGGATTGCTGCTATTTGAAGGCCAGCCTGGTCTAAGTGGTATATTCCAGGCCAGCCAGGGTTACATAACGCAACCCAAAGCCAGGTACAGTAGCACAAGAGAACCAGAGGCAAGCACATCTCTGAGTGTGAGGCCAGTCTGGTCTTTATAGTGAGTTCCAGGTCAGGCAGCATTATATATACATTGAGGGCTTGTCTCACAATAATAACAACAAAAAAGGTAAAAAAACAAAATCTGCAATATTTTTTCCAGCCTGACCAAATGTAGACTCTAAAGCCAGTTTTATAGTTGAATATATATAACGTGTATACATATATATTTGTATATATATGCTATATATATATTCATATATATTCATGTATATACATACACAGGATGCCTTCGTTTTAATTTTTACATTTATTATTATGATTTTTTGAGACAGGGTCTCATGTATTTAAGGCTGGCCTTGAACTTGCTAAGTAGCTGAGACAGGCCTTAAACTTCTGATCCTCCTGCCCCCACTTCCTGAACACAGGGATAACGTGTGCGTGACAACACTCCCATTGTATGCACACCTTGGGGTGAAAATCGTCTTTGCATTTTAAGAGAGCACCCTAGAGTCCAGTCCTGGATGCCTTCATTCTAAGTGGAAGAATGTAGAATCAGAGTAGAATGTTACTTGAAATTCTAGTAGTTTTTTTTTGTTTGTTTTGTTTTTAAAACTTCAGATGGTGTTATGGTGTTTGATGCATACATTTTACCTTGTTTGGATTTATTTATTTATTTTTTTTAAGGCAGGATCTCTCTACATAGCTCTAGCCCTGGCTGTCCTGGAACTCTCTGTGTAGACCAGGCTACCCTCTAACTCACAGAGATCCACCTGCCTCTGAGTGCTGGTATTAAAGGCATTGAGCCACCATGCCTGGCATTGTTTGGATGTAATCTTAAGGCCCCCCCACCCCGGTAGTTAAAGATTTTTCTTTTTTTTATCTTCATTCCGTGGAAGTGTACAGCTTACTGGCTTCCCTCCCCCCACCATCTGTTTTGTATGTGGAAAGATGTATTTTTGTACCTTATGTCACGCCTTATCTTCAGGACTGTGTACAACTCCTCCTTAACTGAATAACATGATCAAGAAACATTTTGATGGCAGCTACTGTGGACCTATTGTAATTAAGGGCAGGGGCAGGCGATATGACTCAGTGGGAAAGGTACTTGTTGCCAAGCCTGAGTCTGATTCTGGGGCCAACATGGTGAAAGAAGACAGACCACTTCTATAGGTTTTCCTTTAACCTCTACGCATGGGCCATGGCTTCCCACCTCTCGGCCCCAATAAATACATATATACTTTTTTTTAATTAATGAAGATATGATAGTGTAAGGATTTTAACTGTCTCAAATTCAGTGTTAATTCCCCAGTGGTCCTCTCTCATCAAGTTCTTGCTTTACCAAGGACAGGATTGAGGTTATATTGATTGCCTCTGACGTGTCCTGGGCTTAGCTTAGGTTATTGGTGTTGATGATTTTTTTTTTTGTTTGTTTTTTTGTTTTTTTGAGACAGGGTTTCTCTGTGTAGTCCTGGCTGTCCTGGAACTCACTCTGTAGACCAGGTTGGCCTCGAACTCAGAAATCCGCCTGCCTCTGCCTCCCAAGTGCTGGGATCAAAGACGTGCGCCACCACCGCCCGGCGGTGTTGATGATTTTTTTGATGGTGTGTTTTATTTTGAATTTTTTTATTTTATGTATATGGGTGTTTTGTCTGCTTGTGTGTTTGTGTGCCATGTAGCGCCTGATGCCTACAGAGGGGAGGAGAGGGTGTCAGCTGCCTTGTGGATGCTGGAAATCACATCCAGGTTCTTTGGAAGAACAGCCAGTGCTCTAACCAATGAGCAATCTCTACACTATGGTTTTGGGTTTTTGAGATGGGGGTATCTTGTATTCCTCGATGGTCTCGAACAGGCTATGTGGCGGAGAATGACCTTGAACTCCTGATCCTGATTCGTCTGAATGCTAGGATTAGAGACATGTGCCAACACACCTGCTTTATGCCATGCTAGGCATAGAACCCAGGGCCTCCTACATTTTACATAAGCATTCTACCAAATTAGCCTAGTTCCAGCCTGTGGTTAGTGTTTATATAGTGATTTCTTCCCTACAGGCACCTTTCACGGATTCACTTTCCACTGCTGCCAGCATCTCCCACCTTTGGGTCCTTTGTTGAGGCGTGACCCTCTTTTTACTGGCAATAAGTGTGGAAAAGAATATCCTCACGGCTGGCCTTGTGAATCATGATGGCATTGTCTATTCATAAAAGTGACCCAGGGAACGACCCTAAACGGCAACCTGGGACATTCCCAGGCTCGGCAGGCCACAGGGGTTAGGAGCAGAGCTATGGATAAGTGGCCAGGGCGGCATGTCTTTCCTAGGTACCTCATGAGACCTTCCAAGGGAAGGTTGGGAGCATTATTATACGGCCCTGTCACACTTGTGAGGGCCTGTATGAATAGCACTGCTTGCTCACATGGTCCTGCCACTCTGGCCTGCTCACAGATGGTTCGGGAAATAGTCTGACCAGGAAGCCCGATGGGCTTGCAACACAGAACTCAGTCGAGAGGTAGACAGGAAGGTGCTGAGTTCAAAGCCACCCTGGTCTACACGACAAGACCCTGTCTCCGAAAACAAACCCAACCTGTTCGAGAGTCAGTACAAAATCTAACAAAGCAGGCTCTACATCTTGTGGTTGGTGGGCAGCCTGAAGTCCTTCCCTTCTTCACCTCTGTTACTTGGTTTGTTCTGAGACAGGGTCTCTAGCCCAGGCTGGCCTCAAACTCCAAGATCTGCTTGCCCCTGCCTCCCAAGTACTGGGATTAAAGGTGTGAGCCACCGTGCCCAGAAAACCAGCACCTGTAGCTACAAGGAATTTCCAAGGCGACCCTCCCAGCCTCTTTACTTTCAAGTCCTAGGCTCCCGAGCTCTGCCTCCAGCATGAAAGCTGCTTTCAAAGCAACCTTTGACTATTCTGTTATGTTTTATTTTGATCATTTATATACTTGGGCTTTGGGCTCCTCACCTGTGAAATATATATATATGTGTGTGTATATATATATATATATATATATATATATATATATATATATATGTATGTATATATACATACATATACATACACACACACACCACACACACACACACACACACATATATATATATATATATATATATATATATATATATAATAAATTTGCAGGTTTTAACTCAATACCATTGTCACTGGACAGTGTCCTGGCTGGCATCAGCAAGCTTCAGCCTGTTGCATCCGTCTGTGTTTTGCTCTTTGGTGGTCCCTCCATAGTAGGACAGACACGGAGAGCCTGTCTTTCTGTCCTGGTGGCACAAGAAGCACATTCTTATTTGTCACCCGGACAGCTATGGCAGCCAGTGGCATGCCTGACTCTCCGCCCGATGTCTCTGCAGATTTCAAGCTTTTACTGTTGTGTCGTCAGTTTCCTGTCTGCATCTGTGATAAATCTCTGAATATCCTGTAATTAAATTAATTTCTCGTGACAGTGATTAGTGTGCAGTGAAATCCCCCCATGAAGTAATTATTTCCCTGTTTTTAGCTGCAGATTTTTTTTTTTAAACCAATGACTTTACAGTTGAGTTCCTGTTTTGTGTCTGGCTTAGAAATTTTATATAGTATTTAGTTCGACACAATAGAAAGCCATTCTGTGTGAATATAGTGGACTGTGTGCACACACACAAACACGTGCGCATACATTAGTTGGGAAGCTGATTCTACGAATATCTTATATATATAAAAAAAAAGCATCAGGCTTAGTATTTCTTTTGCAAAGCAATGGATACATTCCTCCTATTTATTAATCACGGGCTTCATGTTAGAGGTCTTTGTAGATCGACTTGGATCAAATTGGATTAAAATATTGTGAACATTGCGGCTTAATAAATGTTTCCTGTAATGTTGTTTGGACTCTTGGATGGATTTCTTCATTTTGGTGAGGCACCTGAGGTAACCTCCAGAATGAGAGAGTCATTTTATGGTTTTGGTTTTTGGTTTTCTCTTATGCGTATGACGGCTTTGCCTGCCCTGGTGCCCTTGGTGGGTCAGAGCTCCTGGGATTGGAGTTACAGCTGCTTCTGAGCCACCAGATGGGTGCTGGGAAGTGAACCCAGGTCATCCACGAGAACAGCAAGTACTTTTAACTACTGAGCCATCTCTCCTGCCCAAAGATTACTTAAAAAAAAAAAAAAAAGATTAAATTATCCGTATATGTATGAGTGTTTTGTCTGCATATGTTTTGGCACCATGTACATGCAATGACTTCAGAGCCCAGAAGAGGACATTGGATCTCCTAGAGATGGAGTTACAGATGAGAGATACTGTGTGGGTGCTGGGAACTTGGGTGCTCTTCAAGAGCAGCCAGTGCTCTTAACTACTGAGCTAGCTCTTCAGTCCCATCATTTATATTTATTTATTTTATTTTTGAGACAGTCTCTAACTATGTAACCCTGATGGTCCTGAAACTCACTATGTAGACCAGGCTGATCTTGAATTCACAAGCTACTCATCTTCCTCTGCTTCCTGACTTCTCAGATTAATGACATGTGGCACTACTCCTGGCTATTTTAAATTTATTTTAAATTCTGCTTTTATGTTTGTAGTTGATTGCAAGAATTCAGACAAGAGAGCTGGAGAGATGGCTTAGTGGTTAAGAGCACTGACTGCTCTTCCAGAGATCCTGAGTTCAATTCCCAACAACCACATGGTGGCTCACAACCATCTGTAATGGGATCCGATGCCCTCTTCTAGTGTGTCTGAAGACAGCTACACTGTACTCATATAAATAAGAATAAATAAGCCAGGCAGGGCTATACAGAGAAACCCTGTCTCAGGAAAATTAATTAATTAATTAATTAATTAAAAAAAAAAAAGAATCCAGATGAGGGAGTCAGATTCCGCGGGACCTGGAGTTATAGGTGGTTGTGATCAGGAAGTGCTCTTAACTGCTGAGCCATCTTTCCAGTCTATTTTTTTAAAGGTTTTTATTTTGTGTGTGTGTGTGTCTGCTCACATGTGCAGACAGCAAGAAAGTACTACTGAAGAGTTGCAGAGAGAGGTTAGGGTAGTAGACACCATGGGGGCAAAGATAACTGTGAAGCTATGAAGACACACTGGGGTCCTTGTGGCCAGAAGTATTCCGGAAGCTACTAAGCATTAAGGGCCAAAGCTCTGGTTGCTAAAAATCCTGTGGTGTGGTGGTGGCCCTTGGTGGGCAGTGGAGGAAACGTGGAGCCCTGGCTCCTGCCAGTTTTTGGCTTAAGCCAGTGGTGACAGCAGGCAAGTGGTACCCTCTAGCACTGCAGGGATCAGTGTCTGTCCGGTGAACCCAACATGTGCTCCCGAGCTAGCGTGCTTTGAGGCAGTCAAGAGTTTTCAGTCTTCGGGTGTACCTGGCCTTGTACCTTCCAGGCCTACCAGGTAGGAAGAGTCTGTAGCTCTTCTCAGCAGCCAGCGCTTCCAGCTCTCCTGTGGGAAATACCTTAGCTCTTCGAGACGGTCTCTGTAGCCTGTCTGGACTGCCGGTAACAGGTGCCTCGAACTGAAACTGCCTTCAATGGCTAAACGTGCCCACCACCCGCATACCTTAGCTCTTAACGTCTGCTTGCATCACAAGTTGCTAGCATTAAAAGTTAGACCTGATAGGCTAGTTTCTGCAACACTTCCGTAACCAGAGCCTCCAGTCTCTTATTTTCTGCCTTCTTACCTCCTTATTCCCTTTGGTTACATGAGACCCTGTCTTGGAAACAAATGGGGCCGGTGAGATGAGGTTAAGGTGCCTGCCACCACGTTGACGACCTGAGTTTGATCCTTAGGACCAACATTGTCAAAGGAGAGCACTGACTCCCCTCAGTTTGTCTTTCTGACTACATTGGGCCATGGTGTGGACATATGTACCTACCTATTTATCTACACATGCATGGGAATCGAATATAAAAAATACATTGTATGTGTGTGTGAAATTGTGAAAGAAAAAAAAAAAACCCCAGAATATCAGGAGTGCTTGTAAGCAACTTATCATTAACAGTAATACTGGTTTTTATATTTTGAGACAGGATCTCACTATGTAGTCTTGGCTGGCCTCAAACTCAGCTTCCTGAGTTTGTGATAAGAAGCATGCACCATCAACCATCACAAAAATGATGATAAAACAATTCTCTAATTGCCTAACACCTGCCTAGGGCCCCAGGAAGAGACGAGTCTCTCTCTTATCTGTCTCAGTCTCAGACTTGTACTTGTGACACTTATCGCTGTCAGGAGCTAAGGCTCTGACACCTGAGGGCCTTGAAAGCTGAAGCCCTGGAAAGGTACCACCTCCTGCCATTGCTACACACACACACACACTACACCATACTGCCAGTGCCTTCTACCGGAAGAGTAAAGTCCTCAGTCACAGTCTCTACCCTGTGACCCTCTGAGCCTTGGGCACTCGAAGGAGGGGGACCACTAGACCAGAAAAGTATCTCTTCAGCTACCCTCAGTAGGTGGTGCTGAAGGGCCCACTGCCTGAAGTGACCACCAGCATTCTGACTTCTAGAACCTGGAACAGTTGTCCATCCCTGCAGGACTGTCTGTACTTGTTTCAGAATCTAGATAAGTCTTCATCTTGTGATAGTCCACGATCATGACAGTCATGCTATCCCAAGGCCAGGCAGTACCGGCCGGGCAATGACCATGGTGCCTGAAAATATTGATTGGTGTGGGTGGAATGCTTCTAGTGTTCTTGCTTGTGTGGGGAAAATGTAGGCAGGTGAAGAGAGAGATGCTGCAGCAATGGGTTTCCAGGAAGTCTGACTGGCAGCAAAGTGGTCACTCTGTGCTCCTCTGAGTGATGGCCAAAGCCTCCTGTGTCTCCCTGAGCTCCCTCTGCCTGAGCTTGTACAAGGCACTGTTAAGAATGGATTGTCTCTGTCAAGAAAAGCGTAAGCCTAGAGTCCTGGAGGCTGAGATACCTCAGCAAACAGCGGCTGGTCCCTCTGGAACTGGCTGCCAACCGCTCTCAATCACACCACCTTCCTGGAGGCAGGACAAAATCCCCACCCTTTTTCGTTCCAGGACAAAGTGTGGCATTTGAGGTTTTTTGTTAGTTTCATTTATTTGTTTTTTGATAAGGGCTCACTAGGTAGCCAAAGCTGGCTTTGAACTCACTGTATGAACCAGATTGACCCCCCCCACACACACACCTCAGCAATAAACAAACAAGAAGGCAGCAAGCCCGTCAAGTCTATTTTGGGTCAAGCCAATACATCCGTTTGTCCTAGCTGGGATGGGAAGGGTGAAAGTCAGGGCGCCTGCTTTCAGTTGGGTTCACTTAAGGGCTTGCCCTGCTTTTGCTTTGCCAAAGGGCCATGCAAAGGAGACAGTGCATAAAGGCTGCCATCCGTTTGTATTCTACAGAGTCCCAATGTCACCTTACTCTATCCCACTTGAAGCAGTCCCCTGCTCTGGTGACCCAGCCACACTCTCTGCTTCAGGCCTCTGTCACTGAATCTCTGGACCATAATGTAAAGCATTGGGCTGGGTGGATCCCACAGGATCCCCCTGGTCCTCCATACATGGTCCTGCCCCTATCTTAGCTCAGCATGCATACCTGAGTACGCAGATGTTTAAACTCTTTTTGGTCTGGAGATTCAGGGCAGGTCAGTGTGTACGATGCTCACCTAGTATGTTGGAGGTGAGGACATACCTCCTACCTAGCACATGCAAGGTAGAGTGAGGAGGATCAGAAGTTCGTAGGCCAGCCTCGGCCACATATGGATTTTCAGGACAGCTTGGGCTGCATGAGACCCTGTGTCTCGGAATACATTAAAAAATAAAAATAAAATAAGCATTTTGGTGGAAAGGGGAAAATATTTTCGTCAATAATGCAAATTTTGAGAAACAAAGTTTCTCCAAAAAATGTTTGTTTGTTTTTTAAAGAAAGCATTTTCTCAGAATCTCGGGCATCCATCCAGGGATGGGGTCCAGGGTTTCCAAGTTTTGGCCTCTCAGGTTGTCAAGGTGAAAGTCGCGCCTAACCTCCCGGGTCTCTGGAGGTTCCACCCTCTGCCCAGCTCTTATTGGGCACGCCCTTACCGGGATCCCCTTCCGGATTGGCTGAGAGGCGCGGCCCACGCACGGGAATGCCGTGTGATTGGCTACCGTTCAGGCCGGCTCTTCCCGGCACCGCGAGTCTGGGCTGATGTGAGGCCAGTCCTGCACCAGCCAATCAACGCTCCAATCGCGTGTGGCGCGTGCAGGTGCCTAGAATCCCTCCGCCGGGATGCGGCAAGGGCGTGGCTACGCCAGTCCGGAAAGAAGTTCCTTGAGGATGGTGCAGAGCCTGAGGTACGCCGCGATCTAGCTTTCAACTAAGGTTGCGGAGTGGCTCTGTTGCAAGCACCCGAGTCGCTTGCGAGAATCTGCGTTCCAGATCTCGCATCCCTAAAACAAGAAGGTAAATAAATATACAATTAAAAGAGAAATCAGAGAGGCACCCCTAAAACAAGCAGGTAAATAAAAGAAATTGTGTGTGTTGTGTGTGTGTGTGTGTGTGAGAGAGAAGAGAGAGAGAGAGAGAGAGAGAGAGAGAGAGAGAGAGAGAGAGACTTCCCCAAAACAATCTAAGCAAATAAACAAGTAAAAGAAAGAAAAAAGAAAAGGAAGTGTGGTGTACACTTGCAAACCCAGCACTGGGGAAGTTGGAGGCAGAATGATCAAAATTTCAAGGTTAACCTGGGCTACATAGCAAGTCAAAGCCAGCCTGGGCTACAGGAGACTGCATCTCAAAAACAAATATACCTCAAGAGGATGCCAATTAAAGGAAGACGGGAATGCATTGTGGTGTCACAGACCTGTAATCATTACCTACCTACCTACCTACTCGGGAGACTGAGGCAGGAAGTATACAAGTTCAAGGCTAGCTTGGGCTGCATAGCAAGTTCAGGGCCAGCCTGAGCAATTCAGGAAGAGCATACCCCTTCATTCATACCAGTAAGACATCCACTGCCACCCGCTGAACATAGACTGAAATGATGACCCTAGAGATGGCTCCACTCCATGGGTAAAGGGCTTGCTGCCAAGACTGAGGAGCAGAGTTCAATTCCTAGGACCCACATGACAGAAGGGAGTACTGAGTCCTGACAAGTTGTCTTCTGATCTCTGCTGTGGCGCTTGTCATGTACACCCTCACCCCCTAAAATAAATGTGTATGTGGGGAGATGAATCAGTAGTTGCCAGAGATGGACGCAGCACACACACACAAACACCACACACACACACACACAACACACCCACGGCGCGTGCCCGCACACACACACACATTTTTAAAAGGCTCAGGGTATGGCTCAGTGGACAAGTGCTTCGTGCTCAAGCATGAGGAGCTGGGTTCCAATCCCAGAATCCACGTAGAATGCTGGGTACGGGAGTGGATTGTTTATCCCAGCACTGGGAGTTGGATTCCTGGGAACACTGGCCAGCCGAAGGGTGGACTCCAGGTTCAGTGAAAGAGTCTGCTTAGGGCCAGGAATTGTGGTGCACGCCCTTATTCCCAGATGCAGAGTGTCAACGATTGTATATCAGGCACCTTGACTCCTGCTCTCTCTTTCGGTACAGATGCCAGCTGAGGACGCTGGCGACTTTTGAGTTGGTAAAGGACCTTTTCTCTGGAAGCTGCAACAGAGAGAACTCTGAACTTACGTAAGATGAGAAAAAAGCCAAGTGAACCCAGAGGGCGTGTGCTCACCCCATCGAGTCCACCTTTCTCACTCTGAACAAGCCAGCAGTCTTAGGCAAGCTTCAAGGGACCTAGCGGCTACCAGGCCCAGTTGTCTTGAGGGACAGCAGATGGCAGGAAGACCTCTGCCTTGGGATTAGTGTGGGAGCCAGGGTGAGCGTTGCCCAGGCAGTTTTCATGGTCTGTCGCCTAGCTGTGTGTGCTCTAGAAGGAAGGGGGCCAGGTGAGGGCTCGAAGAAGTACAACTCATCACTTCTGTGTCACAGAATGTTGCTGCATAGGGATGGACAGATGATAGAGACAGCAGCATCTTAAGCCCGTCGTGGCAGTACTGTCAATACCCCACTCAGGAGGTGGAGGCAGGAGGATTGTGAGTTCGCTGTCAGCCTGGGTTGTATAGTGTGTTTACACCAGAACTTAGTTTCAAAAAAAAAAACAAACCCACAATAGGAGGGGGAGAGATGGCTCAGTGGTTAAGAACACATATTTTTCTTGCAGAGGACCTCAGGTGGATTCCCAGCAACCCCATCAGGAGCTCACGTGAGATCCAATACCCCCTGACCTCCTCAAATAGACACACGCATATATACATGAATAATAATGAATATATTTTTAAAAACTAGACAAGAGGCTAGGGCCAGTGGATGGCACAGCGTGCAAATCTGATGACTTGAACTGGATCTTCACATTGTGAGTGGTAGGAGAGAGCTGGACTCCTCAAAGATATCCCCCTAGTGACAGCTACGTGCCTTGTCATGTGCCCCCAGAGCACCCCTAAGATACACCTTACTTATGGATTCCTCTCCAACCCATGTGTCTCTTTATCATTCCCATTCTTACTGTTATCCATGTTGGTGGTTTCAAGCTTCTGGGCTCCGGTCATCCTCCTGCCTCAGCTTTCTGAATGCTGGGACTATGGTCATGTTCTCTACACCAGTGGCAAAGAAAGAAAGAAAAAAAAGAAGCAAATTGTGTTTTGAGGGGGTTGAGTGTTAGTGTTTATTCCTACAATTTGTACATACTGTTCTTGCTGTTCTTACCTCGCTAAAAAATAAAATCTCTGAGACAGTTGATTACTGGTCAGTTCATAATGTCATTAATATTGCATAGAGGGTGGGGAAGCACTTATGCTTTATTATTTATTCCTGTTAGTGGACTTGTCTGTTTGTTTTCAAGACAGGGTTTCTCTGTGTAGCCCAGGCTATACTAGAATTCACTCTGTAGACCAGGCTGGCCTGGAACTCAAGAGATCTACCTGCCTCTGATTAAAGGCTTTCGAGACCACTGCTCAGCTTGATAGTGGACTTTTTAATTCTTTGGTGCACATGCGTGTGGGGCACACATGCCAATCAATGCACACGTGTGGAGACAGAAGACAACATGTGGTAATTGAGTCTCTCCTACCACATGGGGCCCAGGAATTGACCTTAGGTCATCAAGCTTGCTCGGGGAGCACCTTTAACCTACTGAGCCATCTCGATGGCTCCCCCAACCTTTTTTTAAGGACTTTTTCTTTTTCAGTTTTTAAATTTTACTCTTAAGATTTATGGCACCGGCCTCCATGCAGGAAGAGCATCGTAGGCAAGTGAGCTCCCTAGAGATGGCCCACACCCCTTGCCCAGATGCAGTGGGTGTGCTCTGGTGAGGCCCAGCCCTAGGGACTTGGTCAAAGGATTGCTTCCTGCTACGGATGTGCTTTCTTATGTTTGCCATTACCATACTTCTTATTCACTTGATGGTGTGAGTGGACACCGGAAGTCCTCCTGCCTATGGCCCTGTGTGATTACGCCCTGGGCAATAGCTCACCCTGTTGGGTATATTTCTTGCAGATCAACATGAAGTGGAGCTTTGATGAGCTCATGTTGTTTAGAGGAATTCATGACTTTGCAGAATTCCTGATTTGATTCAGATAATTGTAGGAAGAAGTGTTTAAGGTGATGGTTTTAGTTGCTTTGCCAGAAAGATGTAATAAAGTTACAATCAATACAATGAGCTTTCATAAATTACACTAAAGAGAAATAAGCTTGGGACAGATTTGTGATCAAGGAAAAAACATTCATTCTGGGTCGGGTCCAAGGATGAGGCCACAGGGGTGGCACTATGACAAAGCAAGGCCATGTGAAACTGTTGCTTTGAACTTATAATGAGCTTACAAAATGAAAGCCTGCTTTGAACTTCCTATTGCTATCCTTCTGTACCCCTCCCCCCCACCGTTGTGGTAACATTTTATCTATGAAGTAACTTTTTCTTACATTGAGAACCTTTTGTCTGAAAAGCTATGAAAAGCTGAAAGCAATATAGAGATTGGTGCATATCTTTCCTTGCTTCACCCGGTGTGTATGTGTCTGACTTTTTTCCCTCCCTTCTCTTCCTCTCCCCTCCCCTCCCTTATTTCCCCTCCCTCCCCTTCCCTTTTCTCTAAGGCTCCTGATGAGTTAAAGAATTCTAAGCCTCTGGCCTGTCCAGGAAAGGCTTCTGAGCCAAAGAGAAAAGAACCCAAGTAACTCAGCTTCTCTTATTCCCCTACTGCTCTCAGTGAGAGTGAATTGCCAGAAGCCATCAGCTTCTGGCTCCGGAACAGCAAGAGAGAGTTAATTGCCAAAAGCCATCCGCTTTTGGGCCCAAGCGCTAACATCATAACCCCTGGTTGCCTTCCTTGGGTACCTGGATGCCGAGCTGGACCTCTTCGCCAGATTTATGTGCATGAGCCTTTGCCTGCATAGAGTGTATCTACACCATGCATGTGGCAATAGGTGGTTGTGAGCCACCCTGTGGATGTTGAGAAGGAACCCACCTCTTATGAGAGCAACAAATGACTGCTGAGCTACCTCTAGCTTTCCAAGTGTATGTGTGCTTTTATTTGTTATTTTATTTATAAAGTTATGTATATCCCCGTATATGAGTACATTGTAGCTGTCTTCAGACACACCAGAAGAGGGCATCCGAACCATTCCAGATGGTTGTGAGCCACCATGTGGTTGCTGGGAAGAGCAGTCAGTGCTCTTAACCGCTGAGCCATCTCTCCAGGCCCCACTCGTAGAGAGTTGAAGTGCACCACATATGTGCAAGTACCCTCAGAGCTAACAGGTGATTGTGAACCACCTGATATGAGTGCTGGGAACTGAACCTGGGTCCTTCGTGAAGAGCAGTGAAGGCGCTCAACTGATGATTCATCTCTCCAGTTCCTCAAGTGTGTAGTTCTAAGAAGAAAGTTCTGGGGTTTGCTTGTACCGGGCTGGCCCTTCTGTAATGGAAACTCTCAGTGCGGACACTTCTCTATCTGGTGGCCCAGAGCTCAGCATCCCAAGAATCCTCTGGCATTCCTACCTGCCCAGTGTCACTCATCCCTGCAGGATTGCCCACTGTGTCTGTTGTGGCCTCATTCCTAATCCTGTTTCTAATCCCCGCATCCCTGCTTGGTGATGGGGAGGAGGCTGAGAAGCTGGGTTTGAGCTGTGCTGTTGCCTCGGGTACCTCTGGCTTGAAGGAGCCGGTTGGCACTTGCTCTGTTTTCATAGCCCTCTGGGGTGTTGTGAGAGGGTGAAACCACTCACCTTGGAAGCAGGAAAGGAAAGCATCCCAGAATGCACCTGGCCTTACTTCTGGCCCGGTCTAGAGGGCTTACACTTTGCCTCAGCTCTGACTTGGCCATGCATCAAAACCTCCTGAGCTGTGCCTCAGGCAAAGGGCAATTTTGAATCAGAGATTTGTTCTTGTCTAGTTTGGGCTCTGTGTTTGCCCCAAAGCACAGTAACTGGGTCTGCTATCCAAAACAACTCAGTGTCGAGCTCTTTGGGATCTGTAATATGTCCACAGACAGTGTCCTGGTTTACAGGCAGATAACACACACACACACACATACCCCAGTAGTTATATATTCTCACTCAATAGGGCCTTTGTGTTCTGTACAAGTTTGGTTCTTCTGGAACATCTGTGGGCTGTACAGCTTCGCTTGACTTCACACAGGTATCAGGTTACACGATCCTATTGGAAATGGTTTTTTTTTTCATGAGCATAATATTAAAAAGCCTACCTCTAGCATGATCTCCAACCCACCTTTATTTTTGTTTTTGTTCTCTCTCTCTCTCTCTCTCTCTCTCTCTCTCTCTCTCTCTCTCTCTCTTTCAGAGACAGGGTTTCTCTGTATAGTCCTGGCTGTCCTGGAACTCACTCTGTAGCCCAGGCTAGCTTTGAACTCAGAAATCCGCCTGCCTCTTTTATTTTTGTTTTTGATAGAGTCTTACTTGGTAGCCCAGGCTGGCCTTGAACTGGCAATGAAGAAACAGATGGCTGGTTCAGGGAACAGACAATGAAAAAGTCACCTTCTACAACAGGGGCTGGAGAGATGGCTCAATGGTTAAAAAGTACACACAGCTCTTGGAAAGGTCCTGAGTTCAGTTCCCAGCACCCACACAGAAGCTCACAACTCTCTTCTGATGTGCAGATGTACATGTAGACAAAATCCCCATATACATAAAATACATAAATAAACTGTTTGTTGGATGAGACTGGGGGGAGTCAGGTGCAGGGTACCATTGTTACTGCACCCAGGTCCTGAGTGCTCACTACTCAGAGTTGGAGGGGAATCAGGTTATTCCAGGGTAGAGGATGGAAAGTGCTCTCATCCCTGGAGCCCTGACCCGGGGGAGTCTTGGGTGCAAAGGGGACTTTCTTTTTTTCATTTCTTTTTAAGATGTTTATGAGTACACTGTCGCTGTCTTCAGACACACCAGAAGAGGGCATCAGATCCATTACAGATGGTTGTCAGCCACCATGTGGTTGCTGGGAATGGAACTCAGGACTGCTCTGGAAGAGCAGACGGTGCTCCTGACCACTGAGCTGTCTCTTAGGAGCCTCTCTAGGGGCTACCTGCTGGCTGGGTAGGTAAGATAGAGGCGTTACAAAGAATAAAGAGGCCGTCAGGTGACTGTCATTATCTTACCCCATGAAGACTGGTAAAGTTCCTGGCCAATATAGGCTCCTTCCCGTCCCATCCTCTTCCTACCATCCTGTGGTGAGCAGCCACTGGGCACTTTCTGAATGAGCATCTCTCAGACAGTGGCTTTGTGATCCAGCCACTGCAGCTGGGTTGCCCAAACTGGACTAGGGCTTCTGCTTTTGTGGAACCTGCTGATGAAGAAACGAGGAGATCATTGAGGTGAACCAACCTCTGAGCGAAAACACGCTTCTGAGACAGAGACAGTGCAGACACACAGACCCGGAAGCAGGCATGTGACCGGGGTGTGTATATGTGTGTCTCTGAGGGAGGTGATGCTCCTGGAAGCCACTTGTGTGCAGCGTGCACCCAGACTGAAGTTGGAATCTCTGTGCGTTTGTTGATGGTTGACAGATGGAAACTCGTTAGCCTTGGCTGGTGTGAGAGCTGGAGACACGGCTCAGTGGTTAAGAGCACTTGCTGTTCTTCCAGAGGATCTGAGTTTGGTTCCCAGCATTGACATCTGGCAGTTCCCAACCACTTGTCACTCCAGCTCCGGGGGATCTGAATCTCTGTTCTGATGGGGCAAACACACACGTAAAGATACGTACACATACATTTTTTAAAAGATCCGGTAGTGGAGGCAGAGAGTGCTTTGTAGGACTCCAGCAGTCCTGAGGGCCATGTCTATGAGGCTGACAGATTGTTGAGAGATCAAGTTTGGATAACAGACATGAGAGCGGAGGGTCTCAGACCTTGGATGCTGATGACACAAATTAGATTCATCTTGTAAGAGGGAATCTCAGCTGAGGAACTGCCTAGATTGGCCTGTGGCATGTCTGTGGGAGATTTCTTAATGACTGATTGATAATTTATAAGTGGTACCACCCCTGGGCACATAGTCCTGGGTTGTGTAAGAAAGCATGGCCGAGTGGTGTTAGCACACATCTTTAATCCCAGCACTCAGGAGGCAGAAGCAAGTGGATTTTTGTGAGTTTGAGCCAACCTGGTCTACAGACAAGTTCCAGGACAGCCGGGGCTACATTCAAGAAACGCTGTTTCCAAAACAGGAAAAACCAACCAACCAACCAACCAAACAAACAAAAAAATCAGGTTGAAACAGGCTAGGGAGCAAGGAACAAGTTTCTTTTTTTAACCTCTGCTCCTGCTTGAGTTCCTGCCCTGACTCCCTCAGTGATGGACTGTGACCTAGAAGTGTAAGCCAGATAGCCCGTTTCCTTCCCGAGTTGCTTTCTGTTTATCACAGCAAACTAGAACAACACAGAACCAACTCACGGTAGGGATGGGGACAGCTTTCCCCATACCCAGATCCACTGCCTAGAGCTGCCTGGCTCCAAATCACTCCCATCTCTTGTAAGAGCTACCATCTTCAGGTCTTGAATACCTGCTGTGTGTCCAGAGGCTCATGCACTGGAAGCATAATCCCCAGTGTCTCCTGTTAGGAGGTGAGGCCGAGCGTGTAGGTCCTGAGGGCTCTACCAGTGTGAGCAGATTAGTGCTGGTTCTTAAGAGGCTGCAGACTTCAGTTCTGTCTTTGCTTTCTTCCTCCCTTCATGCCCCATGTTCTCCCTTGCCCTTCTGCCTCCCTCACAAACTGGGGGAAAGCAGGAAGACTCACACCAGAGGAAACGTCTAGAATTATTTTTTTTTACACCTCAGTTTCTAGATCCATATAAGAAAGCACCCCTAGCCTGATGGTGGTAGTGCACGCCTTTAATTCTAGTATTTGGGAGGCAGAGGCAGGAGGATCTCTGAGTTCAAGGCCAACCTGGTCTACAGAGTGAGTTCCAGGACAGCCAGGAAGACACAGAGAAATCCTGCCTTGAACAACAAAACAAAGAAAAGAAAAAAAAGGAATCATTCTTGGGGCTGGGAAGATGGCTAGATAGGCTAATGGCTGCTGCGTATGAGGACCTGAATTTGATCCCCAGAGTTCGTGTGAATATAGCCAGATGTGGTGGCACACATCTGTAATCCCAGCACTGGAGAGGGGAGGAAGAGACAGGTGGATCCCTGAAGCTCACTGGTCAACCACCCTAATCTACTTGGTAAGTTCTGGGCTGGTGAGAGAGAGCATGTCTCAACAAAATGGAGAGGCTGGGGTGATGGCTCAGTGGTTAAGAGCACTGGCTGCTCTTCTAGAAGATCCAACTTTGATTCCCGGCACCCCCATGATGGCTCACAACCATATAGAACTCCAGTCTCAGGAGTTATATCCAAAATCCTCTTCTGGTCTCCATGGGCACCAGGAATGCACATGGTACACAAGCATACACAAACATATATTCAGACAAAACACCTATACACATAAAACAAACAAACAAACAAACATCATCCCCAACAAAACAAAACAAAGCAAGGAGAGAGACTGACATGGTGGCAGCACACAGTTTTAATTCTAGCACTTGGAAGACAGAAGCACACAGATCTCTCTGAGTTCAAGTCCAGCCTTGTCTACATAGTGAATTCCAGGCTAGTAAAGCTATAGGGAGGGTTACAGAAGAGGGCGTGGTCTCAAGAGCCGTGTCCTTCGGGCCTCCACACACATACACCTACCCCCATGAACGCGCATACAGACACACACACACACACACACACACACACACACACACAAAGAAAGAAAATTAACTTGTTTTCAGTTATTTTAGGTACTGGATAGATAACAAAGTACCAAATGGATTCACTAGACTAATAGCATCCAGAAGGTTCTCACCAGAGTAGGATCTGAGCATGCTTTCTCTCTGCTGCTGGAACCTTCTGATGATTCAATGTCAGCATCTCTGATGGTCCCCAGGACCAGCTTAAGCTGCTATTATTTCCTTCAATGATTTTGTCTTCTACTCCAGGGCTATAGTATCAAAGTTCTGGGCCTTTCTGTGCACACCCCACAGGACACAGTATCTCCGCTTGGGTCCCTGGGTTCCTCCCTCTGTTTGGAAACCCAAAGCTGCCTCCTCTTGTCTCCAAGCCTCTGGGAGAAGCCACATGGAGCCGCATCCCTAGCCCTCTATTTTATTTTCTTTTCTTTTTTTTGGTTTTTCGAGACAGGGTTTCTCTGTATAGCCCTGGCTGTCCTGAAACTCAAGTCTGTAGACCAGGCTGGCCTCGAACTCAGAAATCCGCCTGCCTCTGCCTCCCAAGTGCTGGGATTAAAGGCGTGCGCCACCACCGCCCGGCCCTCTATTTTCTTTTAGTTTTAACACAGGGCTTTTGAAAAGTTGCCTGGGCTAGTCTTGAACTCACTCAGTAACAAGGATAATCTTGAAGCCCAGACAGTGGAGGTAGAAGCCCTGCCTCTACCTCTTAAGTATTGGGATTACAAGGTTATGCTTTGAGGTCCAGGCTGGAGTGGAACTTACCGTCATCTTCCTACCTTCGTCTCCAGAATGCTGGGTTTCAGGCTTGCCCCAGGATGTTCTGTGCTTAACGCTTTTATTTTTGGTCCTGAGGATAGACTTGATATCTCATTCACTCAGCATCTTTTGTTAGATCATATACCCCACGTATCCCTATTACAGCATCCCCGTGAGTGAGCGCGCGCGCAAGACTCGGACACGCGTTTTAGAGGTTTTCCTTCTGCACATCTATCTGCATGCGTTTTCTGCCTAAGACACCTCCGCAGCTAAGTGACTGTAGGAGGAGCAACTTAATTCTGAATAAATGAATGAATAAATGAATGAATGAATGAGGGCAATAAGTAAAGAGGGCAACACCCGGTAAATTCTACAAGTGAGGGCGTGGAACGGGCTTACCGCGCCTGCGCAGGCGAGCACTCTTTTTGGCAGCAAGCGCACCATTTACAGTCGCGGCGCGGCGGAGGGTTACAGAAGAGGGCGTGGTCTCCAGAGGCGTGGCCTTCTGGAGGCGTGGCGAAGCCTGCTTGGGGGTGTGACCAAGCCGGATGTCCCGCAGGCAGCGCCGGCCCTGGCTCAGTCTCGCGCTGTGGTTCGTCCGTGCCGCTCCGAGCCGCTCCACGCCTTGCGCTCTCCGCTCTCTCCGCAGCCAAAGCCCGGCAGCCCCTGCCACGCAGCTCCGCAACCATGTCCAAGCTGGCGCGGCTCGAGCGCGAGGAGATCATGGAGTGCCAGGTGATGTGGGAGCCTGACAGCAAGAAGGACACGCAGATGGACCGCTTCCGGGCGGCCGTGGGTACCGCCTGCGGCCTGGCGCTTGGTGAGTGCCGGGCACGCGGCTAGTGCACTCCCGTCACGGGTCTTCCCGGAAGCTGTTCTCTCCAGGGAGGACCGTTCTAGGAAGGTCCCTTCTAGCCTTTGGGATAAGCCTCTGTTAGATGGATGGATATCCGACCAGTGTCCCTGTTTTAGGGTCGGGGAAGCCCCATGGTTTGGGGGTACCCCCTCTAGGGAGGTTCCTCCCTTTCCCTGCTTAGTTGCTCGGATGGTACCTTGATGAGTGGTACTGGGATTGGGGGATCTTCGTTGACTTGGGGTCCCCCTCTAGAGAGGTTCCTCCTAGTTGTTGCCATGGGCCTCCGATGGATGGATGGCCAGCGTCCCTGTCTTTGGGTTGGTGGAGCCTCCTGGCTCGGGGCCCTCCTCTAGGAGGTGCTGGTCTTCTGATGGTGTGTATCCTTCAATGTTTTGGGAAGCATCACTGCCTGTAGAGGCCCCCTTTCTGCAGGTGAGTCACCCTCTGGAAGTGGCAAACACCCTCTGGTTCCTCGGATCTTTTGCTAGGCTTGCCTGCTTGGGAAGTGGCTCCTGGGGTCTTGACTTCCAGCCTGTGGGGGGCTTCCTTCTGGCCTTATCTGCAGTTCTTTTTGAGTTCACGGGATTCATGCGACAGGCTCCCTCCGTCTGCCTTTGCTAGGGACCAACTTGAAATTTCAGGTTCCTGAAAAGGCCAGAGTTCGTTCCTCCTCCTTCCTTTAAAGTTATGGTAGGGCCCTTTCTTACGTTTAAACTCCCAACCCTGAACGGATCCTGCTTCCAGCCACCACCCTGGTCTGTGTGATTTATGGGTGGGGCAGAGGCCTTCTCTGTTGAGACTCTTTTCCATATGCCCTTCCCAGGGATCCAAAGGGCTTGCTTAGTCCCTCCACTTGCTCTGCCCCCCCCCCCCCAGGTGTCTGCCTGGGGTTTTCAGTTCACATTGGTTGCCTTCTTCATTTTAACCTCTTTTACCCCTCTAACTGCAGGGGACCCCCTTGTTTCTGTTGGCATCAATGCCTGTCTTGCTCCCAGGATCTGTCTCAGGGGATTCTTCCTGAATCTTCTCTTATTTGAGCACCAGTCCTCTGGGTCTCCTTCCCAGTGTCTCAGCAGCACTTGACTGGCCTGCTTTCATCCCCTCTGCATGGTGCACCCCCTTGCTGGCTGGGGTAATCTCCAAGTACAGGTCCTTTTGTCGTTGCTGGCCTCCCAGGCTGTCCCTTGTTGCTTATGCACCTGCACACTGCTGCTGGAGAGCCTGGGGATGGAAACGGAGCTTCCACAGGGTCCTTTTTTCTTCCCTAACAGGGCTCCGCCCCTTCCCTCCCGTCCCTCTCACCTGGAGACAGATGCTTGCCTGGCCACTTGCAGGGCTTGCAAGGCTGTACTTGGTCAGTTCGTGGGTGTGAGCTAGAAGAACCTTAACCATCTGGATTCTTGTCGGGATTGCATCCATTTTCCGCCCTCCATTCTCTCCCTGGACTTCATCTGTTTCCTCTGCCACCAGTGATGAAGTACTGATTTGGTGCTCATGTGGCCTTGGTAGGCCTGGCACTTCACTCTACTGAGGGTAGCCCTTTGAAGTGGGCCAGAGCTTTCTCCATAGCAAGAGCCACAGGACGGGCTGTAACCTGACACCCTGCTTGGACCTGGCTGCTTCAGGCTTCCTTGCTTTGTGATCAGGAACAAGTTGTCCTCCAATCGCCTCAGGCCTTGGTTTCCTCATCTATAAAATGAGCTTAATGAGGACCTAGTGTACCATAGGTGGCAGGCCCAGTTCTGAGCGTTGACCGCTGGAGATTGTCACTGGCTAGAAGTTTACTGAGTAACCCCTCATCCTTAATCTCCGTCCTTCAAGTCTCTAGCTGTTGAGTTGCTCTTTAGAAGTTCTGTTGACCGTGTTGTGTTTAAAAGTGGGGAGGCTTACCAGCCGTAGTGACTCATACTCAGGTACTGAGGCAGAGGGATTGCTGTGAGTTCAAGGATAGCCTGGACTCTAGAGGGAGATCTTGTCTCAGAAAGAATGACTACAAAATAAAGCTGAAGGGCTGGATATGGAAAACCAGAGCCTGCCTGCCATCTGTGTAGTCCTCTCACGAGGCAGGCACCGATGGTGGTTGCGTGGCCCCTCCCTTTTCCCTTCCTCCAGTCTCCTTCCCTCTCATCTGCCTGGCCCCAAAGTTTGGGCATCTTTCAGGTCTACCTCAAATGCTGTCTTTCCTCTGTATTGTGTCCTTTCTCCCTGTATCCATGTGCTTTTTCTTTAGGGCTTTGCTCCTGCCTTGCTGGTTTAAGGATGCTGAGGATTCTTGCGTAGAGTTAGAGCCCCACCATGGCTCACTCCTACCTCCTCTTCCCCATGAGACAGGGTCTCATTATGTAATCTTGGCTAACCTTGAACTCACTATATAGACCAGGCTGGCCCCAAGCTCCCAGAGAACCATTTGCTTCTGCCTCTCAAGTGCTGGGAGTAAAATCAGGCATGTTCCACCACACTTGGCTGACCTTGAACTCATGATCCTCCTGCCTCTAACTCTTTTTTTAAAATACTTTTTAAAAGATTTTTATTTATTTTATATAAATGGCGATTACACTGTAGCTGTCTTCAAACACACCACAAGATGGTATCGGATCCCATTCCAGATAGTTGTGAGCCACCATGTGGTTGCTGGGAATTGAACTCAGGACCTTTGGAAGAGCAGTCAGTGCTCTTAACTGCTGAACCATCTCTCCAGCCCCTGCACCTCTAACTCTTGAATGTTGAGATTGCAGTCATACACCACACACACACACACACACACACACACACACACACACACACACACGCCCCTTTCATTTAAAACTAAGATTCTATTCTAAATGATAGCACCTGGTTTAGACTCTCGGTTGAGTGGTAAAACACACTGAACCAAATGTGCCTTGGTCACCTGGGCCTCCAGTTGCAGTCTCTGAGAGGATTCTTGGCTCACCCCATGATGTGACAGAGGTAGGACACAATAGTGAAAAAGTCTCCACACTAGGTCCTGGAGGTGCTGAGATATCCATGTGACCATCAATCAGGTCCCTAGGTTTGTGGGCCTGGCCACACCCCTCAATGATGCTGTTGCTAGGTGCTCTCCTATTCTCTTAAAGTCCTAGGGATTGAACCCAGGATCTCCCACATGCTAGACAAGGCTCTATCAGTGAGCCACACTCCAACCCCCTCTCTTTACTTATTTATATGTGTTATATATATACACATATATTGTATATAAATATATATACATATATGTGTGTATAAAGTATATATACGTATATATCATATATATTTATATGAATGCATTTTTTTTTTTTTTAAGACAGGGTCTCTCTATGTCGTCCTGGATATCCTGGAACTCACTTTGTAGATCAGGCTGGCCTTGAACTCGCAGAGCTCCTCCTGCCTCCGCCTCCTGAGCCCTGGGACTAAAGACGTGGTTGGCTAGGCAGGGTCTTAAAAATTGTTGAGGCTGGCTTGGAACTTGCTCTGAAGACCTGGCGGGCTTGGCTCTTTTGATCTTTCTGCCTCAGCTTCCTGAGTAGCTAGGATTACAGACCTGAGCCACCAGGCCCAGCCTAAATTCACTTTGGGGTCCAGAGAAGATTTCTAGCATCTAGCTAGTCTCATTAGCTTGGGAAACCTTTTGCACCCAGAGCTGGCCATTTGCAAGAACCCAGGTGACTAAGCCTGAGGGAGGGAGAGGAGCCGTGGGGCCTGTTTGGCTAGTGTTGGTTCCCACAGGTGCTTGAAGCTGTCTCACCAGTAGAACTGCCCTACGTCTGCCTCAATTAAAGCACTACACACTACTGCATATTAACTCTTCCTGGCTGGCCATATGTGGATGGACTCAGTATATATCACCCGGGTGCCATGTGTGATCTTCCTGCAAATGGAGGGGTGACATTAATGACGGATGTTTTGGGGTACCTTTACTCTGCAGGGAACTGTTCTGGGCAGTTCCTAGGTCCTGACAGTGACCCCAGGTTAAGCACCATCAGCTCTGGCTGTCCTGAAACTTGCTCTGTAGACCAGGCTAGCCTTGGACTCGGAGAGATCTGCCTCCCGAGTGCTAGGCACCACCTGGCGTGTTTTTATTTCTAATTATGTGTATTCATATGGCTGTGTGCGGTTATGCCCACGAGTGCTGCTGCTCACAGAAATTAGTCGAGAGCCTGGAAAGTTCTGGAACTGGAGTTAATGCAGTTGTGAGCTGTTTGGCCTGGGTGCTGAGAACCAAACTTGGGTCCTCAGTCATAGCCCTATGAATTCTTAACTGCTGAGCCATCCTTCGGCCTCCGTTATGGCTCTTAAGCAGTGCATCCTATTGGTTTTCAGTGCATCCCCCATTTCTTCAGAGAATGCCACTCACTGCAGAGAGGTAGGGCCGCTTGCCCCGGGCCATTTGCTCAGAAGTGGCAGAGTGGGTGCCTGGTCTGGAGCCCGAGTGAATTCTTCTTCTGGTGTGGGAGGACCCATAACCGCTTGACAACAGAGGTGACCCAGGAGGGAAACTGTCCTGGAGTGGCAGAGTGGCCTGTCTGAGGTCTCCAGCAAAGTCATTGTTGCCTCAGGTGTTACAAACTCCCGGACCCTGTAGTTTCTCTGCATGCTAGATCTACTTTGTATATATTCTGCCTGGGGCCTGGAGAGGGTTGAGATCTTAATGCTATTACCCAGATCCTTTCTTGGAGCCCAGAGCCGGAAAGGCTCACGTGTGGCCCTGCTGTGGCTTTCCCACCTGTGAGCTGGCTGGCTCTGCATCTCCAGACACTGTGCGTCCCTTGAAGCCTGTGTGGTCCCCGTCCTCCCCCTCCCCAGCTCTGGTCTCTTGGGCACTAAGCTAAGCGCCTTAACCTCTGAGCTGTTACCCCAGCTCCCACACCCAGCTTTTAATTTAGCTAGCTGGTCAGGATCTGCAGAAGGGGATCTCTGTGATAGCTTCAACTATCTTGGAGCACACCAGTGGCTGCTGCGTTCTCCCTCTGGTCCCCAGACTTGTCTGTCTTGCCAGGTTCTCGGAAACATTGAGTTCACACGCGTGTGTTGATGATGAGTGTTGTTTCAGGTAGTTTGGTTGGATTTCTTCCACACACTTAGGTTACTCTTGTCCTGTTGAGAAATACAGGCATGTATAGCGTGTTTCAAACTAGCCCACACCCCCTCGTATCCCCTGAGGCAGGAGTCTGAGAGTGAGTTCTAGATTCCACTGATGCCCTGCCCTTGCTTAACAGAACAGGTGGCTTCTCCTGAACCTCCGGGAACTAATCTGCATGTGAGTAGGATATCATCAGTGAATCTAGAAAACTCCAGAATGGTTAAACCAGGCTCCATTTGTTTTGAAGCTTCTCTTCCCCAGCAGTGCTCAACTGTCTTAGCCCCATGACTGAGGAGACTGCATTTGATGGTTTTTCTCTTCTCTGTGATCCTGAGGATGGAACCCAGGGCCTTGTGAATGCTAGGCAAGTCCTCTCTCTCTCTCTCTCTTTTTTTTTCTTTTGGTTTTTCGAGACAGGGTTTCTCTGTGTAGTCCTGGATATCCTGAAACTCACTCTGTAGACCAGGCTGGCCTCGAACTCAGAAATCCGCCTGCCTCTGCCTCCCGAGTGCTAGGATTAAAGGTGTGCGCCACCACTGCCTGGCCCAAGTCCTCTCTATACTCCTGATTTTGCGATAGGGTCTCAAGTCAAGCTGCCCAGGCTAGCCTTGAACTTCTGATCTCCCAGCCTCAGCTTCTGGGGCAGCTGGAATTCTTGGCCCCCAACCAGGCCCGTGACATTTCTCAGTGAATATATATCCTGTTAAGAAAACCTGGAGATACCCTGGTACGGTGGCACATATGTTTAATCTCAGCACTTGGGAGTCAGAGACGGTCCCCTATGAGGTCTAGACAGTGAGTTTGAGGCCAGCCAGAGCTACTTAGTGAGACTCTATCTCAAAAAGAGAGACAGAGAGATAGAAGGACACACACACACACACACACACACACACACACACACACACACACACAGGGAGGGGTGGGGAGGGAGAGAGGAGAATGAACTTTCAGAGTAGTTAAAATAGCTCAGGAAGGAAGGCCCTACTGCTAGGAGAGATGGGCCAAGTTTGATCCCCGGAATTCACAAGTGAGAGAGAGACCGGATCCTGAAAGTCATCCTCTGACCTCCACACATGTGCTGTGGTTTGTGTACTAGCTCCCTGCCCCAACCTTCCCAACCTTGCTCCAAATATATATATTATATATATATCTGGGAGACTGAGGAGATGGTTCCCATGTTACTCTCAAGCATAAGGACTTGAATTGGGTCCTAAGACCCACATAAAATAAAGCTGGGTGTTTCTGTTATCCTTGCTTTGGGGAGTGGGGGACACAGGCAGATAGCTGGGACTTACTAGCCAGCCAGTCTAACCTACTTAGCCAGCTCCAGTCCCCAGTAAGAGACCCTGTCTCAAGAAAAAATAAGCCTGGGTCTGGAAAAATCACCCCATGGGTAAGAGTCCGTGCCGTCCTTGCAGAGAACCTGGATTCAGTTCCTAGCACCGGCACGGGGGCTGACAATTATCTGTCACTCCAATTCCACGGAACCAGACTCCCTCTTCTGACCTCCATGGGTACCAGGCACACGTGAGACACAGACGTTCATCCAAGCAGAACACCCATACACATAAACAGATCTTTAAAAAAAAAAAAAAGCCAGACAGATACATGGATGGTGACTGAGGACCATCCCTGAGGTTGACCTGTGATCTCCATATGTAAACACACACACAAACACACAAAGATACTCAGCTGGGTGTGGTGGCACACTCTTGTAATCCCAGAGGGCTGGAACAGGAAGACCAAGAGTTTGAAGGCACCCTGGGCTGTGAAAACAACACACACACACACACACACACACACACACACACACACACATCCTATCTCACTGTGTTTCTTGGGGACTGTGGATGAAGGGTTTGTGCCGTGAGGTTTAGCTCCTCCCAGTCATTCAGGGGCATCAGAGTCACTGAGTCCCTGGCATGTGAGGTCCTTAGGCCTGTGGCTTCCCATCAAGGGATCAAGGGTCACTCTTTGAGGCTAGGCTGACGAGTTGCTGCTTTGGTTGTTTTTGTAGGGAGTTACAATGATTTATACCACTGGTCCTCCGCTCGTATTCAGACTTCTGGGCTGAGTTCTGGAAGTTCAGCGGAATCGTCTACTCACGCATGTATGATGAGGTAAGTGAGTCTGGCCACACCCTTGTCTCCTTTCATGGTTCTTTCCAAGTGACATGTTGCTTAAGGAATACAGAATCATGCCTGCTAATCCCATGTGTGGACCAGCAACATGGCTCAGTGGTAAAGGCGATTGCTGCCAAGCCCGATGACTTGAGTTCTATCCCTGGGACCCACACGGTAGAGCAAGAACGGACTCCTGCAGATTGTCCTCTGACCTTCTCACATGTGCTGTGGTACATGCCACACCCCTTACACATGGACATGCATACACGAACACTTTGAAAATGAAGCAGGTGACTGGAGAGGTGGATCAGAGGTTAAGAGCATCGGCTGTGCTTCCAGGGGATCCGGGTTCAATTCTCAGCACCCACACGGTAGCTCATAACAATCTGTAACTCCAGTTGCAGGCGATCCAATGTCCTTTTCTGGTTTCCACAGGTACATTACACATATGGTGGACAGACATTCACGCAAGGAAAAACACCCTACAGACTATCACATAAGAAAAATTTAAAATAACATACAGGAGACTGAAGCAGTAGGATTGCAAGCTTGGAGCAAGCCTGGGCTATGTCCATAGAAGACCCTGTCTCAGATAACCCCAAACACCTTCCTCCTCACATTACACTGGCATGAGATGTAGTGTGGGCGTGGCTTTGAAGTGTGCAGTCTGAGGTCTAAGCAAGCATATCCATGTCGTTGTGGTCTCTGAGGAGACTTTTCAGAGAGCTCTCAGCTCCTTTCGATGGTCAGTAAAATGGTGCCCGGGAAAAGCCCCATGTCTGAAGCACATTTCATTGTTGGTTTAGGCAAAGCCTTCTGTAAGCATTCAGAGACAGAGACTAAGGTCTCATCACCACAGGAAAGGCAGAGAGGCAGAGTCATTTTTCCCACAGAATTGTGGGTTGTTGTGTGTGGGGGGCCCAGGCTTGCCTCCTGTTTTTGGCATGTCTGTGTGACAAGGCTCTCTGACAGATTTTCTTTTCTTCTTTTCCTTTTGTGCTGGGGATGAATCGGGGGTCTCTGGGATGCTGAGCAGGTGCTCTGCTGCGGGGCTACATCCCAGTTCAGGGTTTCAGACATTGTCTCACTCCCCTCCTCCCCAGTGCTCCCCCGCCGCTACCCCGAGACAGAGTTTCTCAGTGTAGCTCTGGCCGTTCCAGAACTCAGTCTGTAGACCAGGCTGGCCTTTAACTCATAGATATCCACCTGCCTCTGCCTCCCAAGGGCTGGGATTGAAGACCCACACCACCACGCCAACTCCCTTCCTTCTTCTTGAGACAGGATTTGATGTAGCCCCTGCTGGCCTCAGTCTCCTAATCCTCTTGCCTCCACCCCTCAGGTGCTGGTATAACAGGCCTGAACGCCCCACTTCCTCATCTTTCCTTTACTTCCTCTTTAGCAGCTGTCTTGTTAGGTGCTCAGTAAACTGTTGTAAGAATTTCCGGGGTGGCTCCCCTGGGGGGCAGGGCTATGATGTCTCCTCAGGTTGGCGTATGGAGGATGTCACGAGGCTCTGCACTGAGCCGCCGGTTCCCTTCTGCTGTCCCTCTGCAGGTTGTGGACACATCCAAGGGAATTGCAGATGTCCCTGAGTGGTTCAGAGGCAGCCGCCTTAACTACGCAGAGAACCTCCTGCGGCACAAGGACAATGACAGAGTCGCCCTTTACGTGGCCCGTGAGTCCCAGGGGTGTCCCGGGTGTTGAACGTGTATGGCCCTGTGGATGTGGAGGGGGTCCTAGGCGGGTTCCAGCTGAGTGTCAGCATCCTCCTGGCATAGTGGACACCTCTGCTGGGAGACAGAGAGGGCTGGTCAGAGACTGTTGCTGGTTTCTGTCACCTTCCCCTGCTTCCCCGACTCCCTACAAGACAAGGTTTCTCTGTGTAGCCCTGGCTGTCCTGGAACTCACTCTGTAGACCAGGCTGGCCTCGAACTCACAGAGGTCCTCCTGCCTCTGCTGCCAGAGTGCTGGGATTCAAGGTGTGTGCCATCACCTCCTCTTTAGTCAGGCAGTTCCGATCACACTGTAGGGAGTGGGTGGAGCTTCCTGGAGGCATTAGCTTTTGTAACTGAAGGTTCTGTTTTTTGGACAGGGCCAACATGTACTACCAGCCAGCACCACTGGTGTATGTCAGGTGTTTGGCCCTAAAGCTTCTGAAAAGAACCCAGTGTGCTGTGCTCTTTGCTGTCACATGCTGAGTGTCTGTCCCAGTCCGTTTTTTTTTTTTTTTTTTTTACTTAGTCATAAGTGTTGCTAGGGGAAGGGTCAGATCCTTGGGCTTGGCGTAAGACTAAATAATCTTGAGTGAGGATTTTAGTTCAAGGCCCAGCCTCATGCTGTTGCTGTGTGACTTTAGGTAAGTTGCTCAGCCTCTCTGGTTGTTTCTGCACTGCCAAGTTGGACCAGTACCAATGATAACACCTACTTCAGGGATGTTGTTGGGTTGAACTGGGCATTCTTGTGTGTGTGTGTGTCTGTGTGTGTCTGTGTCTCAGAACAACCCATCGGCACAGGAATTCTGTGGGCTTCTCTGTAAAGGTTGGAAATCAGTGCAGCTCTCAACATGGTGGCTGTCTAGCTCTCACGATAACTTCCTGGAGCATCTCTGGGGGGACCAGACCTGAGTTCTCAGAGCCCACAGTCACTTCCGACACACACATTCAGCACAGCACTCTCATGTCCGATTTGGGTATTGAATGCCCTTTGCTTCTTCCTCCCCTGGATTCTCCGCCTCTTGCTACAGTTCAGTCTGAGGCTCAGGTGCCTGCCAGCCTCTCTCCTGCTCTTAGGAGAGAGCATTGCGTCTCTATTAAGCCCTCATGTACCTGCTCCTCAGACCCAGGCGGACGCTCGGACTACAGCCTTGAGCAGCTCAGACAAGGCTCTCATGAGGTTGATATTTTGGTGGGGGGCTGAGTTGGGGGGGTGGAGGGAGAGGTCCTTAGTGCTAGGAAGAACAAATAAGATAGTCTAAGAGGAAGGAACTGGTGGGCTGAGGGGCTGAGGGGGGACCGGTTTTCGTCAGAGCTGCCCGGTGCAGGGTGAAGGTCTGCTTTCTCTTTCTTTCTGAGGACTCACCTACTCCTAGTCCCTGTACCTGGAGTCATACTGCATGGCCTTGGCACTCAGCATCAGCTTTTCTTTCTTTCTTTTTTTGGTGAGGGAGGTGGTTCCTCTCTACAGGGTTTCTCTGTGTAGCCCTGGCTATCCTGGACTTGCTCGGTACACCAGGTTGGCCTTGAACTTACAGAGATCCACCTGCCTCTGCCTCCCCAAGTGCAAGGATTAAAGGTGTGCACCACCACGCTGGGCTAGCCTCAGCTTTTCAACGTCTGTCTTATTGCATCTGTTGGTGTTCTCTTCCTGAACACGCACAAGATCCTATTGCCTGGATGTCTTAAGTGTGTGTGTTGCATCAGAGTCTTGGGAAGGCCACTCTATTCCAGGCCCAAGGTTCTGGCCTGACACCACCTTACCTTCCTCTCTGGATCCATATAAACTCAAGTGCACCACTCAAGTACTCTGATGCCCCTTGGGCTCTTGCTTTCTCTCACTGCAAAATGGGAAGTCTAGAGTCTTAAATTCCAAACCACAGTGGTGTACCTGATGATTAGGGGAAACTGAGGGAACTGCTTCTTAAAGCACTCGGTGCGGGCATCTGGGTAGGTACCGAACCAAGGGTGATTCCCCATCCTGTCCCCCTGTCCCCTCTCTCATAGGAATGCAGATCAGCTGAGCTGGCATTTGTGGATGCTCTGCTCTGAGTGGGCAGATGAGGCTGCTTCTGTCTCAGTTCTCTCCTGTGCCTTCTCTTTAAGGCTGGAGCTTTGCTGAGCCAGCTCTCCTTCCTCACAGCTAGGCAATGCCCTTAAACGGGGCTCTCTGACAGCCTACACACCAGACAGCATTCAGGTGCTGAAAAGCAAACACATCAAACTGAGCTTGCACTTCTCCCTAGCTACACTTGGCCTTCCCAAGTCCCAAGGCTGGCCTACATTTTTCTGTTTTTTTTTTTTTCTGACCGTGTGCCATCTGCCCTCCCCTCCTGCCGCCTGCTCCTGACAGGTGTTGCCTGGCTGTGC
This sequence comes from Mastomys natalensis, assembly GCA_021653895.1. NCBI lineage: Eukaryota > Metazoa > Chordata > Mammalia > Rodentia > Muridae > Mastomys > Mastomys natalensis. Next base: position 113,399 of record JAJTUV010000207.1, read on the forward strand.
CCTGCTCACCCAGGCATCCACTGCAGCACTCAGGCTTGCTTCTTGAAAGCCACAGGTACATTAGCCTTCAATGCTCCAGTGAGCGGCCAGCAGCCCCTCAGCCCTCCAGGGCTTTGTCAGCACAGCTGTCTCACAGCATACTTTGTCTCTGAGTACTGTGGCCAGGGTTGCAGGCATGGGAGTGGCTGCAGGACCAGCCCAGCAGGATCAAAGAGAGACTGGGGGTGCTTATGTCCATCCCACGCACATGGGGGACACCAGTTTTGTGCCCGGATGAAGAGGCTCACTCACTTGTGGAGGGTGCTTTGCAGTTCTGAGCCAGAAAGTGTCCTGTCTCAAAGATGCTGGTTGAAGGGCTAGCGCCTTCCAAGACTAATTCAAGGAGGACTCCAGCAGCGTAGTCCCCGTTGCTGTGCAGGGTGACAGACAGATCACTGACAATCCATCTTGGACAGTTTTCTACCTCAGTCCTTTTGGCTTAGCTGGCTGACGGACTGCCTAATCCAAAGGCTACCTGCAAAGGCCTCTCCCTGGCTCTCCTCAGTGGGCCACGGGGGTGGGGATGTGGGGGGTGGGAGTGGGGTGGGGGGTGTGGGTGTGGGGGGTGCAGGATCTTGTTTCTGTGCTGAGATAGGCATGTGCTCCCCCCTCTGAGCTCTGTCTGCCTGTCAGTTTTACTTAGAGCAGTGGTTCTCATGGGGTGGGGGGTGTCACACAACCCTTTCAGAGGGGTTCCTAAAATCGTAATGTAAAACAACAGATACGAAGTGGCAATAAAAATAATTTAATGTCGGGGGTCGCTACAGCATGAGGAACTGTGTTAAGGGTTGCAGCGTTAGGATAACTGAGAACCACTGACTGAGAGGCAGTGTCAATCACTGAGTGACTGTGGCTGGCCTGCAGCATATAATTCTCCAGCCTCAGCCTCCTGAGGAGCTGGGATGACAGGTTTGAGGCACCGGGCCCAGCTGCTGTGATACCTTTTGTGACCAAGGCTCAGTGGTCCCTCTGTGGCCCCCACAATGACCCACTGGTCACCTGGGCCTGGCCTTTGAAGCAGGGAGGGGCTGTCTGAGGCACCGATCCTGCCATTTTTAGTTCTTCCTGATGGACAGGTGAAATCGGCATCAATGTTTTGACATAATTTCTTTGGTGAAGACTCTTGTGGGGCCTTAGAGAGACCCTTGGAGCAAGGCCTCTGCCGGCAGCAGCGGTCATTTAATATTCTTTTATTGAGGGGGGATGCTTAACAAGACCTCACTATGAAGCCCAGGCTGGCCTAGAACTCCCTATGTAGATCAGGCTAGCTTCATACTTTACAGGTCGGCTTGCCTCTGCTTCCTGAGTGCTGGGATTCAAGGCCTGCACCACCACACCCAGCTCCTTTAATTTTTTTTTTTTTTTTTTAAATTTTGTACTGTTTAAGTTTTGCATTACCTAATCAGTCAGTCAGTCAGTCAGTCAGTCAGACAGAAGGTAATCCTCAAAGCCTGGCCAATGGTAGACTACCGCTTCTCAGCAATGAAAAGGAGTTACTGATGCTGAAAACTGAATAGAGAGAGTCCTAAGTGTGCTTCGAAGAGAGGAGGGTCAAGGCTAGTCTCAAGGGGACACTGCTGGGCCTGGCTGACCATAAAATCCTCTTTGCTTAACTCAGACACCTGGAAGTGGAGGTGGACCGAGAGGGGCTTGTGACCACAGGCAAGCTCTGTGGTGATGGGCATGTGGTAGGGCCGGGATGCGCTACAGTCGACAGCTGAGCACACACCATCTCCACATTAGTTTCCTGGCCTCCATACCGCACCCTCCGTCTATAGAATGTAACCCCCATGGCTGTGGGTTTCTCCCACATCCCACCAGTCTGGTTATTTTCATCAGTGATTCCTCCTGTGGGGGGGGTCCCGCTTTTGGGTCAGAGCCTGGCTTCCACCCTGCCTGGTTCTCCTGTGGAGTGGCACCACCCCGGGGGGCCATGTCCAGGTCCCCTTGTCCTGGGCACCGGTTGATCCCCATCCTGATCTGTGCTTGAGCCGTCCTTTCTTCTCTCCTCAGGGGAAGGTAGAGAGGAGATTGTGAAGGTGACTTTCGAAGAGCTGCGGCAGCAGGTGGCCCTGTTCGCAGCTGCCATGAGGAAGATGGGCGTGAAGAAAGGGGACCGTGTGGTCGGTAAGGGCTCCCCTCCCTCCCCTCCCCTCCCCTCCCCTCCCCTCCCCTCCCTCCCTCCCCTTCCCCTCCCCTCCCTCCCTCTTTGGTAAATACCTATTAGTGCTGTGTTGGTTTAATTCTTAGAACCAAAACACAAACTCAAAGCAAAGCAAAGCAAAGCAAAGCGACAACAAAATGGCCCAGAACGTGGAGACATTTGAAATTTGAAACAAGTTTAGTTGTGTGTAGAGCACACTACTGTATGACCATGTACGAGGATCAGGGCTCACACAGGATGAATTGCAGAGAGAGTCTTGGGTGTACTGGTACAGAATTTGGGAATCTGAGGCAGGAGGATCATCAGACCAGTTTCACAGGGAGACCCTGTCTCAAAACAAAACCAATAGCAACATTTAAAAAAAAAAGCAAAGATAAAGAAGGATAAACCAAGAATCCCCTCTCTTATTGTTCTGGAAGGGCCAGGGGGGCAAGGCTGTCCAGGAGTGGTCTGTGCACTCCGTGGATTAACACAGAGGTGCAGGGGTTAGCTCTGTTGCAGCGGGACAGCATGGAGGAGGGAATGGAGCCAGGCAGCAGACATAGCCTGTGCAAAGGCCCTGCGGCTGCTGGAAACAAGGTGTCTGTAGGAGCAAGGGCATTGTGACAGATGCCCAGCACTGATCTGTCATGGCTTTTTCCACCTCTACCTCCCCCACCCCAAGCTGCTCAAAGCCTTACTCCTCATTGCTCTACTCCGCCCCACCACCAATTTTGACACAAGTCAGGAAAAGAGATGTGCAGACCATTCCTGGACAGCCTTGCCCCTTTCCCCTCTGGCCTTTCTAGAACAATAAGAGAGGAGACTCAGGCAGTGGGGGTGGGCAGAGGGGAGCCTCTGAACTTAGGCCAGGAGCTTGTTGAGGACTGTTGTTCAGGAGGTGCACTGGAATCTGTAGGTCTCTGGGCCTGTCTCCCCCCACCCCCACCCGATTTTTCCCTCAGGTGACATAACACTTCCTGCTAAAAGCTCAGCCACATTTCTAGGTCTCCTTTCACCTTGAGTTCCAAGTACCAGGAAGGCCTTTGGGGATCTGTTCTTTACCCAGTAACTTCAGTTACTGCTGGAAAGGTGTGCCTGGGGCCAGTCATTCTTCCAGGGCAGCTTGGGGCTCAATCCCTGACCCTCAGTTGGACAAGGCCGTAGGCCAGGGCAATGCTCTGAGTCGTTCTGTGCTGTTTCTGGCAGCGTATGCCTCTCCCGGAGGACACTGCCTGACAGCAGGCGCCAGGCTTGTGTTTACAGAGGGTTGGTCTGCAGCCACATACATCTCAGGGACCAGGTCCAAGGCTGGCCCAGGAGCCCTGCAGCTCCTGCTTAGGCAGTGGGCAGGGCATGGAGTGAACACAGCCCGTGCTGGTTGGCAGGAAAGGCACAGGCCACTCTGTCGCCTGTGTTCTGTTTCCCGCTGTACCTGGCATCAGGGCAGGAAGACACTGCTCACATGGGGCCACCCTGGCAATGCTTGGGCCATTTGTCATCCATCTCCAGTATCAGCTTGGCTTTTCTTGTGAGCTCATGGCCTCTGATGTCATCATCTTTATGTTGTTTGTCTGCTCTGCAGCCCCCAGGGACAGGGTCTGCGGCTGTCCCTGAAGATAGGCCCTGTTTCCGTTCCTGGCCTGCTCCGTGCTCTGGGAGGCCAGGCACATGTCTGGAGTCTAATAAATAGCTGTTAGGTGAATGCCCGGAGGCTGGGCCAGCAATCAGTCCGGCCATGGTTTCGTTTGTTTGTGTTTTCAGATGGGCTCTTGTTATGTGGTCCAGGCTGGCCTGGAGCTTTGGTCCTTCTGCATGTATCACTGCATGAAGCCAGTGCGGGCTTTAAAGATTGAAACCTTGCTTTTCTTGTGTCCTTCTTGGTCCTATTTAAACTGTTGAGTTTTTTGTTTTGTTTTGTTTTTAATTTTTTAAAAAAGATTAATTGGGAGGTAAAGTAAATAAGTAAAAAAGATAAATGAAAAAGATTTATTTATTTGTGTATTTTATGTATCTGAGTGCTCTGTCTTCATGCACACCAGAAGAAGGCATCAGATCCCATTATAGATAGTTGTGAGCCACCCGTGTGGTTGCTGGGAATTGAACTCAGGACCTCTGGAAGAGCAGCCAAGTACTCTTAACCACTGAGCCATCTTTCCAGCCCCCTTAGCTGTCACTTTTTAAAATCTGGCTAAGCAATTTTCAGATTTCTTTCTGTTTTTCTTCCCTCTGGTTGTTTCCCCGGTGCTGGATTGGAACTCAGGGCTGACGTTTGGCGTTTGGCAAGGCTCCACCGCTGAGCCACGAACCAGCCCTCATTTGCATGTTTTCAAATCAGCCCACAGCAGCAGGTGTTTCTGAGAGAAGGGAACGGGAGCCAGGGTTGCCTGGAGATATTTGAGATCCTTTCTGGGACTGGGGTTGGGGGGAGGGACTGGCTCCAGTGGCCAGGGCTCTTCAGTCTGCTGGCTCTCGGCCTCCCGTTCTGTGGCTCATGGTTGGTTGGTTTCCTTCCACCCTGACTGTAGCTCCACATGAGAGCCGTGTAAGAGGCACTGGTACCTGCAGGGCTGAGGAGATACATTGAACTGTTGACGGTTGTTTTCTTTTGCTTGCAATGTGGTCCCCTGATAGTATAGGAGGAGGGCCGGCTGTTTGTTGGTTATCGAGGGGCAGAGAGTCTGCTGGATTGCGCACTCCCCTGGGCCACAAGTCCGGCCTCCCTTGGGTAATCACAGTGAAGAGACTCTACAGTTCTGCTCAGAGACCAGTGAGCACTTCTGCAGTGGCCTTGTCACCTGCCAGGCACCAGAGTACTCTTGTGGGGTTGAGGGGAACAGTGCCCAAGCCCTGCCCTCCGAATGCCTGTGGAGTGGACTATCAGGGGACACGAGTGTGCTTTGAAAGGTAGAGTCCAGACTGCTGTTGTCTTCTCTGGAGAAGGTCGTTCAGGACCCCAGGAGGGTCCTTGTTCATGACCCTTTTCCCCAGAGCACTGGGACTGTCTGTTCTGTTGATGGTGATTCCTCTGACCATAGATGTTCTCTGCCTCCCTGTCATGATGCCAGCCTGCCTGGTGATGGGGCCTCCACTCATTCTGCCCCAAAGAGTGACACATAGCTCTCCCTATGTGTGCATATTCGCCTATCCTCTCTCGTTCCACTCACCCATATGCCAGCCAGTGCGTTTCTTAGGGCAGTGGTTCTCAACCTGTGGGTTTCAGCCCCTTTGGAGATCAACAGTTCTTTTACAGGGGTCGCTTAAGACCATTAGAAAACACAGATATGCCGGGCAGTGGTGGCACACGCCTTTAATCCCAGCACTTGGGAGGCAGAGGCAGGCGGATTTCTGAGTTCAAGGCCAGCCTGGTCTACAGAGTGAGTTCCAGGACAGCCAGAGCTACACAGAGAAACCCTGTCTCAAAAAACCAAAAAAAAAAAGAGAGAGAGAGAGAGAGAAAACAGATATTTACATTATGATTCGTAATTGTAGCAAAATTACAGTTATGCCTTAGCAATGAAAATGACGTTGTGGTTGGGGTCACCACAGTGTGAGGAACTGTCTTAAAGGGTTGCAGCCTTAGGAAGGGTGAGAAGCACTGTTTTAGGGTACATGGGGTGGGCTGAGAGGCATTCAGCAAAGCAAAGATGGAGACAAGTGAAGCCCTTGCCCTCACCTAAGAACCCCAGGTTAAATACCCGGTACACACAAGGTCAGGTGGGTACTGTGTTCCCAGCAAAGGGGAAGCCCCACTGCAGTTCTTACGTGCTTAGCTTAAAGAAGGCCTCCCTGAGGAAGTGCCGTGTGACTTAAGAGCTGAAGGGCAGGTGTGTACCGAGTGTGGAAGACTGGTGTATGTGTCTCTGTGCTGAAGTCCAACAGCTTGTGCAAAGGCCCTGGGGCAGGAGAAGCTCAGGACACTTGAGGGGCTGAGTGGAGTGAGCGGAGTGAGGGAGAAGAGCAGGGAAGGATGGAGGCCATAGGTTCAGGGCAGAAAATGGATTCATGAGGTCCAGTGAGAAAAGATCAGCTGGCATTTCTGCTTCTCAGATACTTTAGGTCTCCCAGGGAAACTTGTGGAAGTCTGTTGCTTTGATTCCCTCAACTCAAGGCTTTCTCTCCCCCACAGGTTATCTGCCCAACAGTGCACACGCTGTGGAGGCCATGCTAGCTGCTGCCAGTATTGGAGCCATTTGGAGTTCTACCTCGCCAGACTTTGGCGTGAATGTGAGTTGGGGTCCTGTTGGAGGGGTGCCACCGGTTCAAAGAGTGTCCCTGGTGGGCTGGGACTCCTCACCCCCTTGGGGCTTCTGGCTGTCTGAGTTGAGCTTCCAGTGTCTCCCTGGGCGGCACGTAAGCAGGAGGGGGAAGGCTGCAAGGGTTTGGATCTTGGCTTTGGGGCCGGACATTGAACAAGTGAGCCCATGACCTCACACACACTCATACTGAACAAGGGATCTGGCTTGGATGAATTTAACTTACGTTTTTCTTTTTTTAGCCAAAGTCGTACTCGGTAGCTCAGACTGCCCTTGGGCTTGAGGCCATCCTCCTGCCTTAGACTTTGAAGTTCTAGGATTAGAGGCATAAGTCACCTCACCTGACTTGGACCTTGTTTTGAAGTGTACAAACTGGTTCTCATTTCCTTCTTCAAAGTCCTGCCGGCTGGTTCTTGCTTCTCAGTTATCGGGTGATGTATGTCGTTTAGCCATGGTGTGTGTGTGTGTGTGTGTGGTGATTGGGTGGCTTGTGTAGCAGTCAGTGTTGGTCTGGTGTCATGAAGGCTTTGGGACTCTATGAGATTCCTAAAGGTCTGTTCTCGTCTTCTTGGTTTGGACTCTCTGAGGAACCCTGGTACTCAGGGTGTGTCTAGAGTGGTCCAGGCTGCCGGAGTGTGCTGTAGCAACTGAGGAAGGCCTGCTTCGGCCATAATTGTCGGGTCAAGTGGGGCCATGGATAACATGGACTCACAAGTGCCAGGAGAATGTTGACTTTAGGAGGACCTGTGGTGTCTGTGCCAGCTGTTTCACGTGGTGTCCGTGCCAGCTGTTTCACGTGGTATCCACCAGCTGTTTCACGTGGTGTCCATGCCAGCTGCTGTCCTGGGGTCAGCTGTTTCTGACTCAGGCTAGGTCAGTTGGTGTGCCAGCAGCTGAGGGTTGGTCTGGGTGCATGGGCCGAGTCTGGGCTGTGCTCCCTGCCTCATTCTTCATGGGTGAACGCGTAAACTTATGTCTGCTTTAAAGTGTGTTCTCGTGGCCAAAGCTTTTGAGGTATCAACTCATTTTCCCATAGGGGAGGGTGGGGTTGCTCAGGGCCCATCACTTTGGTTCATGGCCCAGTGGGCTGAGGTGCTGCCTTTTCCACTTCCGGTACCTTTCCCTGCCTAATGTCACTTCCTGTGCTCTTTCCCATACCTGACTCTGGGGCTGTCTGGGATCAGCAAGGCTTAGACCGAAACTCCACAGGTGGCTCCCGGCCCTAGGATCTTCTGTGGGGTCGTATGAGCTAGTGGGGCCTGTGGAGTCCCGTGGGAGGTTCTAACAAGGTGGCTCTGGGTGCTGTTGTTCTGCTCGGGTCCCTCAGGAAGTGGCCAGGGTAGGGAGACAGAAGGGCCTTTGGTAGGAGACTGCCACCTGAGGTCCAGAGCCTGGGTTGGGGATCCACAGGTGCACCTCTGGGCACCGAGAGGACGGACGCAGGAGACCTGTGTGCCTGGGATTCTCTTAACCGTGGGGTTGTCCTCAGTGCTGGGGTGGCCTGTGGGGCTATGGACCTGAGGTAGAGCTGGCCATCAGATGGTGGGGACAGAGTGGCGGAGCACCCTTCAGTGGACTGGATTGACCTCTTCTGGGAGTACCCAGATGGGACTCTGGATTTCCAGTTAGTGGCTTTCTGGTTTTTTGTCTTGCAGTCTGGAGTCTCAGCAGCTGGCTGCTGGCTGGGTATATAATGTTTGTTTGCTGTCGTGGACACTAGGGGGCAGCAGGGCTCCACCATCTCCTCCATTCTTCAGGGCCTTGGCTGTACCTCAGGTCTGACCAGAGAAGGGTGTCTTCCTGCTGGGATGCTGTGCTCAGCCACTGGTGTCTCTCAGAACCTCCTCTAGGGAGGGTCTCCTTTCGTTGGTCCTCTTCCCCGCCTTATATAGGAAGCAGTCTAGAGCTGCCTGGCCGGGGACCTGGCTGCTAAGTCTTGGGACAGCTAACTGACAGCTTCTTGAAAAGATTCAGGAGCAGTCTTTGCCTGCTGGCCCCTGATTCCTTGTCCTCTGGCAGGCCCACTGTTTGCTCCACACCTGTTCCCTGTGAACTATGTCCTGGGACAGATCCAACGTCACTGAAAGCTGCTGCTCAGACTGCCTACCCAAAACTGACCACCCTTGTTCAGGGTGAAAACCAGCCGGAAGTAGGTTCTGGACTGGGAGCAGGGAACTGCAACTGGTCAGGGGCCTGGTCATGGGCTCATGCTGAAAAGAAAGAGAGAGAGAGAGAGGGAGAGAGAGAGAGAGAGAGAGAGAGAGAGCCTCTCTTAGGCTTTCCAAACCCCTTTAATATCTATCTGTCTGTCTATCTATCTATATTATCTATCTATCTATCTAAAATTATATATTATGTGTATAATTTTGAGATATATATTATGTATAAATTTTAAGAACAGGTTGTTTATTTATTTAGTGTACAGTGTTCTGTTTGCATATATGCCTACACACCAGCAGAAGGCACCAGATTTCATTATAGCCACCATGTGGTGCTGGCTATAATCGAACTCAGGACCTCTGGAAAGCAGCTAGTGCTCTTAACCTTTGAGCCATTTCTCCAGCCCTATGTATAAAATTTTCGAGACAGGTGTTACCACTATTTCTCTATGTAGCCCTGGCTGTCCTGGACTCATTGTAGCCCAGGCTAGCCTCTAACTTACACTACTTGCCTCTGCCTCCCAAGTGCTGGGATTAAAGGCCTGTGCCACTTTGCCCAGCTAAGTGCCAGTCATGTGTATTCTGTAATCTGCAATGGAGTGGGAATGTCTTTCCCATTTCGTTTTGTGTCTTCTGCTGTCAATCACAGAGGGTCTCCTCTTGGTGGGGTCAGTCTCAGATTCATATGGATCCTAGCACATAGCCCCAAGCCGGTCTCAGACTCTCTGTGTAGTTGAGGATGACCTTGACTCTCTGATCCTCCTGTCTCTACCTCTCTGGGATTATGGGTGTGCCACACTGCACCTGGTTTTATGGAGTGCTGGGGACGAAACCTAGGATGTCGCATACACTAGGCAGTCTTATCGACTGAGCCACATCCCCAGCCCTGGTGGTTTTTGTTTGTTTGTCTTTTGTTTTTTTTTTTTTTTTGAGCCAGGCATTTTATAGTAGGGCGAGGCACAGGCAGTTGGATTTGCAGTCGGAATCACTGTCAGTGACCAGGAGTCCTTTAGGGCTATACCCTTGGCTATGCTGCTTCAGAGAGGGCAGGTACATTTGTCTCTGATGATGAGGACTATTTTTAGTCTGCCTTGGTCTCCCTAGCAATACCCCTTCTGCCAGCTGCTGCTTTCCTGTGCTCTGTGTAGCTCACACATGCCGGTTGTGGGCCATTGCTCTGCAGGAGGTGACCCACCCAGTGCCGTACTTGCCAACACTTCGGGCTTTTTTTTTTCTGTTTTCTTCTGAGCTGCTGGTGGTTTTAGAGACATCAGGGAGGCCACCCTCTAAGTCCCATGGGCTTAGGGCTCAGCCTGTACAATAACTTCAGCTGCTTGAGTGTTCCGTGCGTGGAAGTAGGACAGCCACTGTCTTCACTCTGGGTGGCCATCTGTGTAACTCCACATGGGCCGCTGGTTTCAACACCTGACTGGTTGCTAAGCACTGCTTCAGGTCAGACCCACCATGGCGGGGTGTTCATTGGAGCTTAAGGCGGTGGGCAGGGCTCTGTGGAGCTCTGCGGGGCGTGGCTGCTCGGCACAAGGTCCAAGTTCTCTACCTCACCTGTCGGCTAGGGGAACTTCAGCTGCGGTCTGCAGACTCTGATGTGGAAATAAATGCTTGTTGTCTTTGCTGTCTGGGGACTGGCAGCAAGACTGGGGGTGTGTCTCTGTGATGTCTAAGCCTTAGGCCTTTGGCTGCGGATTTTCCTCTTACTTATGGCTGCCTGTGAACGGAGATGGTCCTCTGAGATGGAGACCCCGCACCAGCTGGCTCCCTCCCAGGCTAGCTCCTTCCCAGCCTCTCTGGCCAAGGCTTTGATCCTCCTTCTATGTGGCCACCATCCCTGACCCCATGGCTGGACTGTGGGGTTCCCTTCTAGGTGCTGATGTGGTCCCGCCCAGGAATCTCAGCACCCGCCTCCATCTTGCTATCTATTCTGTGTGTTTCTCCAACAGAGCAGCCTAGGGCAGGGACCCTGGTCCCTAGGGTCAGGCTGCAATCCCAGTTACGCCACTGGCTTTTGGACATTGTCCGCTCGAAGTTCTTAACTCAGTCCTTCCTCTCAGTGGTATTCCTCAATGCTGGTGCCACGAGAGTCAAAGGAGGGCAGGCCTTAGACAATTAAACTCAGAGGTCCTGAGTTCAATTCCCGACCTTGGACCTTAGAGGTGTGAACTTGCCTTCAGGTTGAGAGCTTCCGACATTGTTCTGAATTTTTACTGACAACTATTTTCTTCTCACCTACCCCATCCCTGTTCAAGTCTCAGATACGGAGCCTCGTGGCAAGTCTCAGATACGGAGCCTCGTGGCATTCATGGGCTTGTGTGGTTGGACGATTTTTAGAGCAAAGAATAGGACAGGTCCCTGTGTCTGTGCTGCAGGTGTTCAGGAGTCCTGCGGTGGATGAGACTGGGGGGAGACAGGTGCAGGGTACCATTGTTACTGCACCCAGGTCCTGAGTGCTCACTACTCAGAGTTGGAGGGGAATCAGGTTATTCCAGGATAGAGGATGGAAAGTGCTCTCATCCCTGGAGCCCTGACCCGGGGGAGTCTTGGGTGCAAAGGGGACTTTCTTTTTTCCATTTCTTTTTAAAATGTATGAGTACACTTGTAGCTGTCTTCAGACACACCAGAAGAGGGCATCAGATCCCATTACAGATGGTTGTCAGCCACCATGTGGTTGCTGGGAATTGAACTCAGGACCTCTGGAAGAGCAGTCAGCGCTCTTAACCGCTGAGCCATCTCTCCAGCCCCAAAGGGAACTTTCATAGCAGGGGAGAAGAAGACCAGGACAGGATGGCTGGGTCTTCATCACCACTCGAGGGGAGTCTCCCTTTTCCTCTGTTTTGACCAGAGCACCACAGAGGGGTTCTGTGAACTCCCAGGGCTGACAGCCCCTCACAGAGAAGGTTAGACCTCACATTGCTGCACACTCGCATTCACTGGTGGGCAGGTGTCCCTCTTCAGAGACTCTCTTAGGTCATAGCCACCCTGTAAGGGGCTGTGTGACTGAGAGCCAGAGGTACTGACTTTCTTCCCTATCAGATTTGACAAGAATTTTACTTTACTGTGAAAAAATAAGTTTTAACAGTGAAGTCTACCTGTCTAATTCTTCCCTTTAGGTTTTAGTTTTAAATTTTATTCTTGTTTTTTTTTTTTTATTTTTTATTTTTTAATTTTTTTCCGAGTCAGGGTTTCTCTGTATAGCCCTGGCTGTCCTGGAACTCACTCTGTAGACCAGGCTGGCCTCGAACTCAAAAATCCGTCTGCCTCTGCCTCCCAACGTGCTGGGATTAAAGGCATGCACCACTACCACCAAGTAGTGTTTTTATTTTTGAGACAAGCTTTCTCTGTAGCTTTAGCTATCCTGAAACTCACCCTGTAGACCAGGCTGGCCTCAAACTTACTTACTCATATCCTCCCGCCTCTGCCTCTGGGTTAGTGCTGGGATTAAAGGCATGGGCCACTATGCCCGGTTCTCCTCTCATTGTTGTTGTCGTCGTCTTCTTCCTCTTCCTCTTCTTTTTTCTCTCCTGAGCCTGCTCCTCTTCTTCTCCTCTTTCTCCTCGTCCTCCTACTAATTATGTGTGTGTATGTTGTGTCTGTGTGGCATGCATGACACAGCACCCATGTGGAGGTCAGAGGACAACTTTGTGGAGTCACTTCTGTCCTTCTACTTTCACTTGGGTTCCGGGAACTGAACTCTGGCTGTCAGGCTAATACCACCAGTACCTCCTCCACCCTCTCTCTCGCTGAGCCATCTCAGGCAGTCAGTTTGTTTGTTTGTTTTCAGGACATGGTCTCACTTTGAGCCCAGCCTGACCTTGAACTCACGAACTCAACGATCCTCCCCTCCGTCTTAGCCTCTGAGTGCAGCAAGCACCTGGCACCTTTCTTCTCCCAGCTGTCTGCACTGCGCATCCTCTTTTAGAGTTGGAACCAGAAGCAGTGGAATCTGCGGTTGTCTCCCTGTGGCTTTCTGCTTTTGTTCATATTTTGGGAGAGTGGGGACCCTCGTGGCTTCCCTGGCAAGTGCCCGGGACATGGGAGGTGGAATTGGACCCTCTATGCCTGTATGGGATTGGGAGAATGACAGCCTTGAAGTGAATTGAGTCTCAGAACCTTTAACTCGGAGGTGATTAAGTGTTAGGGTACATCAGAACTCCAGGTGGGGTGAGGCGATGCTGCTCACCTAGAGCTGCCCCCCTTCCTTTAGATTCCTGCTGAGTCAGCACCACTCTCTAGAGAGAGTCTCCCAGGGAGCTCTGGAAACATCGCAGGAGTAGCTAATTAGTCACACTTAGGGCCCTAATTAACCTAATGATACTCTGCAGGTGGCTGGGCCTGCAGCCATGAGGGGACCCTGTCTGTGATGTGTGCTGTCACTGTGGGTATCTCTGAGCAGCTGCCTGACAGAAGCACAGAGGGGAGAAAGGGCTAAGATGCCTCTGCCTGCCTGCCTTGCCTTGCCTGGTCCCTGGCGGTGATGATGGCCTCTTGGCCACTCCTGGGTAGGGTGGGGGGCTGAGGAAGTCTGCCTCACTGCTTTGATCTGTTCCCCTTGGGGGTGCAGCAGAGAGGTCCCAAGGCTGTGTCTGTCCACGTTAATTTGTATGGGAGGTAGGAAAGGGCTACCCTTGGTTGGCCGTGCATTCCGCCGTGTGTGGTACACAGTTCTGGGGTTAAGCCTGCTTGGCCAGGCAGGACTTCCTGAGCAGCGTACATGCTTACAGGAGAATGTGAACACTTACAGGGATGCAGGCTCCTCCTGCGTCAAGGGTTCAGAGAACCTTGCGCCCTTCTAGGAGGCAGACGGCAGAGGTTCGTGGGGGGCTGTGGTAGGTGCAGTGGGGACCCTCCGCTAGGGGAGGTGGACCTTTGTTGTTCTAGGACATGCGTTTGAGTTTACAGCCTTCCTTGCTGTGGCCACCACTTCCTAGATGTGGCCGGAGTTTGTATGGACTGCCTGTCTTCGCTGCAGGCGCTGGGGACAAACGGCAGTGTTCAGCGTTGACAATGGCATCTTCTCTCCTGCGTGTATAGTCTCCGATGACTCTGTCCTCTCATTTTCAGGGTGTCCTGGACAGGTTTTCTCAAATTCAGCCGAAACTCATCTTCTCGGTGGAGGCTGTTATCTACAACGGCAAGGAGCACGGCCACCTCGAGAAGCTGCAGCGAGTTGTGAAAGGTATTTGGGGTCCTGCCCCCGGGTGTGTGTATGCACGTGTGCAGATTCGTGTGTTCCCGGAGTCCTGAGTTTATTTGTGTGCATGTATGTGCACACAGAGATGGGGCTCTCCCTAGGAGTACTGGATGTATGTGCATGTGTACAAAGAGAGGGGTTGCCCCAGAAGTCCTGTGGGCCACGCCCCCCAGTCCCACGCCTAGATTGTGTTGGGCACATGCGCAGACAACAGCTGGTGCCTGACCTTGTCCCACTCCTCTTTCAGGACTGCCTGACCTGCAGCGAGTGGTGCTGATCCCCTATGTCCTCCCAAGGGAGAAGATAGACATTTCCAAGATCCCCAACAGGTGAGGAGCCACCACGCCCAGACTAGGTCCTGTATATCCGAGGTGGGGAAGCCATTAGCAGAAAGCCTCCTTGATGACTCTCTCCAGACCGCACAGGAATGAACCCTCAGCTTCCTTTCTGTCCTGCCGTGGTCTGGGAGGGCTCAGGCATGGCTTCCCGGCCTGGCCAGAGGAGGCTGGTGCTCCATGACTTGCTCACCGTGTAAGCCACGTGGCACACTCAGGATTGTTCTTGCATGTGTTGCTGTGTTGGATATTGGACATGTCTGCGGTAGTGTATGCAGCTGACCGAATCTGTGGTTCCTCCTCTGCGGATATCGCCATACACATTTGGAAAACATGATGTCTTGCCTGAGCATGTGCAGCACCAGTTTAGGGGCGGGGCACGCTTACCCAGCGTTCCTGCTGTGTGTCTTCTGGAGGTGCCTAAGGCTGGGAGCATGTTCTGATACTGTTCCCTTTTACATACAGGCCAAGCACCTGCAGATTTTGGTCCCTACGGGGAGTGTGGATCCCACGTCACCCAGACATGGGAATGATGCTGTTTGTTTCAGGCTGCCGAGATGACCCTCCTTTGCTTTTCTGCATTGGTAGTTTGTCAGTGTATTAGGCCAAAGGGGTCTTTTTGTTGTTGTTGTGGATCTTTTGAGCTTCTAGGGACAGCTGAAGCGACCTGGTTACCCTTGCAGGGATCTTTCCCTTAGCCTTAGTTCCTGTGCCCTTTTGAGAAGAGGATTACGACGGTGACATTGGGCTCCCTGATTTGCAGAGTGTAGTGTGGGACCCTGTTGGATATGAAGCATTTGTCCTGCCCTCCTCCGAGGTGCCATCTGCTCTAGAGGATGGGACACACCCGTGGGTGGGAGAAGTACTGACCGCTAAGCCAAGGACACAGTGTATCCAACCATCAGCAGGGAATGAAAATATGCAAGAGTTGTGAGCCTCCTCGAGTGAGCAGCCTGGCTGCTTCCCTGTGACATCCAGGGTGGTCGCTTCGGTAGAAACAAGTCAAAGATCACAAAGAAAGAGACGGGCACTCCAATGAAGTGTCTGGACAAGGCAAACCTTCCTTTGATCCAGAGGGTCAAATAACTCTGGTGACTCAGGTGGTGACCCATTGGCTGGGCTCCGACTTTACAGTGTCAGTGGATTTGCTAGTCTGAAAAGAAATGTGGGGGTGGGAGTGAGTGGGGGAGGTGGGGGTATGTGTCATTGCTCAAGGGAAAGGGGGGGTCACTGCCCCAGGTCATCAAATTTTTGGAAACAGTGGAATCTTTAGGTAAACAAAGATTTAGTGGGTGGGTGAGGGATTAAAAGATTTGCCTAAAAGTCTTACAAGGTGGGGGAGATGCAAAGATTTGAAGTCTTTGTACTTGTAGTATTAGTTTTAGTATTTGATAGAAAAGACTCCTGTTTGATATTTCTTAAGACTGCTGACTGGTCTTGGGGTCTGTCCCTCACGGGGGCCCATGCTTCCTGGGAAGAGCGCTGAGAGCAATGTGCAGTTTGGCAAGGCCCGGCTGCTAGAGTCTTCCCAGCTTGGGTTCTGATCCCAGCTGTCTCTGCTCTCAGCATCCTCCAAATGCAGATGGTACAATGCGGAGGGAATCTCTGTGACTTCAAAGTTCAGTGCTGGTACAGTACAGTGTATAGTTAGCTGTGGATAACGGTGTGTCCCCTCGAGGCCCAGTGGGTTCAAAGTGTGTCCCCTTGAAGCCACCCACAATCACGGCAGTGTGTGAGTCCATTGTGAGCCTTTCCCGGCATTTGCGCCTCTGGACGCAAGCACCTTGCTCACCCTGGTAACTCATAGCCAGATGGTGGAGGTCTGATCTTACTCATTCAACTTTAGATTTAGCCCTAGTGTGTCTGATGGAGGCCATGATGAGGAGAGATCTGTTCATCTGTTACTAATATAAAGTCAGGTAGCCAGAAGAACCGCATTCGCCGGGTGCTTTTGCTCTGTATAACACGCAGCAGTCCCTCAGCAGACCCTGGCACCAGGCGCTGCCATTGTTTCCTCAAGACTGCTGGCTGTCACAGATAAACCTCACCGGTGAACTGCTGGTCCAGAGAACGCAGGCCAGAGCCACCCCCACTTTCCCTTTTCTTTTCATTTTTAGAAGAGAAACAAAAGCAATGGTTATTTACTGTGATTTCCAGAGCCTTTGAAAAAAGAGGGCTTTTCTCTGTGGGACGTGTCCATTAGACTGGCACTTCATCGAACAGGACTGCGGAGGAGGTGTGCGTGGGGGTGCGGCTGTCAGGATCATTTGGAACGTCTTTTAAGGCTATCCTGTCCCTGGTCTCAGAGGCACGTCTTTTAATGTCAGGTGGGGTGGTTTCAGTGTCCTAGCCTCAGCAAATCATTCAGTTGAATGACATCCCACCTCTTTGCTTAGAAGAGAGAGTTTGAGTTGTCTGAAAATGGAGACCTGTTTGTTCCTGTTTGTTCTGTGGTTCTGGACCACCCACATCTGGTGGTTTCTAGTAGCTGTGGGCTGAGGCAGGGCAGGCTTGGGTTAGTTGTATTTATTCTGGGTCAGCATGTTTACACATGGCTGCTGTAGGCCCTAGGATGTAATAAATGAGATTTGCTTGTGGTAACTTCCGGGTCTTGCCTTCCCGATGCTGCCTTGCTGTCTCTGCCCTAGGGTGGGGAAACCTTCAGGTTCAGGAGTGGGGCAGGCGCTCCTGTCCCTGGCTGTTCATCAGAAGGTGAAGTGTGAATAAGCAAGTAGACTGGTCCACACTGGTCCTGGGGTCTGTGGACAGTGGATAGGCTCGAGGTGAGCTGCTCTTCCCAGCAATGTAGAGTGGTATTGACTCTGTGTGTGTGTGTGTGTGTGTGTGTGTGTGTGTGTGTGGTCTCTGAAAGCCAACCCTTGATCCAGGCAACTCCAGTGCCTAATCATGTTCCATGACTTCCCCTTTAGCCACCTTGGATTCGGGAGCCCGACTTTTCTCTTCCTCAGGAATAGGGCTTCCTTCCATACCCGCTCAGGATCCTTGGATACCAGGCAAGCTGGTACTCCAGGCTCTTATGGTAGATATGGAAGGATCCGGAGCCATATCTATCTGCGGGCAGAATCAGCAGAGCTATTCTGGCATTCTGGAATGTTCACCGTTGGTTTCTCATGTTCCCGCCTACAGTGTGTTCCTGGATGATTTCCTGGCAAGCGGGACGGGCGCGCAGGCGCCACAGCTCGAGTTTGAGCAGCTGCCCTTCAGCCACCCTCTGTTCATCATGTTCTCCTCAGGCACGACAGGAGCGCCCAAGTGCATGGTGCACTCTGCTGGGGTAGGTGTCTGGCCTCTGCTGGGCTAACAGTCATCAGATTAGTCCCTTCTGCAGAGTCCTCAGGGTGTTGCTTTTCTCTAAATGAGATGCCTGGGGGAGACCTGGAGCCGGGCCCAGGGCAGTGGAGCACTGCAGTCCTGGGGCTGTGGTAGCTGTGATAGGCCAGGGTGGTGTGGACCATGCTGTAGCCCGGGCAGGATGCACCGGGTGAGCCAGCGCTTTGACATTGCATATTGTGGCGCCCACGGGATTGTGAATTCAGAGTGGTGGGCTTCCCCCATTTCCAAAAGGCAAGCAGGAAAGAGGACAGACCGTGCCAGTGCATCTGGTTTGCAAAGGATGTGGCCGCAGGGAACAGTCTAGAGTATGTGTGGATTTGAACAGGAGCTGGGTGGCCTTTGAAACTTACACGGGACTGTAGGTTGTGGTCAGAAAAACAGTCGAAAACCACTAGGTTCTGTTAAAAGTCTATTTCAAAACTCAGAGCTTCCTGTGCTGTGAGACTAGAGGCTCACATGAGGGAGACCTGCTTTCTAGGGGTGGGAAATGAAGACCGAGTCAGTAGGGTTAGCTTTTCCCACAGGTTCCATCCTTGCCTGGTCAGGGGCCTCCATCAAATGTCATCAGGTGGCTTCTCATGAGGCGCCTGGGCTTTAATCTGTTTTCTGTAACTGAATGCTTCAGACAAGGCAGGGTCTGGTGAGGGCTCATGGGCCGCCATTCTTCCTGCCTGGTGCATTTGAAGAGGATAGGAAGGTCACGTGTTCTCTGTCCTTGCCCCACTCTTGTACCTCCAACTAACTAAGCTTCTTACCCAGTTTTGAGAGCTGCCCCTCCCTCATTCATTGTCATCATTATTTGAGGCAAGGTCTGACCGGCCAGGATTGGCCTTGAACATGGCAATCCTCCTGCCTCAGTCTCCTGAACACTGGCATCACTGGCACGTGTTACTACTCTACAGTGGAGAGTTCGTTGCCTTGAAGATAGGTAATCCTGGACCAGGCGAGAGGGGAGTGTCGCCCTGGTGCGTGTGGGTCAGAGGCTGTTACTGACTCCCGTGTTCGAGAGGGTTTTTGAAAGCAGTGTCCTGTTTCTTCCTCAAACTTACTCAGGGTCAGGGCTGCGGCTCAGTGGCATGGCATCTGCCCTGGCACCTGTACACCCTGGGTTCCATTCCCTGCACTGAAAGAAAAAAAATGAAACTCTTGTTTGAGACCTGTACCACTGTGTCACCTCCCTGAGGGAAGGCAGTCAGCGTGGGCATTTAACAATCAAAGGATAAGCGTGGGTCTGAACCTGGAGGAGAAAAGCATTGCTTTCTTTTGAGCTTAGAACGTGAGGGTGACAAGCAGGTGCATGGCGGTGTGACCCTTGGGAAGACGCTCACTCTTGCAGCAGATCCACAGTGAGTGGAAGGAGAGAGCCCCTCTGGGAAGTGGTAAAATACCCCGTCGAAAAGCAGCTTAGAGGAGGAAAGGGAGTCCTGGCTTACAGGTCCCATCAGGGTGTGGAAGGCGTGGCACCAGGAACGCAAGACCACTTGGGAGCCAGGTAGTGGAGGACAAGAAGTGGGGCCAGACTTTAAAACCTGAAAGACACACTTCTTCCCGGAAAGCTCCATCTCCTAAAGGTTCCATAACTTCCCAAACAGTGCCACCTGCTGGAGGCGGGTGGGGTGTTCACATATAGAAGCATTTGTCATTGAAATTATAGCAGCCTTGTATGGAGGTCCCCTTTCGATTGGCTTGTCCTTTGACTTCTCTTGAGGGTGAGTGTGTGACACGTGGGGTCTTGTGCCAGTCCCGTGGCTCTTCTGTAGCCTGAGAGCCTCTCTGTGAGCCTGGTACTCACACCTGTGGGCTAGGTCCAGACAGTGAGCTGACCATTCCGGGCCATCAAAGGGTGACATCTCCAACCTGTCCTTGGATCTCATAGGGGATCCAGATTAGAGGCAGGAAAACCATGGTCCACACTGAAGTGATGGGCAATGGGCACTCGCTGTGCTAGCTGAACTCAGCTCTGAGAAAGAAGCCCTTCTCTCTACCCCCTCCCCCACCGCCTCCTGCTAACCTCCAGCCAGAACCATGGGAATGCACATGAGCAGGGTAGGGGTCTGCTGAGCTGCCTTGGGAAGCAGGAGGAACCGGGCGAAGGCCTGGGAGAGGAGGGCGTTTCCCAGGCCGTGTTTTGTAGATTTAGAGCCTGGGAATATTGCCTACGGTACTGAAACTAAAAGCGGAGGTTGGGCGGGAGGCGTCCTGTGTGGTCCCTGAGCTCTGTGTTTAGATACCGTCTCCCAGGAGGAGCCTAAGGTTGGGGACACGCCTGCTGTTGGCCCGTGAGCTTTCTCTCCCATCTCAGTGAGGGTCGCTGCTCCCTTCTTTGTGAAGTTAGTGTGTCTCTCATGGTGTCCCTGTTGGGATGGGCACTGAGAACTCGTCGGTGGGTGGGGAGAACTGGGATTTTCTGATTGATGCTCAGATGCCAGAGTGGCACCAGAGCTGGCCGTAGAGCCGGAGAGCCCCAGCTGGGTTTCTCAGGGAGGGGAGATGGGCGATGCGTCTCACCTGTGTCTCCCTTCCCTCCTGCAGGGCACCCTCATCCAGCACCTGAAGGAGCACGTGCTTCACGGCAACATGACAAGCAGCGACATCTTGCTCTACTACACCACGGTGTGTCCTGGGGCCTCCTGCTGCCCCTCCGGGGCTGCGTGGTACAAGGGATGGCAGATGGGTGTAGTCTCTACCTGCCGTGGGGTGCTGCCGCTAACCAGAGCTTGAGTTGGGTGGGAAGTGGGGTGTTGATCTCCAGTCTGGAGAGGTTCCAGAAGGATCTAGCAGTGTTTTCTTGGGTGGCATACCTGTACTGGCCCTGTTCCATTTTGCATGCCTGGGACTGAACCCAGGTCCTCAAGCACCTAGGCAAGCGTCCACCCCCGAAACATCCGTTTCCTTTGTTTCTTTCATTTTGAGGTAGCATCAGTGAATTGTCCAGGCGTATGGAGCTTACCCTATAGCCCCGGCTAGCATTGACTCTTACGCCCTGCCGGCAGCCTCCCAGATCTGGGACACAGGCATGCCGGCCAACCCTCTCTAGCTTATAGCTCCACCTCCCGGACTGACCCTGGGTGCAGGTGAACACGCCCCCCGGCCCAACAAGCTTGTCCAGGCCCCCCAACAGAGATGTGTCTTTTTTCTTGGCTCATGAAGGGGAGCTCAGGTACCCCTTTGCCCTCCCGTTGGGGAGCCCGGGTGAATCTTGCTTCCCTTATTCCCCCTTTTGTGTTTTGCTTCCCGGTACCCCAGAATGGAGGAGTAGTTGTGGGTCTGATGTGTCTTTTCCTTTAAGCATTTTTTTTTTTTTTGGCCGGGCGGTTTCGGCACCCCCTTTAATCCCAGCATTGGGAGGAGAGGCAGGTGGATCTCTTGAGCGGAGGCCCCTGGTTACAGATGGTTCCAGGACAGTCGGGGCTATAAAGAAACCCTGTCTCGACAAACCAAAACCAAAAGCTATTTTTTGTTTTTTTTAACTGGTTTGACATTGGTTAAGGTAGGCCCCAACTTGCGTTCTTCAGCCTCCTCCCCTGCGCCCCCTTGTGGGTAGGATCCCCGCTGCACCTTGCCTGCTTACCTGGTCTCCTGTCTGTGGAGCGGCTGGATGATGTGGAACTGGGTGGTGTCTGCCCTGGCCACAGGAGATCCTGGTCCGACGTGGCTCCCCGGGTTCCACACCCAATGTGTGGGGGGCCTTGTGGGACAGGAAGGGTAGGCGTGGGGCCCCCCCATCAACAGGCAAATCCCCCTTCTGCTCTGCGGCTCTGTTTTCTGCTTGAGCCCTGGGGGGCGGAAGCGGAGGGGACGGAGGCCAGGCCAGGCCCCACCTCGCCCGACCTCTTGGAGACAACTCCGGGCGGCTGGGGTTATGATAAGTTGTCCTGGAGACCCCTAAGCCCTGTGCTGCCTGCCGCCCTTGGTGGATGAACCCCTCGCCAGGGAGGAGGCGCAGACTTCCCGGGGCCAGGATACGTTCCGCCAGGGTCGTCACGAGCCGAAACCACCATGGTAGAAGCAGAAGGGCGCCTAGGGCTTCTTTGGTTGTTGCTGTTTTGCTTTTGGTGTTTTGAGACAGGGATTAAGTATGGAATTAAAGGATTTAATTATTTGTTAGGGTAGTATGCTGTAGTGGTAGTGGAGGTCGAGGGCAACTTTTTTTGGGGTCGTTTTTTTTTCCTTTCCATGTGGGTGGTGGGGATTTGACTCAGATTGTCAGCTTGGCGGCCCAAACCCTTTACCCCTCACCGGCCCCACCACTGGTGTTTTAAATTTTGGGTATTAAACATTTTCCATAAAACTGCCTGGCCCGATATGCTATTAAAAACCACAGTGGGCCACAGTATTGTGGGAGTCTGTTCCTTTGTGACGGCTTAGTTTACCCAAAGGGGTTAATCTTATCCCGGCACCTCATCCCAGGCTTCAGGAAAAAATGGTTTTGGTGGGTGTAAGGGGGTTGGGGGAAGCTGCCAGAAGGGGTATGGAGGGGAGGTGTCCGTCCCTGGGGGGGGCTCCAACTGTGTTAAGATTATGTTGGTATGTGAAAGTTCCCTGTGCATGAGATCATATAAGCACGTGTGCACGTGAGTGTGAACGCGTATGTGCAGCACACATTGAAACCGGTGTGCCTCCATAGACCCGCAGGTTGGTTCCATGCAGGGTATTTGCCGGAATCTGCGCCCCAGTACTAGACAGTTTTGCCAGGTTTGCTCTGTGCTCTGTGTTCTGGGTCTCTGTGCCTGTTTTCTCTGTGCTTGGTGCCTGGTGCCTGGTGCCCAAATGGCAGGTATGCCTGGTCCCTAGGGGGGCGTACCCCAAGTCCTGCTCAGCTGTAGGGACCGAGAAGCACAGGTGCGGGTAGTTGGGTGGGGGTAGGGTGCCCCCGTCTCAACCAGTCCTGAGACTAAGCCGGGCAGTACAACACAAAAATGCCCCCCGTTGTGGGGGCCAGCAAGGTCTTGGTGGTGCGGGTGGAGGGGAGTACTTTAATCCCCACTCCGGAGGCAGAAGCAGGCAGATCTCTTTGTGGTTCAAGGCTACAGGCCAGCCTGGTTTATTTGTGAGTTCCAGAACAGCCAGGGCAACACAGAGAACCCTTTCTCAAAAAAAAAAAAAAAAAACTTGTGGAGCTGCCACCATCCTGAGTTCTTTAGGTTCTCCCCAGGACTAAGATAAAAGGAGAGAACAAATTCCTGAAGTTGACCTCTGGCCTTCTTCTACAACAAAATAAATAAAATAAACACACACACACACACACGCACAGCACACCGCCCCACCACACCACACGCCCACACACACAATTATATGGATGTGGTGATCCTTCGGACCTTAAGTTTTTCCCCATGTCCACAAGCAGGAGGAACCTTTGGACTGTGGTGTGGTCCTGATTGACAACGGCCAAACCGACCCTCAAGGGTGGTTTTTTTATGGGGTAACCCTGGAGAGAAGGTTCTGGTTAAAGCGGGCCAGAGTTCTGCAGTTCTCCTTGGGACATAGGGCAGCGCTCTCGCGAGGGCCAAGGGCCGTGTGGCGTAAGCTAGCCCTACGGGGTGGCCTGTGTTCCCCCTGGAGAGAGTCGCTATTTCACTGTCACAGGGCGTCTGTTCCAGGAGGACCCGGCTGAACCTGGGTGCCAGGCTGCCGATAGGCAGGCTGTCTGGGAAGGAAGTGGGAAGTCGGGAGGTGGAGGCTTGGTGGATCCTGGGCTTATGGGGGAAGCTCTGGGGACTTAAGAGCTTTCTCTCTCACCCGTGTTGTGTATCACCACCTGGGAACGGGAGCCAAGTGGCTGTCGGTTGGGGAAGAGAAGGACATGACCAGGTGAGTGGCCCCCTCAGTCCCCCCTTTAGGAGTGGCGTCCATTTGGATCTCATCCTACATTTGGGTTTGGCTGAAGGCAGTGGGCTTGGTTTCATCTCTGCCCGATTTTGTCCCCATGGAAATCACAATCTCCCACGCTTCCCGATCCTGTCCACCGGCTCGCCATGAAAGCCCACTCAGTATTTGTACCGATGCTAAGAGCACCTGTTCCTCGGCTCCATCCAGGAGGGCCAAAGACAGTGGCTGCCGGGGGGGATGGGAAGTAGGAAGGGAATGTGGGGTGGCCCTTGGAAGCCATGGTTTTGGGGGGATAGTGAGGGGAGCGGGTGGGCTTTACAGTCCTCTGGACTTGGCTGTAAGTCCACAACCCCACTGTGACCAAATGATTTTGCTGTGTATGTTGTCGTCTGTCTGTCGTTGTCTGGTCAGGGTTTCTATTCCTGCACAAAATCATGACCAAGAAAACAAGTTGGGGAGGAAAGGGTTTATTCGTTACACTTCCAATTGCTGTTCATTACCAAAGGAAGTCAGGACTGGAATTCAAGCAGGTCGGAAGCGGAGCGTGCAGAGGCCCGGAGGGATGTTACTTACGGCTTGTTCCCCTGGCTTGTTTACTTGCTTTCTTATAGAACCCAAGACTACCAGCCCAGGGATGGTACCATCCACATGGGCCCTCCCCCTTGATACTCATTGAAATGCCTTCCAGCTGGATCTCATGAGGCATTTCCTCAAGGGAGGCTCCTTCTCTGGATAACTCCAGTTGTGTCAAGTTGACACAGAACCAGCCATACAGTGTGTGTGTGTGTGGTGTCCATGTGGGCAGTGTAGTGACTATTCTGTGTGAGGGTGTGTTTGTGTGAGTGCCGTCAGGTTAAGGCTCCTGTTTTTCTGTCTTAATCTTGGGTTCCTGAGAGCATTTTCCCGAGTCCTTAGGCGGGGAGGTTCGTCAGAGAAAGCACCAGACACAGGGACAAAGAGAGCGGCCAGTCTCAGGCACAGCTGCCTTCTCTGCAGAGAAGCTGTCATGCATGTTTCTGCAGCAAGGGTGGTCCTTGCGGAGCCGCTCTTGCTGACGGGGGACCAAGGTTGCCTGTCCCCAAAAGGGGCGCCCCCCCCTGAGGGTCACCTGTCCTCTACTGTTGCTTGAGGTGGCATGACATCACTCCTGTTTCATGGGTCAGAACTCATCTTCCCGGTACAAGGGTGAGTCCAAGCCCGAACCTGGGCATGGCCGTGGAAGCCTGGGCGAGGAAGGTGAATGGCCCCCTGACCCTGCTAGGAGCAAGGGGGAGGAAACGGTGTGCATGTCCCCTGGCTGTCATGGTTTCTCCAGCCCCCTAATCGGGGAGTGATCACCCTCCCACAGGGTAACTTCCTTTCCCACGAGTCGGGGTTTTTACCCTCAGAGACTCCCCGACCCAGTCTAGAGAAACTGGTGTTCAGACAGATGCCGGAGGGCTGAGTGGGGTACAGGTTAAATGCGATTTGCAGTTGTGCACATGCAGGGTTGATCGCTCTCGCCTGTTCATAGCAGAGCTGTGTCCCTGTGGGACGTAAGGAAGGGTGTGACCGGGGGGTGCCCAGAATGCGCCAGGCTCAGTCTTCTCCCGATGCCGGGAAGGCCGCTTGGGGCGATGGCGGGCTGGTGTGCACCAAGCCCCCCCCCTGCCAAACCCACGCACTTTGGAATGACGGAACGGGAGCAAGTACCGGAAGGCTTACTTCTCCAAATTCCCAGGTAGGCGGGAGCGGCTGGCGCCCGCCTGCCTGTGGGGGCGGGTGTCCCGCTCAAGTGGGTTTCTCCCCACCTCCCGTGGATCCAGCATCTTATCAGCGCAATCCGGAATCCTTTCCCAGACGCTGCTTGGCTCCGGTGATGCTAACCCACCCCCCCCCAAGGCCTCCAGCCACCCCGCTTGCTGGAGCCACCAAACCCCCGGTCGGAGGACTGAGGGTGCCGCCCGCTTCCCGGACAAGGCTTGTCAGCTTGTTCGTGCGGGCATTGGGGGAGGGGTCTGGAGACAGTGAGGGGACGGTGCTCTGTAGCAGGAGGTTGCTCAGGCCCTGCACCTTACACACTTAACAGCGTTCACCTCGTCGGCTCCCCGGAGAACCCTCCTCCGTGACCCTGATTTTCCTGTCTTGTTTATGGTGTTGTTTTATATGCTCAGTCCCCACGGGGTTGTTGGTTTGAGTAATTACATTGGTACATCGCATGTGCTGAGGCCAGGCTGTGTCACCACAATGATTCATGCTCCCCCCCTTCTCCCTCACCCGAAACCAGCCCCTTTTCCCTCCCCCCCCCAGTTCCAGCTTTCTTGCCTGTTCCTAGACTTTGAAATCTGGGCCACGGGTCCCTCCCTTCTGTCCCGCCTATGTGCTTTAGGTTCTCCCAGCCCACCCCCCTTTTGTGACCAATAGCTCTGCCTTTCTTGAAGGGGTCTGGGCACACGGGTACTGCAGGATCAAACCCCAAGACAGGAGGCTCTCTGGGGCCGGAGGTAAGGTGACCCCTGCCGCTCCCTGGGGCTGGGGACTTCCTGTGGAAAATGAGAGAGGAAAGGGCAGCCGGTGGCAGTTGGGGTGCTGAGGGAGGACCTCCCCAAGGGGATGGGGCATTGCCGCTGCTTTAGCCATGCCTTCTGTCTCTCCCGGACGGCACCCTCAACCCCAAACGGCGTGCGCTTCGGCAGCTCGGAGATCAAAACATGGTTGGTGGGAATTTTCCTCTGCTGCTCTTCTCAGGTCCAGGGGGTCCTGCAGGACCCCGAACCCAGATTCCTAAGGCTGGGTGAGGGTGGGGATCCATAGGCGGTCCCATGTATGGTCCTCTTCCAAAATTCTGTCCGCACTGTAGCACCTCCAAGACCTAGAAGGGTAAAGGTCAAAAGGGCAAAGGTCACCTGGTTTGGCCGTCCTTCAGGTTGCATTTTCCGCAAGATCAAGGGCCTTGGTTAATCCTACTCTGCCTTCTGGGCAAGCTACCGAAACACAGAGAGGGTGTGTGAAGGGAGGCCCCGCACAATTCAGGACATGAGTCCCTGTGAGGACCTCAAAGCTTTGGCAGGGACTTAGCCTGGCCCAGCCCCAAAGCCCCTTCTTGGGAGGGGCCTCCTTTGTCATGCTGATCTGGGCCCCAGGAGGTAGGTTGGTGGGTTTGGGAGGTGAACCTGAATCATTTCCTGGCCCGGCCCCTTTCTCTGATGGGCATCTTAGACATATGTAGTCATTGGTCACCGGGCATCCCCAGTCCAGGTGCAGCTGTATTTGCCCAGGTGGCCTTCCCTTCTGACGTGGATTTAGTTGGTGGGGCCGGGGGCTTCGTGAAACCATTTTTTTTTTTCTGCTTCCACATGGAAGCCTTCGTAGGTGGAGGACACCTTGGTGCCCCAGTACAACAGGGACGGCGGGGGAGCGTGTAGTCCTGTTTCTGAAAAAGGTGGCATCTGGGCACACCTTCCAGCCTGACCTCGGAAGCGCTTCCCCGGGTGCCCCGCCTTGGCCTTTGTCGCCATTGCCCGGCTACCTGGGAACCCGAGGCACCCTTACGTTGTGTCTCACCGGGCCATAGAGCCTGGGTGGCTGCAGTTGGCTTGTTCTATATGAGTACAGTTCCTACAACCACCTTTCTTCCTCTTTTCATAACAGACCCCAAAACCCGCGTCTGTGGGATGGCATCTTGGGTGATGGGGGGGCCCGGGTATGCCCCTGCAGCAGCTGTGGGATGTGAACTCTGAAGGGAGCCCGTTGTATGTGGTTGGGGTTTGGTGGGGTCTGGGGAAAGGGGCCTCTTGAAGGTCCCATTTGGCCCCAGTCCCATTAGGGCTGGAGAATGGGGGCACTTGTCACACAGTTATTATCCTTGCCGTGAGACTGCATTTCCTGTTGCAGGCTGGTGCATGGTAATGATGGCTGAGAATACTGTTTCTGGCTTGGGAGCTCCGAGCAGACTAGAGTTAGAGTGGATAGCGAGCTGAGTGGCTGGCTGAGAAGTCCTAGGGAGTGCTGACAGTACTAGGCCCCAGATCTCGAGTATGGGGGCCAACCTGGGGGCCCTGCCCTGCCTGGGAAAGAGTTTTGAGTTTGGCCTAGGGGTGGGGAGGCAGAGAGTGAGGTGCCATGTGGCGGGTGAATACATGGTCGTGTGTGGGTGAGTGTGAGGGTGGTAGCCTGGCCCTCCTGACCCTCTGGCAACCCAGGTCTGTTTTTAAACGTCTCACACGAAGAAAGCATCATGGCGAGCACCCTGAGACAAGGGCCTGTGGCCCTGGTGGTCCCCTCCGGGCACCGGGATTTGTGTTTAGCTCAGCACACGCTTGAGAAACCCCCCGTGCTCATTGGTTTTGACCCAGGTCGGGGTCGAGTGGCAGGTTTGTGGACATGTCAGCACTTGCCTTGGCTCTCCTTGCTAAGGGTTCCCTCGGTGTCGCGGGCCAGGCGTGTTTTGAAGCCCACTGCTACTGTTTTATGGGTCTTTTTGGAAGCTTGGGGAGAATCCCGATCGAGGCGCCCCTTCCTTCCGGTTTAAACACTCTTTCCTGTGTTTTCTGTGCCTGTTCCACAGACACCTTAATGGCAGAAGGGGAGGTGGCCGTGAACAGGTTTGGCCGGGAGGACTGTGGACACCGGGGGGCCTTCTCCAACCCCGGACCCTGGCCTGTCCGGGACACCCTGAGCTGCAGGACTCGACCAACGGCTCGAACTCCATCCAGTGTGCATGTGATGGAAAATTAGGGACATTTAGGACGCAGCTGTCCAGGTGGCCCTGGCACTGCAACATCCTTGGGCTCGGAAGCACTTTCCTGTTTTGGAGTCATTGGTGGGGACCAGGTCTCCTGGTTCCAGGATGTGCCTGGCCTTGGAACCAAAGGAGCCTGAGCTTGTCTCGCCCTGCTGCTCTAGGCACACACAGCCTTGCGGTGCAAGGCTGGTGACGTTTGGTGACGCACACCTGGAGGAGCGATGTGGCCTTCGCCTCATGAAGCCTGGGTCCATCTGCTTATGAAGGTGAAGTCTTACCTATACTCTCTTCCTTAACCGGCCTGGCCCCCTCACCGCCCCCATTCCCCTACAAATTGCTGACGAACCAGGGCCACCGCCCGCGTGCCGCACCTCCCAGCTGGCTGTTGGGACACCTGGGCTGGACCTCCGGTACTGTCTGCCAAGGCCAGAAAAAACCCCTTTAGGGAATTGTGAGTGAACCGTCCAGGGCAGCCCCAAAGGGTTTTTGCTTTTGGCCGGTCCCCTTGCTGTGGTGATGTTTCTGAGGGTCTTAACGCATAGTGTTTTGAACGGGTCAAAACGTTTTTGTCCCCTTTAGGAGTGCGTCTGGAGGCACTCGAGTAGAGTACTGGAGGTATTCCCCAGGTTACCCCTTAGCTGTTTGTGGAGTGTAATCCTGGAGGGCCCCAGGGATGGAGCGCCCGGCCAGATGGAAATGGCCCGTGCTCCCTCCTAAAATGTCCTCTGTATTTTTAATGAGTCTCAGGCCCGGCTCAGGAATCAATGGGGCTCTTGTCTAGCACAGGAATATGCATAATCCTGGTATTGCTTTTGTTATTTTTTTTTTTAAACTGAGCACAACATAAAACCTTTAAAAAAAATATCCTGCATTTTAAGTCTATAAGGGAAAAATGCTATGAAGAATTTTATGGGAAAAAATCTGTGCCAAGCACCACCTGTACACACGCAGTACGCTTGTGTTTCTCTGAGGTGATTAGACCCCTACGTTTGGCTGGCCTTACCAATGTCAGCTCACTGCTGTGCCGTGAAGTTGCGTGGCTCAGCCCAAGTTGTAAAAATGGTGTTTTCTGGGCTCTTGGTGTTAGCATTGTCCCTAGGTTGTGTTAAGCCAGTGTCTTGGGCTTCCCCACACCCTGGAGCTGTATCACAGGGCAGCTTTATCACAGGGAGTCTCCCTGGATTTTGCCAGCTAGCCACAGACCCCCAGTTCAGCCCCGCATAGCCTTCCTACCACAGAGAGCAGGTGGCAGTTTCCCATCTCTGGGATACAGGAGCATCCAGCCCCTGCTGTGTGCCGTGCTCCATCATACCTGGTGTGGTGGTCTTAAATCTGCTGCCGGGTGGTATCATCTGGCTTGTTCTCACCCAGCCTTCCGTTCCTGTAGGAAGCGGTAAGAGATGGACGCCTGGCCCATGTGCCTCTGTCAACAGAGTGACAGCTTTCCTGGACTGTGTCGGGTCAAGCTGCCTCGCCCCACTGGCTGTGCTGCGCGGGGCTTGGGGACCTGAACACTGAGGGGACCTTTGCAGTTTCCCATGGGGCAGTCGTAAAAGAAGCTTAAAACCACCAGCAAGCAGTTCCTAGTTCAGGGATCAGAGCCTGAGGTGGCCCCACCAGGGCTTGCTCCTAAAGGTTCTGCAAGAGTCCCCTTCCTACTCTTCCTGTTATTAGGGGTGTCTTCTTTTTCTCTCTGTTAGCTCTAAAGCCTTGGTGGGCTCTCACCCCATTTTAGTATCTTGGACCCTAGCCATTCCTGTGGTCACCGGTTTTCTCCCCTTTACTATGTGCTAGTAAGCGTCTGGTTCCCCAACCCCTTGTGTCATACATGTCCCCACCAGGTTCCCAGAAGAGGAGAGGACATCATGGAGGTGAGTAATCTGAATCAGACTTCTCGTGTGATTTCTAGGGGGCTACACAATCTTGTTTCTACCACAAGGATGTGTCTGGGGCTCGCTCTTTTCCCGTCTGTCTCCTGTTTCATTCATTCATTTATTTATTTTGATGTATCGTGGGACCTCATGTGCTAGGCTAGTTCTATATAGCACTGAGTTACAATGCCAGCCCATTTAGAAAAGAAACTTATGGGGCTGGAGAGAATGGCTCAGTGGTTAAGAGCACTGACTGCTCTTCCAGAGGTCCTGAGTTTGATTCCTAGCAACCTTATATGGTGTCTCACAACCATCTGTAATGGGATCTGATGCCCTCTTCTGGTGTGTCTGAAGACAGCTACAGTGTACTCAAATAAAGTAAAATAAAAAAAAAGTGCCTTTATGTATATGAATATTTTACCTCATATAATGAGGTATGGGAATCACATGCATGCAGTACCCGCAGAGGCCAGAAGAGGGCATCAGATCCCTTAGTCTCAGAATTCAGGATGGTGAGGAGCCTTCTTATGAGTCCTGGGGAGAGCAGCCAATGCCCTTAACTGCCGAGCCAATTAACTCACCTGTGCCAGCCTCGCCTCTGTGAGAACCCAGGTTCTTACAAATTCTGTATCCCATAATTCATTGTTTTCTTATTCTGCCTCAGCAGAGATTCAGGGTGTGACTATTTTGTGGGGTCTGCTTTCCTGGGTGGTTGACCTTGCAAATTACATTTGGGGTCAGCCCCTCAGCTTATCTGATTTCACGGCAGTAGTCTGGGGACTGACCGGTGTGCCGGGGTGCCATGGGCTTGGGAGTTATGGGCTGGGATTTCTGGTTAGGCAGACACTCTTGTCTCCACTCTTGTCCCACTCACCTGTCTCCTTCCATCCTGGTATCTCGGCTCCCCACATGGAAGGCAGAGGTCGGTGATGATGGCTACTGTTCATGGTGGCTTTGTTGGGCATTCTGTCAAAGTGACAGTGTCATTTTAGATGTCCTGTCTTCAGACCCCAGGTTTATTTTTAGACAGCCTTCTCTGAGGTGGAGCTACCCAAAAGTTTCAGGCTTGCCCGTCATCCTAAAGACTGGGAGGACCAACCAGTCAGACATCTCAGACCTTTGTTCAGATGATGTCCTATCATGTCCTCTGCATTAATCTGAAGAAACTCATGATTCTTGGACACAGAAGCTCTGAAGGGGTCGGGCCTTGGTTAGCTGTATGTATTTGAGATGGGGTCTCAGGTAGCTCAGGCTAGCCTCTATGTAGCTGAGAGTGTCTGTGAACTCCTGATCCTCCTGCCTCCAAGCTTAGTTTCATGTGATGGCAGAATTTGGGGCCTGTGAGTCTAGGAGGTACTCCACCAACTAAGGACCAGGTAGGTATCTCTCTGAGTCTCTTGGCTTTCCCCGGATTCCAAGACAACTGCTTATGTATGGCCCTAGTCACAGAGGCTATGTTCAAAGCATGAAGAGGTGAGATGTGGTCAGGCAAAGAGGTCCCCAAAGAGTGCAGACTCTTTGAGGGGGAAGGAGGTCCTTAAGTAGTGTCTGGTCCAGAAATAGATCTGCAAGGGATTCTGGGAAAATCAGCATTTAGCTTTCCTACCTAGATGAGCAAGAAGGAGTGAGCTGGAAGGGTATTTAAGAGTGAACTACGCATAAATGCCAAGGCAAACATCAGGGCTGCTTTGGGTTGGCCAAGGATGCCTCAAGAGGGTTCTCACTCCTCCGTGACAGGCACAGGGCTGGCTGAGCCACTTCCGGCTCTGCCTGGGTGGCTGCCACCTTCACTCTGGAGGTGGGCGACATTAAAAATCGGAAGCTAGTCTTTATGCAAATGCACGCCCCACTTTGTCTTAAGATTTTAATTTTTATGTGAATTATTCCGTTTTCCTCCCCCCCTTTTCCCTGTGGAAGAAATCAAGACACCCAGCAGCCGATTAGAGGAATTTTCCAATATTTCTGTTTTGTTGTATCTCTTTCCAGGCCAGGACCCCCTCTAGTACCAGGAAGTAGTCATCAGGTTCCAGTGATGTGTAGTTTTCACATCAAGCTTACAAGCCATTGATACATGAGTCAGACCACATAGGAGAGAGAATGCAGGAGGAGAGAGAGCATCAACGGTAGAGGAACAGCTATGTGGTCAGTCTGGGAAACCCTGAAGGATGTGAAGGTGCCAGCCATGTGTGATCTGAAGGAAGGGTACTACTCTAGGCAGAGGGGACAGTTGGTACAAAGGCTGTGCGGGCCTCTTCCGGGACCAAGGCACCTCTAGAATCTTGGTGTCATTTCTCAGTAACCAACCATTGGGCTGTGTCTTGACCTAGAGACTCCTGGGTCCCATCCCCCTCTCCACTCTCCAAGCCATCAGAAAATGCTGTTCCTTGGCTCTGAGTCCTTCACACTTCCGGATACTTTCCGAAGCCATTATTTTTGTCTTGGTTTTGGAGCCAGTGTCTCAGTACCTCATACTCACAGCTATCCCCAGGCCTCAGCATCTCAAGTGCTAGAATTCTAGATGTGAGCTGGGATACCCAGTGCGAGCCCAGGATTTTCTGATCTGGGCCACATGAGGCCGCATTCCATTCTGTCAGCCCTAAAGGTGAGGGGCCAAGAGTCTGCGGATTCTAATAATTCTCCTCAGACATCCCTCTCTTCCTCTCCATCCCTGTTAGTTACCGTGGCTCTCCGACTCTGGGAGCGATTCTCTTCTGTTCAGTGCCACAGAGCCTCTGTCTTGGCTGCGCAATGCATTGGGCCTCTCTAATGCTGGCAAAATCCTACCCCAGGGTCTTTGCACATTCTCACTCTGCCCCCTGCAGGGCTTCCTCTCAGCCTATGAGATTCCTTCCCTCATTCTCTGCTAAGACTTACTCTGTGTTTCCCCTTTCAGTCCCTCCCATGCTTAAGCATTTCCCGCCCATGCTTAAGCTCCTCCCTTCCACTCAAACCCCGCCCCTGCCCCGCCCCCTCCCATTTACTCTTCTGTATCTCATTTTCTTACAGCTTCCTCATCCATGGGACCACCTGCTTCTGCCCAGGGTGCCAGCCTGGCGTGCCTAAAGAATTCCCTGTGATCATGGGCAGGTCCCTGGGGCAGAACAAGGAGCTGAATGCATGGGTGTTTAGGGAAGAGCCGCATGGCTTCTTGGCAACCTCAGCAGTTGTTACGTAACTGTCTGTAGAGCTGTCTGCGACGGTTCCTCAAGTGGTTATATTTGGTATTTACAGCCTTTCTTTTCCCTCCTGTGAGTTCTCTTGAGAGCTCCGGGGGGGATCGGGGTAGATTTCTGCAGAGAGATGAGTCTCCTGCTGTGGCCCAAGAGGCCCTGGGGTCCTGGAAGTACTGGTCTTGGCTGCAACCCAGCAGCTTGGACACAGGCTGGTGGGGGAGGGGAGGTTTGTCCTGCCAATCACAAGGGGGTAGGGGAAGCAAGGGCCAAAGTGGCAGAGGGCAAAGCTGTGTTCTCTCACAGAGGGCTTGACCTCTCTGAGCCTCCTGGTCCATCAAACACTCCTTTGGGGAAGTCACTGAGAGGACGCACTCCTGGTACAAGGCTGGAACCTCAGGGTCCCAGGGAGAGAACGACCCTGTATTTTTGCAAGGTGTGTGTGAGTCCTGGCTTGTAGCTGTTCCTCCCAGTTTGCTGTCAGTGGGCTTCTTTTATACCTGCTTATAGAAACATTTCAATTAGTGTTATATCCTGGGAACAGAGAGGGATGTGGGGGCAGCTTGTGTCACTGGCTTTGGTGACAAGACAAAAACCAATGTTTTCTTCAAATATCTCTTCTTTGTTCTATACTAATCGAGACTATTTATTTCTCGGTTTGTTTATTTATTTGCTTTTTCAAGACAGGTTTTCCTCTGTGTAGCCCTGGCTGTCCTGGAACTCCCTCTGTAGACTTAAGCTCACAGAGATCCACCTGCCTCTGCCTCCTGAGTGCTGAGATTAAAGGCGTGCACCACTACTGCCTGGTCACGATCTCATTCCGACTGGCCATAGAGAATAAAGATCCAAGGAGTTTAATAGGATGGTCCAGTAGGTAAAGGTGCTTGCCGACGAGGCTGACGACCTCGGTTCGGTCCTCAGGACCTACATGTAGAAGTTGACTTCAGCAAGTTGGTCCTCCGACTTCCGTTCTTTCGCGGTGGGAAGTGTGCACGCGTACACATAAGGAATGTAACCTAAAAACTGAAAAAAAGAATAAGGTACTCCTGGCTGGAAACAGCTATGGCGGTGGCTTGCAAGAGATGCTCTCTGTGGCCAACTTGGCAGCTCCTCTCTCCGAGAGAGCGAGCGTCCTTCCTACTGGCATGGTGCTTGGTGTTTGACACACTTTGGTCAACGCGACATGAGTGGCCAGGATGCAGGCAGACTGTGGGAATGTCTGTTGGGACCAGATTTGCCCCACTAAAGTTCGTTGTGCTATGTTGGATGGTAGGAGATGCTGGGACCCCAGAGTCCTTGCAGCTGGCAGAAATGACTGACTGACCCCAGCCCAGGGCAGCTGACCCTTTACCAGACGGCGGGTGTAAGAACACAAGTAAGGTGCTTTTGAAGCCGTCAAGCCTGGGTGTTTGTTATGCAGCTTTGCTGGCTGTTAATGACATGATCAGACACCATCACAGTGCTA
Source organism: Mastomys natalensis (assembly GCA_021653895.1). Classification (NCBI taxonomy): domain Eukaryota; kingdom Metazoa; phylum Chordata; class Mammalia; order Rodentia; family Muridae; genus Mastomys; species Mastomys natalensis. Next base: position 147,949 of record JAJTUV010000207.1, read on the forward strand.
TCGAGAGATCTTGCTCTACCATAAAGGTCCCTTGTCTCCGAGCCTCTGCCCCCGTGGCCACTGTTTCTTTTTGTCCCTAGACCTGTAGCGTCAAGGCCATGCTTTGAGCACTGTCCAGTGAGAATGAGCTTGCCTTGTATGGGTGGACACAGGTGCAGGCCAGGACAGGAAATTGGTCGTGGGTTGAACAGCTCATTGCTTCTCTTTCTGAGGGAGGTTCCAGGTGCCTTCCCACCCTGTGGCCAGGCATCAAAACAATAGAGTTAGATGTCACTGCATCCTCAAGCATCTGGGTGACACTGCACTGGCCAACAGATACCATATGCCTCTCAAACACACTGTAAGAACTAACCAGGGACTCTTCCCCTACAGTGGCCACCATCAAGTGGGGTTGTCGTGCTTTGTCTGGGTGACTTCCCCACTGATAAGGGAACCCTGGTATCTTAGGGTTTTATTGCTGTGAAGAGACACCATGACCACTGCAACTCTTACAAGGGAAAACATTTCATTGGGGCTGGCTTACAGTTGCAGAGATTCAGTCCATTATCTTCATGGCAGGAAGCACGGCGACATGAAGGTAGGCATGGGGCTGGAGGGGTAGCTGAGAGTGATAGGCAGCAGAAAGTGACTGTGAGCCACTGACCCTGGGCTTGAGCTTCTGAGACCACTCCCTAGAGATGCACTTCCTCCAACAAGGCCACACCTCCTAATAGTGCCACACCCTATGGCCAAGTGTTCAAACCACCACACCTGGCTTCCCTGGGAGTCTCCACAGCCTCTGTCAGTACTCAGATACCACAGTGCTCCATGGGCAAAGATACATACATACATACATACATGTGTGTACATACATATATACATACATTGTACACATACATATATATGTGTGTACACATATATATGTGTGTGTACATACATACATATATGTGTGTGTGTCCAAGATGGCCATGGTAGTCGCACCTCTCTCACCCCAGTACATGAGAGGCTGAAGCAGGAGGATCAGGAGTTTCAGGCTAGCCTACCTTAGAAAACCCAACCCAAAGAAACCAAACCAAACCAGCACAATCAAAGTTTCCTTGAGGTAGAAGAAGACTACTAGACAATAAAGGGGATCCTGGTGGGTTAGAGGCAGAGAGAGAGAGAGAGAAGTATCTGGGTGATCCAGGCCCTGATGGAGAGTCTGAGAGTATCCAGGTCTCTTCACCTGCACCATTTGGTCAATGTGGAGTAAGTCAAGCCCTGGCTTCCTCCTCTGCTAAATGAAGTAAAACACTCCATCTTACAGGGACTGTATGTAAGTGGCTTGTCATGTTGGAAACACACTGTAAACAGCAAGACAAGAATCAGCATTCTAAGCTGATTGGATAGTTGGTGACCCTCCGCCAGGTGTGAGCTCACATGCCCATGTTTTCTCCTGGAAGCTCATGATGGGTGCTGGCATGCTGGAAGAACTTACTGGAACATTCCAGAATGATACTCTTGAGTGCCTGACACTTTGGGCTGTGACTGCTGTCACCTCTCTCAGACTATTACCCATGAGAACTTGGGGCAGCTGGGGGTCTAGGGTGAAGATATGGGACTTGGGTGTGGTCTGGACAGAGTGGGGTCCTTCCAGGCCTACAGTCAGCCAATTATAGTCTATTCCTGGGCACAGTGACCATCCAATGATAAGCATCCTGTCACCAGCCAGCTGGTGGGCCCCTCTGCTCTACCTCAGTAGGAATTGTGGGTAGGTGAGGAGACATTCCTTCCAGGGCCCTAGAGTGCCCAAGACCCAGAGGTGGGGCTGGTGAGACCCAGAGGCTTGGTGCCCAATGAGAGATCTGGAGACTCACTGTTCTAGGCTTAAGCCAGAGACTTGGCTCTCGGTTCTCCCATTGGAGACTCATCTCTCTGTGCTTTAACCCTGGTACTTGGCTATTTCTGTAATTCCCAGCTTCCATCAGCTTGCAGCAGCACCAGGAGCAGGCAGTGTGCCTGCTTATGTCACAGCTCCTGGATGGTCCTCAATGCTGGGACAGTGACAATGTCCCAGCTCTCCTGCCCCAGCATGTGAAGACCTGTGGCCTATAAGTCCAGGCTGCAATCAGTATCTAAACTGCTTCCTCATGCTTTCTACCTTTGGCCTCACCTCTTCCCCCTTACCTGCTTTCCTGTTTCGTTCCTCCAGCCCTCTTTGTTTCTCTCACCTCCGTTCCTCCTCCCATCTGTCTCAGGTGCTACCGGAACTCTTCGGCTTCCCTCTTGCCACTGCTGTTGGTGTGGCTGCCACCACCTCTTCTGGAACTGTGGCGGCAATCGAGGAAGTGAAGGGGCAGTCTCACAACCCAAACTTGAAGGAAGCAGAGAAGGCCACAGGGTCTGGAGTTGTGAATTAGCTATGGGGCTGCCAGCTGCTGCCATTAGTGGGTGGGAATTTGAATGTGTGCGCGTTCATGCTCTCCTTTTTGTGTGACTCGCTCCACCAGTTCTACTCATGATAAATCCTAAAAGTGGGCAAGCACAGGCTGGAGAGATGGCTCAGCAGTTAAGAGCACAGACTGCTCTTACAGAGGTCCTGAGTTTGGTTCCCAGCACCCATGTCAGATGGATTGCAACGTTTTAAACTCCAGTTCCAGGGGATCTGTTGCCCTCTTCTGGCCTCTGTGATTACTGCATTCATGTGCTCTTTGAACAGGCCCCTTCTCCTTCCCCACCCCGCATGCATGTGCACACCACATATATAAAAATCTTAAAGAAAATCCTGGGTCTAAAAAAATTAGACCCAGGAAAGGTCTAATTAGGAAATATAACCACCCCAGACATCAACATCTTAGTCTCTTTTGAGGAAAAGAAAACACTAAAGGGGCCCTTGCAATAAGGGTTTATCATCAACACCAAGACATTATTGACATTTTTTTTCAAGACTTATTTACTTTATGTATATGAGCACACTGTAGCTGTCTTCAGACACACCAGAAGAGGGCATTGGATTCCATTACAGATGGTTGTGAGCCACCATGTGTTTGCTGGGAATTGAACTCAGGACCTCTGGAAGAACAGTCAGGCTCTTAGCCACTGAGCCTTCTCTTCGGCCCCCAATTTATTGGCATTTAGAGGCTCTGTTCTTACCCAGACACCCTCAAGGGTTATTTTATCATCACTGTGACCTTACTTCTTGCCTGTATCTCCTGCTCTTTTACTGCCAAGAAGAACCTTCTCATGTACCTTGAAGATTCTGAGTCATGACACCAGCTGGACCGGAAGCCACAGACTCTGCAAGCCCTGAGTCCCTACTTACTTAGGGTTTGTCATTATGAAAATGGCATGGCTGAGCCCTGTGGTTCAGGGGGAAACACATCTCTCTTGTTGGCTACACGTAGTGATGAGAAGAGCTGGTTGCTTACGGCCAGCTTTGCTCGGAATATCACATGGATCACAGGTGTTCCCTCCACAGACAATCCCAAGGTTTGCTCTGGGCTAGGGAATCACCTTCCACCACAGGGCTATGGACTCCTCACACCCTAGAAGCTAATTAGCACAAATCCTGGTGTGACACTAATCACTCTCTCATTTCCCCCTCAGGAAGTGCTCCTGAGCAAAGAGGAGAGAATAAGTTGAATTTATGAGAGCTAGAAATGATTTAAAATCCATGTAGGCAGAGGTGGTCAAGAGACAAGGCATCCACATGGGAGAAGCCCATGGTATCCCGAGGATCCAGGCCCCATGTGCAGATAGAAGGATAATGGATTTCTCCAAAGCGTCTGGATTCAAACACTGTGAGAGAGGCTGGTGAGGTGCTCAGGGGTAGAGCACGTGATAGAGCGTTCTGGTTATGGGTGGACCTCCAGCACTCAGGCACACACACATCCCCAAAACCCAACCCAACCAAACCCAAACAAACAAACAACAACCAAACAGTAGCAGCAACAGCCACAGCGGCAGTGGTTTTCAAGAGTATTATAATAGTCTGTGGCCTCAGCTCCAGAGGACTTGCTGCCCTCTTCTGGCCTTTACAGGTACTGCACACATGTGGTGTACATACAGGCAGTCACATACTACTACACATAAAATAAGTGTGTGTATATATATATGATATGTATATATATATGAATGATATATATGATATGTATATATGAATGATATGTATATATGAATTACATATATATATATGAATTACATATATATATGAATAATAACATTGGAGGTGGCAATGATTTTCCAAAACATGTATATTTCATCATAAACATCTCAATATTTACAGATTTGGGGTGGGTAAGGAGTTAATACTGTTAGAATATTTCATATAGTGAGCAAATGGGACAGCGTGTTAAGTGTTAAAACTGAATCAAGGAACTGAAGGGGCTGGAACTATCACTCCATCCTTAAAGCCTGAGGGTCACAATCAAAACTTCTAGGAAGCAGAGAAGACTGGGTCTGGAGCTGTGAATTAGCTCTGAGGCTGCTGGCTAGGATACACACACACACACACACACACACACACACACACATATATACACATATACATATATGTACACCATTGCTCTCTTCAGACACACCAGAAGAGGGCATCAGATCCCATTATAGATGGTCATGAGCCACCATGTGATTGCTGGGAATTGAACTCAGACCTCTGGAAGAGCAGTCAGTGCTCTTAATCACTGAGCCATCTCTCCAGCTTGTGTTTTCTAAGGAGGCTTATATTAGACAAATCTTGACGTGATTCCTTCCCCACAGTGTGAATTTAAGGGTGCATCCTGAGCACTGGCCATGCATAAGAAAAAAAGCTTAGAGCCGTGCGGTGTGTGCATGCCTTTAATCCCCGCACTTGGGAGGCAGAGGCAGGCGGATTTCTGAGTTTGAGGCCAGCCTGGTCTACAGAGTGAGTTCCAGGACAGCCAGGGCTATACAGAGAACCCTGTCTCAAAAAAAAAAAAAACCAAACCAACCAAAACAAAACAAAAAAAAAAAACCAGAAAAAAAGCTTAGATTTTCCTTTGCTCTTTCCCTTTTTCTGCCTCTGTCTTCCTCCCTTTCCCCTTCCATGTGTGTGTGTGTGTGTGTGTGTGTGTGTGTGTGTGTATGTGCGCGTGTGGCATACGTGCGTGTACTCCCATGTTTTTGCACGCATAGAGGCTGAAGCAGAACATCAAGTGTCCACCTCTCACTTTCCACCTTAAAGCCTCGAGACGGGGTCTCCCACACTCTCTGTTCTGGGTAATGTATCCAGCTGTCTCTGCCCCACATTTCAAGGGTGTTCTGGGCGCCTCTGGTGCCTCAGGCTTTTCACACAAGTACAAAGCATTGGGTTCAAACTCAGTGCTTCAGGGTTGCACATCAGATGCTTTTACCCACTGAACCATCTCTCTGCCCCTTTCTTTCCTTTTTTCTCCTCCCTCCCTCTGCAACCCATTCGGCTCCACTTCTGAGCCACACTCCAGCCCCAAACCTTTGTTTTTCCACAGTGAAACGCTGCAGGAGGCTCCTCGGTTTTTCTTCAGGGAAACTCATGGAACTGAACAAGGACTCCCCTAAGGGCAGGGCCACCAGCATCTTTCAAGCTGTCACACAGAGAAACACTTATTACACGGCAGGAGGGATGCTTTCAATGTAGAATACCCCAGAAGCAATGCAGTCATGTGACCATGCCTTCACGTGACACTCTCACTGAGGGGTTGTCTTAGTAAAGGTTTTACTGCTGCGAACAGACACTATGACCAAGGCAACTCTTATAAGGACAACATGTAATCAGGGCTGGCTTACACAGGTTCAGAGGTTCAGTTCATGATCATCAAGGCAGGAGCATGGCAGCATCCAGGCAGGCATGGTGCAGGAGGAGCTGAGAGTTCTACATCTTCATCTGAAGGCTGCTAGGAGAAGACTGACTTCCAGGCAGCTAGAATAAGGGTATTAAAGCCCAAACCCACAATGACACACCTACTCCAATAAGACCACACCTCCTTATAGTGCCACTCCCTGGGCAGAACATATACAAACCATCACAGGGGTGGGTAGAGAGGACAGGAAGAAGGGCATGGGATGCATACAAAGACAACCCAAGCGTCATCTCTTGGGGCCAAGGTTCTGTTTCCTCAGGATCTACAGTCCTGAGTCTGTGTCCGGAACATGGGATTTGGAAAACTACTTAACCCTCAAAAATAGGAGAAGCACGGTGTGTGTGTGTGTGTGTGTGTGTGTTCTACCTTTTGTATATTCAGGTTGTTCTGTTGAGAGCTAAGTACGCATGACTGACTGTCCATTCCGGACTCTCCCAGAACCGGCATCTCTCATCCAGGCTGCTTTTGGCTCCAAGTCACGGATGCCTGACACAGCGTATCCTTTCAGAAGATGCTCTTTACAGGATCAGTCCGGCTGCTGAGGACACGGTGGCTAAAACGGTTTCTGGAAAACAGGTTTTCTTTCCTCCGCCATTAGCTGCTGCTGGTGGGCAACGTCGTAAGTGGTAACCGGAGCCCCTTCCATCACACCCTCAGTCAGCGAGTGTCCAGACGGACCGTCACCTCTCCTTCAGTCGAGGGGTGAAATCTTTGCTCTGTTTGCCTTTCCTTTAGTTTACATTTGAGTAGAAGCCAGAGATGCAGAGTCTGCAGATATCCCAAAGGCTGCTGAGTGAACCCAGCCCAGTGGTCCAGGTGTGCAACGTGAGGCTCTGTGGACTTTGTCACCTTGAGCATGTTCGAATGCTCTGGCTTCGTCTGTGACTGTCAGCTTCATCTTTTTAGCTAGTACATTTTGCTGATAATTACCCTGGAGTCCCAGGTGTCTTCACAGCTTTTATTATTATTTTAATAACCACTATTTTATATGTACGGGTGTTTTCTCTGCATGTTTGTCTGTGAGACACATGTGTGCAATGCCCACAGAGACCAGCAGAGGACACTGGAACCCCTGGAACTGGAGTTACTGATGGTTGTGAGCTGCCATATGGGTGTTGGGAATCGAACTTGGGTCCTTTGGAAGAGCAGACACTCTTCTCAATCTCTGAACCATCTCTCCCAGCCCCTGACCCACACCTCCTGCTCCTGAGCACCTAGGGGTCAGTCTCTCCCCACAAGAGTGGAGGGGTCACAAGGGATTTTCTGCTTAAGCACTTCTCCCCTATTGGCCAGTTCATATACACTCTCCCAGCTTACATCTTTAACTGCAGCACTTGGGAGGCAGACGCAGATGGAGCTCTGTGAGTTTGAGGTTAGCCTGGTCTACATAGTGAGTTCCAGGACAGGTAGAACTACATAGTGAAACCATTTTGATTTTTATTTTTTGTTTTGTTTTTTGGAGACAGGGTTTCTCTGTGTAGCCCTGGCTGTCCTGGAACTCACTCTGTAGACCAGGCTGGCCTCGAACTCAGAAATCCACCTGCCTCTGCCTCCCAAGCTGGGATTAAAGGCATGCGCCACCACCGCCCAGCTCATTTCGATTTTTAAAAAAGCTATTATTGTGTATGACTAGGAGGTGGGAGTGGTGGCGGTTTCTCTGTGGCACAGCACACGTGTGGCAGTCAGTTCTCTCCTTCCATTGTGGATTCCAGGGACGAAGTGGGTGTGTGGGGTTATGTTGTTTCCTGCTGAGCTTTCTCGCTTTCACAGCTTCTGGGGACTTCTGGCATCCCATTAACCTGCTCTCCAATCCTGAGTTTCATTCCTTCTTCCTACCTATCTTCCTTCCTTCCTCCCCTCCCTCCCTCCCTTCCTCCTTCCCTCCCTCCATACTTCCCCTTCCCTCCTTCTTCCCTGGATTGGCATTCGGGGGTTCCTTGTGTCAAGCCTGGTGCATGATCTAGCCAGGGTCCCAGCTATTAGGGAAAGCCAGAGTGGTAACAAGTGTTCTGTAGAAGAATAAAACTAGGAAGGAAGCTGGGAATGTGACTCAGTGGGTAGAGTGCTGACCTAGCATGCACAAAGTCTTGTGTTTGATCCCCACTGCATACAATTGTTGGTCCAAGGCTGTCTGTCATCCTAGCACTCTGGAAGAGGCAGGAGATCAGCAGTTTGAACACTTCAGAAAGAGAGAAGGAAGGCCCCTTCTCTCCATCAGAAGTCCACTTGTCACAGAACGGAAGTCTTGAAATATCTGACTCTTAGCGCTGGCACACTTCTATTTCGGGAGAGCCTCAGCCCCAAGCTTTCCTGATTCCCCGGGGTGAGGACCTGCACCACCTCGGGGGTGTACTGCCAGCTTTGGCCACAAGATGGTACTGTTGCTCTTTGCCGGAAGCCCATCGGCACCGGGACAGTGCTTTAGAGGCCTGGGAGGATCTGAAGGGGACAGCCACCTGCTAGGTAGGTGTGGCTGAATCAAGGCCAGGTTAGATCTTCCTCACCACACTATAGAACCAGGGGTCAGTCATTTCTGACCTCAGCTTCTTTGTGTATGTATAGGACCTTGGGGTCCTGCCTGATACTCCCAGGCCAGGTGAAACTTGGGATTTGAGGTTGGGCAGGGGTGAGAAGATGAATTTGACGAGGGAGTTACGGGGCTTCCTGGTTATACCGTCAGCTCCTCAGCTCTTCTGGGCCTTTCAGATCATGGAAGGCTTTCCCTCTGCTCAGAATTTCCATAAATACTGTCAGAAACACAGGCTGCAGAGATGCTCAGAAAGAGTTAGGAGTTTATATACCCCACAAAAACAGACCCCCTCCTTCCTCTTTGTGGTATGACATCATCACCAGCAAGGGTCAGCTGGGGGCTCACTCCAGCCCAGGTCTACCTTGGATAAACAGAGAGGCTCTCTGAGATGTGATGAGGTGGTGGTGGGGGTAAGGTAACCGATGTCTTTCACCATACCTGGGACTTTACGGATCTTGGCTTGTGGCTTTGCTGGATGGATTCATGACTGCCTTCCATACATACACTATGCCTCTAACAAGGAAGCCATAGATTCCCTCTGGTCACAGATCCTAGCTCTTGATGACCTGGTCCAATACACCCTGGCCTCCCACTGGCTCTGGCTACAGTCTGAGTTATCTCTATCATGGGGCTGCTGTTCACCCCCTGATCCCCAAGAGTGGCGGGCGTGCTGTGTTGACTTTCTGAGTCACCAACCATCTAGCCCAGGCCTTGCACACAGAAGGTACACAGCTAAGAGGTATTCGAGAGTAAATGAAGGGAAGACAGAAGACGTGACTGGAGAGGCACCCAGAAGATCCTGAGGCTGGGCAGCATTCTCCACAGCCATGGTCACTGAGAGGGGACAGACAGACCCTCCGAACTCAAGGAGAAACTCAGAACCCACTGTCCACCCATGGATGCTTTTGCCAGGAGCACGGGCAAAGACAGGATTCCCTAAGAAGGAGGGCTGCAGGCAGAGCAGAATTTGTTCTTGATAACTAACCTGGTCTAACACCAGGCACCTGCTCCTTTTTCTTTTCTTCTTCTTGTTTTTATCATGGAAGAGCCTGGAGCTGCCTGGGCTAATAAGTCCCTACTAATGAAGTAGGTCCGCCAGCCCCCTCACCAGCTGGGCAGGCTGGAGTGTTCTGATGCTCGCCCAGGGAGGCAAATCAGAAACCGGGTGATAATGGCTGCAATGAGCAAGAGGGTGTTGTCCTTGGTGGATCGGGTCAGGGGTTTCCTGTGTGTATTCCTGGGGATACCAGCTAGTGGCTGCCGTGCCTTTCTGTCTCAGCTTGGGAAACTGAGGCTCTGGGAGGCTTATGAGTTTTGGCTGCCCTGGGTTTTACAGACAGGGCTGGGTTCTCAGCTGGACTGCAGTCTGCATCACCCCAGTTGACCGATTTGAGGTCTGACCCATTTTTCCACGCCAAGCCGGGACACCAGAAACTGGTGGCAGGGTTGGGCAGAACTGAGACTTTAATTCAGGTGGGTAGACACCACAGCCTCTGGCTCTGCAGCCTGGTGGAGGGAACTTCCAGGGCCTCTCAGAGAAGCACCTCAGAGCTTCCCTGCTTCAACCTGTCGCCTGGACTAGGCTGTGCATTCAGAGGGGCTGTAGTTTCTTGGTCCCTGTAAGCTGGGACTCTCTTCCCACGCCTGGATGAAGCCTGGCCCACCTCGTGGTCAGATCGGACGACCTGCCCTGGTGGGGGAGTCGTGCCTCTCTCCTCCCCCCTCCTTAGCACACGAAGAGCGCTCTGATCTGCCCGATGCTGGCAGACACTCTTGCCGGCCCTCAGGGCACACCACATCCATCACGTGCCCTAGTCTGCGCTCAGCGATCTATCCCTCACAGACGCCTTCTTTGCAGGTCCTTCTGTGGCACGCTTGTCATCTCAACCTCGGGACGCCCAGCGTTGCGCTCCCAACACACCCTGGCAACCCGGTCCGCACTCAACACGCCCCCTCTGTCCCTGCCCGACTACCTATTCGGGTTTCCACAGGCCTTGGCGGTCCTGCGCCCTCCCCTGGGAGTGAGTGACACATCCTGCCGCTTAACCGCTGGGTGGCCGCCTGGTGCCTTGGCCCGGGGTGGTGGTGGGGAGGCGAGGGGAAGGAAGGGCACCTCCCTTCCTCCTCTTTCTCTATCTCTGGGCTTGGTCTTCCTCTCTCTTCCTCTATGCCCCATTCCTCTTCTTCCTCCCTTCCCTTCCTCCTCTAATCTCCTTCCCTCCCTAACCCCATCCTCCTCCCTCTTCTAGTCCCATTCCTCCTCCTCCTTTTTTCCTCCTCCTCCCTCCTCCCTTCTCCCTCCTCCTCCTTTCCTGTCCTCCTCCCTCCTCCTCCCTCCTGGCTGCTCCCCTCCTCCTCCCTCCTCCCTCCTCCCTCCTCCCTCCCTCCTCCCTGCTCGGCTCGCTCACTCTCGCGCTGGCTGGAGGGGCGGCCGGCAGCTGGCGCTGGCCAAGGCGGCGGCGGGATGGGATGCGCGCTGGGGCGCAGGAGCCGCGGCGCCGGCGGGGGCCGCGCAACTCGGGCCAAGTGCAGGGCGGGCGCGCGCTGAGCCCGGGTGCCGTCTGCAGCGGCGGCCGAGCGCGGAGCTGAGAGGTGCGGGAGGCGGCGGCGCAGGAGCGAGCGGAGCCCGGCGCCGGCTCCCGGGAGGACCATGCGGGCCCCGGCCGCGTCGCTCGGGCTGCTGCTGGCGCTGAGCGCGCTCCGCTGCGCAGGTAACGCGGCCGCGTCCCCTCCCCGACCCCGCGCGCAAAGTTGCTGCCTGGGTCCCAAGTCCCGGCGGCCGCCGCCTCCTGCTCTTGGCGGGTCTGGGGAGCCCCGGGCGGCCCAAACCCCGCGCGCGTCCCCTTTGCCTCCTCTCCAGTCCCACCTGCCCTTCGCATCCTTTTGGGGCTCCGGGAGCCACAGGCAGGACTCCCTGAAATCCCTCCTCCTCACGCTGCCTGGCACCCGGACCCCAGGGTCTGCTGGAGATGTGGTGGCCCAGTGTTCGTGGACCGCTGTCCTGTTGTCTGGACACCTGCGGGGCCTGGAGGTCGTCTGGGCTGGCCCTGTCTGGCTTGGCTGCAGTCCTTCCCGCGCCTGGTTACCTCCAGTCTCCATCCTCCCAAAGCCACCCGCTTACCCAAGTGGCTCCCGCTGTCTCCCAAGTAGCTTCCGCAGGCAGCCAGGTGACCCCGCCGCTCACCCTTTGGAAGCGCGGGTCGTCCCAGCACCCTGACCCATACGTGGTCAAGCAGGACCGGGAGCGTGGTCGGAGCAGGCACCTAGTTGATGTCTAACGTGAAGCTGTTCATAGCCCTTGCCCCGGGATCGGCGAGTCTGGCTCCAGGCTGGCACCTGCGCAGCTGTCGCCTAAACCCGCGAATGGGGAAGTCAGAATAGCCAGGTATATGCTGTTTGCAGTCTGGGCTGGAGTTGTCTAGGTTCGGCCACCTCGGTGTTGCTACGTGTTGGTTGTAGAGGAAGCTTATCCTAACATGACAGTAGCCCCCTCCCCCACCCCAGGCAAGTGGAGACAATCCCAAAGGCTGGAAGAAGCGACAGTCACGAGCCATGTTCATGTGCGTATGAGGGCTGTATTCTCCAGACCTTTAAAACCCACGGTTTGGGAGCAGGTAGCTTTAGACCGAGAGCATCGCTTCCCACTCCTTAAAACCGACCGCTCAGACACCCGGAACGCAGAAGGAAAATGCATCGTCAACTTTGAGGCTCCGACCGCCTGGGTGAGGTCGCACTTAGGAGCAAGCCTGGATGCCAACTTGTTTTGAAGGATGACTGTGCATAGGCAAAAGTAAATATTGCTTTCCTTCCAGATGACCTCAAGTGACCCCAAATATTTACTAAGACTTTCCCCCCTGGAGAAACAGTGGATAGCCTTGGGTTTTGGCTGGACCCCCGGAGGATGGCTCTGGTCTTAAAGTGAAGGGCTCTTCCTTGGTGCTGTTAATGAGCAGCCTCGAGCTGTTTAGTTCTTGGCGCTCCCCTGCGGCCTGGAGAGGGGGCACTGACGGGGGTCCAGGCCATTTCCTCAGAGCGGAAGCTCTGAGGACGCGTTTGCCAAAGTGCACAGTCCCTTGGACTTGAAAATTACAGTGTTGTGGCTATTTTCTCTCTCCACGGGGGTCAGCGTTCGCCTGGCTGTGCTCAGAAGCCATTCTGGGCAACCTTGAAGGAGGAAGCTGCCTGTCTCTTGCCTTGTGCCAGGACGTGTCCCCTCACCCTGTCCAGCCCCACCCAGCTACAGAAGAGCCGGTGCGTGGATGGCTCTGGGAGGCTTGGGGGGGGGGAGTAGAAGAGAGGATGTGCCACCCCTGGGAACTCATTCCTGGCCCTGCGATGAGGTGTCAGCGCTGCTCCCGCTGCAGAGCTTTCCATGCCTGGGGTCCTTGGTTGCCCATGCCTTCCACACCGGTTCCCACCAGGGACAGAAAGAGAAACACAGTTTGCTAAGTCTATATTTAGCTCCAAAACAAGGGTGATGTTTCTGAAAGAGCTGCCTACACTTGGTTGGTTGGTTTGGGAGTTAACCAGCTTCATTCTAGAACTGGCTGCATTTTCTAGATCGTTTCTGGACCAACCTTGGACTGGCTGAGACCCCGGGAGAGGGGCTTGGAAGAGTTCAGCAGTACCAAGGCTCTCCCATGGCTCACGCTCTATCGCCTGTGCCCTCTTCCTGCGTGGGCAGCTACCCCGGGAAGGAGAGTTGTGGGCGGACTTCTTGGAGCTTCGTGAGGGCTGAAGCATACGGAATTGCACTTGGTTGAAGTCAGCACCAATCCTCCGGCTTAGCGACTAGGGGGCCCCATCATTTAAACCGTGTTTGTTCATGCAGTGGCTTTGGAAGTTAGTGATGCAGCGACAGACCACGTCCCCTGGGGGAAATTGACCACCCTTGCTTTGTTGACCCTTGATGCTTTTGTTTGGAGAAGGCGTTTGTGGAATGGGGCGGTAGGGCTCTCCCCGCACCTCCCCCCGCACCCCACCCCCAGCCTTGCTAGTGACAAGTTTGCAATTGTAGGGACGGCGCTGTTGGCTTGCAAGTCACAGGGCTTAGTCCGGCTTGGCCCCCGTGCAGTGGCGAGTGGTCTATTTGTTCCTCATTACACCATGTCTTGGGAAGGGATGGCCCTGTGGTATGAGGAAATGGGAGTGGGGGAAAATGCTAATTCCGTCGCAGCCTCCAGTGATTTAATGGCACTTGGGACCTTCCCAGAGTAAATCATCTGGCACCTCTCCTTCAGCCAGTGGCAGGAACCTGGAGGCGTGGGGCTTCCTCAGGAGCTCTGCTTTGGTGACTGGAGCCAACAAAGAGCGCGGTGGTTGCCATGATCCTAAGGACAAAAAGGAGCCCCGTTCTTTGCTGGCTCGGAGTCTGGGAGGGTGGTCTCAGGCTGTAAAGTTCTTAAGGGTTTCCTTCCCAGAGAGCCCCGAGTTCTGGGTAGCCTTTTCTCGCCTGGATCTCACTTTGAAAGGGGATGGAGGGAGTCCATTTCCCTCCAGGCCTGTGAGGAGGCGGAGGAGGAGGAGAAGGAGAGGCTTAGGTACCACCAGCAGCTCTTGGGAGAAAGTGGTCCAAAGCAGATAGGCGTCTCTGAGCACAGCCCTGCTGCAGGGGAAGCTGAGGCCAGCCAGAGGGTGTGAATTTCTGTCAAACTGGGACCCCTGTCCACTGGCTAAAGCTCTGTCTTCTTAATTCATTGTCTTGGACTGTGTGTGTGTGTGTGTGTGTGTGTGTGTGTTTGATACAGGGTCTCACTATGTAGCTCTGGCTGTCCTGGAACTCACTCCAGTCTACAACCAGGCTGGCCTCGAATTCAGAAATCCGCCTGCCTCTGCCTCCCCAGTGCTGGGATTAAAGGCGGGCGCCACCATAGCCTGGCTTGCCCTAGACTTTCTAACCTTACACACGGGGATTGGCTGGTAGGGAATTTTCCACTTAAGGAGTCTCAGGCTGTGGCAGCAACAGCCCTTTGATGTGGCCCAAGTAGGAACCTGAAAGATAAGGATAGGAATCAGAAGGGTGCCAGTGCTGGCGCTGGCGGGAATCGGGACTCTGAGGCTGCGGTCTGTGTGGCAGGTTCTGGGAGCATGCGCCCTTGTAGGTGGGCGGGGCCTCTTCTTCAGTCTATCGGCCAGGCTACTTACAGGGAAGGCTAGGCAAATGTAACTTCCCTCTGTATGTCATGACACGTGCACCCTCCCAAATGATACTTAAAAAAAAAAAGGCAAGATATTGACAGGCCCTCCCCCCACACTCCTGCCCTCTGCATCCTGGTCCCTTGTGATCTCATGGTTTGCCCTTCCCCCTTTTGTGTGTATGTATATAGGAGTCAGAGATAATATCAGGTGTTCTCCTCAAGGACACTCTACCTTGCTTTTTGAGACCTCTCACTGGGCCTGGAGTTTACCAATTAGTCTAGGCTGTCTGGCCAGCGAGCCCAAGGGATCTTCCTGTCGACAGTGGTGTTGGCTTTTTAGATGGATGTTGGGGATTGAACTCAGGACTGTATGCTTTCCTGCAAGCACTTTACTGACAGCCACCTCTAGAACCTCTGGTTCTTCCTCTTGAAAGGTATCCCCGGAATCAGTAGTGATGTAGGCTGGTTCTGCTCTGTGGGTTATTTTGAGTCTTTTCTAGATGGGGATCCACTAATTTGTAACAGATGAGGAAACTGAGGCTGGAGAGGCACAGAGTTGTATGACTACCACAGATGTCTATAGCAGCGTTTGCATCTCAAAGTTTCCCTTAGCTACTGTGGTCTCTGTATGAACATTCATTTCAGGATAATTTATTTCTTCTTAACTGATGATGTGTGCACGGCTGCCAGCCACCGTGGTGTGTATGTGAAGGTCAGAGGACAGCTTGAGAGATTTAATTCTCTCCTTCCGCCTTTAAGTGAGTTCTGGGGATTTGAACTCAGGTCCCCTGGCTTGTGCAGCAAGTGCTTTTACCCACTGAGCCATCTTGCTATTCCTGAATCTTGGGGGGTGGGGTGGGGTGGGGTGTGATACTGGTTTGGACTCAGGAACTTAGGGTTGTGTCTCTTCCTGAGGAGAAAGCTGTGTCTCTCATGAGCTCTTCTGCTCGGGAGAAACTTGTTTTTTCTCATGTCTGCCCGGTGGAAGCTTCCGCTGCTTGCTTACATAGGAGCCAGGTATTTGGGAAGACAGAAAAGGTGAGGAAGACCTACCTGAGGAGGTGCTGGTCACACTGGGGACATCTAGCATGGCAGTCTTCCTCCTCCTTCCTTATATGGATAAAAACATCAGTAAGTGAAATAAGCCAGACTCAGAGAGAGAACTATCACATATTTTCTCTCATTTGTAGATCCTAGATTTTATATAGGTACATAGAGTCATATCGTACATGTACATGGGATGTGGAGACAGCAGGGAGGCTTCAGGGAATGATGGGAATGATGGGAAGAGAGGGGAAAAAGGAGAGGGTACGTGAATGTGGCCACAGGGTGGGTGCATTTGTCCTTGAATGTCTATGGAAGCTGTTACTATGTTCAATATGCCACTTAAAAAGAGACATTTAAACCACAAATGGTGATGGGTGTGGTGGTGTAGACCTTTAATCTCAGCATGCAAGAGGCAGAGACGGGGAATCCTTGTGAGTTGGTGGTCAGTGAAGTCCACATAGTGAGTTCCGGGCTAACCAGGGGTACGTAGTGAGACCCTGACACTCTCTCTCTCTCTCTCTCTCTCTCTCTCTCTCTCTCTCTCTCTCTCACACACACACACACACACACACACACACACACACAACCCATCAAAATTGAGGAGCTGGACAGAAGGCTAAATTGGTTATGTTCTTGACTCTTATGCAGGAGACCGGAGTTGTTTGTTTGTTTTGTTTTGTTTTTACCTGAGACCCCCACATTACCAGAAAGGACCAACTCCTGGAGAAGAGTCCCAGGCAGAGGAATGGGGCCTCTTGCATCTCTCTGCCGAGTGCCTGCAACACAAGGACTCTGGTGCCGTATCCACTCACTCATGTGTTCACTCCTCATCCAACAATCACATATTTATCATCACTGGACACTAGGGATGTGACAGGGGACAAAGGGGCTGCTTCCGTCTCATGGGAGGGGCTGTCAGTCTCAGAAGCCAACAGCAAATCGAGGGAGAGATAAACACCTGCTTAGTGGCCCAGGGCAAGGTTGAGGCCACTTATGTCCCCTCTCCAGTGCTTAATTCTGCATCGCCCACACAAGGCTTGGTGCACCCTCCCTTACCATGGGAAAGAGAGAAAAGTCCCATCCTGTCTATGTAATTCCAATGCCTTCTCTTTGCCCAGCCACCTAGTTCTCTATTTGGGATGCTTGAACCAAACTCCTTCCCTGATGCCAGCCTTCTTGGCGGACGGATGCCCTCTCTCTCCCCATGCTCTGTGCCCAAAAATAGTTACATAAAAAAATCAATAGAACCTAGTCGGGCTCACTAAGGTTTATGACTGAGGGTGATGGAGTGTGAGTCTCACTGGGAGCCCAGAGGCTCGTAGCTTTAGCCTAATTAACCCACTGGGAACTCAATCTGGTGGCTAGCCCAGTCTCCTGACCTGGGAAGGATGGCTTGTGAGCACTGGTCCCCAGGGTCGGCTCTGGGCTCCTGTCCTCTAGCTGGGAATCCTTGTATGCTGTGTGTCATTCTCTGCAGGCACTCCTAGGGTTGCTAAGGAGCCAAGTGGCTGGGGTGGTGGTGGGGGGATGTTCCCGGTATCCTCTGGCCACCTATGGGTGGCCATCTAACCCCCAGACCTTTCCTCTTAGTTGCTGCTCTTTAAAAAACAGGTACCGTCAATATAGCAGGTTTGGGAGTTTCCACGGGAAATGGTGAGATCTGACGTCCAGCAGGGTGGCTCACAGCTGTAATCATAGCATGCAGGGGGCAGAGGCAGGAGGATCACTGCAAATTCAGGTTCAGCCTGGGCTATGTAGATTCAGAATAGTATGTGCTACATAATGCGCACTCGCACGCGCATGCGTGCAGACATGCAGTGATTGGGAAGTTCTGAGCAATGTTCATCTCTGGCTCCGGCCAACCATCTTCCTTATAACCTTCCTCCAAACCACCTCACCCCGGGTGCACATCCTTATTAATTCTGACACATTTTTATTGCACTTTCCTGAGACAAGTGACACCAGGCCGAAGTCCGTGACCTAGGTAGGCTATGGCATGAAGGCGGCAGATGTTAAACCATTGGTAATTGGGAACATGGCTTCCTCATAGGAGGTTCTGCAGAAGACACTGCAGACAAGGGTACCTGGAAAAGATGAGGTTTGTCATTTTCAGTGGGTTCCAACAGTAGCACTCAAGCCAAGGCCTGAGGAGACGACCGGGAGGGCTGGGACGGAACATGGAGAAGGAACAGTAGATACGAAGCCCCAAGGGGGAATGTCCTTCACAGGGACAAAGAGCAGAAAAGAAACCAGTGAGGTTTGTCTAACTGAGGAGAGGCTAAGGCTGGGAGATGAGGGGTGTTGAGATGGCTCAGGGTAAGGGAGCTTGCTGCCAAGCTGGCACCTATGTTTGAGCCTTAGAACCCACACGATGCAAAGAAAGAACAGAGTCCTGCAAAGGAGGTCCTCTGACCTCCACATATGCAGCATGGCACACGTGTGCTTATGTGTATATATGTATATGTGTATATATAATGTGTGTGTGTGTGTGTGTGTGTGTATATATATATAATATATATATATGTATGTATGCATATATATATATGTATGTATACGCATATATACATACATATGTCTATATACAAGTGTACAGATATATGTATGTATATATGTGTATACATACACACATTACTGCACAAATAGATAAATACATGTAAAAAAAAAAATAAAGAATGGGAAATGTGGCTAAGGAGGTGATAGGGCTCAGAGGCTCGCAAGCCCTTTGGGGATGAGCGATGCTGGCAGGTGTGAGGATGGAGACAGGAGACCCTGAGTGGCTACTGCAATAGTTCTGTCAAAGGATGACTAAGACTTGGCTGGGAGCTGTGGTTGTGAAGGCCTGGCTGCATTTTGAGATTTGCCGATTAGATTTCTTCAGTAAATATTCCCCTGGGTGGGCTGGGAGAGGGGCTCCGTTGGTAAAAGGCTTCTCTTGCAAACTTGGGGACCCAAAGTTTGGTCCCTAGGAATCACGTTAAAACAACAAGCAAGCAAGCAAGCAAGGAAACAAACACTGTGGGCATAGTGGTGTGCGTTTGTAATGGCAGCACTGGGGAGGCAGAGTAGGGAGTAGCATTTCACCTGTGTGTCAGGTGCTTGCTGTTTTAGATATCCCCCAGAATTATGTGGAAAATGTCGTGTGTGTGAAGCCAAGCCAGCGGCTGGAGAGATGGCTCAGGGGTTAAGAGTGCTTGCTGCTCTTGCAGAGGACCTGAGTCTCACTCTTAGCACTCATGTCTTGTGGCTCTCAACTGCCTGTAACTTCCGCTCCCGGGAACCAATGCTCTCTTTTAGCCTCTACTTGTTCCTGCACTCATATGGTGCACAGACAGACAGACAGACACACACACACACAATTTAAAAAAGACTATGCCAGGTATGCTGGTGTACATCTGCGATCTCATCGCTCTGGAGGTGAAGCAGGAGGTTCAGGAGTTCAAGGTTATCCTCAGCTACATAGTACGTTCCAGGCTAGCCTGGGCTATATGAGACCTCGTCTCAAAAAAAAAAAAAAAGCAAACCAACAACAAACAAACAAAACAACCATCAAGCAAGGAGAGTAAAGTCAAGGTGATTCATGAGATATGACCCACACGATGTTGGCTTTCAATCCATGGGGGTAACTATGGATAATATCCTTGTGACAGTTGAGGGGATCCAGGCTCAGTTAGTCTCTTAGCTCCCAAAAGCAAACTGGTAAAAAGGTGCAAGTTTGGCTCTTAACTGAGATCTTTCAGATTCTACTTGTGTTGTGAGTGTGATTATTTTTGGCATCGAACCGAGGTCTAGCTGATACAGGTTCTCAGCCTATCTAGCAGCCGCATACATAAAAGCTGGTGTGCCAAATTCCATTTTTTCAGCAATTTTCATAATACTCTAGAGATGTATAAGGCCACCCACCCCAACTTCTTCTGGCCTTGACTCTTTACATATGACTTATTATCTCCTGTACTCTTTAAACCAAGGCATTTGGGCTGGTGACATGGCTCAGCAGGTGGGGCATTTGCCCCCAAGCCTGATAACCTGAGTTCAACCCTCAGAGCCCACATGGTGGTAGGAGAGAATTGAGGTCCAAAAGTTGTTTTCTGACCTCTACATATGTAGCCTAGAACTCACATCCAGCAAATAAATGATAAATTAAAAAAAAAATTAAACAAGTATTAGCACACAGCCGTCCCATGGATTGCTTTTGGCCCTCTGCATACTGTTTGTAAATAAAGTTTTATTGGGGTTTGGCCCTCCCCCTCTGTTTACAGGATGCTTCAGCACCTCAAGAGTCTAGCAGATGTGACAGAGGTAGTACAGGGGTAGGCCTCCCAGTAAACCACCTACTCTCTGTCCTTATTTTAAAATGCAGTTTGCCTTACATAGTCAAGCAAGGCGTTCTCTGTGTGTTCAGGGGCCCTTCCACTGTGGAGAACAAGGAACCCTTTCTAATGTCAAAGAAATTATCCAGCTCAGGAGTGGGGACAATGGCTGCTTTGGTGTCTCTTGGTCGAAAAAGAACAACATATTGATCAAAAGTGGCTGTCAATTCAGCAGCCTTTGAAGGTGGGTCTGGTAATTACAGTAGCATTTATGTAACATTTTAAAAATAGTAGCACATGTGTAGGCTAGCTATTTTTTACTCTGCAGGCACCGCCTGACAGCTCACAGCTCAGAAGACCCCTTATGGGGCTGCTGCTGCTGCATAAGGCCTGGTCACAGAAACGCCAATCCATGCTCTCTCTCTCTCTCTCTCTCTCTCTCTCTCTCTCTCTCTCTCTCTCTTTCTGCTTATCTTTGTTTCTTATTGGATTATTTAAAAGACATGTGTGCCTGTAATATTTGAAATTTTCAATGCTGAGATTTTGCTATACTCCCAGAGATGGCACACCAAATGCAGAAGTAGATCACCATTCTAGTCTGGACCCTGCACAAACTGCCATGTTCTGATTCCCAGACTTGGGAAGTACCTGATGAAGTTCAAGTGTGGCCGGATCAGGTGCTTGAGACTGTCCCAATCATTGTTCTCCCTTTGTTTTTTTTTTTTTTTTTTTGCTCTCCTTTCCTCTTTACCAACTTAATTCAAACTTAGGCCTGCTCTCCCTGATGACAGAGTGGGCCTCCATTCTGGCCTCTCCTGGGATAAGAAAAAAGGTCAAATATCTCTTTTTTTTGAGCCAGATGAGCATGAAACCCAGGGCCGATTTGATCTGGACTAATGCAGACCCTCTTCTGGCCCTGGTCAGTATCAGGGGCTGTGCGAAGGCTGTGGGATGCTGGATGAGGGGAGGAAGAGGAGGAGGAAGAGGAGGAGGAAGAAGAAGAAGAGAAAGGGTTGATATCATATAGTTGCTGTCTTCATGGTCATTGCCTATCAAGAGGTGAAAGCACCCTCGGATCCTGGGCGCCCTTCCGGACAGGCTATTATTGCATTAGAGGCACCACGTACCCCCAGTGTTTGCACATGGGTTTTGGCTACTTTGTATAGTACATGGAAGTTTGGAAAATGGGGCTGGGGAGCCCAGTGGTTGTGAGTACTTGCTGCTGTTCCAGAGAAGCTGAGTTTGGTTACAAGTACCACAAGCACTTGTGAGTTCAACTCCAGGGATTCTTGTACCCTTCTGACTTTCTGGGCATCTGCACACGCTTGTACAAACACACACACACACACACACACACACACAGAGCCAACTCAGCCCTTAAGCCATCTCACCAGCCCTATATTTTCTTGATTCACTTTGAACTGTTTCCATTACAACCAGGAAGTCCTGACAAGTTTCTCCGTAAAGCATCTCGGATGGCCTTGTCTCAAAGTGGCCTTGGCCTCTCCTCCTGGCCCCGGCTTTGGCATTATGCTTCCCACTGAGAGCTCGTTTAGCTAACGTGCCCAGCCAGGCCTGAGTTCGCAGAAGACAATATTGTGTGTGGATTTCTATCTGCTCGATTCCTCTTGTCTACTCCCCCTCCTTGTAGACTTTCAGGCGAAGGAGATGTCACCTGCCAGTAATAACTGATGTTTAAGAGACTCCTTCATGCCCCTTCCCTCCCCCTGCCAATCAAAAGTGCTTCAGAAGTGCTCGGTCTCCTGCACCTGTTTGTGGTTGGAACGCTAAATGTCAAAGATGAAAATGTTAATTGATGTTCTTACCTCAGGCTCATGGGATCATCAGCAGGCAAGTGAATCTCACAGAGGCTCTGCTGGGTGTTTATGTATGTTTGTGTGTGTATGTGTGTGTGTGTGTGTGTGTGTGTATGTATGTATGTATGTATGTATGTATGTATGAATTTAGAGACAGGGCCTCACTATGTCTCCCAGGCTGGCTTTGAACTTGAGATCCTCCTCCTTCAGCTTGCCTGATGCTAGAACATCTGGCATACTTCTGGTAGATAGTTTGTTGTTGCTTTTGAGATAAAGTTTCTCTGTGTAGCCCTGGCTGTCCTGGAACTTGCTCTGTAGACTGGCTGGATTTGAACTCAGAAATCCACCTGCCTCTGCCTCCCAAGTGCTAGGGCTAATGGCGTGCACCACCATTGCCTGGCTGATTTGGGTGGATCTTTAAAAAACTCACAAACAAATTTAAACGTTATTCTAGGGTCCTTAAGAATCTCTAGATTTGGTCCTTTTGTATGTTAAAAATAATATTTTAAATGTATGAGTGTTTGGCCTTCGTGTATGTAGGTTCATTATGCGTGTGCAGTGCCCATGGAGGCCAGAAGAGGGCGTTGGATGCTCTAGAACTGGAGTTACAGATGGTTGTATGCCCTCAGGTACGTGCTGGGAATTGAACCCAGGTCTTCTAGGGAGAGCAGCCTGTACTCTTAACTGCTGAGCCATCTCTCCAGTCCCCGATTCCCTCATTTTAGATTTGAGTATCTTTACAGTTCCCAGCCATCTGCGAACGCATTACTGATTCCAGCATGTTCATTTTCAACGACAGGATTTCGGAGTCTTTTTTAGGGTCAGTAGAACATTCTCGCAGGATTTATGTTGCCCTTGGGCATAGATACATACAAAAGAGCATGTTTCCTCCAGGAGCAACCAATGTGTGCTGCACAGTTCCTTCCTGCCCTTTGTATCTGCGTGGGGGTGGGTGTCTCACTCCAATTTTTGGCGATCACAATTTAATTTAACCAGCAGAAAGAACTGGCTCACAGAGAGGTGTGGCTCCAAGACGGAAGATGTGGCCAGGAGTGTGGCTCTGGGAGGTTGGTTTGGTGGCAGTGGCATGGCTAGGACTCCTAGATTTTCCTTTGTCTCCATGAGAAGTCTCTTTTTGTGACCTAGCCATGACCCACCTTCCCATACAGAAAGAAGGGCTGTGAATGTATTTGCAGACAGATCTAGGTGGGTGGGTGGGGGTGGGGGGGTGGTCAACTTGGAAGCGACCTTGGTGTGCCGCACCCTGTGAGTGTGTGTGTGTGTGAGACAGTGAGGAGGGCACAGCAGCCCCGCCCAGACTCCACTTTCCTGAGGAGGATGTGCTGGGGTGGACCTTGGTGAATCCCTTACACTTCTGCTGACCTTCTGATCTAGACCGGTGGATTCCTAGGAAGAATTTCTTGGCTCCTGGAGTTGCTGGGAAAGCTGTGTGTATGTGTGTGGGACGGAGGATGGAGGTGGGTTCGCCATGGCCCATCACAGCCCTGCTTTCGGTTTTCTACTGGAACGAGGGTCCCCTGGTCCTCCATCACAGTCTCTGGGTTGACCTGTGGAAGGAAGCAGGCTGGGTGGGGCATTTCATCTCCTGTCCTATGCTTCCAGAGCTCTGTCAGTTTGGGAGAGCGACTAGCCTAGGCTTCAGTGGTTTTGTGTTCTTGGTTCCCAGACAAACCCTCCTTTCTTTCCTCCTTCAAGCTTGTTCCCCAGGGCTTCATTCTGAGCCGTTAGTATTCTAAGGTGGCAGCCGCCGCCTTCATCAAGCAAGAAACTTGAATTAGAATATGAATTTCACCTGGGGCCTGGGCGCATTGTTTCTGAGCCCAGCGCACACTTAACAGCGGAGGTGAGCAGGGCTCTGTCTCGTCTCCTCTGCCTGGCAGGCACCTGGGGGAGGACGGGAGGTTCGGAAGCCACGGCTGCCTGCCCGCCTCTCTGTGGGTGTCCTAAGACCCGATGCCCCGTGAGAGGGAACATTTGCCACCGGGTCGAAAGTGGTATCTCAGGGCCAGAGCAGCCCAAGGGCAGCAGGTGGTTGGCCAGCCTAGGGCTTTAATCATTTCTGAGGTATGATTTAATGTGGAAACCTAGAATTTCTGATTTTCTTTCAAGAGGAGCATGCCAGCAGCGTTGAGTTCATCCCAGAGTGGCTGTTGTCTGTGGGAATGGAGGTGGCCTCCCATGATGCACTCTGCTTCACGCAAACTGTTAAGTGCACTCCCATGCACACCTATGTTTGTTTTAATATTTCTCCATCCCTCTCTTCTCTTCTCATTCTCTCTCTCTCTCTCTCTCCTTTCTCTCTCTTTGTTTTTTTGAGACAGGGTTTCTCTGTGTAGCCCTGGTTGTCCTGGAACTCACTCTGTAGTCCAGACTGGCCTCGAACTCAGAAATCCACCTGCCTATGCCTCCCAAGTGCTGGGATTAAAGGTGTGCGCACCACTGCCCCGCCACCTTTTTTTTTTTTTTCCTTTTTTCTTTTTCTTTTTTTTTTTTTTTGATCAGTGCTGGTTAGTTTTAATTTTTAACTTGCTACAACCTAGATCATCCAAGAAAGAGAGTCTCATCGAGGTTGTGTCTAGATCAGGTTGGCCTGTACACACTTCTGTGGGAGATTGTCTTAAGAGACACCCGGCCCACTGTGGGCAGCATTGTTTGCTAGCTAGGAAGTATAAGAGAGAAGACCCAGCTAAAAGTAAGCAAGGCTGTGTTTCTTTCCTCTGCTCTTGACTGTGGTGTGATGTCATTGTTGCTTAAGTTCGTGCCTTAACTTCCCCTAAGATGATGGGGCATGACCCAGAATCTTAAGACAAGTGAACTCTTTGATATGTTATTCTCCACCAGTGAAACGAGCCAATTCAAGCCAGATTAGGGTATACAAAGGCAGGTTTATTGGAAGCAGCGGGTTCACTAGTCCTAAGGAAGGAGGCCAGGGAGTCACCCTAGGGAGGGGGACAGACAGAAAGAGTGAGCACACACTGGAGGGAGAAGGGGACGGAAGCCAAAATGTCTGGATTTTATAGGGAGGAGCTTCTGGGGAGTCCAGGGAAGAGAGTGGGGTCGCCGGGTAAGGCACTGACAGATGCTGGGAGAATCTGGAGGCCAGGTCCACTTTAGTATGTTAAATCCGCATCTCAGCTCTTTGTCTCAGGTCTGAATCCCAGCATCCTCTCCTCCCCAAAGTTGCTCTGCAGTCAAGGCATTTTTGATCGTAGCAACCAAAGTGTAACTAGGCCATAGGCTCTCCATCGGTTTGCAAAGATTGGTCTTGAACTCACTCTGCACCCCCAGGGCGGCAGAAGGGAACTCCTAGTGCTCCATGAAGCAGCAATCTGTATAATACAACACCGAGATGTAAAAAAGCTGGTCGTGTAGATGCGGGGTCGCCTCCCCCTTTAAAAGTATCAGGGTTTCCTTTTCAGGGCTGAATCGTATTCCACGATGTTTGAAGGACTTGGATGTTATGAAGCGGTGAAACCCTTGGGAGCTCCCTACTGTGAGGTGGAGTTGAGATGGTGCTGGGGTGGGGTCCCCTTCTGTAGCTCTGGGGTTGTGAATGGAGATCCTTTCCAGGGCTTAAATGGGGTCTGTTCCGCTTTGTGTCTGGGCTTCTAGGACTGGAGCCTCTCTGACTCCACCCTGATCCCCCTCCCTAGGTTCAGGAGCTCCTCTTTCTAAATTAACTCAGGCTGGGAAGAGGGGCTCTGTAGCTGGATTCCCTTCATGTGCTAAGTTCACCAAACTAGACAAAGCAAATGTTTGCAAAATAGAGAAGATTGTGTGCAGCGCGCGCGCGCACACACACACACACACACACACACACACAGGAAGCGCTGTGGAGAAGGGTACGCAGAGGTGACTGCTTCTGTTAGAGAGGGGGTGGCAGTGAGTTGTGGAAGAATTTGGAAGTCAGTGATGGGGGAAGCAGGGCTGAACATGGCGGAGGCCAGGGTGTCTGCAGGCACAGAGGGTCTTCAGGGCATCTTTGTCCAATCCTGGAGAGCCTAGAGTAGAGGGGGCAGTTCCAGGGATGGTACTCTGTCAGGGGAAGAGCCTCTTTCTGTCCTTTTGTGCTGGGAGGCCCAAGGAGAGGCAGATGGATGCTCCAGGGTCTGACAGCAGCGTGTAAAGTGTGTGTGTGTGTGTGTGTGTGTGTGTGAATTCATTCCGTTCTCACTGTGTCCCTTCCTTCCCTATGAAGACCCTGTGGTCCTGCTTGAGAGCTTGGAGACACTCCATCCTTGGCTCTGGAACTCAGCAGCCATTGACCGGTAGCAGAGTCTGGGCCATCCAGCAGGCTGCTCTGTGGACTTTGTCTTTGTATCCTGGATGCAAATGGTGTTGATTTCATTAAAAATAAACACAGTCAGCCGGGCAGTCGTGGTGCACGCCTTTAATCCCAGCACTTGGGAGGCAGAGGCAGGCGGATTTCTGAGTTCGAGGCCAGCCTGGTACACAGAGTGAGTTCCAGGACAGCTAGGACTATACAGAGAAACCCTGTCTCGAAAAACCAAACCAACCAACCAACCAAACAACAACAACAACAACAACAACAAAAACAAAAAAACCACAGTCACTGCTTCTGTAAGAATTCAGTGTCTTCCTACAGAAAGCAAAGCTGGTTTCCCATAGTGCTCCATAGGTGACAGTCGTTACCTCCAGGTGTGCTTGTTGCTTTGTTCTGAAGTAGTCCTAGCTGCCTCCTCATCTGCTCGCTTGCCCATTCATTCATTCATTCATTCATTCATTCATTCAATTCACTCAATCTCATTCACTTGATTAGTCTTCAGGGAAAGGAGTCATGAATCGTTTTCTGGGCCAGGGTAGAGGTGGGGGATGTCCCCAGGGGTATGGTCACTGTAGTTGGGAGCTGGTGGAGGTTTAGGATATATGGCCTCAGGCTGTGGTTCTGGCCTTTCCAAGCCTGAAATTACCTGTGCCATGGCACCTCACAGAAGCTACCAGGACACCCCAGCTTGTCACTGTGATAAGGCATAACAGGCTGGCTTCCGTCAGGAAGGAAGGACTCTCATTGGACTGTAATTAGTGGCAGAGGGCGCTGGATCAACTCCAACGAGGTCATGGTGACAGACACGAATGTCAAAGCTGGACCATCAAACAACGTGTTCTAGGCACCTGGAGTTCAGGGATGAGGTGGGCAGAGGGCCAGCTACCAGCAAGCCTCAAACTGGTGAGGAGAGGGGTCTGAATGCAGTTCAGTAGGGATCTGGCTGCTCACCCGTCTCTCTGAGCATCAGTCTCCCTATTTAAAAAATAGGATGTCTGATGGGCAGTGGTGGTGCACGCCTTTAATCCTGGGGAGACAGAGGCAAGCAGATCTCTCTGAGGTTGAGGCTAGCCTGGACTATAGAGCAAGTTCCAGGACAACCAGGGCTACACAGAGAAACCCTGTCTTGAAAAAAAAAAAGTGTGTGTGTGTGTGCGTGTTTGTGTGTATTTAAGTTTTGAGCCTTTTTTCTGAGCTCCGGAGCCTCATGGAAAGCACCCTCTTAGAGCTGTGCGGCTCAGTAGCAGGCGCTTCCCTCATGTGCTCGCTATCTTCTTCATTTTAGGTTCTATTCCCTTCGATGTCACACTCCGTGACACAGGAGTGACTGTGACACAGGCCGTGACTATCAAAATGGTTGCATCAGCTCCTAGAACCCAGCACCCTACTGAGACAGCCTCACCCTTTGTAGACGCTGTAGCAGTGTCTGTCCTGAGAGCAGAGGTCTGTGGAGAGCCCATCCTGATTAGATACTGATGGAGCCGCCACAGAGAGCTGGGCAGGTACCCATGCGTGCCTGAGGGCTCTTGGAGTTCCACCGGAGCTGACAGCTGACATTGAGGCCGATTCCTCCTGGGAAAGGGCAAGGGCAGGCTTCACTAATCCTGTACTTTAAAAAAAAAAAAAATCTTTGTGCTCTGTGCATTTGTTATTTTTTTAAAAAACAATTTAGGGGGGGGAACCCAAACCCCCGGCCCGGCCCCTCGAAGGGCCCCCCCAAAAAAAGGCCTTTCCTGCCCCTGAAAAAAAAGGGGGTTTTGACCATGCCCTTTTTTTTAAAAAAAAAAAAAAATTAAAAAAAACCCCCTTTATTTTTTCCCCCCAAAAAGGGGAAAAAGGATTTTTTTTTGGGGGTTCCTTTTTCCCTTTTTTTTTTTTAGCCCTTTTTTTAAAAAAAAAGGGGAAAAAAATGAAAAACCAAAAGAAAAAAAAAAAAAAAAAAAAAAAAAAAAAAAAAAAAAAAAAAAAAAAAAAAAAAAACCGGAAAAAAGGGGGGAAAAAAAAAAAAATGGAAAAAACAAAAAAAAAAAAGGGGGAAAAAAAAAAAAAAAAAAAAAGGGGGAAACCCCCCCAAAAAAAAAAGGGAAAAAATAGGAAAAAAAAAAAATTTCCTTTTAAAAAACCCTTTTTTTTTTTTTTTAAAAAAAATTTAAAAAAAAAATGCACTATTTAAGAAAAAAAATAAACACGAAAAAAAAATTTACCAAAAAAATTTTAAGGGTTTTAAGGAAAAAAGAAAAAAAATTTTCCACCCATGCAAAAAAAAAAACTTTTTTTCAAAAATAACAAAAAAGTTTGGGAGGGGTCGGTTTACAAAAGAAGCCCCCAAACACCCAAAGCAGGGAAAACCATCCGTGGGGGGAAAAATACATATAAAAAGGCCCGAAAAGGACTAGGGGTCCCTAAAAATGCCCGGGCCCCACCAAAAGGCACCAGGGGGGCGGTTTTTATTGGTTTTAACTTGGGAATTAATTAAGGCGTCTTATCGGGTAAAAGGTTTAGGGGTGGGGGAAAAAATTGAAGATTGATTAACTTTTCGCCCTTAACCCGGGCCGGGGCGGGAAAATTAAAATTTTTAAATTAGCCCCCTTGGGGTTTCCCCATAAACTAAATTTTAAACAATTTTTTTGGGCACTTGCAAATAAAATTCAAACTAAAAAAACTTAAATTTTGACCTTTTGTGTTGTTTAAGTCCAACCTTTGAACGCTTTTTTTTCCCCTTTCAACAAGGGGGGGGGCCGTCACTTAGGTGTTCGTCCCAAAAATTTTCCGTATTTAGGGCCCCCCCGGGAGTTAGAATTTCCCCAAGAAAAACCCCCCGTGTGATTTCTTAAAGGGACAAAGGTTTATTTTCTTTAAAAAGGGGCCAAACCCGGGGGTTTCAAACATGGTGTAAACCGGGACCAGAGGTAAATGTATTTGGGGAAAAAAGGGGGCGGAAGGGATTTTTGAGTTGGCGGCCCAGGAAAAGTGCGAAAGAACCCCAGGGCGGAGTTAGCCTTTGGGCATGGATTGGGGTTCCCCATAATTTCTATTAAGGGATGTCAAAATTTAAAGGCCCAAAATTGGACCTTGCCGGACCTGGGAGGCCTCTGTTAGTTATAAAATTCCCCTCCCCTCCAACAACAAAGACAGGACGGGAAACATCCATTGTGTGGGATTTTGCTGATGCAATTAAATATTCCCCCTCCACGTTAGACTCTTGTGGTATTCCAGAAAAATTTTCAGATTTGGGGAACCCCCTGCTTTGGGTTCGTGAGTCCGTACTTAGGAAAAGCCAGGGTTTGGGAAATTTGTTCTCTTTTTCTGCCAGGGTGCCAAACTGAATTTACAAATCCATCTCTTACTGGTATTTCTGGATGGGCTCCCCTACAACTTTGCACTAAATCTTATTTTTTATCCCCTCATTTTTCTTCTGCTCATATGGGTTTTAGTCATATCAGATAATGAGATGTTACTGGGGGGGGGCCCAACTAAGAACAGCAGGGAGCAACAGGCCTCAACATCAAAGTGTGACCTCCATAAAGCCAGGTTCTCAGAAACCCCTCCCTGTTCCTTGGTCTCTGAGCCTCAGAAGGTAGAATGTGAAGTTTTGCTGGGGTTGGGCTAACCAGAACCTTCTTGGACTCAGATCCCTGGTCTGCTGTCTTCATTCACACTTCAGGGCCCAGGGACTGGGGGTGGGAATGGTTGCTGATGCTTCTTGTCTGCCTGTGAAGCCAATCCAGGTCTATTCACAATGACAGGGAGAGCTGAAGCAAACCACAGGCTTTGGAGGGGACAGTTCTGTGTCCTGCAGATGGGTAGGCCAGAAAAGAGCCAACTAGGGCTGGACAGCTAAACTGTCTGTCATTCATCCCCCTATCTCTTCTCTCTTTCTCTCATTTGTCAATCAGTTCTATCCATATAACATCTATCTATATCCATCTATCCAGATCTATCTATCTATCTATCCATCATCTATCTATCATCTATCTATCATCTATATCTATCTAGTAGATGTCTATCTTATATATTTTATCACCGCTATTTCTTTAAAAGTTATTTTTGCCAGGCATGGTGGCGCATCGCCTTTAATCCAGCACTTGGGAGGCAGAGGCAGGCGGATCTCTGAGTTCGAGGCCACTGGTACAGAGTGAGTTCCAGACGCCCGAGCTACACAGAGAACCCTGTCTCGAAAAACCAAAAAAAAAAAAAAAAAAAAAAAAAAAAAGTTTATTTTTATTTTACATACCTGAGTATTAGCCTGCATGTATGTCTGTGTACCATGTGCAAATATTGTCCATAGAGGCCAGAAGAGGGTATCAGCTCTCCTGGAACTGAGTTACAGATGGATGTGAGCTGCCATGTGGGGTACTGGGAATCAAACCCAGGTTCTCCAAGAGAGCAGCCAATGCTCTAATCCTCTGAGCCATCTCTCTAAGTCTGTTGCTTTCTCTTTTGAATGGCTCATTGTGGAAGTTTCTTTAAAGAAATCTTGCCTGTGAAGCCAGCATGCAAGACAAGTGGCCTTTTCCATGATACCCAGAAGGCATGGTCTGTCTGTGTGGCCGAGACCCAGGCTGATGCAGGCCTGGGCTCCCTCACTGCAGCATTGGCCTTGGGAACTGGGAGACTGCCTGGCCTTCTCAGACGTGGTTGACTTTAGACTCTGCCACACTCTAGAGCTGGGACCCGCTATGATCTGTTTTGTTTTTAAGACAACCA
Source organism: Mastomys natalensis (assembly GCA_021653895.1). NCBI lineage: Eukaryota > Metazoa > Chordata > Mammalia > Rodentia > Muridae > Mastomys > Mastomys natalensis. Next base: position 178,616 of record JAJTUV010000207.1, read on the forward strand.
TTTCCTAACTGGTCCAGGCTGGCTTGAAAGTCTCTCTGTAACCCAGGTTGGCCTTGAACTTGCTATTCTCCTGGAATTGTCAATCTGTATTCCTGTGCCTGGCATAGAAACTGCATTTGGCTTGCTCATGGCACAGTTGATTCTCCTCCCACCTTTCCCCCAGTGTGTGTGTGTAAGTTTTCTGTGACCGACACAGAAAACTGCCAAAGACCAACACTACACTTCCTCATGATTGTGAGGCCAGAGTCTACCCAGGAGGCCATGTTCCCTCCATTAACTTGAATGTTAATGTGGAAAGGCCCAGGCCACTGTGGGAGGTGCCACCCTGGGCAAGTGTTCCTGGGTTGTATGAAAATACCCTGGGCAAGGCATGGGGAGCAAGCCAGTAAGCAGCATCCCTCCACGGTCTCTGCTTCAGCCCCTGCCTCCAGGTATCTGCCTTGAGTCTCTGTCCTGACTTCCCTTTATAATGGACTGTGAGCTGTAAGCCAGATAAACTTTCCTCCCCAATTCACTTTGGCCAGTGTTTTATCACAGCAGCAGAAAAGCAATCTAGGACAGTCTTGTAGGAAAAACTTGGGCACAGTGTTCTCAATAAGAAAACGTAGGGACCCAATCAAATCAACGTGGCTCTTGTTTTTATTGGGAAAGCAGTTTTTGATATTTTTTTTTCTCCTTTTTTAAGCGGTGTGACTTGCCTCTTCTCCCAAAGAAACATTCTGTAGAGTCAGGGCTGGGAAACATGGCCTCACGTGCTGAGAACCAGCATCTGCTCTGCCAGCCCCTTGTCTCAGCCACTATTTAAACTCCAGGAGACCATGACAGGGTTTGAAAACAGTCTCTGAACTAAGAAGTAAAAAAAGAAAAGAAAAGCTTGCAACCCTCGGACCTATCATTTTTTTGAGACAGCCCAGGCTAGCCTCAAACTCACTCTATAGCTAAGGATGACCTTGGACATTTAATCCTTTGGTGTCTACCTCTCAAGTGCTGGGATTATAGGTGTGAGCCACCATACTTGGCTTAAAAGGAGATCTTTCTTTTTGGTTTGTTTGTTTTTTTGCTTTTGTGAGTCAGGGTCTTTCTACATAGTCCTGGATGTCCTGGAACTCATTATGTAGACCAGGCTGTCCTTGAACCCACAAAGATCCTCCAGCCTCTGCTTCCTGGGTATTTGGATTAAAACCATGTGCCACCATACCTGGCCAGGATATCATTTTGGAAACAAACCAACTTTTCTAAATTCTTTCTTTTCCCCAAACCCCAGAAACGATCTGCTGAAGAGCATTTCAGCTCATGGAATTTTCCAGATGAGCTCTCAGCTATAAACACCTCCTGATTAGACAAATTATAAACTGGCATCGGGAGAAAGTTTGTCACAAATATAGAATTGACACCTGTCCGCCAAGACAGACAGGAACACTCTGTAAATATTGGGACAAGGTTAGCGTTTCAAATCTGCACCCTTGCATGCTTCCCCACCATAAATATATAAATAGCTCCCAAGCCGCTCCTAGGGACAAGAGCTCGGCTTCTCTGGGCAATTAATTAATTGAAGCATTCAGTAAAATTGTTCTGTTGTTCTTTTGTGTGTCTGGGTCTGGCGAGGTGTTATTTTTGATTCGCTGCCGCATGAGCAGAACTTTTTGTGTGTGTTCAATTTTAAAGTTAGAGAGCAGAATGGTGGGTGACCAGATGGCATCCTTATTCGTGTATAACACTGTGCTTTGTACTTTTCCCCAGGCCTGGGCAGACCTTCCCAATGGACATCACATTGGTATGACAAATTCTAGTCTGGAGAAGGCTAGACACCTCAGTCTTCTCACTTGTCTGATGGGTGGGTGGGTCTGATGGTCCCAGACAGATATCTCTGATTGTACTGTCTTTGGTCAATGTGCTAATCTAGGACTGGAAACTCCACCAGGCCAAACCCAGATGTGACTGAGTAGGTGGCTATTGTGCGAGGCTCAGGACCATAAACTGGGGGGGTTCCTTTTGTCTCCAGAGGGGTCAGTTGTTCTTCTTGCATGGTTTTTCTTTTTATTTTATTTATTTTTTTTTTTTTTTTTTTTTGAGACAGGGTTTCTCTGTATAGCCCTGGCTGTCCTGGAACTCACTCTGTAGACCAGGCTGGCCTGAACTCAGAAATCCTCCTGCCTCTGCCTCCCAAGTGCTGGGATTAAAGGCGTGCGCCACCACCGCCCGGCCCTTGCATGGTCCTGTGTCTCTAAGGTATCAGAAAATATCTCAGAATGAACTCTGCTTCCCCGGGGAGAATATTACTCCTGCATGTCACCTGAGTGTGTAGGTGGCAGCTGTCATGGTGAGGGTGGGGTCTATGATGAGAGGGTAGACAGATGCCTCCCTCTCGAATGTTCTTTGTGGCCTGTTTTTGGAGACTGTGGTCAGGTGGGGTGGGTGGATGGATGGCCCCTGAGGTACCTTAAGCCAGACTGATTCTCAAGGACAGGTCTCAGACTCAGGCTGGATGCTTCCTGTCAGTGGTGGTGGTGGGGGGGAGGGGGGCTGGCCCCTAGGTGGCCTTGTTTCTTCCGATGCTAAAAGAGGTTAATAGGGAGCTCATCCCAGGACAGGTAGCAGAGAAAGCGAGTGACTGCCTTGCACAAGGTGTTCTGCCAAAGCCGGGGCCTGGCAAGGCCAGAGAGTGAACCTGTAGGATTACCTCAGCCTATTCTCTTCTCTCCATCTCTAACTTGACAATGGACTGACCTCTCTAAGTGTTGATTGGCTGCCCTGCCTGCCACGGAGGCAGGTTTTGTTTATCTCCAAAGTGAATTTACATAATGAGAAAGAACAGCTTCAGACCATCAGGGGAGTGGGGGGGAATGGCATTGTGTGTGGTTGCTCTTCTGTGTTGACACCACCTTGTGTTAGTCACTGTGACTGTCGCTGTGACCAAATATTGACACAAGCCACTTTGGAAAAAAGAAGGGTTTATTTTAGACCACAGTCTGAGGGATACAGTCCACCATGACGGGAAAGGCATGGCGGCAGTGGGGTGAGGCAGCTGGTTACATTGTATCAACAATCAGGAAGCAGAGAGAGATGGACGCTGATGCTCAGCTCACTGTCTCCTTTGTATTCAGTCCAAGACCCCAGCCCATAGGATGGCACTGCCCACACTCAAGATGGGTCTTCCCTCCTTAGTTAGCCTGGACTAGAGAAGCCTACAAATGTGTGTCTGGAGTCTTATCTTCTAACCAGATCTTGTTGAGTTGACAAGCAGTCCATTCCTCTGTCCCCTCCCCAGCCTTCAATGGCTACTGTCTGCCTCTCTCCTGGATTCCCTCTACTTGAGATATCTCCTATGAAAGTAGCTGTGGAGCATAGGGAGCTAACGGAACACCTTGGGGTTCATCTACATGTACCAGACAGTGTCCTTCCTTCATGTTAATGGTTTAATAGTGGCATGGGCCATGTTCTGATTCATCTACTGGCAGATGCTTGGGCGCCTGAGTTCTCCCAAAGAGGGAGCTGGGTCTTACCTCCTGCCTGCGTATGACAACAGTGTATCCTGCCTCTGCTTTTCCAGAAGAGTCCTGCTCTCATGCAGGGAGCTACAGAACTGCAGCTCTGCCTGTCCCTGGCTGATGTGTCCTATGACCAGCCTTGTGTCCCAGCATGGCTTCTCTTCCATTTGGAAGGCCCAAATCTTGGCCTTGGGGGGTTTCAGAGAGCCTTTCCTTTGCTCATAATCTTTTCATAGCCATTGAGTTTGGGTTCCCATAGGCTGGACATAGACTTAAGAGCCATAGTGCATTGTGGGTAATGACAGGTACCATGATAAAGAAAAGAAAATGGAGAAGGGGAGGGAGAAGACAATTGGGATATCTAAGCAACTGCCAGATCTGTGTGCTTTGGGTAGGAACCCAGACAGAGAGCAGCAGGTGCTTCTGGTGGGGAACTGTGTTTAAAATCGGTGGCTACTGCTGCAAGTGGTCTTTAGGGGGGCTCCAAATGGATTTAATGTCACTGCTACCCCCAGCTTCTCCCTTATCCTTCAACCCATGCCTTGACATCTCCACTTAGATAGACTGTCTTGTCCCCCAGTGTCCTGCTCAGCTCTTTCATTGGTGTGATCTCAGCTTTTCCTTTTCTTCTTGTGGGGTGCTGGGTATGAATCTAGGGTCTTGTACATACTAGGCAAGCATGCACCATTGATCCGCACTCCTAACCCCTTGCTGGAGGACTCTAGGCAGGGGCTCTACCACTGAGCCACGTACTCATTCTCAGCCTGCCAGCCAGTGACGGCTACTTACTTTGCACCAGTGTCCCTTGGGTGGCGACCTCTGCAGGGTCATTCTCATTGCTTTGAGCTCTTTTCTGCACCCTGTGTCCTGAGCATCCTTGTGGGCACCATGGATGCCGCATGGATGTTGCTAAGTGAACACTCTAGCAGCCATGACTGCCTTTAGCTCTCCTGCCCTAGTCCAGAGGAAACAGGTGCTGCCATCCTGACGACCTAATTCCCCTGAGAACATCCTCACAGCCCAAGTGATGAATGCCCGCTCACATTTGCTTTTTCAAACCAGGCTTGATTTCATTTGACTTTGGGGTGTCAGTCTTTTCCTCTTTCCTTCTAAAAGGACCCGGCTGCAGAGGGTGAAGATGCTGAGGGGACTCAGGAGGGTGTAATCTGTTTTCTGTCACGTGGCTGCCTGTTTCTGAAAGCAATCTTAAAGCGGACTCAGCTCTCTGCTGCGCGGTGAAATTTAGTTTCCTCTTCCCGTCCCTCCTTCTTCAAGCTCTGGGCTGCTCTGCTACTGTGAATTCCTGGGAGTTTTGGGTGTTGATTTTGTGTTATTCCACATTTGTTATTGCAGGTTCATTCAAATAGCTATTTTTATAAGCCTAGGTGGTTCGTTTCCGTGGGCACGATTCTTGAGAGAGGTTTTGTTAGGAAAATCTCTGGAATCCTAGAAATATAAAGAAGGAAAAAGATGAGAAAAGTTAATGATGGGGTGCTTGGAAGAACTGGTATAGAAGATGAAAGACAGAGACCCTCAAATGACCTACTGCATTCCTTCTCGGGACTGAGATAGTTGGAGTGTTGGTCCAGCCTGAGAATAGGTGGGAGGGCAGTTTAGGATGACTGACAGGGGAGGTGGGAAGAGACATGATGAGTGGAGGAGATCTAGGGTTTGGATTGATTCTAAGAGAAAAGTGTGAGATTTTCACACTTTTTTTTTTTTTTTTTTCCTAAATGCCAGACTGGTGATGGATGGCATACTCCTTTAATCTCAGCACTTGGGAGGCAGAGGCAGGCAGATTTCTGTGAGTTTAAAGCCAGCCTGGTCTACAGATTAAGTTCCAGGACAGCCAGGGCTACATGGAGAAACCCTATCTCAAAAATTATCATTATTTTTATTGTTTGTTTTTTGTTTTTTCGAGACAGGTTTCTCTGTGTAACCCTGGCTGTCCTGGAACTCACTCTGTAGACCAGGCTGGCCTCGAACTCAGAAATTCACCTGCCTCTGCCTCCCAAGTGCTAGGATTAAAGACGTAACCACCACTTACCCGGCAATTTATTATTTATCATTATTTTAATAGATTTTAATTGTATGTATTTGTGTGTGTCTGTGAGTGGGCCAGAAGAGGGTTCAGATCCCTTGGAGCTGGAGTTACAGATGGCTGTGAGCTGCCATGTGGGTACTTGGAGCTGAACCCAGGTCCTCAGCAAGAGCAGCCAGTGCTCTTAACCAATGAGCCACCTCTCCAGCTCTTGAAGTGTGAGATTTCTATGTTGTTGCTGCTGATGCGACCCACCCAGGGACAGGGTGTATGTTCTCTGATTCACACTGGCTAGTGTCTTATACTTAAGATTAAGGTTCTCTGGTCCTGGGGTCATAGTCTCAGAATTCTTTTGGTTGTAGGAAGAGGAACTAAGAGGAGCAAAAAGTCTTCTCTTTTGGTTGATGTAAGAAAAGAAAGTTTAGTGTTCTGGCATTTGCAGGGCTGGATCTAGGAGCTGAGGCTTAGTCCTTTCTTTCATTTCTTGGATCTGACTTTCTCTCTGTGACCCCCCATTTTCAGATATGTGGTGCTCTCCTAGTGACAAGGTAGGACTCACTTGTCTTAGTTTATATTAGTCTCATTTCTGTTGCTCTGAGAAAACACCCTGACAAAGGAAATTCAGGGGAGAAAGGATTTATTTTGGGAACCTTGTTCCAGAGAGAAAGTCTACCATGGTGGGTAAAGGCATGGTGGCAGGAGCATGAGGCCAGCTGGTCACATTGCTGTCACATGCCTCAACAGTCAGAAAGAGTGATCAGAGAAGGCACACATGGTCACTTGGTTGTGCTAGCTCCATTTCCCCATTCTTGTACACTTCAGGTTCCCCTGCCTAGGGAATGGTGCCACCCACAGTGGGCTAGGTCTTTGCTTATTAATTAATGTAATCAAGATAAAGCCCCATAGACAATGTCTGCGACCAACCTGATGTAGACAATCCCTCCTTGAGACTCTCTTCTCAGATAACCTAGACTGTGTCAAGCTAATAACATATCATAGACTCAAGAGGACGGGCCTGTTCTTTTCTGATGGCATTAACATCACTATTGAGGATGTCCTGGTCTTGGTGTACTTGGTGGGGATGAGGTGAAGCCAGGGTCACTTTCTGGAGGAAGCCTTAGCAGAAGCTCCATTGTCTGTTCCTGACTTTGAAGGGTGGAGAGGTAGGCTGTGTGGACCCTAGCAGGGATGGTACTGGGTACTGGTGCCATGGTGGCAGTCTGCCCTTGTGGCCCTATTGTGGTGACTTTAACATAGTGGCCTTGGTGGCATGATTTTTGAGTTAGTGCCTGTGTGACAACTCCTTATTGGCTGGTAGCTTCCTCATATGAGGGACAGGGGGTTTCCCTGTGCCCTAGATCTGTTATGTGGCATGAAGGTTCTGAAGTGTGTGTGTGTGTGTGTGTGTGTGTGTGTGTGTGTGTGTGTGTCTGTCTGTCTGTCTGTCTGTGTTGTTCTCTTGGCTCTCTCTGAGAAGCCCTTTTCTGTCCCTGCTGGCCCAATGTGCCCTCTGTTGTCTGCAACCAAACCCCGACCAACATGTTTAGCATCTCCAGACTGTGGCTGTCAAAACCCAGTCTCAGGAGTGGAATAAATCTGTTGGTTTCACAGCATCTGGGGCAGAAGGTACCCATGGAGATGATGCTTTGGCTGGCTCCACGTGCTCTACCACCAGCTGCCTTGAGACAGAAGCTGTGATCAGACCTGATGTTTTACAGGGCTCAGAAGGGCATCTCACAGGCCCTGGCAAGCTCTCATGGGAGAATGATGGACTCATTGTAAAAAGTTAGAAAATGTATGAAAACTGGGCTCCCGTCACAGCACACGTGCATCCCCTTGGCTCAGCACAGGTCTCCAGAGCCCCTCCCACTCCCCACCCCCTCTTTCTTCACATCAAGCCTGATGCTCTCAGTGGCCTCCTTCTCTGGGGTTTGGTATCTTGTTATGCTTCGGGTGTGAAATGTCCTCCACAGGCCCCCTTGTTTGAACACTCAATGCCCTGTAGGTGGCACTGTGGAGAGGGCGTGGATCCTTCAGGAGGCAGAGCTTAGCTAGAGGAAGTAAGTTACTGGTGGGCAGACCTTTTGGGGGTTATAGGTTGGGTTCTTCTGAATCAGCTCTCTGTTTCCTGATCCCTGAGATATGAGGAATCTCCTTGTAATCTCCTGCTGCCATGCGGCCTTGAACCGGGAGCCAAGATAAACTGCCCTCCCTTCCTTTGGTTGCTTCTGTGAGGTATTTGGTCCCAACGATGAGAAAGCGGTTAACAGCATTTCTATGATTACTGGTATATTTGCAGGCAGGGTGAGCTTTAGGGATACATCTGCTATGTCACCAACTGGACATATCACCAAGCCCATGGCTGATCTAGAGCTTTTGCTGAAGATACAGCCCCATGATTAGGAGGCTGTACCTGGGCTTGAGGGGCAGGTGTGAGCCTGCTGGTCAAACACCAGGTCGTCTTATTTTGTGTACAGCCATGGGTCCTGTGGGTAGTTGGGCAACAGGTAAGTTGTGAGTTTAGCCATCTGCTGTGTAGACAGCTCAGGTGGAAGATGTGGAGAGAGTTGGGCAGGTGACCCAGATCTGCTCTGTTTCTGGCTTCTTGGACATTATATCCTTGTTGGTACCACATGCCTATCCATGTCCTGTCCAGGGTTGCACTTCAAGTCCAGGCTGTGTCGGACAGATCTGCCTTGGGATCCATGGCTAGACACATGTTGGGATAGCAACAATAACCATGGCCACCTTGATACAAAATAGGATATCTGTGTGCTTCCTCATCTGGGCACTGCCAGTACCTGGAGGTGTCCTTACTCTGGTTCCCTCAGATTCTTTGTTTTGTGACCGTGATGGCTTGACTGGAATACAACATCATGGTGATAGAGACTGGAATACAACATTACTCCCTTTACATGGCCATCTCAGTGTGGCTGTCATTGTGACTGGGAGAGGTCCCTTCTCATGGGACCACATCCCATGACCTGAGGAGCAAGATCCAGGTTGCTGGTGCTAGCTGATCTGCATAAGTAACACACAAGAGTAGTGAATATGGCCTGACTCTTAGAGGTACAGGGAAGTCATGCCTCAGGCTACAAGGTTCATGCCCTGCTTATCACCACAGCAGGCATAGTAATGACTTAGTTACTACCTGTCCTGTCCTGTTCATGCCAGCCTGCTGCCTCTGCCTCACCCTAGAACTACAAGTGTAATAACATGCTGAAGAGTGCTTTCTGAGCAAGCATTCTGAATATTGTACCTCTATTCCTTTGTGATCTCCATTGTTTTCTGTGCAGTGGCATTGCAAAAACTTATATTAAGTGAGTCCCATCCTCTTCAGCATGGAGGCACATGTGATATGTGTGATTCGGTGGATGGACTCGCATCATCATGCCTGCTGCCATTTAAAGAGGCAGCCAGGTCCCAGCCTTGGCTCCATGAACAGATCTGGTACTGATTTCTCCATTAGAGGCTTTTTTTCTTCACCTCAGAGATGCATTGGTTCTTAACTGGGAGCCGCCTGTCCTGAGCAGCGCGTTCCCTCTTGCTCTTTGTTCTCCTGGACAGATGTGATGGATTTCCCCGTCTGGCAGCATCTGTCACCGTGACATCATCTGCTTGTTAGGCATCTCTGGAGTGCTGGCTGTGACACTGGCCGGTGCTTCAGCATTTTATTACAGTAGTAGCCCAGGGGTGGGGAAGAGACAGCAGGCTGGGATGAGCAGGATGGGACAGGATTTATTATTTAAGACATTACTATGCCAGGCTTAGGATGGATATTTTAGGGGATACTGAGACGGGTGAAGGGAACTTGAAATGGCTCTCTCCTAACATGGACATACCCTTTGTTGCTTGGTTGCTCTCAGCAACAAGGTGCTCATTACCTAAAAGGAGTGTCTTCTGTCACAGCCCAGGTATAAGTACTATTGTCTTCCGTTTTCTTTCTGTGTGTCGTTAACTATTCACCTTGGAGATCAGGGCGTTGCTCAGGAGTCAGAGCCTTACTTGTTTGAAGCCTATTACCTTTTATCTTCAGGCAAAAAAAAAAAAAAAAAAAAAAAGAAAAGAAAAAAAAATCTCTGTTCTGGTTTTAGTTTCATGAACATTTACCTAGAATAGTATTCTATTCTATTGCTGCATGTTGCTATGACCAAAATACAAGCCACAATGGCTTACAGGGAAGAACTGAAGTTTGGCTCAGGTTTCAGAGGGTGGCTGGACCTACGGACTTAGGTGGAACATCATGGCAGCGGTAGGATCACGTGGAGGAGGAGGTTGTTTACATCGTGGCAGGCAGGAAACAGGGAGGGGAGGCAGGAAGGGGTCAGGGCAGGGCAGAGCCTCAAGTGCATATCCCTGGTGACTTACATGCCCCAGCTACCTCCTACCTGTCTCCAGCTCCCTCTAAGATGTGGCACTTAGGACGAGGCAAGAGCCCTCCGGAGAAGCCATCAGTTGTAACCCTGCCTAGCACAGAGCCCACTGGCAGGCTCACATTCAAACTGTAACACTTCTCAAGGAAGGCTCTGTATTGTTCTGAACCTTGCAACATGGCTTGAGGGGATCTCGGAGGGTCCCCCGTGATTCTGATCATCCTAACATTCCTCTGCCCCACATGTCCTCACTCTGTTGGAAGACATTTCTTGAGATTTACTTTCCTTTTGGTTGAAGTCTTTTCGAATTTTCTGGGCTCCCTCCTAGTGATCAAGTTTGGATGTGTGTGTGTGTGTGTGTGTGTGTGTGTGTGTGTGAGTGTGTCGGACATACCTCAGTCTCCTCTGGGTGGCAGGTGACCAAACAGAGAGAAGATCGTGGCCAATCAGAGACAAGTCTTCTGGCTGACCAATCAGAACAAAGTGTCCTTATGGACAGCCAGAAAGCAACCTCTCTTTTGACCAATGAGAACACAGCTTGCCCTTGAGCCAATGAGAGAATAGCATCTTTGTTGACCCTTTAGAACACAATACACCGTGCCCAACCCAAGCACACCATCTCTATTGTCTTGATTCAGACTGAGTGTGTCTGGGAGCTTTTGGCAGGAATGATGTGGGAACACCTTCCTCTGCCCTGCAAACCAGACAAACTTGGACCTCTCTCGTCCTTGTTTCCTTCCTCAACCAGCTACCTGCTTTTCTCACTTAAGCCTGTTTGAGCCGGTTTTCTGTGTTTTGTTGCTAAAGACCTTGGGGGTGTTTTAGGGTCCATCCTTCCTCAGGACTCTGGATTTACACATAGATTCTGCATGGCCAGCATGCAAATCCACTTGAAGTAAACTCCAAGCTGGTGTAGTGTATTCTGGATGCAGATCTCAGAGGTGATGACTGGGGAAGAAAATCTACAGCTGTCCCCTGCATACATGCCAATGCCCCTAGCTGGGACTCCAAGCAGTAGTTCTGGGGCCGTTTGTCTAACCTTCAGTGGGGCCATTAGAAACTGGTCGGGGGTAGAGCCATGGAGTCGAATCTCAGAAGCCCGCAGAGGCTCTTTCCAAGTGCTAACCGGTGATCTTGTTCTCATGGTCTAAAGTTCACCCTAGCTTATCTGGAGAGAGAGGCTGAGGAGGAGATCTTCGCACCTGACTTGAGTTATTGCTGTGTTTTTGGGAGGTTACCAGGGGCATCAATTACCGCATCGCATGGGTCTTTTACGGCGCTGACTTTATTACCTGGGTCTGGATTTATACAGCATTTGATAGCGCTTATATCACTAGATGCATAAAAACACTGTTTGGATGTGTCCATGGCTTTGTCTGAGCGTACCCCATGGGAGACTACTAAATTACAAGGCAATCTATCTATTCCATTTAGAGGGATGCACCAGTCGATCCGGCTCTTGGTTTATGTGCTGGCGTATACCTTGGGCTGTGGACTGTGGTGGGAGGGAAACTGGAGTGGCGAGGGGGTGGAGAAGTTGGTGTCAGTGTTAAGCCTGCACCACAGCTGTGTCACCCAGCACTGCTGTTGTCTCTCTCCAAGGTGCTAGCCTGAGTGTATGTGCTAGTAAGACTCTTGAATTTGCCTCCAGCCCTTGCCTCGTCTCCTTTTTATTAATTGTCCTTAAGACCCTTCTCTCTCCTTAGGAGCTATGTGGCACAGAAAGCAGTTGGGAAGGGAGTCACATCACCATTCTGGCATTTTTTTTTTTTTTTTTTTTTTTAATGGTGACAAGGGACCAGAAACACTGTCATCTTTTCTCAACCTTAAAAAAAAGTTGCTTCATTTGTATGTGTGTGTGTGTGTGTGTGTGTGTGTGCGCGCGCGCGTGTGTGTGATTAAGAGTGCAGGTGTCCATGGAGCCAAAAGAGGGCGCCAAATCCCAGTTACAGGCATTTATAAACCACCCAATGGAGATCTTGGGACTGGAACTCTCGTCCTTTGTAAGAGCAGCAAGTGCTCTTAACTGATGATCTGTCTCTCCAGACTCACCTCCCAACCTTTGTCTACAGGATTCAGAATGATCATTCTGACAAGTGAGGTAGGATTGTGTGTGCTTATGTTATAATACCCATGGCCCCTATGTTTGAACAAGTGTCTGATTTCTCCAAGAGCTTTTTTATTGGGCTCCAGGCCGGGATTTGTGATGGGGTAGGGGTAGGCGGAGCCCAAGAATTTTATTTTATTTTATTTTTTAGCAAGTATCCACCAAAGGCTACCAGATGGATAGCTACACTCTGAGTACCACTGAGTCATAAGGTTAAGGGACCCTTAGGTGTTCCTTGAAATCATGTTGTCATGGAACTGCCTTGAAAGTTGATATATTAGCTGGGATTATGTGGGTGGGACACAGAATCCTCAAGGTACAATCTCCCACCTTCTGCTGTAGAAAGTCAATTTACTCTAAGACCCAGAAAGATGAAATGATGTAATTTTCTTTGGTCTGGAGGGCTCTACTTTGCCATTCTTGGTCATTCCTGGTCATCCCTTGTCATCCCTGGTCATCCCTGGCAGTGTCCCTTAGGACTCTGCCCCCACCTACAAGCTGTTTGGCAGCTTTCATCAGCAGTCGAGGACTGAGTGGGCTCCCTGGGACCCTTTGGGGTTATGTGGTCTGTGATGGGAAGCAAGGGTAATTCTAATGCCACTCTTAGAAATACAAGCCCAAGTAGCAGAGAGGGCACAGCTTGGCTCCCTGAGGGGGTTCAAAGCTGTCTGGTTTTGAAGGTTGTCAACTTGAAGGAGCTTGAAAAAGGAGATGGCTGTTTGCGGAGGTGGCCTCTGGCCTCTCCCTAGGCACAACTCAGCTCTCTCGCCTCTGTGCTTCTTACACTGGTCTCCAGCCTTGTTTTCCTGTGTGGGTATGCATGTACACATGCTACGGATGCCAGGCCTTGGTGTGAGGTGTGAGGCATCTTCCTCTGTTGCTCTCCACCATCTTTCTGAGACAGAGTTTCTCACTGACCTTGGACCCCCTGGCTAGCTGGGAAGGCTGTCCAGTGAGTCCCATGGATCTCCTTGTTTCCACCTCCCTGTACTGGAATCACAGACATATACTTCCATGTTTGGCTTTTATATGAGAGCTGGGGATCTGAACTCAGGTCCTCATGTTTGGGCAGTAAGCTCTTGACCTTGTATTTTAGTTTTCTTTTTCTTTTTTCCCTTGGTCAAGAGGTTTATTGGGGGTAGTGGTAGAGTGAAAGCCATCTCAGATTGGGGCCATGGGAGAGAGATAGAGTCAGACAGAGAAGACAGAGAGACAGAAAAGGAATGATAGATAGATAGATAGACAGATAGATAAATCAGGCTCCTGTTGTATAGTCCAGGCTGCCATCAAACTCATGAGAATCCTCCTGCCTCAGCTTCCTAATTCTGGGATCACTGATGTGTCACCTTTTTTATTTTGTTCTGAGAGCCAGGCCCCTCTGTAATGTGGTGGATACTGGCGGTAGTCACAGGAGTTCATACCCACAGAGCCTTTGGTCTGCGCTGGACTGTGTTGTGAATGAAGTCTGGCCATTTCTTGCCTGTCCAAAACATACAACTCAATGTCACGACCCAGTATCACAGTGCATATGGGTGCTACTACTCCTACACCCCTTCATATCTTCACAATAACCATGGAAGCTTGTCTGATTTATCCTGGGCCAGGACTTCAGGAAGATGAAGGGGTTCAGGATCAACCCACTGAGAAGCAGTGGTACAAGACTTGAACTCACGTCTCTCATTGGTATCGGACACCATATAAAATAAATAAATCTTGTAGTCTTTTTCTTTTATGCAACTTGGTTCTTGCCTCTGTTTCCACCAAGCCTGGCATTCACATTGATCCAAGGAGAGCTTATGAGAAAGAAGGAAAAATCTAGAAAGCTACACCAACAGAGAAGGACCACTAAAGGCCAGTGGCTATAGCCTCCAGAGACACGTGCTCAGGAGACACCAAGAAGGGAGCTTGGGTCCGATTCACCTGGAATCCAGGCTTTTAGAAAGCAGAGGAGGCACCAGCCAGCTTCCTTGAGGTTAGCTCCTGACTTTGGTTGTCTACCTGAGAGCTAGTGGCTCTGCCGGGAGCACCTTCCTGTCTCCTGATGGGAGCATTCAGGATCAGAGACAGACTCTTGCTCCTACTGAAAGGCCGCGCCACCCCCCCTTTCTCCCTCAGCCCCGTGGGACTTAGCAGCATGCCTTAAACATAGGGGATTGTGACAGGCAGGCTGAACAGGGAACCTCCTCCTCTGTGATGTGTGTGTGTGTGTGTGTGTGGGGGGGCACACAAGTATACCACTCTGTATCCCTGAGGGGGCTGTGGAACTCTGATTCATCTCCATCTTTGTCACCTGTCATCCAAGCTCAGAACAAGGTAGGGTGGGGGAGGGGGAAGCAGCTTGCAGAGCCAGCTCCCCACTCCTCTCTCTCCTCTCTCTCTCTCTCTCTCTCTCTCTCTCTCTCTGTGTGTGTGTGTGTGTGTGTGTTTTATGTGCAGAGCCACTGTTGTTCACAGGGACAGCATGGCCATGCCATAAGCTTCGGACAATTCTCAGTCTAATTCTGCTCAAGGTAACTGTCAAAAACCCACAGAAGAGACTCCTAATGAAATGGGAAAGCATACGAGCAAGCCCTCTCGCACACCAATGGGATGCCTTTTTTTTTTTTTTTTTAATCTGTTAATAATTGTTCCCTCAGGTTCAGTCTCATGATATCAAAGCAGATTTTCTTGTTCAGAAATTAGTAAAAATAGCCCAACCTGGGTGCCTACTGGAGTCTGGGGCTTAATGAACAGGAAATGGGGCGTTGGGGTAGGCCTTCACTTTTCTCCTCCCTCTTGCTTACACCTTATTTATTTTTGATTAATCTTTGCCTTATGGGGTGGTTTGAAGACATGAGATGAAGTTCTCTTGAGTCATAATATGTCTGAGGGAAAAATATCATCTTTTAATGAGGAGAGACAAAAGGATGATTCTAGAAGGCCATGTTCCTGGGGAAGTTGTCACAGCCCGTGGATCCCAAGGTTTGATAGAACTCATTTAGTATCATAGGGGATCAGTTAGAAATGTCACCTGGTCAGGCAGGGTTCATACTTCTGCTGTTGACCTTCACCCTTGACATTGTACGTTTTAAAAGCATGCAGAAGGGACTGGAGAGATAGCTCAGTGGTTAAGAGCACTGGAGGGTCTTTCCGAGGACCCGGATTCTATTCTCAGCTTTTCTAGGGAGGCTCACAACTATATGTTACTCCAGAGGATCCAATGCCCTCTCCTGGCTTCTGTGGGTACTGCCTACATGTAGTGTGTATATACATACACACAGGCAAAACATCCCATATAAATAAATAAATCTAGAGAGGGAGAGATGGCTCAGTGGCTAGGAGCACCCGCTGCTTTTGCAGAGAATCAGGTGCAATGCCCAGCACCCATTTGGAGGTTCACAATTGTAACTCCAGTTTCAGGGAATCTCATGTCGCCTTCTGACTTCTGCAGGCAGCAGACTCATGTGGTTTCAGAGACATACATGCAAGGAAAAAAAAATAAATCTTAGACCTTGGCAGGATGGCGTGCGCATATGTGTGCATTCTCTCTCTCTCTCTCTCTCTCTCTCTCTCTCTCTCTCTCTCTCTCTCTTTCTCTTTTAATTTCAGCACTTGTGAAGGAGAGGCAGGTGGATCTCTATGAGTCTGAGGTCAGCTTGGTTCACACAGTGAATTCTAGACAGCCAGGATTACATAGAGAGACCCTGTCTCAGACAACAGCAACAAAAATCTAGAAAACAGAAAACCAAAAGCCACCAATTAAATAAAAAGTACGCAGAGATTCAGCTCCTGTACTTCATAGCAGTAGTGAAGTAGGGTCAGGTGGTTATGTCGGGTTCTGCCCTCTCTCTCCAGACCTCGAAGAGCTCAGCTTGCTTAGTCGGAAGAAGTAGGGATGGTTCCCCACCCCCAACCCCATGCCCTGATTCCTCCTTTTCCTATGCTCTGAGAAAGCAAGGAAGGTAAATACTGACCCAAAGTCTCCAAGCTGCCCATGTTTCTACCATTACTTTCCTCTCTGTTCAGGAAGTGGTTACTGGGCTAGTCTGTGTGTGGGCAGGAAGTGGACCAGCAGGTGAGATGACCCTAATGATGTCGAGGACTGTGTTCACCTTGATATTGCTGTCAGGAAAGTCAACCCTAAATTTAGTACCATACAGAAACATTTTATGCTGCTACCAGATTCTCTGGGGTCTGATGTGGGCAGAGCAGAGCAAGGACCCTGGTTTCTGTCTCCCTGTGTCTGCACTTCGGCTGGAGAGCTCAGAAGTTGCTGGGGGCAAAGTCACCAAAGCCTTTTCCACTCATATCTGGCCGCTGGGCTGGGCTGAGCTGACTGGAGAGTTAGTGGCTTCATGTGTCCTCTGTTTGCTCTGTATTTCCTTACAACATGGCGTCCTCCTGGCACCATGGGAGGGGTGTGGAATGACCTCTGAGAATCAAGTTTTCAAAGTCACCTAGGAGCCCATGAACACATGCATTTTAAATGGTCAAAGCACCCAGAAACCCATTCATAGACTCCACTTCTTGTTTGGAGGAATCTCAGAGTACTGGCTGGTTTTGTGTGTCAACTTCACCCAAACTAGAGTCATCATAGAGGAAGGAGCCTCAGTTGATGAAATCCCTCCAGCTGTAAGGCATTTCTCAATTAGTGAACAGTCTGGGAGGGCCCAGCTCATGGTGGGCTGGTGGTCCTGGGGTCTATAAGAAAGCAGGCTGAGCAAGCCAAGTGAAGCAAGCCAGTTAGTAGTACCCCACGGTGGCCTTGGCATCAGCTCCTGCCTCCAGGATCCTGCCCTGTTTGAATTCCTGTTCTGAATTCCTCTGATGATGAACAGCAATATGGAAGCGTAAGACAAATAAACCCTTTCTTACCCAACTTGCTTTTTGGTCATAGTGTTTTATCACAGCAATAGAAACCCTAACTAAGACACCCAGGACAGAGGATCGTGGAATGGGGGACTGTGGATAGCTTTACTACCATCTTGGAAAATATGCCTCCTGAGGGGAAGATAAAATGAAATAGGGAGATTGGCAATGGCTACGTTGTGGCAGCTTTTTGGACAAGGTAGTAGGCAAAGGCCTCTCCGCAATGAAATGTGAGTTCTGCATAAGAAGAAGAAGCCCTTGATAGACCCAGAGATACTGGTTTAGACCACAGGACGTCTTTGTATCCTTAACAAACGTATGAGTAGGCATGGGAACAATCAGCCACAACACTTTAGCCAATGAGAAGGGACACTCAATACCTCAGCCAATCAGAATGGAAGACCAACACCCTAACCAATCAGAATGGATGCTCAAGACCCAGCCAATCAGAAAAGGGAGCGCCATGCACTATGCAGATTGGGCATATATGGTGTTGTGGGGAAGAAGGAAAGTGCAAAGCCCAAGTAAAGGAAGGTCGTGGCTTTCCCATCAGCCTGTGGGATCACCATGTCACCCAGTTTAGCTCTCTTCTTTGTTTTTACCACTTTCTGGAATGATCTCATTTGTCTGTTCCAAGTGCTTTGTTTCCCAGGAGGACAGGTGACTCTTGTGTCTTGAACCTGCATTCTCCATGTGCATACAGTAGGCACCTGATAATGTCCGTGGAGCGATGCGTCTTTGAAGGGCCCCTTCTGCAAGTCACAGGGCTGCCTGGCAGACAGCTCCCGTTTTTTCATGTCTGTCACTGCGGTAATTGTTACAAGGTGAGGTAATTAGCCAAAAGCCAGAGACGTGATCAACCTTCTGAATGTTTAGAGTCTGTCAACGGATCGAATTGGAACCCAATGGGGAGGTTACTCATGGCTGTTGGTCTTTTAAATGAAATTCTCCTTTCTTGGCTTGAAAAATGCCTCAAGAGCTGGGATGGAACTGAATCTGTGGAACTTTTCAGAAATGGTGTCTGCAATCAATCCCTTGGGAGCCGCTGGCAATGACATCTGCCCGCTACTCAGGCAGAGAAACCAAGATGAATGGGCTGGATTATGGCCCAGGGAAGAGCTTATCAGTCCTGCTTGTTTATGGTTTTTCAGTGCTGCACTTATGGGTTTTCTCATGTGTGGACACACATGTCCCTAGGAACTGAGAGTCGGGGCATGACTGGCTATCCAGTAGCTCCTGGCTGGGCTTTCTACAGAATCTTCTGACTACTTCCCAGGGAGTAATGCTTAGCGACATGGCTGTAGATTCAGGGCAAGGTTGCTTGCCACCTCTGAACTGGCCTTTCAAAACTGAATGAGTCTTCGATTATTGTCCATAAGCATGAAGACCTGAATTCGAACTTCAGAATCCATGTTAAAAGAAGGAAAATGTTAGGCTTGGTGGCACGTGCTTATAAGCCCAGCGCTGGGGAATCAGAGAAGGGAGGATCTCTGAGGCACACTGCCTTATTTGGCACTGGTTAGGGACAACATCTATGGGGTCCTATGTTCTTCTTCTGCCCAGGGTAGGACTATGTGCCGGGTGCCCTTAGTGGCTCCAATATCACTGTTTGATGGAGAGATTATGTGCTTTCTGTCATGTGGATGCTAGGTTTTACATACGCACACATGCACACACGAGGCATGGAAGTAGAAATTTTGGGAGAAGGGACGAATGAGACAGGAGAAGGCAATGGAGATGAATACAGTCAAAGCACAAAAAATATCAGGGGGAACTCGTCCCCTGATACAACACATATTCACTAAAACAACAATGTTTGGCAGAACAGGCTTTAATAGTTAGTTGAAAGACATAGAGAAGCCGCCTGTGGTAGGGTTTCTGTCACCATGATGAAATAACATGACCAAAAGCAGCTTGGGGAGAAAGGGTTTACTTGGTTTATATATCCTGAATTGCAATCTACTGAGGGGACCCAAGGCAGGAACTCCAACAGGGCCAGAACATGGAGGCAGGAACTGATGCAGAAGCCATGGAGGGATGTTGCTTACTGACTTGCTCCCCATGGCTTGCTTAGCCTGCTTTCTTTTAGCACCTTTTAGGACCAGGAGCCTAGGGATGGCTCCACCCACAGTGGGCTGGGCCCTCCTCCATCAATCATTAATTAAGTAGTCTACAGCCCTAACTTACAGAGGCACTTTCCTAATTGGAGTTCTCTCCTCTCAGATGACTCTAGCATATATCAAACTGATATAAAATTAGCTGATATAAACTGATATAAACTATAAATTTGTGGGCTCATATATACCATGACCTTATATCCTAGACTTCAAGACTGAATGCAGTTCATAGATCACCAGCACGCTATGTCTCCAAGTGTAGGGAAGGCAGGTTGTAATCCGTGGATTTTATTTAACTCATTGTTATTATTAATATTATTGTGTGAATGCATATATTTTGGGGCTGGGTAAACCTTGGGTATCATTTCTTAAGAGCCATCCACCTTCAGAAAATATTACTTTTCTGCGTATGAGTGTTTGCCTACATTTTCTTTTTTCTGTGAACCACGAATGTGCAGGGGGCCATGGAGGGGAGATGAGGGTGTCAGGTCTTCTAGAACTGAAGTCACAGATGGTTTGCAAGTCACCATGTGTGTGCTAGATACTAAAGCTGGGGCCTTTGCAAGAGCGGAAAGTGCTCTTAAGTGCTGAGCCATCTCTCCAGCCCCCCCACCCCCCCCTTTGCTTTTTGAGACAGTGTCTTACTGGGACTGAAGACTTGCTGACTAGGTGAAGCAGGCTGGCCCCAGGGATGTGCCAGTTCTTCAGTTCTTTTTTTTTGGTTTTTCAAGACAGGGTTTCTCTGTGTAGCCTTCGAGAAATCCGCCTGCCTCTGCCTCCCAAGTGCTGGGATTAAAGGCGTGCGCCACCACCGCCCGGCGGGATGTGCCAGTTTTGAGGCTGAAATCACACAGTACACTGCTTGGCTTTTTACATGGTTCTAGGGATCAAACTCTGGTCCCCATAGTTGTACGGGCAGTGCGTGAAGCTGTGGAGTACCTCTCAGACCGGAGGAAGGTCTGGGAGCAGACTGATGTGTTCCTAGCATTTTTTTCTGGTAGTCTGTCATCCCCATCCCTACCCCTTGTTCAGCATCAGACACAGAATGACGCCTCCCAGACTGGATCGGAGGTACAGTATTTGTATTGCTCAAAGAATTTTCTGGGTTTAAAAAAAATTGGGCCAACATGAAGCCACCGGACAAATTGCTCCTGAGTACTTCAGTTTCGGGTGTGTGGGGAAGCAGGGGTAACTGTGAAGGACACCCCCACATTCCCACGGATGTGCGGTGCGGTGGGATTGTAAGTACCCCTTCATGGAAGGCGTGGCGTTCCCACTTTGCCAAAGGTGCCACCCTAGGTTACCATTTATAGCAGCTTTGCTTTGTAGCTTCTCTCAGGCTAGACAGGCTACTCTTTGTTCCACAGACGCTGTCCAACACTGGGGGTGTTTCCACAGAACAGTGTCCTCAGCACAGAGGGGACGTCTTGGTGGATTCGAAGCATGGCCCTGTGAATTTAATATTCAAGCATTGTGTGTTGGTCCCCTGACTTCACTGGCTGTTTCTGTCTGGTCTCTGCAGGCATTCATCTTTTTGACCCAGGCTCCTGCTAAGATTCAGGGCGGGGCTTCTGAAGGAGCCAGTCTGTGAGCACCTTGGAGAGTCTGCACTCCCAGATGCAGGCAGCCAGCCTCCTGCTCCTGTGGGATGCTCTAGATTGGAGTCTGTTTCATCCTTAATGAATGAATTGAGCAGCTCCCAGCAGGGGAGGCTTTTACCCAGCAGTTTTCCACTTAAAATCATGCTCTCCTTCTCTCTTCCAAACAACGCCTTTGCTCTCAGGAATTAGCCTGTGGCTTTGGGGACGACAGAGTCACAGGTCTTGCCTTGATGGGGGACAATGATCTTCTCGTCTTGAGCTTGGTTCTTCCTTGTGCAAAATGTCTGCACCCTTGCCTTCCATGTAATGGATGTGTTTGGTATAAAACGAGCCACATAGAAGCATCTAGAAAACACTGACATGGAGATGCCTGGCTAGGCCCTTCACTCTTTTTTTTTTTTTTCCCTGGAGGATTTTCCTCATTTGTTCTGGTTGGGGTTGAAGATCAGACTGGGTTGGGTAAGGCCTTCCTACTCTATGTAGTGAAAATAAAAACAGCTGTCTCTGTCTCTGACTGTCTCTGTCTCTCCCTTTCTCTGGTTCTATCTCTTTCTCTCTCTGTCTCTCTCTGACTCTGTCTCTCTGTCTCTTTCTCTGACTCTGTTTCTCTGTCTGTGTCTGTCTCTGTGTCTCTGTCTGTCTCTCTCTCTCTGTGTGACATCTATGATTTCTTTAAATGTGTTGGGAATTTGGAGTCTTTCTTAGCGTCAGAGTGACCCAGGGCTCCCTATCTGAACCCCAACTACTCCATTGTTAGTGGCAAGGTAAGGTGTCAGGCTTACACATTCTGTAATGTGATGGCTGTCACATTCTGTCATTTCTGACTGTCACAGTCATTCAGTTTGAAAATGAATATCAATAGTGTTGTAGATTAGTACTTTACCCACAAAGGCCCCTTGTGTGGAGAAAGACTTGGTCCCTAGCTTGGTTAGTGTCAGGCATGGAGCCTTCAGCAGGTGGGGCTTAGTGAGAAGAGGTTAGACCATTGGATGCAGAGCCTGGGGGAAGTCAGGTCATTGGGGGTGGAACCTAATGGGAGGAAGTCAGGTTATTGGAAGGTGGGGGGGGGAGTGGACCTAATGTGAGGAAGTCAGGTCATAGAGGGCAGGTAGTGAGACAAAGGAGGAAGTCAGGTCATTGGGGGCGGGACCTAATGGGAGGAAGTCAGGTTATTGGGGACAAATCCTTGAGAGGACTTAACAGATTTAAGTTTTCAAAAGAAGCCAGACATCAGGATGGGGATATGGCTTATCAGGAGAACACTCTCCTGGTATGCACAAAACCCTGGGTTCTATCCTCAACACTACATAAAACAGGTATGGAAGTGAAGGCAGGAGGATCAGGAGTTCAGGGTCATCCTCAGCAAACATAGCAAATTGGAGGCCAGCCTGGGCTATCTGTCTCAAAAGCAAAACAAACAACAGTCCAATAACACATGTTGTTTATTGGGAGTTTGGTGGTACTGGGATAATAGAGGAAGGGAAAGATCATTCTAGACCATTCTATCTTTTGAAGTTGTATACATGGAAACATTTCATTTATTTAGCACACTTAAACATTTAAAATTAACACTTTAAAAATTGAGTTGAGAGAGAAGTAAAAGAGGCTCAGAGAGGGCAAGAATTTCTGGGTATCACACAGCAGTGGGGAGGTTAGATCACCATCCCTCCTGTATCCCATGGAGCTGTTTATTTTGTCACCTTGGCAATCTTCCTACGCTCCTGGGCTTTGCTTAGAAGAGACTGTTCTGAACTCTCCCTACCTTTTTAACTCCTGAGCTGGTATGTTTTACCAGCTGATGGAATTAATTGGGTTCTCTGTGACTCCTGCAGTCCCATGGTCCCCCACCCCTCACCCCTTTCAATGGCTGCAGCCTGGAGGCCAGACCTGCTTTCTGCAGGAACCCTGGCTTCAAGATCTTACCTCCGACTCTGTTGGCTGTTCCTTGGCGGTTCCCTCAGGTTGGCTCCACCACGTAGTGTTTATAAGCTTGGCAGGCGCCTCTGGTCAGGTGCGGCTACCTGTGCTGTCGGAATTCCAGTAACTTCCAGGTCTCTTTACGGGCTTCACCTTCCTTCACCGGTGCCAGGAAAAATAATGATTTTTTTTTTTTTGGCTACAGCAAGCAGGATGACAAACTCGGGGCCTTTGTGGAGCCCGGCAGGCAGCCTTTCTAGTTCCCTGGCGCAGATGCATTTAAACAACATTTTATTTTTCTTTAAGACAAGAGAGGAAGAGAGCTGGATCCTGTGTGGGGCCTGGGGCTGCTAATTAGTTCTTTACCCGTGTCCCCGGACCCTCAGCACGTGGTTCATCAAGACATCTGGGGAGGGTGTGCTGCTTCCTGATCCAAGATGAATTAGAACTGTCACCTTTCTTAGACCAAAGGAGAGATGCAGACATCTGGGAATTAGCCAGTCACTTTAGATTCCCTAGGGTGGGTAGACCAGCACGGAGTAGCTGATGATCACCCTGCTTGCATTAGGCACAGTGTTAAGTCTGAAAGAAGGTGGGGGTGGGGCTTCGGGAACTGTGGTCTGAGCATGGGATGGTAAACTTGTACGAGTGGGTACAAGTATAGCGGAAACTGGCCGTGCGTCTCAATTCTGACTTCCCTCCGATCCACCATTCCTAAAGGGCGCTGTCCGTTAGGGTCCGGGGTCCTGAGCTGTTTCTCCCACCTTTACAGCGAGAGAAGAATGGACGGCGGGGTGATGGAGTAAGCCCTGCTCTCCTGCCCCCAACCCCACCTCAGGCCTGTGTTTGTTCTGGAATTAGATTTGTATAAGCATACCGGGGCCCTGAAAATGTAAGCTGTGTGGGGGGTTTGGGGGGGGGGGGGGGGGGGGGAAAAAAAAAAAAAAAAAAAAAAAAAAAAAAAAAAAAAAAAAAAAAAAAAAAAAAAAAAAAAAAAAAAAAAAAAAAAAAAAAAAAAAAAAAAAAAAAAAAAAAAAAAAAAAAAAAAAAAAAAAAAAAAAAAAAAAAAAAAAAAAAAAAAAAAAAAAAAAAAAAAAAATTTTCCCCCCCAAAAAAAAAAAAAAAAAACCCCAAAAAAAAAAAAAAACCCAAAAAAAAAAAAAAAAAAAAAAAAAAAAAAAAAAAAAAACCAAAACCAAAAAAAAAAAAAAACCCAAAAAAAAAAAAAAAAAAAAAAAAAAAAAAAAAAAAAAAAAAAAAAAAAAAAAAAAAAAAAAAAAAAATCCCCCCCAAAAAAAAAAAAAAAAAAAAAAAAAAAAAAATTCCCCCCCCCCCAAAAAAAAAACCAAAAAAAAAAAAAAAAAAAAACCCCCAAAAAAAAAAAAAAAAAAAAAAAAAAAAAAAAACCCCCAAAAAAAAAAAAAAAAAAAAAAAAAAAAAAACCCCCCCCCCCCCCCCCCCCAAAAAAAAAAAAAAAAACCCCCCCCCCCCCCCCCCCCCCCCCCCCCCCCCCCCCCCCCCCCCCCCCCCCCCCCCCCCCCCCCCCCCCCCCCCCCCCCCAACCCCCCCCCCCCCCCCCCCCCCCCCCCCCCCCCCCCCCCCCCCCCCCCCCCCCCCCCAATTCCCCCCCCCCCCCCCCCCCCCCCCCCCCCCCCCCCCCCCCCCCCCCCCCCCCCCCCCCCCCCCCCCCCCCCCCCCCCCCCCCCCCCCCCCCCCCCCCCCCCCCCCCCCCCAAAATTCCCCCCCCCCCCCCCCCCCCCCCCCCCCCCCCCCCCCCCCCCCCCCCCCCCCCAGGGCCCCCCCCCCCCCCCCCCCCCCCCCCCCCCCCCCCCCCCCCCCCCCCCCCCCCCCCCCCCCCCCCCCCCCCCCCCCGTTTTTTATTGAAGGGGGGTTTTTTTGGGCCCCAACAGAACTTTTTCAAAATGCCCCGGGGGTTTTTTTCCCCCGGGGGGTTTGGAAAAAACATTGAACCTTGGAGGGGGGTTTTTTCCCTTGTTTTGGAAAGTCCAACCTTTTTTTTAAACCCCGGCCCTTTTTGGGGGGCTTCTTCCGCCCCTTTTCATTTAAAGTTTTTTTTAATATTTTGAACCCCCCCTTTTCCTTTTTTTGGTTAAAATTCCCCCAAAGGGGGAGCCCGATTGTTACTGGGGGTTTGCTTTTGGGGGAAAGGGAAAAGGGAAAAAAAAAAGGGGGAAAAAAGCCAAAGGGAAGGGGGGAAAAAGCCCCCAGGCGGGGCAGTTTTTGGGGGAAGCAAAAAAAAAAAAAAAAAAACCTCCTTTTTCCCGTCCCCCCTTCATGCAGTGAAATTTCAGCCCCCGATGGTCTGCCCTGCATGTGGGGGGCAAAAAATGGTCCCCCTCCCGTTTTGGGCCCTTTTTAGGGGTTTTTTTTGGGGAAAAATCGTGATTGTCCTTTTTAAGGGGTATTTATCCCGACTGAACCCGTATCATGATGCAAAAAGGGAAAAAATGGCTAATAGAGTAAATATTAAAAAAAAAAAGGAAATGTGGAGGGGCGAAAAGGGGGGGCTCGGGGGGGGAAATTATTTAGGCAGCAAGTTGATGACCCGAGTTCAAATTCCAGCCATCAGGAGGGAAAAAAAAAAGGGGGGTGGGGGCGCCCCACCTTTAAAAACCTTTTTTATGAGGGGGGGTGGGGAGGGGAAAAGGGAAAAAAGCTGGGGTTTGTGGGCCATTTTTTTTCCAAAGGGGTTTTTTGAGAGATTCTTTTTCAAGGGGATAAGGCGACCCAAAAACCCCAAAAACCTTTCCCCCGTTCCGGGGCCCCCCCGTCTGGTTTCCTCAGCTCCCCCCTTTTCACATCCGGGATAGGGGAATTGTGTGCGTCGCTGTACCCTGCATCACCTTTTTCCAAGGGTTTAGGGAAAAACCCCCTGTTTTCCCCCGGTTTTATAGGCCTGGGGGCCCGCCTCTGAGGCCCCTTTTTTTTGGGCAAAAAATTTTCCCCCTTTTTTTGTGGGGGGGCCCGTGCACTCCGGTTTTCCCCTTTGTGTATTTTGGGGGGCCCCCCACACGGTGGGCGTTCAAAATGGGTCTCAGGAATGTTTTGGGGGAAAAAAAGCTTCTCATCCCAGGTGGCCCCTTTTCCGTGTGTGCCCCCGGGTTTTGGGTGGGTGCCCCGGGTTTTTTTAGTGGCCAAGCCTTTCCGGTGCCCCGGCGTCTAGAGCCCCCTTTTTCTTTGTTGCTGGGGGGCGTGGTTTTTGGGTGTTTCCTTTAGCTTAGGGGGGGGGGGAAAAATCCCCGTCTCAGTTTAGAACCAGTTTTGGGGTTCCTAGTCAGGGGGGGAGGAAAAGGGGGGGCCCAGGCTCCCTTTTTACATGGGAAGATTCCCCGGGCCTCCCTTTTTTCCCCCCTCGAGTTTCAAACAAAAGGGGGAAAAAGGGGGGAGTTTGGCTTGGGTGGTTTCAGCCCTTTGGGCCCCCTTTGGCGTTCCCGTGCTTTCTAAAGAATGCTAAAAAAAATTTAAAAACTCTTTGGTTTGTTGGGGCTCCTTGGTGGGCAAATTGATTTTTTTTTTTTTTAAAATTTTCCCCCCCAAAGTACCCAAAAAAGGGGGGTTTAAAAATGCCTTGTCTTTTTTAAACCCCCGATTTATTTTGGGGGGGAAAAGGGGGGAAAAAAAAAAAAAAACCCCCCAAATGGGAGGGAGGGAATCCCGCCCCCCGCAAAAGGGGAAAAAACCCCCTGGGATGGGACCCAAAAAATTTTTTTTTCCTCTGGGGGGTGTCGGGGTTATTGCAAGCCCCCCCCCAGGAAAAAAGGTTCCCCCCCCCTTTTCCCCCCCCTCCCCCCCCCCCCCCTCCCCCCCTTTCCCCTTTTTTTCCCCCTCCTTTTCCCCCCCCTCCTCCCCTTTTTCCCCCTCCTTCCTCCTCCTCCTTTTCCCCCCCCTTTTCCTTTTTTCCCCTTTTTTTTCTCTTCTCTCTCTCTCTCTCTCTCCTCTCCTCTCTCTCTCTCTGGGGTTTTTTTGTTTTGGTTTGATTTCTCTTTATGCCCCCCTTACTTCAAAAAACCCCCAAAAAGGGAAAAAAAATTTTTTCCCCGGGGTACAAAAAAAACCCCCGAGGGGGAAAAATTAAAAAAAAAAAATATTGGGGCCCTTTTTTTTAAAAATTTTTATTTAGACCCCCTTACTTGACTTTTTTAAGGGGGAAAAAAATTGAAACCGGGGGAAAATTGAAAAAAACAAAGATGAAAATTTTTGGGCCGAGGGGGGCAGCTCCCCCGGGGGAAAAAAAAACATTAGGCTGCGACTGCTCTTGCAGAGGATTTACAGTTTGGGTTTTCCCCGCCCCCCCCCCCATGGGGGGGTCATTTTTTCTGCCCCCAATGCCAGCTCCAGGAGGGTTGACCCCTCTTTGGTCTCTGTAGGGGGGCTGCAAGGGCTTATGGAAAAAACAAAAAACACACACCACCACACACCACACACACACAAAAGGGGAAAATTTTTTACACTCCCACAAGGTTTTTTTTTTTTTTTTTTAAGGTTCCATGGGCCCCTTTTTTTTTTTTCTACACATTTTGACCCCTTTTTTTTCCTTGGGGGTTTTTTAAATTTTTTCCCTTTTGGTATTTTTTAAAAATTGGTTTTTTGGCTTGTAGTGCTTCATCTTAAGGCACATTATCCCTCTAGTTTTGAACATCTAGGTATTTTTTTGGGTTTTTTAAAAATTAGGTGTGTTTCGGGGGAAAAATTCCCCTTTTTATTTCTTACAAAAATTTGAGGTTAGGAACATTTCTCGGGCCCAAGGGATATGAATTTTTTTTCAAATTTTTTATTTCCCCGTTGCCCAAAATTTTGTTCGAAAAAATTTTTTTGTTACCCCCCTCCCCAAAATATGCAAGTTTTTTTAAAAATTTCACCCTTAGTAGGTAATTGTCCCAAAAAATTTAAAAAAACAGTTGATAGTTCCCACTTTCCCTTGCCTTTGTGGTGTTAATGGAGTTATTGGCTGGTGAGGAAGGAGCACACCCCTTCCCCAAATGCTGATTGCCAAAACCGTGTAGAAAGGGGGGTTACGCCCAGTGAAAAAAAAAAACTTGGTACCATCCTAACCCACCCCTTTGTTCATTTATTTGAGATTTTCCCCCATCAGTAAGCACCCCCCCCGCATGGGGAAAGCCCACCAGGTTCCCGAACTTTTATGGTTTGTGTCTTTTGGGGCTTTTGAGAGATTCCCCTTTAAAAAATCACCCTTCTTAAAATTTTTTTGGCCCAGAAAAAGGGGGTTTTTGCTCTATTTTCTCGGACACGCCTTCGTCACCCCGGAAAAAGGGGGAATTGGTTGTGGGAGGGCGTTGGGGTTTCTTGATTATTTGTGGGTTAGAGGCCTCGCCCCCCGGGGTGGATCATCCTAGGCAGGTGGGCCTTGGTTTTTAAAAAATAGGGAGCATGGGGCCCGGGGAAAAACCCGCAGGGTGTTTTTCCCTGGTTTAGTTTCTTTTTTTGCTTGGCTTCCCCCAGTGATGGCTGAAAAATTTGAAAATTGGGGGAAATTTAAAAAACCCCTTTTAAAAAAATTACCCTTTAGGGCCTTTGGGAGTTTTATTTTTTTTGCCCAAAGGTGAAATGAAAACATGTTTTGTTTTTCCCTTTTGTCGTTTTTGGGAAAAAAAATCCCCCAAACGAGAGAACAGAGGAGAATGGTTATTTTAGCTCACTTTCCCCGGACTTTTCCCCCCCTTGTGGGGTTTTCCCCAAGCAGTATTTAAGTGGGGGTCACTCACATCCCGTCAAAAAGGCCCCAAAAGGGAAAGAATGAATTTTTTGTTTTTTTCATTCACTCCACTTTTTTCTTTTTATACGTTAGGGCCCAAACCCCGCTTCTTTTTTTCAGTTAAAATTAAAAAATCCCCCAAAAGACAATCCATTAGACAAAATTAGGGAACTCCCCCTTTTGGTGATTCTAGTTGTGTCTTTTCAGTTTAAAAGGGGAACCTTTTCAAAACCGGGGCCCCCAAAAAATGAGTCTAGGGTGACTTTAAACCCCAGCCCCAGATCCTTTAGTGACTAGTGTGTTTGGGTATGAAGTGTCCCCCCCAGGATTGGGTGTTTGAACAAGTGGTTTTTCCCGCAGGTGGGCGCTGTTTTAGAAGGCTATGGGACCTTTTGAAGGGGGGGGAGCCTTGTGGAAGAAAGTGGGGGTGATTGGGTTGGTGCTTCTCCCTGGTTGCAGGTCAGCATTACCACCCATCTCAGTTCCTGCTACTACACCTTTCCTACCACAATGGACTGTATCCCCTCAAACTATGGACCAGCTTCTTGAGCTTAATTAGTTATATCAATGAAGACGATAGGACAGGGATTTATGGAGGGCTTGAGGGTCTTTAGCCTTTGTGATTACAGCAGTGAGACTTTAGTTTCAACAGGTGGCAGTTTGCTGGTGACTACCTAGTAACCCAGTCTCAGGGGCAATAAGCCATCAGCTACATTTTCCCCTTTTGGTTACCCTGGGTTGACTTTATGATTTATTATTATTGTTAATTATTTTCCCTCATTTGAAGTTTCCCTGCTATTAAAATTTTCCCATTTAGAGGGCTGGAGAGACGGCTCAGATAGTTAAGAGTGCTTGCTGCTTTTGCAGAGGACCTGATTTTCTTTTCTTTGTTAGGTAGTTCACAACTGCTTGTAACTCTAGCTCCAGGGGATCAGATGCCCTCTTCTGGCTTCTGCTTGCTCCAGGCATTTTATGCGGTACACAGACATACATGCAGGCCCAAACACACACACACCACAACACACACACACACACAAACACATATGAAAAAAGGGGGCGTTGGAGAGATGGCTCAGTGGTTAAGAGCACTGGCTGCTCTCCAGAGGTCCTCAGTTCAATTCCCAGCAACACATGGTGGCTCACAACCATCTGTAATGGGATCCAATACCCTCTTCTGGTGTGCATTCATTTAAAAAAATAAATAGGAAAAAAAATCTTAATTAAAAATGTATTTAAAAATGTAGCTATGGCATCATCCAAACTACTTAGGAGGCTGAGGCAGGTGGATCATAAATTCAAGACTAGCACTGACAATTTAGGGAGATTGACCTCACAATAAGAGTGAAAAGTGGGCTGGGGTATAGATGAGTGACAGAGTTTGCTTGCTTTTCTGTGCAAAGTTCTGTTTTGCCAGCATCCCCCACTGCTTTTACTTAAAATACATTTTTTATTTTAAAAGCAGACTAATACCACAAATAGCAACCAGTGCCACAATGGAGCCTAGAAACTTTCAAGATAAAAACGATCGTACCAAGCCTACAGCCCTCAGCCCTAGCTCAGTTCTGGCTCACTTGCTTGCAGCAATCAGCCTCTGCTTTGTAGGCCCAGGATCGGGGAGGGTGAAGAAGAGGGGGATGTTCTGATTGTAGGATTCACTATGTTCTTGGAAACCCGGTGTCCATACCGATTGGGACCTGGATTGATCTGGCAAGGACAGATCTGGGAAGGCCATGAGTGTCAAGTCAAGGGTCTCCTGTGTTGGTGAGGGACCCACTTGGATAGGTAGTGTGTAAGCCTTTAGCAGTTCCTGGAACAGAGTACATTGACAAACTGAGCCTGGAGTCACAGGTATGTCATCCTAGCTATATAGGAGGCATAAGTGTGTGTCAGGGGATCACAGGTTTAAGGCTCATTTGGGTTATAGAAAGAATTTGAGGCCAGTCCAGGGAACTTAGGGAGACCCTTTTGGAAATAAAGAATGAAAACAGGGCCGAGGAGAATGTGGCTCAATGGTAGGGCACTTGCCTAGCATGCAGGAGTTCCTGGGTTCAACCCAGCATCACGAATACACACACTCACACACACACACACATACATGCACGCACGCATGCACACACACAGACACACGCACACGCACACGATCACACACAGGCACGCACACACACAGGAACAGGTGATCATGTTCTCCCGCAGTTGGTCAGAGTCAGTGGGAAGTGAGTATGTCCCTGGGGTGTCACCCTGGCTGTCAGTGGCTATCCAGTGGCCTCTGTTTCTTGGGAGGTGCTGGTCATTCAAGCTTCCATGAGCTCTCAGAATGAAAAAAAAAAATTGGGTTGGCACCACATCCAGGTGGCATGTGGTGGCGTGTGCAGTGGATTATTTTTATTTATGATCTCTGAGTCACTCCCGTCTCCATGGTGATGGGTGCGCTGAAGGCGGAGGGAAGGAGTGAGTCCCTGCATTAGTAAATGACCCAGCGACAGGGAGAAAGCCCCAAACACATTAAGGATTAATTGAGCACCACAGCCTGCCGGACCAGTCATCACCCTCCTGCCACTGCTGATGGTAGCTTCCATTTCTAGAATGTTCTAACCAGACCTCGGCTCGTCTGTTTGAATTTGAATGTCCTTCTTATCTCAAATGCAGCCAGATGCAGAGGGTCAGGGAGGGCTGCCTGGACAGCTGGGAGATGCTCGTCACTATAGAATGTTCCAGACACTCTTCGTGATGCTGATTTGTGCGTGGATGCCCATGTAAATGTATAGTTTATTTTACTTGCTTGAATAGATACAAAACAATCTTTATGTCAGGAGTACAACTGTATTGGGAGGGCCAGGTACCGTGTCTCCTTAGTAAAGAAAAAGAGAAACCAGATGTGTTGGCATATACCTTTACTCTCACAACTCAGGAGGTACAGGCAGGTGGACCTCTGTGTGTTCATGGCCAGCCTGATCTACATAGTAAGTTCCAGGCCAGCCTGGACCTGTAGTTCTCCGGTACTGATGATAAGAGGGTGACATGTATATACCACTGTGTGTTCCCTTTCCCTTAGCATAACCTTTAATAATGTCCATTCTCCAAAGATGGTTCCCACTTGGATGATTACTGTGTGTCTTCTCCTCTTTTAAGCCCACTCTGTGCCCTTCTCCAATCTCATTCTTTCTCTTAGAAAGAGTCCCTCTGTCTTAGGGTTTTCATGGCTGTAAGAGACGCCATGACCAAGGTAACTCTTATAAAGGACATTTAATTGGGGCTGGCTTACTGATTCTGAGGTTCCATCCATTATTGTCATGGCCAGAGGCATGGCAGCATCCAGGCAGGCATGGTGCTGGAGGAGCTGAGAGTTCTACAGCTTGTTCCAAAGGTAAACAGGAGAAGACTGGCTTTCAGTCAGTTAAGGGAGGATCTCAAAGCCCATGCCCACAATGACACACTTCCTCCAATGAGGCCACACCCATTCCAACAAGGCCGTACCTCCTAATAATGCCACTCCCTGGGCCAAGCATATTCAAATCACCACACTCTCTGAGTCTCATTCTTTTGCTGTTCTGGATTTTTGTCCCTGAGTTGCTCTCATCTCTTTGTGAACTGTTCATATGTGGGTTGTGATCTCAGTGTCCTTTATTCGGTTCTTTATAAGGTGACTGGGTGCAGCCATACAGCTGGAGCCAGCCTCCAGGATTTACTCTGTGGCTATACAGTTAGTGCCAACCTCTGGTATCCACATTACAAGCATACAACTGGCGCCAGCTGACATTGAAGCCACACCTGCCTGCCTTTGTGAGAACTGGCTGAGGTCCCGGCAGAAAAGAAGGGAGCCCCTTGGGGGGGCCTGGAGGACACACTGTCATGTGCATTTCCACATACCATGTCCACCAGTTTGGGGCTTGAGTGGGCATTGTCTCCTCCCCAGCCCACAGCTAACTCGGATTTATTTGTGATTCTAGCTTTTTCCTCTTTGTGTGTGTGTGTGTGTTTGTATGTGCACAGGTGTGCATGCACTGTGTGTATACACGTGTGTGTCTTCTAGAGGTCATTGTCAAATGGTCTCCTTCATCAGCCTCAACTGTGTTCTTCCAGGCAGGGTCTCTCTGGTCCTCGAGCTCCTGGATTTGGCTTGGCTGGCTGGCCACTGAGCTCCAGGAGATGCTCCGGACTCTCCCTCCTTCTGCTGAGGTTACCGATGTACGCCACCTCTCCCATCCGTGTTCAGGGGTTCAAACACAGGTCCTCATGGTTGCGCATCCTACGTTCTGTTGCCTGGGACTTCTTCCCAGTTCTAGCCTTTTATTTTGTCTTCTTGCTTAACCTGAGCTCTGCTTAGAGATCCCCCTTTGGCACGTTCCCTGAGGCCCTTCGCTGCCACACCTGGAGAGTGTGCTGTTGAAGAGAAAGGGGTAGAGCAAATCTGAGTGACAAAGGGGCCATGATGGGTAGGTTCCCCGGGTTACTAAGGAGATGTTCTTTGCCTGTGGAAGGTGTGGAAGGTTTCCTAGATGAAGTCACTCTGAGTTGAAGGGATGAGTAGGAGTTGAGCAGATGTTAACCCCAGCTTCCTAGCTTCAGGGATTGCCTGTTATTTTGGATTAAATTTTTTTTTTTTTTTTTTTAAGGAAAATGTCAATGAAATTGACAAATGAGAACCAGATGCCGGCGGGGGACCAATAGGCGTTTGTTCTTTTCTTTGAACACATAGTCTATGTTGTCTAGGTGTTTAAATAAAATCTAAAAAAAAAAAAAAAAAGCAAACAACACAGGTCTTACCCTGCCAACCTCAGCTGCTCTGGCTTTTGCTGTGACCTCCAAAGGGTTCTGAGACTCTAGCCTGTGAGGACAGCTGTCACCTAGGGCCACTCCCTAAGCTTCTCTTCAGACCCAGTTCTGCTGTCTGTGGGCAGCTGGCTGATTCAAGCCAGCCTCAGGTGAAGAGCTGTCTATCTGGCTCCGTCCTAATGGCCCAAGGAGTGGGCGATGACAATGACCCAGGGCTGAGCTGCTCTGCCGTCAGGGATGGTGACTGGCAAGCGCTGAGGTTTCTGGGAAGGATGCTGCTTCTCTGTGGGTGGAAGTGAGGGCGTTTGACTGGGTGTGGTGAGTTGTGTCCTTGGGGGCCTGTCAGTGAAGCAAGAGGCCCTGGTATCTGTACCAACAGCTGGCACAATAGGGGTGGTTTCAGAGCTGAGAGGCCACTGGCCTTCCACAGATGTGCCTCAGTCTTCCATCTAGGAGAGGGTGGTGGGGTGGTGGAGTCAGGCCGGGGTGCATCTGTCTCCATTCTATCAAGGTTGCTTCTGACACCAGCTTGGTGAGGTAGATTTTGAGGAAGAGACTCCTTGGGAAAGGCCCTGGGGTGTGAGTCACGCTGCAGGTGTCCCAGGCTGTCCTGAATTTCCCTGAGGACATACATGCTCAGGGCCTACACTTCATCTCCAGGCCTCGGCAGTTGAAATCGAAGAAAGCCACGGTCTTCAGGGTAGGCCCTTCTCCACTGTGATGGTGTTCTTATGTAAAGATGAAGACAGAGTCTGCAGCGCTGTATAAACTTTAGCTAGAGGACACTCAGGGCAGCTAGCAGGAAGGCAGAGGTGTGGGGTGATCGCTGCTAACACTTAACATGGGTGCACCCCTGCTGGCCGCTTCATTTTTGACTTTCAGGCCCCAGAACTGAGGGAGAGCAAAATGGCTGCCCTAAGTCAATCTTGTCCTGTGTCAGTCTTGCCTGTCCCTGCTGTATCATAGCTCTGTTTCCCCCTCCTCCCCTTCCTCTTCCTCCTCTTTCCTCTCCTTCTTCTTCATCATCATGCAGGGGATGGAAGTCAGGCCTTCACACATGCTAGGCAAGCCTCTACCATTGAGTTACATACCCAGCTCTCTTTTTACTTTTTATTTTGAGAAGTTGCCCAGGCTAGACCTGAACTCACTCTGTAGTCCAGGCACCCTTGAACTTGCCATCCTCCTGTCTTCTGCTTTCTGAGTACCTGGGATACCTGCATGTCTTAGGGTTTCATTGCTTTGAAGAGGCACTGTGACCAAGGCAACTCTTATCAAAAAAAAAAAAAAGAACAACAAAAACATTTAATTGGGGCTGGCTTACAGTTTCAGAGGTTCAGTCTGTTTTCATCAGGGTGGGAAGCATGGCCGCATGCAGGCGGGCATGGTGCTGGAGGAGCTGAGAGTTCTATATCTTGATTCATAGGCAGCAGAAGGGGACTGTACTTCCACAGGTAGCCAGGAGGAGACTCTTCCTCACTGGGTAGAGCCTCAGTACTAGAAGACTTCACCCCGCCCCGCCCCTCCCCCCTCCCCCCCAGTGGCACATTTCTTCCGGCAAGGCCACACCTACTCCAACAACCTCCTAATAGCGCCATTTCCTGTGGACCAAGCTTTGAACCGCATGGTCTAGCATGGTCTATGGGGGACCAAACCTACTCAAACCACTGCACTGCACCTCCCCGCCTCATCTATATAGGCTGATCCTATCCCCTCTGTCACCTTTAGAGGTTACTTTGACAGATGAAAGAAACCAATGCACAAAGACATATATGAGAATGTATTCCGTGGGCTTGGGAGTTACAGATGTGGGTGCTGGGAATTGAACCTAGGTTCTCTGGAAGAGCAGCTCTTAACCGCTGAGCCATCTCTCCAGCTCGGCGTCTAGTAACCACAAACAAATTGGAGTTTCCACAGTCCGGTTATCCCAGGCTCTCTGAGTCCTCCTTCCTCCACCACAGGTACACAGGCGGCGAGGGGTCTCCTTACTCCGGACCAGAGGCTGCATCTGCAGTTTTGAAGTGCCCAGGCAGACAGCTGCTACATCATTGGTCAGAAAAATCACATGACCCCAGCATACACCAGGAAGCCAGGGAGTGGCTTTTTCTGCCCGAGAGCCTGCAGAAGCCGAGGACGGGGCTTAGAAGGTGCCTTTTGGGGGGTTGGGCTAACAGTTACCATTCCCTGCTGACGATCAGAGGGAGGATAGAAGAGGGGAGCCCAGTGGGGAGGAGCCCGGTGACTGTCTAAGGCAGAACAAGAAAAAAAAAAAAAAGTCCTGGACCCTCAAATCTTTTGAGAGCAAAAGAAGTGATTTCCATGACAACTGTTCCACTAGAGAGTAAGGCAATTCTCCTCTAAGTGGGAGGGAACACCGCAGGAGCCTTGCCACAGAGAACCCCGGGGCATCTGGCCTCAAGGGTGGAGAAGGGAAAAGAAAGTGACTCCACAGGGGACCAGCCTCCTGAAGGGAAGGCTCCAGCCTTCCAGCCCCAGGAGAGACCGCTAGGAGAGCACAGAGTAGGAGGACGCAGGGGCAGGTGAGAGTGGGCGTGGCCACACCTGGTCACCGGTGCTGAGGCATAGACTCATGCGCTAGCTAAGGCTGCAGGGAAGGAGTTTTTGGAAATGTTGTCCCGTGTAAGATTCGGGAGAAAGTAAAGTGCAGCGCTTGGGAGGTGGAGGCAGGAGGATTAGAAGTTCAAGGTCACCCTCAGTGGTTTGGAAACTCGCCTGGGCTACAAGAGAACCTGTCTTAAAGGAAACAAAACAATAAGGAGGAAAATAGCCCTTAGGGAGAGGCTGGAAAGGAGCCCCAGATTGGAGTGGGGTGGGTGGGGTTGGAGATACCAGGCTTTGAAGTCTGTTAGAGATGGTGAATAGAGCTCCCAGCACTGTCTCTAAAGGGCTGTGTGGCTTTAGATAAGCCCCTTGACCTCTCTGAGTCTCAGACCCCTTTTCTAGCATAAAGAGTCACCAGGAAGAGTCACCGGGAACTCCCGAGTACACCTCGGGAGACCAAACCCGGTTTCAAAGTAGGAGGCCTTGAATGACTCCGCCCTCTTCTTCCCTTCCTTACTGAGAGCGAGCATATTTCATCCACTCCTGAAAACCCTCAGAGTCCAAGGGAACTACACTAGTGTCCCTACTTTGGGCATCAGCTGAATTCTTTAACATCTGGGTCCGGTTACAGTTTAGTTATCTTTCTCACAAGCCCCCTTTTTAGATGTCTCAGGGGACTTGGCCCTTAAAGACTTGGCTGTCATAGACTTTTCTGTCACATGGGGCACCGGTTTCCAAAAGCAGGTGCTGCTTCTTTGGGGAACCCTCCAGGTTAGGTTGCAGGCAAGCTTTGTGAGCGTCAGGAGTCAAGCCTGGATCTATGTCAATCCACTGGGTACATTATAGTCTAGAGAAGTGTTTCCAATGTTTGAACGTTGAAGAGAGACCGGAGTCACCTCTGTTAGATTTGGGTTTCTGCTTTGTGCCTATTAGCTGGGGCATGACCCAGCAGATGCCCAGCTGTCCTTGACGAAGGACCAGACTGATGGGAACCCAGAAGATACAGAGGATGAATAGTTGGCCTGTAAAGGCATAATTACCGTGGCTGTCAGTCTCTATAATGAAGCGTCAGTAGGGCCATATCCAGGCCATAAATTACTGGCGAAGGATGAGGGAGGATGGGCCAAGGCAGCTTGGTGTGTGTCTTGGCTTGTGCAGAAATCAGGAGCGCCCATGCCCTTCCTTGGAGACAGGGGACACAGAGGAGATGGAGTGCGTGGAGATAAGAGACTTGGGTGGTGTGGCCTGGGGAGGCACTTTGAGTCTGAACAGTATTCACCTCTGGTGGAAGTTTCTAGGGTTTTATGATAGAATTTGGCCCAGATGGGAAACCAAGTCTCTGGGAAGGCAGTAGGGTCTCCAGAACTTCTAGGTGAGGCAGCGACTTTGGCTGGGACTCAGACTTTTACCTCTTATCCATCCATGGGGGTTGTGGCCACTCCCCTCCTCCCTGCACAGGCCCACCAAGCCTTTGTACACCTCCAAATCCTCCCCTCCCCCTTTCCAGGGATACAGTGCTCACCCATAGGATCAGGCCAGCACGGTGTCTGTGTCCCATAGGTGTTAGTCTTGTTATTTTTGTGGTTGTTTCTTTTCCGAATAGACAGACATGGTCCAAACATTGAGAAGGGATGAGCTGAGGATTAGACTTGCTACAGAGAAGATATATAATCCTGTGTCTCCTGGGAGGATGGATGGATTGGGGCATCCTTGTTTCAAGTGAAATAAGCCAGACTCAGGAAGGCAAGCACTGTGTGCTCAGAGGAGGGGTGGGCAGAACAGAGGGGAAAGTAAAGGACTATTGGGGTGCAGAAGGAGGGCACCCCCAGCTGAGGGAGGCCAGGACGAATAATGGAGGGAGGGAATGGCCAGTGTGTGTCATGTTCACATATTAAAACGCTACAGTAGAATCCCAACTTTGCACAATTAGTATATGAAAACAAACAAACAACAAACAACAAACAAACAAACAAAAAACCCAACCATGAGGCTCTCCCCTCCCCCATGATCTCCCAGCCTCCTTAGCCTCTGGTCTCTCCCCAGAGGAAGTCTGTAGATGGCCTCTGAGAAGCTGTCTCTGCTTGCAGGTGTGAACTTCTGTTTGCTGATTCATTTGCTCATCCGTGGTAGTGTTTTTAGTGCCTTCTGTGTGGTGTGCCTGGTGCTGCTGACTGCTGAAGGCGCCCAGCACAACTGTGTACACACCATGCTGCCCTGAGTGAGCCTCTCTGGAGCCTCCTGAGTTTTCTATTCTGGATGGCAGAGCCTCAATTCTTCCCTCCTCATGAGCATGCTGTCTGCTACAATGTAGACAAAGCCTGACTTGTTGGCCAGTGCCTGCTGAGAGACACTCGGAGGATGGTGATGATGGTGATGGTGATGATGATGGTGATGATGATGATGATGATGATGATGTGTGTGTGTGTATCTGTGTCCATTCCTGCTTGCTGTATGTGCAACCATAGGCATGCGGTGCCCGTGGAGGTCAGAAGGAGCACCGGATCCCCTGGAGCTGGAGTTACAGATGGTTGTGAGCCACTGTGTGGGTGCTGGGAGTGAACCCTGGTTCTCTGGAAAAACAACCAGTGCTCTTAGCCACGGAACCATCTCACCACCCCATAATTCACCTTGGTTTCAAGATGGGATCTCTTAGGGTCCTCCGAGAGGCTAGACTGAGCCCTAGGGATGGATGTGTCTCTACCTCCCTCTATTCTGAAATTACAAGCTTGTACAACAGCACCTGGCTTTTTTGAATGGGCATGGGGGAACAAAAGCAAATCCTCCTGCTTGCACACACGTTACTGACGGAGGCACCTCCCCAGTTCATCTTTCTTTGTTGATGAAGGATGCTGCAGGATCTTTGACCACATTCTCCTTAGGAGTTTTGCCAGACAATCTCTCACTCATCTTGAGCCCTTTAGTATCATAACGACATCTACAAAACATCCTTCTCCTTGTGTAGGGATAGACTATATAGACTAGGCTGGCTTTGAACTTGCCATCCTCCTGCCTCAGTTTCCCAAGGCACACACTACCTACTACTTCTTGCTTTGACAATCCTTTAACCATCTAAGACAATAGGCCCACAGGCTTGGGGGTGAATGCATGGATAATCTTCGGGGAGTATATGTTGACACTGTTTCCTCTAGTCTCCTTAATATAAATTATTTCAATATTTAGCACCTATGTGATAATGTCCGGTTTTCTTAACTTTTCAAATACATGGAGATCAAGATACTTAAGAAGTCAGAAAAGGTGTTTAATCTGCTTCCTAGCTAACCCCAGGGGATGCCGCTTCCCTACTTTGACATTTAAACAGAAAATGCAGGCAGTGTTGGTGGAAGGCAGAGTGGTCCGCTCAGGAAGATGCAGTGGAAACCAAGAGCTTCCTCCCCACCCCTGCTCAAAGTTAAGGGCCTCACGGCCATAGGGCTCTTTAGAAAAGACGATACTGAAGCCTGTGCAAAACTAGGGCCAAAGCCTTCTCTTCTAGGTGACCCTAGGGGCCATATGGTGCATGCATTTTAGTTTGTTTTGGTCTGTAATCTGTACCTTCCAGAACGTTCCACCCAGCCCATAGACTATGGCATAGAGATTTCCTTTTCTTTTAAAGAGCCCCAGCCCTAATGGTCCAAATGGTGCCTCACTGTGTGCTCACTGTTGGTTCCTCTGATTGCTGTAGCCACACTGTGAGAGAACCCTCAACCACCCTTCTCCCGTTATGATCAAGCCTTTTTTTATAGTCAAAAAGGGGTTTTGTAGCAGGATACTTTTTCTGCTACATTGTATTCGCAGTGGAGCTCCGTGATTAGGCAGTAGAAGAGGAGGTGGAGCTGGGAGAGAAGTAGAGGAAGGGGAGGAGAAGAAGGAGGCTATCAGTTATGGAGAACCACAGATGGGTCGAAAGCTGTCCTGGGTAGCAACTTCTATCAAAAGGTTAGATATTGGGTAACAACTCTAATTGTGTGGGCATCTTGTTGATTGAACATTTCTAAATATATAAATCCTTTAGATAATCATTAAGCTTTAGGAATCTCATTTCTACTGGGTATTGCAAGGATGGCAGATATTGTCTGGGGTTCAGCTGAGCTTTGCGGATGCAGCGTGGGAGATTGGCAGAGGCATCCCCCACGCTGGCAGGGTGCCAGGGCCTGCGCATCTAGCTAGCCAGAGCCCCGGTCAGAGCTGAGGAACAGCGAGAACATGGTGGCTGCCCGGGAACAAGCTGGACCGGGTGCTGTTTTCTAAATATCACCCCTATAGGGTTTATTAATTTTAGGTGCATGGATATTTTGCATGCATGCATGCACGTCTATGTGCCACGTTTGCAGTACCCTCATGGGGCCTGCCTGCTGTGATTGTCAACTCCATTTTACAAGAGATGTCAACTAAAGCTCAGGAGGATGTGTGATGTGATCAAAAGTAATGCTGCCTCCATTTTGTGTGTGGTGTGTGTGTGTGTGTGTGTGTGTGTGTATGCACGGAAGCCTGTAGTTTATGCCAGAAATCGTCTTCCATTGCTCTTCTACCTTATTCATTGAGGCAGGGTCTCTCAATCAAACCCAGAGCTCCTGATGTAGAGGGGATCCCCTGACTCTGCCTCCTCAGGCTGGGATCACGGGCAGGTGCTCTGCCCATTGAATGATTGTGGGGATCCAAACTCCTGTCTTCATGCTTGCACGCCAAGGGTTTTAACTGCCAAGCCG
This sequence comes from Mastomys natalensis, assembly GCA_021653895.1. Taxonomy (NCBI): domain Eukaryota; kingdom Metazoa; phylum Chordata; class Mammalia; order Rodentia; family Muridae; genus Mastomys; species Mastomys natalensis. The sequence goes on from JAJTUV010000207.1 coordinate 218,880, forward strand.
CCATTCCAACCTCGAAGCTGGTAGTTTTACCTGTGTCTAGCTTTGCAACTGGAGGACCACAGTACTTTACAGTGTCACTTAGAGGACAGCAGTGATGTTCTGGTCACATATCTGTCATTTTCTAGGTGCTTTACACTATCTTTGCATCCCATCCAAAAACAGCCCTTCTGTGAAATGAGTACTTTTTGTTATCTTCATTTACAGAGTCTGAAGGAAGCAACGAGAGGTCAAGCAACTTGATCAGAGTCACCCAGCCTCTCCCAACTCTTTGTGACTCCAGGAAGCACCCAGGCTGCAGCCACCAGGATATGGGCAGATGAGGATAGACTTTGTGACACTGTAGCCACTGTAGCAGGGGCCACCTTGGACCCCTCCTTGAGGCTCAGGGATAGATGATCCCTTGGCCACGGTGTTCTAGTTTTCAATTATAATCCATCATGTTTTTTGACGTTCCTAAATCACGGCTCTGCAAGCAGCCGAGGCGCCTGCGTATGTGACAGTGATGGCTTCCTCATTAGAGTTTGTGGGGTTGGTGTGCTTTGGAATCTAAACCAGAACAAAATGCCAGTGTTTAGCACATCTCGGCCGTAACTCATCCAAGTAGCTCTTTATGCTTCTACGGCAACCAAACCTCCTCACTGCAGTTGTTGGGGAGGTCTGGCTTCAGTATTGGTCATTGTTGATGGATGGAGCCTGCCTTGAACATTATGTAACATTTCCAGCATGCAAAGAAGTGCAGAGGACATTTTGATAAAAACTGAGCACCCAATACCCAGCTAGGGACATAGAACATGCCAGTTCCAACAAATGGGTAGATGCTCCTATGTATTCGAGGCCTCTGTCCTCATGTCCCCCATCCCCTTCCCTAGGGGTAGGCAGTGCTTGAGTTCAGCCTGTTTTCTTCTTATAATTGTTTATTTCATTTTATGCATATGGGTGTGTGCCAACATGTCTGTATGCGTATCTCATGTGTGCGGTGCCCACAGAAGCCAGAAGAGGGCGTCAGATCCCTTGAAACTGGAGTTACAGACAGTTGGGAACTGCTATGTGAGTGCTGGGAATTGAACCCGGTTCCTCTGCAAGAGCAGCCAGTGTTCTTTTTTTTTTTTTTTTTATTTTTTTTAAGATTTATTCATTTTTTATTTATATGAGTACACTGCATCTGTCTTCAGACACACCAGAAGAGTGCATCGGATTCTATTACAGATGGTTGTGAGTCACCATGTAGTTGCTGGGAATTGAACTCAGGACTCTGGCAGAGCAGTCAGTGCTCTTAACCACTGAGCCATTTTGCTAGGCACTCAGTCTGTTTCCTTAAGTTCAATGATCAGTATGTTATCCTGAGTTATGTTAAAGCTTCATGCATGTTCTTTATGGGAACTTTCAATAAAAGGGTGCAGGGTCTGCAGTGTGTTTCTCTGCAGTGTCCCCAAGGCTCACGCATGCCAGGCCCATGCGGCTGTCTGATTCTCCACGGTGTGATATTCTGTGTGTATAACACACCCGCTTCCCCGTCACCCCATGCAGCCAATCTCCTGTGGCTTCTTGAGCATTATCTCTCTGTGACAAGTGATGTCGTAGAGAACATTCCAGAACATCCCAATGGCCACAGGGGCAAGAGCTCTCCAGAGCCTGAACTTGGGATTGGAGTTGTTGGAATCTTGGGTGTGTGAGGTAGAGGAGCTATGTCTATGAAGGAGGTCACTGAAGGGGCTGGGTCATGTGGCACCATGTGGTTTCAGAACACGGAGGGTGTGACAGAGTGATTATGTCCCCACTCTCTGGATTTAGGCTGCAACCCTCATGCATCCTTCAGAGCACAAGCCCCGGTCCTAGTAGCCCCAGGAGGCCATGCCTGGTCATCTGTCCCAAATCACTAATTACGGTGAGAAAAATGCAATAAATCAGCAGAGTGAGGAGTTAACCAGCACATGGAAAGGACGAGGAATGACAGTTCTTGTCACCCCATTCTTCTTTGCAGAGTATTTGTTAGACAGCAGAAGGATTCTCGAAGGGGCAGGAGGGACATGTGGCTAAGCAGTCCGGCTGTCACTGTCTCAGCTCTGTTCATGCAAGGTGGCCCAGAAGTTCATCACTACCCAAGGGCACCAGGATGCTTCCCCCAACTGATGTGTTCTAGGGTGCAGCCTTGCCATCGGGATCGAAGGTTCTCACCCGTGGGTCCCCACCCCTTTGGGGATGGAGTGAGCAGCCTTTTCACAAGTGTCGTCTAAGACAATAGGAAAACACAGATATTTACATTACAGTTCATAACAGTAGTAAAATTACAGTGATGAAGTAGCAACAAAAGTTATTTTATGGTCCGGGGTCACCACAGCATGAGGAACTATATTAAAGGGTCACAGCGTTAGGAAGGTTGAGAATCACTGGGGCCAGATCGTTGTGTTCTGAACCCACTGTGTGTGTGTGTTGTAAAGTGGAACATGTCCTGCCATAGAAGATTTGCTGTTCTAGAATCAGGCTGACTACAGATTTAGGACGGTGGCTAACTTCTGTGCCTGGAACTGGGGTGAGATTGTTTAAGAATTTCGGCATCCTAGACTCCTGAAGTAATTAACATGTTCATATGTAGCATAAAAGGGAGGGGTATAGACATTAATGAAGGTAGAGAGGCCAGGCTTCATCACACACGTATCTGTACATGTATGTGTGTGCATGTGTATACGGGTGTACATGCATGTGCTTGTGTGTGCATATGTGTGCGTACATATGTGTGCATATGTGAGTGCATGTGTGTATTCATGTGTGTTTGTACATGTGTGTGTGCTTGTGTGTATATCTGTTTGTGTGTGTGTTCATGTGTGTGTGTGGATGTGTGTACGAGTGTGCATGCGTGTGCTTGTGTGTGCATACGTGTGTGTGCATACGTGTGTGTGCATGTGTATGTGTATTCATGTGTTTTGTACATGTATGTGTGCGTGTGTGCATATGTGTTTGCAGGTGTGTGTTCATGTGTGTGTGTGCATGCGCACGCACGTGCATATGTGCACACAGAGGCCAGTGGTCAATGCTGGGTGTCTTCCTCGATCACTCTGCAGCTTATCTCTTGAGACACGTTTTCCTCACAGATTCAGCTAGTCTGACTGACCATGGAGTTCCTGGAATCCTGCTGTGTTGCTTCCCCAGTGCTGGGATTGTAGACTCTAACCAGCATTCTTTTTTTTTTTAAAGTGGATATTGGGATTTGAACTTAGGTCTTAATGCTTGAGTGGCCAGTACTTTACTGAGCCATCTCTCCCGCCCTGACTTTAGTTACTTTAAATGCAGGAGCCTGTTATGTTGGCACACTTATGAGGAGAAGCCAGGCACTTGGTTCACTTTCCTTTGTGAGGCCCAGCTAGGCCCTGCAACCTGGAGAAACCTCCCCAGAGCCCACTCAACAAACATGAAGTCACAGTCATAAAGTCATGGCTGTGAGGCCACCGCCATGCAGAATGAATGTCATATCTGAAGCTGGACTGAACACCCTTTGCAGAAGTCATTGTGTTTCATGTCACAGTTGAAGAACTTCCCGGCTGCGTGTGTCATGCCTGGGAGAAAGCTGACTGCTTTCTCTCTGCCCACACTCCACAACAGTTGGCAGTTTCAGCTTCAGGATGAAATGGTGCCAGTTTCTATCTGTAGCCCGTGCTCTACTTCCCCCCCTCTCCCAACAGGTAGATAATCTGTTGCCTAGGAACAATTGGAGTCCCCATTTTGCTCTTGAAATGGCCGAGACAGAGGGATGGACAAAGTGGGAACCTGAACCTTTATGAACTGGAGGGAAACCGGAAGTGATTAGTTTTTACTTGTTTCATAATTATGGCCTCTTGCAAGAGAAGATTAGGTTCAAATTGGCTTTTTGGACCACATTCGTTGACACTAGGGAAGAAGGTGTGTCTAGGAAGGATGGATGCCTTCAAGGTGGTGGTTACAGATTCTTTTAAAGATGCATCTATCTATCTTATCTATCCATCTATCCATCTATCCATCTATCCATCCATCTATCCATCCACCCACCCACTCACCCACCCATCCACCCACCCACCCACCCGTCTGTCCATCTATCCATCCATCCATCCATCCATCCATCCATCCATCCATCCATCCATCCATCCATCCTTTCATCCATCTATCCACCCACCCACCGTCTGTCTGTCCGTCCATCCATCCATCCATCCACCCACCCATCTATCCTTCCATTCATCCACCCACCCATCTGTCCATCCATCTATCACTAGTGTGCATGTGTGTGTGTGTGTGTGTGCTCACTCATGCCCTCTAGCACATATACTGCGTACTGTGCCATGGTATATGCGTAGGGGTCAGAGGACAACTGTGGGATAGAACTTAGGTTGTTAGGTCTGTACTTCAAACTTGCAAAGAGAAGATTAGGTTCAAATTGGCTTTTTGGACCACGTTCGTTGACACTAGGAAAGAAGGTGTGTCTAGGAAGGATGGATGCTTCAAGGCAAGCTATCCCACAGATTTGTTTGTTTGTTTGCTTGCATGTGACAGAAACTCAAGACTAGGATCTGGAGAGATGGCTCAGTGGTTAAGAGCACTGTTTGCTCTTGCGGAGGTGGGGGTGGGGAACTCAGGTTTAGCTCCTAGCACCCCCATAGTGACTCAATGCTTAAGAGCACCTGCTGCTCTTGTAGAGGACGCAGGTTTGGTTCCCGGCACCTACGTGGTGTCTCACAACCATCTGAAACTCCAGTCCTAGGGGATCTAACACTTTCTTAACACCTCTGAAGATATCAGGAGTATGCATGCCATACATACATATGGCAAAACACCCACACATATATAATAAAAAGAAATAAATCTCAAAAGAAAAGTCCCAAACAAATGAACCCCTCCCCCAAACCCTGAAACCCAACATGAAATCCAACACCAGGTCTAGGAGAGGAGACAGGCTGACAGATGGCAAAATTGGGGTGAGCTTACCTTAAGCACAGCTAGATCCACATTCTCAGCTGACAGAGCCGGGCTTCATCAGCAGTTCCAGTCTTTGTCTCTTGGTTGGCTTCTTCCTGAGGTGGCCCTTTGAAGGAGTAGCCTGGCTTAGTCCAAACCGCTGGTGTCCTTATGGCTTGTGACAGAAATGGCCTCATTTCTCTTTGTCTTCCTTTCAGCAGGCTTGACAGAGACTCTCACTGGGTTTATTTGTGCCAGGAATCTGTCTCAGAACTCATGGGATGTGGGTAGAAGTAGGGCCACGTGACCAGCCGAACTCTGGCATCTCAGAGGAAAACTGAGGTGTCAGTAACAGGGCCAGGGGCTGCTGGTCACGAAGGAATGGTGCTTAACAGAGTCAAGCGTTCTTCTGTTATTTATTTATTTTTATAGAATGGATGTGGTTTCATGAGCCATGATACAGTAGGGAGAGTCTGTGAGCTGCATTTATGGTCCTGTGAGGTGTGGTGCTGGTGGCTGTGGTCCATCGTGATTGCTGTTCTTCACCTGTAAACCTGAGGTTGATGGCAAAGGGCAAGAGCAGGCTTGCATTGCTGGAGCTAGCCAGGCGTGAGAAGGAAAGAACATTAATTGTGTATCTGGTGACTTTGCTGCTGGTAGGTACCCTGCTGCTCCAAGGAGGTTATCTCAAATGGAAAAGCCCAAGTCTGACCTCACTGCGACTTTCCGCCTAAGGCTTGTGTAAGGTGGACTTGATTTTACTCTCTGTGAAATGGGAGTGAGAAAGATACCACCCTCCACCTCTCAGGTAAAGAAGATGTACCTCTCTGAGGGCAGAATAATTACTCAGGGCAGTGTGACCAGAGGTGTCACCTTGTGTCTTTTGTGTAAGCTTTCCCAGAAGCCTGTTACTAAAGCTAAAAGAAACCAGGCAGGCTGATTCATGACTCTATTCTAGCACTCAGAGGCTGAGGCAGGAGGATTGGGAATTTCAGACTAGCTCGTGTGAGACTATCTCAAAGCGAAGAGAGCAAGCAGTTGAAGTGAACTTGAGTAATGTGTTTTATGGGGGTTGGAGAGATGGCTCAGTGGTTACGATCACTGGCTGCTCTTGCAGGGAATCTGGGTTCCGTTCACAGCACTCACCAGATGGCTTACAACCATGCGTAATTCTAGTTCCAGGGATCTGATGCCCTCTTCTGGCCGTTGCTGGTACTATGCACACTATGTATACAGATATACAGGTATACATGCAGGCAAATGCTCAAACATACAGCAAAAACAAAAAATAAATCTTTAAAAATCTAAAAGAAAAAAACAACGTATTTTAGTTAAACCAATGTATTCAATGTTATTTTTTCCCTGAGATCAGTATATGCTTTAGACTTTCTTATTAAAAATTTTCCTTCCTTCCTTCCTTCCTTCCTCTTCCTTCCTTCTCTTCCTTCTCTCTCTCTCTCTCTCTCTCTCTCTCTCTCTCTCTCTCTCTCTCTCTCTCTCTCTCTCTCTTTCTCTCTCTCTCTCTCTCTCTCTTTCTCTCTCTCTCTTCTTTCTTCCTTTTTTCTTTCTTTCTTTTTGCTTTTCCAGACAGGGTTTCTCTGTGTCCTAGAACTCACTTTGTAGACTGTAACCGTGAGATGCTCAGCAGTTAAGAGCACTGACTGCTCTTCCAGAGGTCCTGAGTTCAATTCCCAGCCCCCTCCCCCTGCCTGCAACTACAAGGTGGCTCACAACCATCTTTAATGGGGTCCGATGCCCTCTTCTTGTGCTCACAGTGTATTCACTTACATAAAATAAATAAATCTTTAAAAAAGTGAATATGACCTAGAAAGGGACTTTCTGAGTGCCTGGATTCACCCTCAAGGACGTGGGTCACTTGAGGTCTGGGATAGTTAGCGTTGACTGTGAATGTGACTGAATCTAGATCTAGAATTGCCTGGAGGGTGGGTCTTTGGGCTTGCCTGTGGGGACTAAACTGTTGATGTTAGTTGATGTGGCAAGACCCTCCTTATCTGTGAGGCCGGCCATTCTGTAGGCAGACTATGTAAAATACAGAAATCGAGCCGAGTGCCAGCTTATATTCATGTCTTTCTCTTTCCCATTCTGAGCGACTTCAACCTCTGCCCCCTTGGCTTCCCTCTACAATGGGCTTGAACTATGAGCTAAATCACATTCTCTCTTCCTTAAGTCAGGTTTGTCTGAGTATTTTATCTCAGAGACAGGAAAAGAAAAGGCGGGGTCAGCCGCAGAAGTCCCTTGGGAACTCAACTGTGTCAGTGTGTCTCGGCACTGGCATGTCCCTGGAGCTGGGGTGTGGAGTTCTCTGTTGAAACTTTATGATCTAAGAAGTCTCAACGTATAGGGAAACCTTGAGTGAGATTCCACACATCTCAGGCCATTAATTCTTTATTATGTTTTCCTCAGACTGAGGTAAAAGGCTGTCTGTCTTTTTAAAGGCTTGTGCTAGGATGCTGTATGCAATTTAATTTCTTAGATGTGTCAGTCTTTACATGGGCAATCTGGGACGGGCATTGGGGATGCCCATTGATGGTGGTGCCTTCTTGTGAAGTACCCAGCTGTAAAGACCTAGAAGCATCCTTTACTCTTTGCCATGCATGCCAAGTCCCGCCCCTTCTCCTCACTTCCTGCCTGCTTCTTTGTGTGGACAATGCCATTCATTTGAAGTCATGTCAAACTGTCTTTGGTCTCATGCACGTATTCAACATGTCTTGGTTAAGAGACCTGGACCAAGATGGCTGCCTGGTCCATGTCTCTGTGCTGCAGGATTGTTGGGGTAACTGGTGTTGAATCACTGTATCATTTTAACCCCCTACATATGCCTCACATTACATTTTACAGATGAGGAAACTGAGGCACAGAGCCTTTGAGGAAGCTCTGAAGAAGCATGGGTTTGTCTCCAGGTACCTGTGATTCCTCTCCTTAGATCCACCAAGTCCAAGCCCGGTGGAAGGCAAGCCCTTCTGTTCTGGAAGCTCTGTCCACCGGGCCCATGGAGCTGTCTCCCGGCGGCCCCTCCCTGTTGCCATGGCAACCGTAGCCAGCACACAAAGAAACACCTTGTCCTCCCTCCCTTGGCATCCTCTGTGGGTCTTATCTAACGGCAGAGGCTTCTGAGGGCACCTTCTGTCCATCTGCTAATGGGCTTGTTGATTTGAGCGATGGTCTCCTGTCTCTGTGAGTCAGGTGTGAGCAGAACAGTTTTTAAAAAATGAAAGATGATGTCATGGTTGTAGCTGGGTGCTCTGGGGCCATTCAATGTTGCCTACCTGTTTCCAGGGCTTCCAGAAGCCCAGTAAAAAGACCCTCTGGGGCTGGAGAGATGGTTCAGTGGGTAAAATGCTTACTACTGTGCAAGTGTGAGGAAACAGGTTTGGACCCCCAGGACCCATGTAAAATCTGGGCACAGTGGTGTATGCCTGAAACTCCAGTGCAGGGGGTGGGGGATTCTTGGTGCTTGCTGGCCAGCCAGTCTAGCTGAGTCAGCAAACCTCAGGTTTAATGCGAGCAATAGAAGACACATGATAGAAGACCTCTGGCTTCCAGCTATGTACCTGCTTACACAGTGTACACAGGAATAACACACACACACACACACACACACACACACACTACTACCTACCACCTATCACTATCACCACCATCAAGATTGTTAAGGTGGGATGGTTCCTGCTTTGTCTGTTGGGTTGTCTTGGGAAGGCAGGCACACTGCTTGTATGCATGGCCATTGACAGATTCTACCCAGAGCCATTCTTGAAAAGGGGGATTCTTACCCAGGCTGCCCCAGCCCTTCAGCTTACCCTGTCTGCTTTCCCTGTTCATGTTGTTCAAGGATCGGAGGCCAGCCTGACAAAAATGTCCAGCTTGACTCTCTGGTTAGAAGAGAAGGTGTCTGCTGTCTAGGTGTGGTGGTTAAAAAAAAAAAAAAAAAACCTAAGTTAATTGGGAGTGTGTGTGTATGTGTGTGTGTGTGTGTGTTTCCAGGAAGAATGCTTAGGTGTCATTCCTCAGGTGCCACTAATCTCTATGAGACAGGGCCTCTCATTGACCTGGGACTCACTGTTTCTACCTCCCCAGTGCTGGGATTACTAACTTGCACCACCATGCAAAGCTTCTTGTTGTTGATTTGATGTTTGTTTGTTGTTTTGTTTGAGACAGGGTCTCACTATGTAGCTCTGACTGTCCTGGAACTCACTATGTAGCCCAGGCTGGCCTCAAACTCACAGCGGCCTACCTCTGCCTCCCGAGTGCTGGGATTAAAGGCGTACATCACTGTGTCCAGTTTATGGCTGTCTCTTTTGACATGGGTTCTAGGGATGGAATTCCGGTTGTCTTTCTCTCAAGGCAGACAGGTTACTGACTGAGCTGTCTTCCCAGGCTTTAATTGGGATTAGAATCAATTTAAAAACCTCTGAAAATCTTACACAAGCAAAGCACACATGGCAGTCAGTTCAGTCATTCTGCCCTTTCGCTGGGTGTGAGGGACGATGTGAGAGGAGAGGATACTTCAAATGGGAGTGCTAGGCTGCTGGCCTCAAGGAGGGGAGCAGAGTCTGAGGAAGCAGGCGCTGTCTCCAGGACAGGCAATAGGTCATCACGAGGAGTGTTGCAAAGAGATCATGGTAACTTCACTCCATATCACAGCTCCCCCCAGATCCAGTGGATTGACTGAGTGCTGGATGATGCTTCAAGCTCTCTTGGGCTGTCTAGCCGGCTCTTTGACCTTCCTTGTGGATTTGACGTGATTTCTTCCGTGAGCCATTTGTCCTTAGATATCAGGTATTCAAAGCCACTCCATCCTTGGGTGGGAACTGCAGCCTTCCGACAGCCTCACATCCGTGGCATGTGTCCCCATCAGCTTTGGAACACTTTCCTGCTGCCTGGCTGGTGGGTTCTGGGATCATCTGGTGGATTTCACGTTCTAGCCCTGGGCTCAGCTATTCCTCCAAGATATGTGCTTTGAGCTCCTTATGCTTAAAGATTGGCAAGACCCTCCCCTCTTCCCCCAGAGAATAGAGGGCTGGGCAGCACTGAGTCTCTGGAGGCACTTGGGGATAGTGGGGTGAGGCACCCTGCACAGAGTCACATATTGGAGAGGCTGGCCTATCTTTGCACGATGGGTGGATGGACGACATAACGGATGGAGGCTCCTTGATGATAGAATTGCACTTTGGGGCAGCTGTTCAAGGAATGGCAGGACAGGGGCTGGGGAGATGGCTCAGTGGAGAAAGTGCTTTCCATGCAAGAGTGAGGACCAAAGTTCGAATCCCGAAGCCCCATAAATGCCAGGTGGGTATGGTGGCTTGCCTGCAATTCTAGCTTTGGAGGATAGGATAGGGGATCCCAGGGCAAGCTGGCTTGGCCATACTGGCCATACTGGCTGTCTCTAAGTTCGACCAAGAGTCTCTGCTTCCATGAATGAGGCAAAAGAGTGATGGAGGATGGTTCTTGACATGGTTTCAGTCTCCATATGCGTGTGCACACACATCATGTAAACACATATGCACACACACATGCACACACATATACAGACACATGTGCTCATGCACATTCAGACATGTATAACACACACAAACACATACACATGCCTGCACACACATATTCAGGCATGTATAACACACATATACACACATGCGCTCAAACACATTCAGACATATACAACATACCCAAACACATACACACAAACACACACAAGCACACACATGCCTCCACACACATATTCAGGCATGTATGACACACACATACACACATGTGATCACACACATTCAGACATGTATAACATACCCAAACACATACACACAAACACACACAAGCACACACATGCCTCCACACACATATTCAGGCATGTATGACACACACATACACACATGTGATCACACACATTCAGACATGTATAACATACCCAAACACGTACACACAAACACACACAAGCACACATATGCATGCACACACACATTTAGACAGACATGTATAACATACATAAATACACACACACACTCACACACATTCAGACATGTATAACATACCCAAACACATACACACAAACACACACAAGCACACACACATGCATCCTGCATGCACATACACATTCGACATGTATAACACACACACACATACACACACACACACACATGCATGCCTGCATGCATAACACATTCAACATGTATAACAGACACACACACACACACACACACACACACACACATGAACATGTCGATGTTGCTCTTGTAGCTCCTGCATCCTGGAGGTCCGTCAGGACTCAGGTGTGGATGGCTCCAGGCACGAATTACACCGTTCCTCCTTCCTTCCTGTCCTTGGAGTTGGGTCCTTCTCTAGAACAATAGAATCAACGTCTGCATGTGTACCTCAAAAGCAGAATGATTGGACCAGCTTTCAGACAGGAACTGGACAGTCCAACAATGGCCGTCTTACACATTAGACAGGCAGAGACTCAGGTTACCCCTCCTGGAAGCCGGATGCCTGTGCAGGCCTTGGGCAGGTATGAGTTCTGAAACACCCTGCAGAACCCCTGGTTTTGAGTCCAGGTAGAAAGGCTGAAGGATCTGGAATCTGATGTCAGCGGCCCTGTGTGGACTCAGAGAAGAAAGGTGCTTGGGTGCAGAGGCCAGAGGCCAGCTCTGGGAGAGTCTGTTCTCTCCTCCCAGTCTGCAGGTTTCAGGGACTGAATTTAGGTCATCAGGTTGGTGGCAAGCACCGTTACCAGCTGAACCAGCTTCACCAGCCCTCCTACCCTACCCTGCCTTCCGAGGTGAGCATCTGAAACTGTGCACAAGGTCTTACTTGCTGGGGTCTGGGTATTTTGACAAAAATCAGCATTGAAGACAGCACACTGTAATTGGGGACTCTGCTGAGCTTGATGTCAGTCACACACAACAGCTGGGAGGCCTTTCCCTCCTTCCTCCTCAGAGCCTCATTTGCAAGCAGAAAATGCCTTCTGCCCAGGGCAAAGAACAGGGACAATGACACCTCGGGCCCCAGAGGTAGCACGGGGTTTCCCCCAAGGGCATCTTGCTCTGCACTGAGTGGGTGCCTTCCGCACACAGAGGCTTCTGAGTGGCTCAGCCCCTGTTTCTTCGCAGAGCCAAAGACAGGCAGGCTCACACAGGGAAGCTGGGAACCGGGAGTGAGGTCGAGAACCTTATGCAGGAGGCACAAAGTCCTTTTCTTCCTGGACAAATTAGCGAAGCTGCCACGGGCTTGGCAATCATTTTCCAGGGGTACCAGGGGTTAGGAGTTAGAGCAGGAGGTGCTTTCCTCTCTGCTAATGACTACCCAGGTTTCCGCTCGCTTCTTTCAGAGATTAGAATCAAAAAATTAGCTGAGAAATGTCTCCTTTGTGTACTGTGGCTCTGGTTGGCACCGCTGCCTGTGAGGTTGGAATGCTGGTGTCCCGTGGGAGCCTGGGCAGGGGTATGGGTGGGTGCTGGCTGCCACGCTGCCCTCATAGACTGCTCAGTTATAGTTCCCAGGGTGAGTCCCTGAAGATTGTGGCTCGGGTATCCCACCAATGTCCTTTGCACTGGCTCAGGAAGGCTTCCTGTGGGGTTGTGAACTCACCAACTTCAGGAACAAGGCAAGGAATATACAGGATGGACTTGTTACTGGTCAGGGTTTTGGGGGAGTGCCCATCCAGCCAATCTGAGCTGTTGGTATCTGCAGTTACAACTAGTCCAACTTCTCCCCATGGGGGCTTCCGAGAAGAGTTCCCAGGGATGGTTGGATAAACCACATCCAAGATGACAATGCCGTGGGAGGCAGGAGCATGGCCAGTTTTAATCTGTCATGACAGATTTTAAACTGTGTGCGGCCTTGCTGTGTGACTGTGGGCATGGCACAATAGCTCCATGCCTGGGTTTCCACATAGAGCAGAAATGTCAGTTACACCCAGAGAGAGGATTACCGTCAGTACACATACAGCACTTATGGCCACATCTGGGACAGGTGGGTGTGCTGCAGGGACCTGGAGTTTCCCAGCCTCTCTCAGGCATCTGCCTAAAAGGCTCCCATGAGACTGCTCTATATTCTGCAACTTGGCCATTAGTCTAGGCTGGCTAGCCGGCGGGCACTAGGGAGCTACTGGTCAGTACTAGGAATGGCAGCCAGGCCCAGTTTGCGCTCCCATCCCCCTTTTTCTTGTAGACCCCGAGGATCAAACTCATGTTTTATGCTTAAGTGGTTAGCACAGACTGAGCAATCTTCACAGCCACAGATGAGTGTTTCAAACAGAAATGCTATGTGTTGTCACGGGCCTCTCTGCATCCCTGACCAGCTCTGGGTCATTGAGGTGAGACTCATCTGAAATGTGGAGACGAGGAGGAGGAGGAGGAGGGGGAGGAGGGGATGGGAGGAGTGGGACTAAGGGAAGGAGAAGGAAGGAAAGGAGGAAGAGAAGGAGGAGGAAGGGGAAGAAGGTGAGAAGGGGATGAGGGATCGAGGGGGACTAAGGGAAGGAGGAGGAAGGGGAGGAGGGGGAGGGGGGATGGGGAAGGAGGGAGACTAAGGGAAGGAGAAGGTGGAAGAAGAAGAAGAGGAGGGGAGGAGGGGAAGAGTGGGAGGAAGGGGAGGGGAAGGAGACTAAGGGAAGGAGGAGGTAGAGGAGGAGGGGAGAGTGGGAAGAGGGGAGGAAAGAAGAAACTAAGGGAAGGAGGAGGAAGAGAAGGGGAGGAGGAGAAGAAGAGGAGGAGGGGAGGAGAATTAAGGAAGGAAGAGGAGGAAGAGGAGGGTTGGAGGAGGGGAGGAAGATTAAAGGAAGGAAGAGGAGGAAAGGGAGGAGAGAAGAGGGGAGAGGAAGAAGGGACTAAGGGAAGGAGAGGGAATAAGAGAGGAGGAGGGGATGAGGGAGGAGAACAATGACTGCAACATAGGGAAGCAGAGGAAGAGGGGATGACAAGAAGCAGGGGGGAGAAAGAGGAGGAAGTGCCCAGGGGAACTAGGGAACAACTCCCAGGAGGGGCACTTATGCTGAGTGGCTCAGTGACCACACAGGTTTACAAGGACCTGAGGGAGGCCACTGTCTCCACAGCATGAGTTGCTTTCAATAGCACCCTCTCTCTTCCCTGGACTCTCCCCTGGGTGCTGTCTCAGAGCCCGTCCTTTCCTTCCAGGGATTCTGCACAGCTACTGTATGTATCCACAGGGCCCATGAGGGAGGCCAGTCTTCACAATGGAGAGAAAAATCGGATGGAGCAAATCCACAGCTGGCCCACGTTAAACTTCGATTTATTCTGCTGGCACTAATTGTAATCTTTATTTGGTCCCAAGTGATTCATTCTTATCGTTCTTATTATAGCTGAGAAAATTAATTTTTATTCTACCATAAGGGTGGCTGTAATAATTTGGGTTCAGGGAGGGGATTGCTTTAATAAGATTTACCAGCGAGCTTCGAGACAGTTGGCTTTCATTAGCAGGTGGAATTGGCCTGTTGCAGGATGTGGAGGGCATTAGAGGAGGCCTAGTGGAATAGCTGGGGTGGGATAGTGTGGAGAGCTGAGCTAGAAGAGGAGGTTTGTTTACTGTGTAAGTGCTGGGGTGCCCCTCCCCCCACAGCCTTATCTGCAGTGGAGATTCTGGGAGTGGGTAACCAGCAGAGCCCAGACTTCCCTGGGTGACTTAATAGAGATGAACTCATTTAAACACATCATTGGCTGCTGTTGTGACACCATCAGACATACAAGTAGCTCCTAACTGTGGTGGTTTGAATGAGAAACGTCCCTCACAGGCTCTTGTGTTTGATCACTTTCTCCCCAGTAGGTGGCGCTGTTTGAGGAGGTTCTGGGACCTATAGGAAGTAGAGCCTTTCTGGAAGAAGTATGTCATAGGAACTTATCTTCAGGACCCAGGCCTTGGGACCCAGGACTCAAGGACCCTAGGGATGTGGAAGATACCCACCTTGGTTAGAGGAGCGGAGGTACCAACCGTCTCTCAGTTGCAAGTCCAAGTTGTCCAGACTAGGTGCTTGTCAGTTGCTGTGATAAAAGCCATGACCAAGGCAACTTATAGAAGAAAGAAGTTATTAGGGTTTACAGTTCCAGAAAGAGTCCATCATGGTAAGAGAGGCATGGCAACCAAAGCAGGAAACTGGGAGAGCTAATTTCCAGCTACATACAGGAAGTAGATCGAAAGAACAGGAAGTAGGGTGAGACTATAAACTCTCAAAGCCCACTCCCTGTGACATACTTCCTCCAGCAAGACTCTACTTCCTAAAGGTTCAAAAACACCCTCAAACAGCACCACCTACTGGGGAGAAAGTGTTCAAACACAAGAGCCTGTGGGGGACGTTTGTCATTCAAACCACCACAGTTGGGAGCTACTCGTATGTCTGAGTTTTGGAGCTGTCACCTATGATCCCATTGATGGTGTCTCTGATATTCAGTATACCATACTCTGCAAACTGGGAATCAGGAGCCTTGGAAAGGAGACACATGGTCTTTGTATATAGACTGCTGATTCGGGGCTGTCTGATATTGGGGAGAGAATCTGGGGGTCCTGTTTTATCTGTGTCTGTAGTATAGTTACAGATGAGACATTTACATGTCAATCCCTACACCATTAGATACCAGGGGAATGCAGATTCAAGCCAAGAGGTAGCATTCCACTGTGAAACTGATAGGATGACTAAATAGTGATGATATTGAGTGTTGGTAAGGATGCAGTTAAGTGACACCCTTCTTGGTGGCTGCTGGGATGGAAAGCAACACTTTGAGAACAGTTGGCAGCTTCTAGCAATGTGTCTCTGCCATAGGACCAGGCCCTTCTACTTCTTCATGTACATGCTTGAAAGAAATTAAAACATGGTGTATGTGTTCCTGACAGTGCTGTCTACCAGCATCTGAAACTGAAGATAACACAATTGTGTATCACGGGCACACTTGGACACATCCACTGAGCCTGTAAATATGGTATATGTTCTGGTTAGTTTTAACTCAACAGAAGCACCAGTTGCCTCACTTGGAGTCTTAATGAGAAACTATCTAGATCAGGTTGGCCTGTGGGAGATTATCTTGATTGCTAATTAATGTAGAAAGACCAGCCCACTGTGGGAGGCACCATTCCCTAGGCAGGGGTCCCTGAACAGTACAAGGGAGAAGAAATCTAGCCAAGAGCAAGCAGGCAGCAGGCAGGATTCATTTCTCTGTGCTCTTGACTGTGGATGTCATGTGATCAGCGGCTTCAAGCTTCAGCCACTGTGACTTCCCTGCTCTGATGAACTGTGACCGGGAATCATGAGCTACAATAAACCCACCCTCCATTAAGTTGCTTTTTATCAGGGTGTCTTATCACAGCAACAGAAGAGATATTAAAACAGGAAACATACAGATGATCATGCCAGGTGGGTGGAGTAAGGCTGGAGGCTGACCAGGGTCTATGCTAGGTGGTGGTGACGGTATCAGTGTACTAAATGAGTGCATTATATGGTCTGTAAAGCATATGGCAGCAAGCCTGTCCATGTATTTAAAACTATGATACACACATATGGTTCTAATTCAGACTATAAAACTAATTATAAAGAAAATCAAATCCTAACTAACCTTAGTCACTTTCTTTTCCCACAGTCAACCAATATTAGCCTCTTTCTCTATGTGTTTAGAGATATTTTACATTTGGAGAAGCATATAAATGAATTTTCTATGCTTCCATATATATGTATGTATATATATGTGTGTGTGTGTATTCACACATATATTCTATATATGGTTTGCTATATATAGTATTCTAACAGATAGTAGCAGATAATATTCCTCGGCCCATTGTTTTTATCATAAAGCTTACAATATGCTTTGGAGAGTCTTCTCTAACCAATATTATCATTGTGCAATCCATTGCATGACTGGTCTGTGACATGTATTGCTGCTCCAATCCTCAGCTAACACAGGGAAAAAATAAAGCTTGCCTTTCTTTCTTTTCTTCCTTCCTTCCTTCCTTCCTTTCCTTCCTTCTTTCTTTCTTTTCTTTCTTTCTTTCTGTCTGTCTGTCTTTCTTTTGAGGCAGGGTTTCTCTCTGTAACAGCACTGGCTGTTCTGGAACTTTATAGACCAGGCTGGCCTCAAACTCTTAGAGATCCACCGGCCTCTGCTCCCAAGTGCTGGCATTAAAGCCCCAACCCCCTGGCTTCTCCTTCAGTTCTTAAGCTCACCGTGTCCCTTAGCTTTCTGGTGTTGCTGTGCTTCTGACCATCAGTCACGCCTCCCTCAGGCAGTTTTGAGGGTGAGCTGGGCTCTGGGCAAAGACTTGTTAGAGCCAGCTCGGCTCCCCCTCTCCCAACCTGTAGACACTCTACCTCTGTGGCTGCTGAGGTAAAGTTTCCTTCCGGGAGGACCCTTGAATGTGGTCTTCCACACCTGGACAGGTGTGTTTACAAGATGAGTCCGGAGAAGTGGGAACATTCCGTTCGAGGCCAGATGTATTCCTTTTAGATGGTCAAGTTATCAGTTTTTCTCCCCTGAGCTCTGAGTGAAATCACATCCATGTAGCTGTGTCAGATAGAGACAGCGGGTCTTCTGATCTTCATCAGCATGAAAAGGGGAGATACGCTAGTTAGGGGGTTCAGCCGACTAAATTCCTCTGAGCCCCAGTGTCTTCCCTGTGCCCGTTGGGTAGATAGTACCAGCTGGGAGTTTGAAATGGGGCTTTCTGAGGTCATTCCAGTGGGGAGAGCTGGTGATCAGCGGCAGACGCTGTAGCCCGGGTCCCCATCCCACACTTATCTGGGACACTGGGTGCTGTGGATTCTGGGGCACAGTTGCCTCTTGCTCACTTTCCCTGATTGTCAGGAACATATGGGTGAGGGCATAGCAAAAACATGAGGCCGGAGTGGAGCCAGTGCCCTGCCCACATAAGCCTTAGAGTTCTTATTACATCAGTCAAGCAGATAGGCTAAGGAGATGCGGCCATGTGCCATGTCCTCAGGCCAGGCACAAAGACAGCTCAGCAGTGCACACAGGGATGGCGAGTGTTTCCCACCGCTCTTCCTCGTTTTGGCTCTTAATTAATTTTATCACACTGTGTATGCGCGCATGTGTGCACAAGTGTGTGCACGAGCGCGTGTCGACCTCCATAGGACAGCAGAAGTGTGAAAAAATCAGAGGACAACTTCCAGGAGTGGGTTTTCTCCTTCTACCTTTGTGGGGTCCTGGGAATCAAACTCAGATCATCAGGTGTGGCAGCCGGTACCTTTACCCACTGAACCATCTTGCCAGCCCTCAAGACCCCAAAATGTCCTGAATGGGGTCACATGTACCCTTTATTACCAAGATTTCCCCCAAAGGGAGAGAAGAGAAATGGATAGTGGGGGAGACAATTTATGAATGCCTTAAGATGAGAGAAGGACTCTGGGGTGCAGGGGGTGGGGGTGTCTGCAGCCTAGCCTCTGGCCATGCCTGGGAGCTTCACAGGACTCACGTATGCTGTGCTGGCTGCCTTGGGCCCCGGGAGAGTCCCTCTTGCCTTAATTGAGTGATCTCAGGCTCAGAGGTGCCCACTTCAGAACATTTGGCTAGAGAGACTGCGCACCCTCCTTGATGATATGTTTTCAATAAAGACAGCACGAGCTCAAAGTGGAGCCCACCCTGATGTTCTGTTGTCCTGGCAACTGTGCAGTAAGCAGTCGCTTGATGCTGTTTTGTAGGGTGTGGAGGTCAGTGCAGAGTGTGTGGGTGGGGTGTCTGAATGGGTTCAAGACTTATTATGCCTCAGCTCCAAGGTCTTTGGAAAAGGACCGTCATGTGGTCCAATTTGTACATGGCTTCTGTCTCCATCAGAGCCCTGGTGACTCAAGTTACCCACCATTGCTGACACAGGTCTACTCTTCTGGTGCGAGCTTTTGAAGGTTTCCTCCCATTGGGGCCCTCAGCATGAAGATAGCCTATGAAAGAGGGATCAAGAATAGTTCTTAATTTTTATTAAACATTTAATGTTACATGTGTGGGAGTTTCATCTGCAAGTAGGTCTGTGTACCACATAAGTGCATTTCCTGCAGAGACCAGAAGAGGGCATCAGATCCCATAGAACCGGAGTTACAGATGGTTGTTAGTTGCCATGTAGGTGCTGGGAATTAAACCCAGTCCTTTGGAAGAGCAGCTAGTGCTCTTACTGGCTGAGCCATCTCTCCAGCCCTGAGGGGACAATTTTTAGTCTGAGGTTGGAACGAATTCCCTAGAGGGTAGACATTTGTAGCATAACAGCCAGAATGTCACTTGAGGATTGTGATGGGCAGGCAGGTGCCTCCTGCTCTGTTCTGTGACTTCTTTCGGTGAGAGGTATGGAGGGAGGGACTCAGGTACGGTGGCCTTTAAGGTCACCATACCTGCCATTGCTGCTGTCTCAGCCTGGTACCCCAGGACCCAAGGCTTCAGTACATTACAGGACCCTGTGTCTGGTGGCAAATACAGGCATCTTTCCAGGTCAGGGACATGGGACATGGTACATGGGTGTTCCCCTGCTGGAAGACGAGTTTGGTCTTTAGAGCAAATGCTCTGTGTTACTGCTTGCTGGTCCCTTTCTTCTGGTCCAGGGATGGTGACCTCATTTTTGCCTGAATCTCACCAAGTTGTGATTTTGTGGACTTGAGGAGACTGGACTCTTAGATCTGTGCCACACCCAAAGGTCTTTTATGGGAGGACAGGAACGCCATCAAACCCCACAGTCCTTTATTCTCTCCAAAGCCAGTCTCAGCACCTGCTTGCTCTGTGTTGACAGTTGAGGCCAGCAGGTGGCGGTATTGTCCTTCAAGCCTGGTTGGGGCAGCCAAGTTCAGGCAGCCTGGGCTGCCCTTGTGGCCTACACCTGTTAGGAGCTGTAAAAGTCCGCCTCCTTCCCAGCTCATAACTGTGCACACAATATCATCTAGATGACATTCCAGGAAAGGGGACCGTGGGCTTTTGGGGATAGTTTTTCCTCCCACTAGGATTCTTTACGGTGAAAGTTTTACTTATGATGATGAGGTTTTGTGTTGGAGTCTCTGGGCCCCTGTGTCTATTCTTTATTCTCACAGTCCTCCCCCCGCCCCCGTGACTTCAAGGTCACAGGACCAGTTAAACACATCTGTTGAGTCTCTCTTCATTTTGGTGGGATCTGGAGCTAGCTGTTGAGGGGCGGCTCCACCTCTTCCCTGCTATGTGACCTAAGACTAGTTTCTTGACATCTCTGTGTTTCCACTTTGACATCTCTACCCAGCTAGGCCTACGTAACAAGTTCATGTGACAATCATATACTGGTATTAGTGATTTGAAAATAGTGCAGGTATTTTATGGAGCTGTGCAAAGAATAAATGTGGGAAACCCAGGGCCTATAACATGTGAACTATGTTAATGCATTTAGAACAGCCACTGGCGCACAGTAGGTCTGCAAACATCCCCAGTTATTATTACTATACTGTTACTATGGCTGCTGGGTTTTTTTTTTTTTTTTTGCACTTATTTATTATTTCCTTGTGTGCATTGGGCATGTATGTCATAATGCACAAGTAGAGGTCAGAAGACAACTTGTAGTAGTAGGTTCTTTCCTACTGTGTGGGCTCCCAGGATCAAAGTCAGGTTGCCAGGCTTGGTTGTGAAGGTCTTTACCTGCTGAATCATTTCATTGACTGTTGGCACCAAATCTCATTCAGTGGCTACTTATGACCAAGTTGCATCAACTCCAGTCAGCATTGTGTTCCCTTTTTGGAGACCTGCTAACATTCAGAATGATACCGGCCCCGTGATGATGTACATTGTATGTTCTCTCATTGTACTAAACAGCATTTTATTTTTTTAAAAAAGGATATTTGGGGCTGGAGAGATGGCTTAGTGTTTTAAGAGCACTGAGTGCTCTTCCAGAGAACCTGAGTTCAATTCCCAGCAACCACATGGTCGCTCACAACCATCTGTCATGGGATCTGATGCCCTCTTCTGGTGTGTCTGAAGAGAGTGACAGTGTACTCGCTACATAAAATAAATAAATCTTTTTTTTTTTTTTTTTTTAAAGGACGTTGGTTTTCTCACAACTGGAAGTCCCTCAGCATGGGGTGGGCTGAGCATGGTGTGGTGGCACACATCATTAATCTCAGCGTTCAGGAGGTAGAGGCAGCGTCAAGGCAGAGGGATCGCTGCAAGTTGTGGGTAGGCTGGTCTACATCACTCCAGGACCTTCAGGAGGGTCCTAGTGAGGAAAGTCTCTGAACAGTTAGAACAGTTTGTCCACAGCACCATCAAAGTGGTGAGGACCCCAAGGGTGCGTGGTTGAAATGCCTCCCCACAGGAATCCTGTTGGTGGCCTCACTTTGGTTCCTTTTCTCTGCTTGCTTCCTGTTTTGGAAAACAGTGGAGTTCCTTTGAAAGCAGTCCCATGAATGGCTTTGGGTCCCTGAACCAGCTGCCAAGTACAATTTGTTGTTAATGTATGTGTTATTTTTTTTTGAGCTGCTTGTGCCAAAGGACCACAGAATAGGTAGCGTCAAGCACAAGGAGTTGACACATAGCAGTGCCAGAAGTCTGCATTCTATAGCGTCTCCTTCAGCTTCCTACCCAGTCTAGAAGGGCTGGGAGAAATGACCCATTCTTGGCATCTCTGATAATCTTATTTTTCAGATGAAGTGGCTGGTCATTATCTGAGGTTGCTTCTCTCTTCAGCACGTGTATGAGACCTTGGTCTGTGTGAATCTGTCACGTGATCTGCCGACTGACCCCTTCAGCACACCCACCACAGGCCATCTGCCCAGGCGTGATTTGAGGACATTTGTGAACACGTGGGAGGATGGTGGTGTGAATGCTGAATCCATCGTTAGAAGCTGACACCAGCATTGATGGATCTTAATCCTAACTCTGTGTAGACCTATGTGGCTTGTAAGAATCATTTCCTGGGGCTAGTGGGGTGGCTCAGTTGGTAAAGGCTTGAGTTTGATCTCCAGGACACACATGGTAGAAGGATCTCTCCCCTGACTGCCACTCACGGGCTGTGGTACACATGTGTACATACATATGTGCACACACAAGACAAATAAGAAACAGAAAAGAATCATTTTTGTGTGTGACATGTGTACAAGCATGTGGAGGTCAGAGGTCAACACCAGGCCTCTTCCTCAATCACTTCCCAGCTTAGTTTTTGAGACAGAACCTCTCACTGAACTTGGAGACTGTGGATGAGCCCCAGATATCCCCCTCCTTCTGCCTCCTTATTGCTAGAATTACAGGTGAGAGCCACCACACCTGGCTTTTAAAATAGGTAATAGGGACTCAAACTTGGGTCCTTGTGCTGGTGTGACAAGCTCTTTAAAAGAATCATACATTCTTAAATCATTTAAAAATTTACTAATTTACCCACTTATTATATTTATAAATATGTATATATGTGTGCCTGTGTGAGTTTATCTGCATCACGTGCATGCAGTACCCTTGGAGGCCAGAAGAGGGCACACCAGATCCACTAGAACCAGAGTTCCAGTTATGAGCCACCATGTGGGAGCTAGGAATGGGACCTAGGTCCTCTGCAAGAACAACCAGTGCTCTTAGGCACTGAGGTATCTTCTCTGGCCCTCAAATAATCATTTTTTATTTCAGTAATGAACAAATGAAGGAGAAGCCTTGTTTCAGTTAGTGAGAAGTTCATAAAGTAAGTGTCTCTCCATATGACACACCCACTGACAGACTTGTGTGGTGGCAAGTGACTTTACTTGGCGACCTCATGGCTGGTAGGAGGGAGGAAGTGACACAGAACTGAC
This sequence comes from Mastomys natalensis, assembly GCA_021653895.1. Taxonomy (NCBI): domain Eukaryota; kingdom Metazoa; phylum Chordata; class Mammalia; order Rodentia; family Muridae; genus Mastomys; species Mastomys natalensis. Next base: position 241,531 of record JAJTUV010000207.1, read on the forward strand.
AAAGAGAGTAGCTATCTTGGTATATAAATGGAGGTGACGGAAGCACCAGGCTTCCTGCCTAGAAACCTCTCCGCCCACTGTGGACCTCATCTGCTTTCTAATCAGACGGCAGCAGGGCTGTCAGGATCACTTAGCATCTTCCCTCTTCCTTAACATCTCCAAGGTGTCCAATTTAGAATAAATATAAATGGAAATTAGGACGAGGTCCTGAGAACATCCTGCTGTGTAGCAGCTGACGGTGTCTATAGGAGGTCAAAATTACTGTCATGAAGAGATCCATAGAGTCCATTTAATGAGGCTCTTTCTACATCTGCTGCTCCATGGAAGTCTTTCACAAGGGCTTAACAGCTCCCTCCCCTTTGTTATCCATCTTGATTTTCTCCTGGTTTAAGGCAGACGTTTTATGTTCAGTATAAACCATGTAATTTGAGTTTTTCTAGGAGTGGGGCCACAGCTGTCCAGACTTTAAGGAACCTTAGCTGATGGTGCATTAGCTGGCATGTTATTTACTTACGACTGTGGCAAAATAAAATGATGGGAACCGCTTAAGGCAGATTCGCCGTTGACTCCTCGCAGTTGGCTCACAGTTTAAGGGTGCACAGTCCATCATGGAGGGAAGGCGTGGCGACTGGAGCATGAGGCAGCTGGTCATAGTGTGCCCACGGTCAGGAGGCAGAGGGACATGGATGCTGAGGCTCAGCTCGCTCGCTCCCTTTTAATCAATCAATGAATCAATCAGTTACTTATTTAATTAAGTGTGTATGGAGAGGGTGATGCATGCCATGGTCCACATATAAGAGTCAGAGGATAACTTTTAGGAGTTGGTTCTCCTCATCCACCTCCATAAGTCAGGGTCTCTCTGGCTGTGTTTGCCACTGGAGTGTGTATTCCAGGCCAGGTGTCCCTTGAACAATTCCCCTGTCTCTACCACCTGTCTCTCCACAAGGGTGTTAGGATTATAGATATATGCCGTCACGTCTGGCTTTTTTTTTCTTTCTTTAAAAATGATTTATTTATTCTTATTTTATGTGCATTGGTGTTTTACCTGTGTGTGTATCTGTGCAAGGGCATCAGATCCCCTTGGAACTGGAGTTACAGGCAGTTGTGAGGTGCCATGTTGGTGCTAGGAATTGAACTCGGGTCCTCTGGAAGAGCATCCAGTTCCCTTAACCGCTGAGCCATCTTTAAAATGTGAGTTCTAGACCCCTGTTTAAAATGTGAGTTCTAGAGATCCATCTTGGGGTTTCAGGCTTGTGAGGCCAGTGTCTTTACCTATGGAGCCGTCTTCCTGGCCTTTTTCATTCAGTCCAGGACGACAGTGCATGTGACAGCACCACCCACATTCAGTGCGGCTCTTCCTTCCTTGGTAAACCTCCCTGGATATGGCTCCACCTCACAACCAAAAGTGTATCTTCTAGGTAATTCCATGTCCTATCAAGTTGACAATGAAAGGGTCAGCCACCACAAAGGCTCATCTCTAGCTGTTGTAATACCTCCCAGTGGTGGGTGGATTCCTTACAGATGACTCCTCACTTACAGACTGCTGACATCCCCCCCATCTTATCCACAGACACACCCTCATCTTACTCACAGTCACTCCCTCATCTTACAGATACCCCCTCATCTTACCCACGGACACCCTCCCATCTTACAGGTATCCCCTCATCTTACAAACATGCCCCCTCTATCTCTCTTTCTGATAGGCGTGTTTCTTTGCTACTTTGGCACTTTGTTTCTGCCCAGGTTCTACGGTGAGGCCAGGGAACATGGGAGCATGTGCAATCAGTGTGACACTTAAAATTGAATTCCATATTTTATTTATTTTTTTTTTAAAGAAGAGTGTCAATATTTCTCTCAGATTGGATAAGCAACACATGTTCATTCTGGAGAACTTGAAAATGATCTACATAGAAGGACATAGAAGGAGGTTGAGAGGTACCTTGGGGTGCCTATGTGGAGCCTCACCCCTGCTAATGAGAGTCTCTGTTTGTGCTTTGGGATGAGAAAGTTGAATGAATAATTGTTGTTGAATGAATAATTAGAGGAGGTCAAAGATAGCCAGCTGAGCTAACTATGCTTTGCTGTGGTAGCCAGAACCAAGTGCCACAAGCAGGCAATGCTGACAGCAGTTTAGTTCCTCACAGCCTGGACTGGAAGTCTTAGGTCACCATGACAACAGGTCTGGCTTCTTCTGAGGCATCTTTCTCTGGTTTACCAGTGGAAACGGTTTCCCTCTGTTTATGTTTGTGTGTATTCTTTCTCTTCTTTTTGTAAGGGCAGCAGTCATGTGGAGTTAGGATTAATTCAGATGACCTCACTTAAACTGAATTGCCTTGTCAACGACATTTTCTCCAAATACAGACACATTCTGGGGACCTTTGGTTTCGGAAGTTGCAGCCTACAATGATCCCAGTTACTTTTGCAATGACTGGGACTGCAGCCTCTGATGCTCCTCTATCCCTTCCTGTCTCCCAACCCGAGCACTCTTTGAGACTTCCCCAGCGCCACCTGCATTTGCTCTTTTGAGTCAGAATATCAGCTACCGTATCTTCCTGTTACACCCTGTGCTGCCTCTATGGAGGCCAGGATGAGAAGTCCTTTCTTCTGGCTTCCTGAAGCTTTCCTCATTTCCTGCTCTTGGTGCCTGCCTCCTGCCTCCCAATGGCAACAAGCTCTCTAAGAAAACAGCAGACCAAACAGGGCCTCCAGTCGTATTCCATACGTGAGCTCAGGTCTTTCTGAGGGTGGGAAAAAGAATGTCGCTTCTCTATGATATTTTGGAATCAGAGGGAGGAGTGTTAGCCTCTCAGGCCATGGCTGGAATGCTTCCCAAGACGGTCTCAGGGCTTCATAAGTGCTCCTAAATCAAGGTAGCATGTTTGCTTACTGTCTGGTTGGAGGACAGGATGTGGTCTCAGTCATGAATGTCTCTGGCTGTCCATAGAGACTGTGAGATAGCGTTTATGTCACATTTTGGTTGATTGATGGTGGGACAGAAGTGAGGCCTTCTAGTGATGTATCAGATAAAACCGAGGCTTTGCCTCCAACACAGAGAGAAGGCACAACCTTAAGGTCCATGTGAATCGATTTTTTGAGTGACGTAGCATAACGACATGAAAGATGAAGGAGTAAGCCAATTCATGAAGAACCACAGAGCACATGAAAATGTGTGTTTATTCTGATTTCCTTTTCTGAATTTCTAAATAAATCAGAATTTAAACCCCGCCCTGGACATGGCCTAGAGTTTAGGAGAAGGTAGAACAGGAAGCACAGGAAAGCCAGGTGTCCTCACAGCGCCTTCAAAAGGGGTCATCTTTTCCTGTTCACTGTGAACTGCTAGTCAGTTATTCCATCAGAAAATTCACCTGGGATGTAATTTTCTCATTTGGAAAGGCCAAAAAAAAAAAAAAAAAATCAGCATACATAAACAGACTCTAATTTAAATTTCATCTGGTGAAGTAATCAAGACTTGTAAAGAAAATTGTCATGTTTCCACTTGTATGTAGAACCTAGATAACACGCATACACACACACGTACATACCACAAACATGTGCATATGCTTATGCATACATACCTACATACACAAACACATACCATATACATACATCTATGTACACATGCTACACATACAGATGCGCACACACAGATGTACACGTATACATATCCAACACATAGTACACATGCAAGCTCTTTCTGCATGTGTATTACACATTTTAATGAACAGTACTTGGTTATTATGACACATTGAAAGTAGAAAAATAAATAGTAAAGAGCAAAAAAAAATCTTTGTTGGGTTTCATAGACACACAGATATAAGTACATGTATGTACATGCATGTATATAAATCTTAGTTTTATCCAAATAGAGCCAAATCTATGGAAATCTGCTTTAGTTACTATAATAGAATACCTGAGATTGGATAACATGTAAAGAGAGGCTTAGGGCTGGTGACATGGCTCAGTGGGTAATGGCACTTGCTGCTAAGCCCGAGGACCTGAGTTTGATCCCAGGACCCATACAGTGAGAGAACCAACTCCTGCAGGTCATCCTATGACCTCTACATGTATGTGACATGGCACATATGATCACAAACATCATGCATTACATTAAAAAAATAGAGGTTTAGTTGTGTCTGCATGAAGCTTCCCATGACACATCTGGTTTTAATCTTACATACTCCTAGTTGTACACAGGTATAAGGTGATATCTCTGGGAGTCTCTTACAAACTCACTTGAGGACACAAATTTGCCTTATGGTGCATGTATTCCAAACCAGTTCAGGCCAGATTGGCTTTTCCATTCTTCATACCTGGATGCATTGGGAAGGTATTTGAATAGGAACTGTCTAAATTTGCTTGTTGCCATGGGAAGAAAAACCTATTTTATTATTGAGAGAGGCGTGTAAGTGTAGCCCGAGTAGGTAGGGGTCCAAGGTTGCTGGGTGCACTGTTCAGAGAGGGATGTGGGCACAGTAAGCAGCTGCCAAATGCATTGTTAGAAGAGCAGAGTGTATATAACCCAACCCAAGTGGAGTCCTAGGCTTCTAACTCATTCCCTATGCTTGCCTGCCTTGTGTGGGAAATGTTAACATTTCCCTTCTGGAGAGGCAACTGTTTAACTCAGGGACTGTTGGAATTTTGGCCAGTGGGGCTCCTTTGTATTCTACACTGGGCTTTCCTGGAAAATTCTTCGTTTGACTTTTTCAATGATGGGAGGGGAAGAAGGGCCATACGGCTATGGAGCACCGTGCTGGGATGGTGGGCAGAGGTGCCATTATGCTGATTTCCTCACAGAGCAGAACAGACCTTGAACCCTGACTCTCCTCTTCTTTCTTGTGCAGAGAGCACAGGTCGAGGTGTTGCAGACAGCCTGCAGAGGTTTTCTTCCCTGCCTGCCTATCTCCCGGCCAGCTTCCGTGTCACCGATGCAGAAGAGGCTTTCTTCCTCAAGGAGGCCAACCAGGACCTCATGCGCAACGCCAGCCTACAGTCCCGGTCCGCCACACTCTTCATCCACCGAGCCCAGAGCCCTCCGGCCATCAATGCCAGCTACGGCCCCTTCTCCGTAGAGAAGACCGTGCCCTGGGACTTCCTGCTCACGCCCACCCCTTTCGGAACTATGGGGAGGTTCCCGTTCAACTGGAGGCTCAAATCCCATATCCTCGACAGCTCCATCTTTTCCAACAGACCCAAAGTGCAGACATTGTTCTATGTCACTGGCATGGGCTGGGATGAAAACGACCCTGGCGATGATCTTCCCTGCGTCAAGATGTTTGCCTTCCCAGAGGCCAGGGAGGTGGCAGCCAGCTGTCGGCTGCAGGGGGCCCCTGGGCTGTGTGTAGCAGAACTGGAGTTACTGCCTGAGTGGTTCAGCTCAGGTCTGGACCTTGAACCCCAAGAGGAGATCCCGGCGTTGCTGGGTGGTACAGCCATGGAACTCTTCTTTGCGCTTTATCCAGCCAATGAGGCTGGCCAGTGCCCATTGGAGGAGGAGGGCAAATGGGGAAAACAACATCCACTCAGAACAGGAGGAGCCTCAGCCAGTGCTCCCCGCCCGGGAGAGGATCGGCAGCGTGGTGGTCTACCCTACCAGGATGACCTGCGGTGGTCCTTGGTGACCCTCGATGACAATGTGGCCCTCTCGATCCCTCTGAACCTCATCCGAGAAGGGGACACGGCTACCTTTTTGGTTTCTCTGACCAGTGGCTCCCTGGCCGAGCAGTTCACTCTCCGGTATGTAGTTTTGGGACCTCAGATGTGAGGATTGGCTCTTGGTAAACCCTGAGCTGTCAGCTACTAGGATGGGACCGGTCACTTGATCACTGTTGCGGGGTCTGTCCGAGGCGCATGTGTTCAATTCTAGTTAAGGTTGTGAGGATGGGTTTTATCTGGTAATTACCAACAGCAAAGAGCTGGCCTCTGTTTTCATGAGGGGGGGGTAGGCAGTTTCAGAGGGAGCATCAGGAGGGTTGAGAAGTCAGCTGAAAGAGAATGACAGAGTGCTCGTGGGTCACCAGTGTGGATGTGACACCTGTTTCATCTCCTTGCTGTCGGTGACTGTTACAGTTCCACTCTCCCCAGAACCTGGGAGACAGAGCCTTGTCTTTCCCGAGGATTCTATTTGAAAGAAATGGCTCTTGGGTCCTTGAGAGCAACACTTGTGAGCTTTAAGAGATGCGTGTTTATGGTTCAGCGAATGCTTTAGAAGATGGAATTAGGGTACCGTGCATCAGATATGCGCTGGCAGCATCAAACCTTCATAGATATGATCTCTGGCACCTGGGGGGGGGTCCTTCTGGGGACAGCTCTCTGTTGCTGTGGGTCAATCTGGAGTTCTGTCATTTCTCAGTGCAAGGATGGTGGGGTTGCTCAGTACTGAGAGTTCTGCAGCCCTTGAGCCAGTGCGGTGAGACCCTCACATGAGCTAGAGATCTAATGAAATGTCAGTTAAGGGGGTGGGGGACATTCTGAAAAGCTCTCGGTGCCTGGCATCTTTTGTCTCTCAGATGACATTCTCAGCTTTGTTGTTGTGGCCTGAAGAACACGCAGGATGAGGGAGTGGGTTGCAATAGAATATAGTGTGTGTGTAGGTGTGTGTGTATGACTATGTGTGTGTATGACTATGAGTGTGTGTATGTATGTGTATACACCACAAGCCAAAAGGGTATCATCTAGAGCCCTGAAGTGTGAGCAGAGTTTGAGGGCGGGCAGCAGAGGTGAGTCCAGATGGAAGGAGGGGCTTAGGCGAGAGACAGGGATCACACAAGTATATTAAGTGCAAGAATCTGAGGCTGGGGAGACACTCCATCCGTAAAGCCAATGCTGTTCTCAACATCCCTAGCACTTTGTTTTGTTGTGAACCAACATCTCTAACCGCTTGTACTGGCTGTGTCTACTGGACATAAAAATTAGAGTCATCAGAGAGGAAGGAGCCACCGTTGAGGAAATGCCTCCCTGAGATTCATCTGTAAGGCATTTTCTCAATTAGTGATCAATGGCAGAGGCCCAGCCCATGGTGAGTGGTGCCATCTCTGGGTTGGTGGTCCTGGGTTCTATAAGAGAGCAGGCTGAGCAAGCCGTTGGGAGCAATCCAGTAAGTAGCATCCTCCATGGCCTCTGATCAGCTCCTGCCTCTAGGCTCCTGTCCTGGTTTCCTTTGGTGATGATCAGCAATGTGGAAGTATAAGCTGAATAAACCTCTTCTCCCCAACTTGCCTTTTGGTCATGGTGTTTCCTTGCAGCAACAGAACCGAAACTAAGTCACCTCTGTCCTCTCCTTCCTTACACTGAGCTTTCAAGAGTGGACATTGCTGGGTGCTGGTGGCACACGCTTTTAATCCCAGCATTCCTGAGGCAGAGGCTGGTGAATCTCTGAGTTTGAGGCTGGTCTATAGAGCGAGTTTCAGGACAGTCAGGGCTACAGAGAGAAACTTTGTCTCAAAAAAACAAAAAGACAAAAAACAAAACCAAAAACAAACCAAACAAAACCACAAACGGAGTAGACATTTACAGCTCTGTTTGTGGCCTGATGTGTTTCAGCCCTGCTCAGTAAACGAACAGCACATGCGTGTCTTATTCTGGGCTTCCTGTTTAGGGAGTCCCTTTGGACATAGAGGTTTAAGAACAGATTGGAAAGGGGAGCTCGGACCTTCCCCAGTGCCTTAGCACTCTCTCACTAGAGACTAATTCCTGTTGCTTTCCATTAAAATTCTCCTGGGTGGAGTCAGTCCTGTGGCTGATCTAGGATATATCTAACCGGGCTTACTCACAGATGCGTCTCCCCTAGGAAGACAGAGAAGGCAGCTGGCTCAGATAGTAACAGTGTGGTCCTTGGGTCTTCAGTGCTTCTTGCCAAGGTTCAACTCCCAGAGACAGCACGAACGCTCCGGGGGCTGCTCTGGGGTGCAGTTGGCTTTCTCAGTTCACCGTGCATCCTGGAAACTCCCCCTCCCTTCTTTCTCACCTAGACTGACTTCCATTCGGCAATCTCTGTGTTGATTAGTCTGTACCCTATAGGCTAATTGCCGTTTCATGATATTAAGGAAAATGGATGAGAGAGAGAGAGAGAGAGAGACAGAGAGACGAGAGAGAGAGAGAGAAGGAGAGGGAGAGAGAGAGACTCATTTTGTGGCTTGAAGGAGAAATGAGATATATTTCTAGCATTGCATACAGAAGAAACTCAATTTTGGTGCCTTCACATAGCAGAAGAACTGTTGAGAATTAATTTCATTTCGGAGCGGGGCTGGATCGCACCGCAGCAATCTGTAAGATTGATAGAACATTCCATCACTGAGCATGTTCATAAAGCCCTAAGAGGACCCTCTGACCACAAGAACCACAGACCAAACCACAGGCAAGCTTTTATTTATTTGCCATCTGTATGTAAATTCTGCTGTTATGGAAATTTTTGCAGCATCTAGATAAGACACAATGTACTGGAATAGTTGAGTGAGATTTAAAAAAGCCATGTCTATGTATAAACGTGGGTGAGAAATTAGCGCGACAATCAGCTTCGTGCTTGGGGCCAACCAGTGGACCAAGACAATGTTCACTTATATGCAGTCCTGGGTGGCCTGATGAATATGCAGTCCTGGGTGGCTCCTTTGAATATGCAGGACTCACTCAGATGCTAATCGGGCTTGAAGAAAGTTTAGGTGGCTCAATTTCTTGCTTTGCAAGCAGGGGGACCTGAGTTCTATTCCCAGAACCTATGCAAAAAAAGTCAGGCATGTGGTGTGAGATTATAATCTCAGCCCTGGGGAGGTGGGCCTGGAAGGCTCTGTGGATTCACTGGTCAGCCATGGTCTCCTCTGTATTAGTCAGGGTTCTCTGAAGGGACAGAATGGATTGGATGAACGCATGTAGTAGAAGGGTATTTATTAGAGTGACTCGCAGGATGCAGTCTGGGTTGTCCAATAGCTGCCCGCTCCTGCGAGCTGAGAGATATGAGGAATCCTATTTATAGTGTGTCATGGCCTAGGGACAGGACTGCTGAGGGGTGCTCAATGCAGTCTGAGCTGCCACCAGAAGGGTACAGCTCAGGTTTAGCCCAGGCTCTTTTACTTCAAGAAATTTCATCAAGAAAATTCAGGAATGCCCAGCAGTTTGGCTTCCAGTTGATTCCAGGTTTGATAACCAGAATTAACCGTCAAGTTTGTTCTTCTGGTTCAAGACTGGTGTGTGCGCGTGTGTGTATGAGAGAGAGAGACAGACAAAGACAGAAAGAGACAGAGAGAGACAGAAAGGGACAGAGAGAGACAAAGAGAGACAGAGACACAGAGACACAGAGAGACATACACATACAGAACAGAAAGATGGAGAGACAGAGAGGCAAAGAAAGAGAAAGAAACAGAGACAGCCACACAGAGACTCCTCACGTGCATGCATGCACTTGCTTACTACATACATACATGAACACACACATACACACACACACACACACACACACACACACACACACACATACACACAGCCCAAAGATGGGAGGAGAGGCTATAGCCCACCCTATTAAGGCCCAGTGTCAATCTCTCAGAGACTCCCCAGGTCTGTGCACAGAGGTTGACCCTCATTGCGAAAGGACTCATATTTTGAAGTTAATTGCAGCCAGGAACAGAGCATCACCCTCCTCTGCTTTTTGAGCTTAAAAGAAACTGCACTGATGCAGGAGAGAAGGAAGCAGTGCGCAGGTGTGTGCGGCACCCCCCCAGGTTACATAATTATCAGCCCGGGTGACCTGTTCTGTAACTGGTGGCTGCCGTGGTCTTGCGGGAGCCCGCGGCACAGTGGAACACCGAGTAGAAAGTTTGACTGACTTTGCTGAAACAGCTTCTTGTTACCATGGTGATGGGGTAGGCATTCTGAGGAAGCCACGGCCTGGTTGGGTGAGACCCAGCACAAACTAGACTCACCTCTGCGTTGTTCCAGTGCTCTGTTTTGTTAGCCCGCCCTCCTTCCAAAAGTTACCATGTTCTGCAATGATGTTGGCTACACACCATCTGCACGGCAGTGTGTCCTCGCACCCGGGGAAGCACCAGCCATGGGGAAGTGGAGTTAGGGTATACCCAGAATGCACCCGGAGGTGAGAGTATGGAGGACAGGTCTTTGGTCACTGGGGTCTGTCTGTCTTCCAACCCAGGTACTTCAGGGAGATGGTCTATGGTGCCCCACGGCCACCTGTGAATCTCATCTGTTGCTTTATTGTGTCGGGAACAACAAGAACCCACAGGCCAGGCTCTGAGCCCTTGGCAGACTGCAGCGTCTGGCTGGAATTCAGCAACATTGTTCTGTTTTCATTGTACTTATTTTAGGGTTTTCTTTGCCTGCTTTGGTTTTCATGGCAAGAGCCAACGTGTCGCTCTCTCCCTAGAGGAGGTAATGTAAAGTTGGCCAGTTTTAAAGAAAAATCGGAAGTAGTTATACAGATGGTACCTGGGAAAAAGCAAAATACTACAGGATGACCCAGGGATTTCCAGGGCCAGAAACGCCGTGTGATTGTGTGTGTCCCTCTAACTCAGCTGGTCTCAACCTGTGTGTCACAATGCCTGGGGGGAGGGGCGACTAAATGGGTCCTTTCAACAGGGGTCACCTTAGACCATTGGAAATATCAGTATATCATTATCATTTATTATTTATTTATTTATTTATTTATTTGTTTTTCGAGACAGGGTTTCTCTGTGTAGCCCTGGCTGTCCTGGAACTCACTCTGTAGACCAGGTTGGCCCCGAACTCAGAAATCCGCCTGCCTCTGCCTCCCAAGTGCTGGGATTAAAGGCGTGCCTACCACTGCCTGGCTTACATTATGATTTATAACAGCGGCAGAATTACAGTTATGAATCTGCCATCTGTGTCCCCTTCCTTGTTCAGCCACTGTCACCTGTAGGCAGCTGTCTGGGACAGGGGCTTTTCAACTTCCCTAGTTGCAATTTTGCCCCCTTTAAAATGGGGGTTACTCCCACTTCTCCAAGGTATGAGTCCAGGAGGAATTCCTAAGGTGGTGAACCAAGTTTGAGGTTGAGGGAGGGGCTCACAGGAAGACATCTTGTTTACCACTCCTGAGGGTTGAGGAAGTCTGCCATCAAACGGGGATGTTGAGTGGTCCCTGTGGACATCACAGAGTCCCTTTGACACAATCTACAAGATGTTGTACACCTCCACAGTTGTACCCAGGCCCAGTTTGCAGTGGGTGAGCATGCCCATGGGTGTGCCCACACCCAGGCATCTAGATAAATGGAAGTTGGTACATTTATGGGACATTCCTATGACCCAGCATTTGGGAGGTTGGGGCAGGAGGGTCATCATGCGTTTGAGGCTAGCCTTGGCTGTATAGGAAATCCTTGTTTCTCACACAAAGGATGATCTGAAGCAAAATCCACGGGAATAGTTGGCTTCTTAGTTGGTGCAGGCATTGGGAAAGGAACCTGAGTTACTCAGTGCCTTACTCTGTTTTCTGTTGCTGTAATAAGATTACCTAAGGGAGAAGGGAATTATAAATTCCAAACTAAAGTCCATCATTATGGGGAAATCAAGACTAAATGAATCCGAAGCAGCTCTTCACATCATGTCTACAGTCAAGAGCAGAGGGCCTTGGAGTAACATGCATGGGTTAACCCCAGATGCTATGTGCACAGCTACCCTGTGCTAGGGCTCTAGGCCTCTGCTCATGGTGAGCATGGGGACTTTGTGAGCCACTGTCCTAGAGGGTGTATCTGTTTCACACTGATGGCGACCTGCCCTAGGAATATATGGAAGGTTCTTAGGGCAGGGATGAACAAGGCAGGAGGGTATTCACCTTGCTTGACAAGGAGCACTGAGGTTGGGGGAGCTTCAAGGAGGAAGCCCTACCAAGGCTGGATTGTGGGCTTAACTTGGAAGAGAGGCAGAAACACTGTGGAGTGAGTCAAGAACCAAGAACGGAGGACAGGTGGCTTAGTTCAGCATCCCTACATTGTGCTCTGTGTCTCAGCTTCCCCTGGCATAAGACAGGATGGTGAAGGACCTACTATGAAGGGAGATCGAGAGGGATGAGCAGGTTAGCATTGTCACTGGTCATCCAGCTAGACTGTCCCCGGCATCAGACTGACTATGGGAGGGACTTGAAGGAGAAGTGATGTATTTGAGGCTGGAGTCATCCCAGTATGGAGGCATGGTGGAAGACTCTCTTAACCTAAGGGGGAGGAATGAAGGCAGCCGTTTTTTACATAGTGTCTGCCCATCAGGAAGCAGAGGGCCTTGGGCTGGGAGCCAGGTGGCTCATACTTTTGGGTAACACCTCCAGCGACTCATTTCTGCCACGAGGCCCCACCCCTTAAAGATTCCATGCTGCCTCACAGCAGCAGCACTAGCTGGGACCAAGTGTCAGATGTTGGCAGTTCTGGGCGCGTCTGGCTTGAATCACCATTAGCAAAGTCACCATTAGCAAAGTCTGGTTTTGTGAAAAGATAGTGGAGCAGTGGGAGGGGTGTCTGGATGAAGGAAGCAGGTTTCCCAGGTGTTCTGGTTGGTTGCTGTAATTAAACATTGCTGATGCAAAACAACTTGGGGGGGGGAAGGGGTTTGCTTTAGCTCGTAATACCAGGTTATCATCCATCATAGTAGGGATGCTGAGGCAAGAACTTGAGGCAGCTTGGTCCCATCACATCCACCGTCATTATCAATACCAAATATTTAAAGATGGTGCACATACACCTTTAATCCCAGCCTTTGTTGTCAACAAACCAGGGAATCCACCCGCCAAGTGCCCTGTGCATTCCCGCCTGGTCCTTGGAGGCACTTGAGTTCACTGCCTTGGGTCTCAGCAGATGGGATGAGAGTGGCCTTCTGAAAGTTCTCCTGGCTTCAAGCCTGGTGGAAGAAGCATCTGAATACTACCTCACTCCGGTGCTGACCCTGAGGGACCCTGGGAGCCACACAATTATACTCAGGAGCTACTCATATACTCATATATCATGGATGGATGGTATTTGCATCTCTACCATGCAGGTATCTCCAGGACGACAGCTACCTCTCTGTCTTTGAACAGGGCAGGAGACCTCAGAGAGGGTGTGGGGGTGACTTGGGAGGGATCTCTTAACTACTGTTGACAATGTTAGTCTGGCCAAAGGAGAATGGAAATAGATTTAAACATTAGAAAGTAAAGAGGTGTGTGTATGTGGGGTGGCAAGATGGCCCAGTCTGTAAAAGGGCTTGATGTACAGGCGGAATGTCCTGAAGTCCCCAGTCATCATGGAAGAACAGGGGCCTGACGTTGACCTCTGAACTCTATGTAAGTATTGAGGTGTGTGCACAATTCCTGGTTTGGGTTATTCCATGGCTGGTGGTCCTTTCTGAAGGAAGAGGGAGAGAGACACGAGGGGGTGGATTTGTTTATATTTATGGGTGGCTGAGGCTCAGTTCAATCAGGAATGTTTTACGGATGCTAGTCCTTGGGATTTTCTCCCCCCTCTTTCTTTTAGATTTGTTTATTTATTTTTTAAAAAAGATTTATTTATTTATTTATTTGTGAGTGCACTGTAGCTGTCTTCAGACACACCAGAAGAGGGCATGAGATCCCATTACAGATGGTTGGGAGTCACTCTGTGGTTGCTGGGAATTGAACTCAGGACCTCTGGAAGAACAGCCTAGTGCTCTTAACCCCTGAGCCAACTCGCCAGCCCTAGATTTGTTTATTTTAATTTAAATATGCATGCATGTATGCATATGTGCCATTCGTATGAAGATAGGTCTTCCTGGGACTGTAGTTAACAGATGGTTGTGAGCCCTGATGTGGGTGCTGGGAACCACATCTCTGTCCCTGCAAGAACAATGAGTGCTATTAACCACTGAGCCATCCCTCCAGCCCCCTGTCCTTGGCACACTTAAGAGGCGATTTCAAGTATTCATTCATCTGTGGGTCTAGAGCTTGGAAGAACGTTCTGTGGATAAGAACTAGTGTGGTGAGAGAAAGATGATGAAGGTGGACCTGCTTGAATGTCCTGTGCATGTGCACGTGTGTGTTGGTGGCTGTGAGCACTCTGCTTGCACACAGATGTCCTTAAACAGGGCATACCCCACGCATCAGAGTGAATGAACCCCTGCGCGTGTCCGAGAGAGCAAAGACAACATCTTACTGTATGTGTGAGCCCCTGTAAAGATCCCGTTGGAAGATCCTTTGGTAGATCTGTGAAAATGTACATTACCAGAAACAGTCTACAAATAGCTGCCTCGACAGAAAATGAGTTTAATTCCATAAAAGGTCAGGCGACTTTTGAGTTATGAATTGCGGCTTTTTTTTTCTGTCTTAGGTTTGTTTATTAATATTTATTACCAAAGTGATGGATGCGACAAAGGCGAGCTCTCTGACTGTTTCCAGAGATTTCCTTGATTTAATATTTGCTTTCTTTTCTCACAAGGATGGAGAGAATATTAAACAGCCCTTCTCCATCCCCTCCTTTTGCCCTTGAGTTGCAGGGCTAACTTTTTGTGCGCCTTCTGTGAACACAGGGTGGATTTCGGCTGGTCCTCTGTACAGCAGAAATGTCAGAGACTGGATGGGTTTTGTCACTTAATATTCAGTGGCACTGGTGTAAGAGATGGACATGGACAGCTCAGGGGTAGCTTCAGTTCTTGCTGATTTAGGTGCTCAAATAAATGCCCAGAGGACCATCTTTCTCCAAGTATTGCCTCTGCATTAACATTGTTCTCACTTCCAGGAATATGTGAGACACTGTCTTAAGGATCCTACTCTGTGATGAAACACCATGACCAAAGCAACTTGGGGGAGGGGAAGGGTTTATCCAGCTATGCGTCTACATCAATTCACAATCAAAGGAAGTCACTCAAACAGGGCAGGAGCCTGGAGGCAGGAGCTGGTGCAGAGGCCATGGAGGAGTGCTGCTTCTGTCTTGCTTCCTGTGCTTGCTCAGCCTGCTTTCTTATAGAAACTAGGACCACCACCCAGGGGCAGCACCATTCACAATGGCCTGGGCTGTTGCCATCAGTTACTAACTAAAAAAATGCGGTACAGTTGGATCTTATGGAGGCATTTTCTTAATTGAGGTTCCCTCCTCTCAGATCATTTTAGCTTTGTCAAGTTAACATGAAACACAGAGACTTGAGTAGTTATGGCTTTATAGAAAGAAAGCTAAGGCTCAAAGATGCCTGACAAAGGGCTAGGAAGATGGCTCAGTGGGTTAAGAGCGCTGCTGTACATGCATGGGGACCTGAGTTTAAATCCACAGCACCCATGTAAGAAATCCAGCACGGCTGTTTATGCCTGTGAGGGGTGGAGACAGGGGGATGCTGGGAGATTGTTGGTCAACCAGTCTAGCAGCCTCAAGATGCACTTCAAGTTCAGTCTTATATAAGTGGTTTATTTTTTTATTTTTATTTTATTTTTTTTTTTGTTTTTTGCCTGTATGTATGTTTGTTTATCACTTGCAAGCCTGGTGCCTGAAGAGGCAGAAGGCTGCTTTGGCTCTCCAGGAAAGTTACAGACTATTGTGTGCCACTGTGTGGGTGCTGTGAATTGAACCTGGCTCTCCTGGAAAGAACAGCCAGTGCTCTAACCACTGGGATTTCTCTCTGACCAATAGAGAGAGAACATTTTAAAGGAAGAAGGTAGAGCTTTGGAGAAAAGGAGACAGTGAGCTGAGCACCAGCATCCATCTCTCTCTGCTTCCTGATGTGGATGCCGTGTGACCAGCTGGCTCACGGGCCTGCCGCCGCGCCCCCTCACCATGATGGGCTGTGCTTTTAAACTGTGAATCAAAATAAGCCCCACTTTCTGTAAATTGCTCTTACGAATGTCTTGTAAGTAATGAGAAAAGTCACAAACACACAGCTTGTATCACAAAGCAGACAGGAGTCTCACTTGGCCCTACTATTTTCTGTATATACTCAAGCATGGCGACACACATTTTTTAGTCCCGGTACTCAGAAGGCAGAGGCAGGTGGATCTCTTGAGTTCCAGGCCAGCCTGGTCTATAGAGTGAGTTCCAGGCCAACCAGGGCTGCTACATAGTGAGACCCTGTATCAAATAAATAAATTAAGTAAAAGTAAGTTTTTCGCTGAGACGGAACGTCAGACATGTTGATAATTTCCTGCGGTGGCACCTGACTTGTTTGGCCTCCCATGTGCCGACTAAGAGGATTGCTCACACCTGCACACAGAAGACCCTGCCCATCCCTGATCTTGGAACTGAGCCTCATGCTTCTCAGAGATCTTCTTGTATCTTTAGAGCCTCCCATTTTCTCTTGACCCAAAGGCTAAAAATAAATGTATTTTCAGCATCCACTCTGGAGAGTGCAGGAGGGAGACCCCTCTGCTCTGTGGGTGCTGCGACAGGTCTTATGTGGCAGGTGCTCGAAGGTTTCCTCACCTGGAGTTTTTTCTCTGTCATCTTTCAGATTTAAATAGTTGTTCAAAAATGTGCTCACAGCATGGCCAGCCTCCTCCAGCCTCTGGATACCTGAATTCAGGCAACTGTCTTTATATGCATGTCCATGCAGTTACCTGAGAGGCCAGAAGGGGCGCCATATTCCCCCTGGAGCTGGGGTTACAGGTGGTTGTGAGCCTCCTGGCCTGTGTGCTGGGAACCCAATTGAGGTCTTCAGCAAGAACAGCAAACTCTTTACAAACCGAGCCTCTCTCTAGCCCCTAAACCTTGCACTTTGACAATTTCATTCCCCGAAGACTTCTATGTGCTAACCTGTTACCGAGTCACTTGGCTAACTTTCCTTACATGTTCTGGACACGTTGCGGTGGTAACTTTTATTGCTTAGCCTTGGAAACCTCCGGCTCACCGCAGCAGCGGGGCCACTAATCTCTTCCACGTAGCTTTGGATATTGTAGGTTTTAAAATACCAAGTGCTAAGAATATCCCCAAGTCTGAAGATACATAATTTTTTTCTAAAACAGGTTAGTGAATATTTAAGACCTGAATTTCTGTGAGCTTAAATCGTTTTAACAAATATAGCCTGAAGTTAAGGGGGATTTAGTTGGGATACTGAGCTTGAAGAAGAATTTCATAACTTGTGCTTAAAAGACGGGCGGGATATCAACAATTTGGCTTTACAAGTGTTTTTAATACCCAGCGTGCATTTCTTCCTCTATGACTTGAATTTCTTTTCGGCATCCTTTTCTTTTTAAACCCTTCTGATATGGGATTAACCTCATCCATTACGGAAAAAAAAACCATCAAATTCAGCCTGTAAAAACTGAGTTTAAGAGTTTTGTTCTCAGAAGGAGAATCTTATTTTATTTTATTTTTTTTAAAACTGAGGATAAAGATATGCGGTCTGGAGTTCTTGCAGTCACCCTGTGGCCATGAGAAGAGAGCTCACTGTGGGACAGGGCATCATGTATGAGAGCTAGAGAGAGTCAGGTGTCTGAAGGAGTCCGGGTATCCTTCGAAAGCTTGGTGACATGTGCCAGAATTGTGTGTATGTGTGTGTGTGTGTGTATGTGTGTATCAT
Source organism: Mastomys natalensis (assembly GCA_021653895.1). Lineage (NCBI taxonomy): Eukaryota > Metazoa > Chordata > Mammalia > Rodentia > Muridae > Mastomys > Mastomys natalensis. The sequence continues at coordinate 258,982 of JAJTUV010000207.1, forward strand.
TGGGGAGGTGGGAAAAATTTTCTGCCCAGAATTAGGACCAGGAAATATCTAGAAGGAATGGCTAGATTCTTCCTGGAGACTCAGAGTAGCGCTCAGGACGCCTGGCAGTAGGGGGCCCAGCCAGGTCTCCCGAGAGTACTTAGTACTTCCATGTTTGAGTTCAGCCATTAGTGGTGGTCTTTTAGCCACTGTCCTGTGAGCATCCTTAATCCCTCTAAGACCACAGTGGATGAGGGACTCTCATCCAGGAGAAACTGAGGCTTACAGGCTCAGTGATGCAGTTCAGGTCTCACAGGGAGGGGTCTCTGTGGGCTAACCAGCCACTGATTCCCACTTCCCTCTGAGCATCTGATTCCCACTTCGCCCTGAGCATCAGTGGGTATGATGCGGGGGGTCTGAGCCATTGCATGTGTGAGTTGTTAGAGGACCCACAGGCCAGAGGATACAGCTTCGGTGACAAGGACTTTGAATACAGACATAGGTTCTGGAACATCCTCTTCTCTCTGTCCTTTTCCTAGAGGCAGGGATGGACCAGGACACCTCTGTTCGTGGCATGCATAAATGAACTGCTAGGGTGTCATAGTATCAAGAAAGAAAGCTTTGTGGAGCAGGAGATTAAAACCCAAATCCAGCAGGAAGAATGGTTGATCAGATGCAGGAGAGAGGGTGACAGATGAGTGACAGTGGAGCCTCTGGGGTGTGCTGTTCAGGCTAGGGCTGTGGTGGTCACAGGGAAGGAGAGGGAGGCAGAGTCCTGTCTTTGTATCTGATGGACACTCAGAGGTCGGCATCTCTGAGTCCTCTCCAGACTCCCTAAGGCAGGGGACAGAGCTAAGCTTCAGGATGGGTCTGGCACCTAGACATCACCCATTAACACATATACCACCCCCTCTCTCTTACATTTCACTCTCTCCTGGGATGGGTCACTTACCTCTGTCCTCCCTCCTTATATAATTTTTATTACTGCTATTCATATATTTAGTGGCTATGTGTTGGGTGTGTGCACCAGGTGCACACATGGAGACCAGAGGATACATTGTATGAATCTTGTTCTCTCTCCTCCACCACATGGGTCCCAGGGGTTAAACTCAGGTCTTTGGGCTTGATGGCAAGCACCTTTACCAACTGATCCATCTTGCTGTCCCTTTGCCACTCTTATTAATATTAAGATAAAATTTGCATAAAACATTCATTTTAAACCCAGTGACAGAAAATGGAGATGCGTGACAACACTCAATGGTGCTTGAAAAAGGGACAAGATTCATTTATTTGCTTATATATTCTTGAGCCAGGGTCTCACCGTGTAGCCCAGGTTGGCCTTGAACTTGTGGCGATTCTCCTGCCTCAGTTTACCCAGTTCAGGGTTTGCCCATGGTCTGGAACATATCAGCATATCAGCAGTACATTTTTTCCTTACATTTATTTCTTTATTTTGTATGTGTGGAGTGGGCACCTGGGTCACGGTGATGTGCAGAGGTCAGAGGACACCTTGAGGGAGCTGGTTCTCTCCTTCTGCCATGTGGGTTCTGGATGCTGAACTCAGAGCATCAGGCTTGGCAGCAAATGCCTCAACCACTGAGCCATCTCGCTGTCCCTAAGATCAGTCTTAGAGAAAAGCTATTCACAGCCTCCCTTCCCTCTAGCCTCCAGGGAAGGGAATCTCCATGTGATACAGTTGCTGTCTGTCTTAGTTAGAGTTTCATTGCTATGAAGAGACACCATGACCAAGGCAACTCTTATAAAGAACAATATTTAATCGGGGCTGGCTTACAGTTTAAGAGGTTCAGTCCAGTATCATCATGACCTGAAACATGGCCATATCTACACAGATGAGGTGGTGGAGGAGGAGCCAAGAATTCTGTATCTTGATCCAAAGGTAACCAGTAGGAGTATCTCATTCCACACTGAGTGAAGCCAAAGCATAAGAGACCTCAAAGCCCACCCCTACAGGGATGCACTTCCTCTAACAAGGCCACACCTCCTATGGGCCAAGCATTCAAACACATGAGTCTATGGGGGGTAATGGGGAGTCTATTCAGACCACCACAGTGTCTTCCATGGTCCTGGCCAGGTAAAGCCTATTCTCTCATGCATCTACTTTCTTCTTATGCCATAGAATCAAGGCGGCTGCGGGTGTGAAGATAACGGCCGTGCGGGTGAGTCACGAGGACCAGTGGGCAGTGCAGGAGGAAATCGAGCAGGATGGTACCCAGACCACGGCAGCCTTGTCCTGCATGGGCCACCACCCGGACACCCAGAGCAGGTGAGCCCTGTGATGTGTGGTTTACTAGAGCAAGGAACAGAGAAACATGCTCAGAATGGCGGGTGGACCTTCCTTCAGTCGCACTAGCCTGGTGCAGCCGCAGCAGGGATGCACAGCGGCCCGGAGCATCCTTTATGATTCCATGCACAGTACATAGCGAGGCCGCCGCCTGACTTTCATTTATCACAGTTTAGAGTCTGACAACCATATTGTTATTACTGTTGTTTCCAAGAAGAACTGAAGGCTGAGATGGTGAGAACGGATCAGTTAGAGAGCCAGAGGAAATTACTTTTAAAAAAGCAAGCAGGGGGCGCTGGTGAGATGGCTCAGAGGTTAAGAGCACTGACTTCTCGTCCGGAGGTTATGAGTTCAAATCCCAGCAACCACATGGTGGCTCACAACCTTTTGTAATGGGATCTGATGCCCTCTTATGGGGTCTGAAGACAGCTACAGTGTACTTAACATATAATAAATAAATAAAAACCTTTGGGCCAGAGCGAGCGGGCTGGAGTGAGAGGGAGAAGGGAAGGGGAAAAAATGCAAGCAGGGTGCTCACAGCTATCAGCTGATCGTCCGCCACTGTTTATTTTTCTTCAAAAATTTAAAATTATTATTATTTATTATTACTGCTATTATTCGTGTGTGCATCTGTCAGTCTGTCTGCGTGTCATGGTGCATGTGGAGGTCAGAGGACAGCTTTCAGGGGTTGGTTCATCATCTCCTATGGGCCCTGGGGATTCAACTTAAGTCCTCAGGCACAAGAGGCATGCACCTTTATCTGCTGAGCCATCTCTGGCCCCTGGCTGCTTAAATGAGCCTTTTCTGTAGTGTTGAACCCACTCCTTGGGGGTGGGATGGCTGTGGATTCAGCATCTCAAGTCCAGTCCCCTTGCAATTCTCAGAATCTGGCCTGGGGGTGGGGGAGTGGTGAGTGGGTGAGGGAGGGTTGAGGGAGAGGTAAGGAAGGGGTGAGGAGGGGTGAGGGGAGGATGAGGAGGGGGTTGATGACTTCAGCAGCAGAGGGTGGAAAGATCCCTGGCTCAACAGCCCTGCCCCTTGCCACCGCTATTCTCTTCCATTCCGAGCATCTGTCTGTCTGTTTGTCTGTCTGTCTATCTGCCTGTCTGTCTCCCCACCTTGGGCCAAGGAGCAGTCCTGGATGAATGACTGCTGACCCTGCCACCGGCTCAGATGCCACCCAGGGTGAAGCCCAATCAATGCCCTGGTCGCTGAGACACGCCTCCCTGTAAATCATCCCAGACTCTTTCCTCTCTTCTCTAGCTTGGGGTCTTTTGTGCCCAGGAGGCACACGGGCCTTGGGGATGAGTCAGCGTGGGTCACGAGTGGGGTCACGTGAGAGCGGAGGCTGAGCTTTTTCAATGGTCTTGCCTGGTGTGTGCTGTCACTTCTCATGTGACCCCAGCCAACCCCAGAGCTGCATTGGGCTTCCTGTGAATGTTTTCCAGGAGGAAGAGTGACTCAGGCTGAGTGGTGTGATGCTGGCTATGACACCTCCCACTCAGAATCATCAGTCACACTCTCGGGCAGACCATGCCAGGGATGGAGTGTGGGCTGTGACATCACATGACCAGGGCTTCCCCGGATATATGAATGTGCCTGCCAGGCGCCCTGGGTCCTGAGTTTGTCAATATTGGCTCAAGGACTTCCAGTTGCAAAGATCCCAATTGCCCCAAAGTGGTTGCTGTAAAGGGATTCATGACCTCATAGAACAAAGGCAGAGGTGTCTGTTTCCATAGTTGGTTCACACAGCAGGATTCTGTGTGGCTTCTTGGGTATCTTCCAATCTTGTGTCCTCATGGCTACTAACGGTTGCAGCTTATTCATGTACCACAGACTCATCCAGCAATATCTAATTACTGGAAAGAAGTGGAGTGTCTCTTCCTGACGCCACCCCAGCTCCCCCAAGCTGAGTTTTGGTTTAGATCTAGGTAACAGACAGTGGAACCCCTGTGTAGGAGCAAGGTGGCTTGGGAGGTGAATTTCCTGGGTTGCTTTCTGGCTGTGTAGAAGGCAGGCTTTGCTGCCAAGGCATGAGGGGAGCGAGAGGGTAGTCAGTGGGCACGGGTGGCCATGATCTTCAAAGATAGGCTCTGCCCAGGCCTGTAGCTTGATTCTGTTTAGCACAGAGGTCTGCTGAGTGCATACCCATGGGAGAACGCATCTCCCTGTGTGGTTATCCAGGTGACCTTGTCCTGTGGCTGCCAATAGGTCCATGCTGACAGTGGTCTACATCAGAAGTGGGGGTGTCTGGTACTCTGAGTTTCTCCCCCAACCTTTCTCTCCACCCTACTTCAGAGTCCTCCCTCTTGGGAGCAGTGTAGCAGCCAGGAACTCCTAGTGTCCCTCTGACCACGCAGTCACTTTAGGACAGTGGTTCTCAACCTCCCTAATGGTGCGACCCTTTCATACAGTTCCTCACGTTGTGGTGACCCCCCGACCTTAAAATTATTCTCACTGCTACTTCATAACTGTCATTTCACTACTGTTATGAATCGGAATGTAAATACTTCCGTTTTCCGATGGTCTTAGGCGACCCTGTGAAAGGATGGTTCAATCCCCAAGGGGGTCACGACCCACAGGTTGAGAACTACTGTTCTAAGGAGAAGTTGATTTTCCTGGTTAAGTCTAACACGAGTTCCAGGATGGTTGTCCTGGGCTCTTCCTGGAACAACTCAGATCCTATGTCCATCCAGATCAACTCAGGGCCGGGATTTGGATCAGTGTTCCCAAGGGCTTGGGCAGAGTAGGGAAAGGGAGAGAGAAGGTAGTCAGTGGGCACACGTGGGGCTTCTGAGGTCATGAACACTGAGGGTGACATGAGTTGGAGGGAAATGTCCTTGTAAGTGCAATGTCACTCAACCTGACATTGGGCTGGAAGAAGCCAAGAGCGCTGGGCTTAGAAAGACGGTCTCCATGGTAGAGGCAGAGGAAATGAATTTCTTGAGATGCTCCATTGACTGAGTGACAATATATTGTTTTGTGTGCGTGGTATATGTGCATGTTTGTGCACTCAGAGGCATCCTGTTTCCATCATTCCCTTGAGACAGGGTTTCTTACTGAACCTGGCTGGCGGCCAGCAAGCCATCATGATCTCCTGTCTCCACAACCCCACAGCACTTGGTTACACGCCCAGCTTTTTTTATGTTTTGTTGTGTGTGGTGTGTGTGTGTGTGTCTCGGGGGTAGGGTTTCGAAGTCAGGTCCTTATGCTTTTGCAGCAAGCCCTCTTGCTTACTGAGTCATATCGGCACCCCATGGTCATGGTTTGCATGGAAAGATGTGTTCTGCTTCTCAGAAGTAGTTATCACTTTTTGTTTTTGTGATATTCTTTTTTTTTCCTCTAGAAGAAATTTGAAAATTGCTACATGGGAAAGAGGAAGCCATTTTGCAAATGAGAGGGGCTCCCCTCCCAGTGACTTCTCTGTGTGTGTGTCTCCTTTGTGTTCAGTGATTAACCCCACCCCCACCCCCAGCAGGGACCCCTCCTCCAGCATGACAGTCTTATACCTATGAATATCCTTCTAAAACCATTACATAATTGAATATCCCTCTGAAACGATTCCATAATCTAAATAAATAATTGCTTCTTTTCCTATGTTGGTCTCATTGTGGAATCAAATGAGGTGTGAAATACAGGCTCACTAACCGAGGCTGCCGGCGAGCAAAGTGAATGTATCGCTGGCAGAACACCCCGCAGAATGCTGTAATCTCCGAATTGTGACCACCTCAAGTGGAATTGAGGGTTTAATAGGGATATAATGTACAAACTGCCTGAAGTCCGTGATAAGAATTAAAAAACGTGTTGTGTGGGAAAGGCCCAGCGTGTTCCGCGGCGGGGGCGGTAAAGGTCTTCATTTGAAATATTCTAATGAAGGCTCATGGGAGGAGACGCTGAGCTGCAGAGACACAGACTGCAAGATAAACACAGAGGTTGCCAGGGGAGGAGAGATTAGGAAAGGAAGCAAATTTGGAAGTGTTTGGAACAGATAACAGGGAGCCCAAGGAAATAAAAGGGAGACGGGGGTTGGAGAGCATGGAAACGCTGAGCTCCCTGGGTGACTGACCCGTTAGTTGGAGCTCAAACTGCAGGAAAGAGCTGCCATTTGGGTGTGTGTGTGTTTGCCTGTGTGTTTGTGTTTGAGTATGCACATGTATACATGCATGTAGAGGCCACAGTCAATGGTAAGTGACCTTCTCAATTGATGGTTACCTTGCTTTATATATATATTGTGTGTGTGTGTGTGTTTGTGTGTATGTTATAAATGTGTATATGTTTATAAATATATAAATATATGTTATATTAGAATGATTTATTTTTATTTTATGCATATGTATGTTTTGTATGCATATATATGTACAATGAGCTTGCCTAGTACCCTTGGAGGCCAGAAGAGGGCATCATCAGAGCCCCTGGGATTGGAGTTACAGAGGGCTGTGAGCTACCATGTGGGTGCTGGGAATTGAACTTGGGTCCTCTGGAAGAGCAACCAATGGTATTTGTTTGTTTGTTTATTTATTCTTTCATATATTACATGCTGATTGAAGTTTCCTCTCCCTCCTCTCTCCTCCCTGCCTCGCCCTCCCCCAGATCCATTCTCCCTTCATTTCCCTTCAGAAAAGAGCAGGCCTCCCAGGGATGCCAAGCAAACATGGCATAACAGTTAGAATAAGACTAGGTACTTACCTTCATATCAAGCAGCCTGTGCTCGTAGCCACTGAGTCATCTCTGCAGGCCCCACCCTCATTTTTGGGGGGAGGAGCGAGTAGGGGTGTATGTGTGGTTCAAGACAGGGTTTCATTGTGTAGCCCTGGCTGTCCTGGAACTACTCTGTAGACCAGGCTGGCCTCGAACTCAGAAATCCGCCTGCCTCTGCCTCCCAAGTGCTGGGATTAAAGATGTATGATGCCCTGGCTCCCACCCTGCTTTTTTAAGATAGGGCTTTTCACTGGCTGGATGAACTGCAGAGTGACAGCCAGTAAGCCCAGGGATCCTCCTTCTTCTACCTCCTGAGCATGGGACTGGTGGGTTGCCATGCCCAGCTTTCTCACATGGAGTCTAGAGATCAAACTCCGATCCTCATGATTTCATGGGAAGGGATGCACTGACTGAGCTACCTCAAGGATGCTTCTGCTACTTTTCCAGGGGCCAGAACACATATTCGGAGCCTGTTCTTATGTAAGCCTTGCTATCCAGCTGAGCAATGCTCTAGATCCACTGGAGAGAGGATGGAACAGACAAAACAGTGCCTTGGGTTTCATCAGAGAAATAGCTGCACACCTATTGCAATGGTACCCAAGGCCAGAGGCTTACTTATCTGAAAGTCTAGAAGCAGAGCTATGGGTGCATCTCAGTGGTAGGATGCTTACCAGTGAGCAAGTGTCCTGGGTTTGAATCCAGCACATCCCACCTCCCCATACACACATCTTGCACGTCATGCACACACATACCTGAGCAAACGAATGCCAGAGGATGCTTGGGTTAGAAGCTCTGAAACCTCCACAGAGGCCCTTGTGTTCTCTAGTGACCAAGCCCAGTTTCAGGCTTGGTGTTGAGTGAGCATGTGACCGTGGTCTGTGGTTCTGGGTTCTGCCTCTCCTCTGGGGGTATCCAGATGCTGCTGGCTCGGAGAGGACAGGGCAAAGTCTGGGACAGTCTGATACCCCTCCAGGGTATCAGATACTGCTGTTTGCCAGGCCAGAGGGTAAGGCAGAGTCCAGGAGGAAAGCTATGGTTCCATGTCTTTTGATGTCTCCCTCTCAGGGTGTCCAGGAGCCACGTGTTACCACATTGAAAGGTTGAAGAATGTGGGGGAAAGACCTTCTCTGAGAATTTCAGTGTTATGGCCCTTTTAGCCAGACCTCTGACAATCTCTAATGAAGCAGCTCCTGAGATGATCTTAGCTTGTTCGTATCTCTTTAGTTGGGGTAGGTTTGAAAGCATACACTTTATTCAGGGTGAACCAAGAGTTATATAGTTTTGGGGAAGGGGGTGAGAATATCCAAGGTGGGAAAAGGTCATTGGCTGAAGGGTAAGGCTACAGAGATGCCTCATTTGCATGGGAAAGAATTCTGGGTGCTGCGCTAAGTGACTGACCACCTGGGACCACCTGGTGGGGGGTGGTCTCCAGGTTACTTGCTCTGAGGCAGGGACAGAAACAGGGAAGGAGTTAGCTCCAATCTGCCAGTCTCAGATGAAATTCTAATGTCAATTTTTGAGATTTCTGGGGTTTAGACATGCTCCACCTCTCCAGTTCCATGCCAATTCCTCTGGCGGCAAGGTCCATGTGCCCCACTGGATCTGCTACACAGGGGTCTCTGATGTCATACTGCTGCTGAGAAATTCCTCCTGGATTCTGTGGGTCATAATATGAGAAGGGCAGACTTGAAACAGGACTGTGTGATGGGGGAGATGGGCAGGAGATGGGGTACCCAGGACATGCTCAGAGGAAAGACCTGTCTAGGGACATTGGTCTGAGGTGGGAAGAATGGGGCTTACCATGAGGGGTCTGGGGAAGAGCTTACCAGACAGAAAAGAGCAGGAGTGAAGGACTAGGGTAGTCTGTGCAGGCTGGACACATTCCTGAAACCACATGTAATTCCCGAGTTCCTCTCTGCCTCCTTTGTCCTGTGTGTCCATCAGCAGGTCCCAAAGCCCTTACTACCTGCTGAGAGCAGGCTTGGGGTCTGGTGACAAGCTGTCACAGAGACAAAGAGTCTCTGTTCTCGGAAGCTTACTTACCCATGGTTCATAGAGATGGACTCTTGTTGAAAGCATTGTGTTCTTTTGTGTCCAGAGGCAATAAATACTAACAAGAGAACAGGGCAGGAGACAGGATAGGACCAGGAAGGTTCCTTTAGATAGATTGGTGGAGGAGGGCTTCTCTGAGGAACAGAGCTCAGAGGAGGTGTGGGATGAGGTGGGAGAGATGAAGGGAAGACTCATCACAGGCCCTTGGCAGCCAACTGTACATGTTCCGGGGTCACCATAGAGGTCAGGCACACTGTTGTGCAGGGGTAAGGGTGGGGACACCTGGCCAGAAAGGTGGCCAAAGGTGGCATTCTCCTAGGGCTTTATGTCTTTTGAAAAGACCTCAGATTTCATTGAAACTAGGTTGGGCATCACTGCAGGGTTTTGAAGCCCAGGGTGTAAGACTTGCCTTGCATTAGGAGAACCACTGGCTGCCATGAGGAGTGACCAAGGTCAGAGCCTAGAGTATTGAGCAGGGGTTCCGCTGTCATTCCCTGAGACTTAACCAAAAAGGAGTACACGTCCCTGCTCATTGTCATGGTAACGAGAGGGACCTTCATGCTGATGATAACACAGGAGGAAAATAAAGAACCCACCAAGCCATATATAAATAAAATAAATGGCTGTTTTAGCCAGTGTTCTATTCCTGTGAAGAGACACAGGCAATTCTTATGAAAAAAGCATTTCACTGGGGGCTTACTTACAGTTTGAGAGAGTTGATCTGTGATCCTCATGGTGGAAAGACAGCAAACATGGTGTTGGAGCAGTAGCCAAGTACTTTTATATCCTGGTTTGTAGGAAGCAAGGAGAAGAGAGAGAGGAGAGAGAGAGAGAGAGAGAGAGAGAGAGAGAGAGAGAGAGAGAGAGAACAGTGGGAAGTGGGGGACTGGGCCTGGCAATGGGCTTTTGAAATGTCAAAACCCACTCCTAAAGACATGCCTTCTCTAACAAGGCCACACCTCCTAATCCTTCCCAAACAGTTCCACTAACTGGGTACTAAGCATTCAAACATATGAACCTATGGTGGCCATTCTCAAACTACCATGGATGGCCAACATGAAGAGGGACAAATGGGCCAGGCCTAGGCACCTAGGCAGAGAGACTCAGTCTTCTGGGCAGAAATTCTGGGGAATGTGGCCATGGATGCAGAAGCTGAGAATGAATCTGAAATGGAAAGGAAGGATTGTACTGGGTGTTCTATGTGAGTGCTATCACTGTAATGAGCCTGGTGGTCACATGATCCACAACCTTCTCTTCCATCTGACTCCATCGCAGACTGGTGTAGTGAGAATTCTGGGGTTTCGATTTCTTTAAAACACACACACACACACACACACACACACACACACACACACACACACACAGAGAGAGAGAGAGAGAGAGAGAGGAAGAGAGAGAGAGGAGAGAGAAGAGAGAGAGAAATATGTTTTTGTTCCAGGTATAGAATATGAGGCTGCTTCAGACTGTCCACAGCAGCTGACTATGATTTGCCTCGTGCTCTAGCATGGAGGTGACTTTGCCAGCTGCAGGTGGTTTCTGCGATTGTGTGATGTTTGGAATTCTGGGGACTTCTCAGAGGGCTATAAATGCTAGGGCCTGAGAGGCAGGGTGGGTTATTGGTTGTTTGCTGTTGGTTGTGGTTTGTTAAGTAGTCATGTGCAAAGAAGAAACAAGAAGGAGAAGGAAAAGAAGAGAAGGAGGAGGAAGAGGAGGAGATATTCCTAACAGTGAAAATCAAACTTGTCCCAAAGAACTCAATGCCCCTAATCAGCAGAAAGTAGTCTCACAATAACATCACCTCCTTTTTCCTCTACCCCTTTTTCTCTCCTATCAGGTGTTAGAGAGGTGAAAGGGTGGAAGAAAAGGGGAGAAAGGATGGAAGAAAGAAGAACCCACAGTGTAGGCAAAGACAGGCTATAGACTGGGGCTTCTAGGATGGTGGCTTTGGGGTGCCAGTAACATCCGTTGCTGACTGCCTCAGTAGGGCATCTTGTCCTGCATGTGATGTGACTAGTGAGGGGTTCACAGTGATGCAGTAATAACTGGTTAGTATAGATAATGGCGGGAGGTACATACTGTGGTCCAGGAGCTTTTGGGGAGACAGGCAGCCGACACCATGGGATTCTTAGGACTTGAGTCTCATTCTAGACAGCTCTAGAGACTTGCTGTGATGTCTGACATCTGAGGTGTGTGGAGAACTGGGATGCAGCTGTGGATTCTGGTGCCCTCTGGCTCTGCAGCCTGGGTCAATCTACTCTGATCTGCACAGAGTCTGTATGTGGGTGGGCTGGGCACAGGCTGTTTGGGGAATTGCTTTTGCTAATCCTGTGAGCCAGAGGTGCGATCTTCATGCTCAGCCAGGCTGGCTCCAGTCCCAGCTTGTGATTGGGACACATGCGTGGGCCATGTTTTAATTGGAAGATAGTTACTGTAATCACATGAATAGGGGAGAATGGAACCAGAAGAAAGCTTTACTAGAGGGGTGTGTGTGTGTGTGTGTTTATAAGCACATGAGCATAGGTTCCCAAAGAGGCTAGAAGGGTGTGTTAGGAATTGTGGAGTTACAGTTGCTTGTGACCCACATGATGTGGGTGCTGGGAACTAAACTTGGATCTTCTGAAAGAGCAGCAAGTGCTCTTAACTCTGAGTCATTTCTTCAGCTCCTCTTCAACATTTTCAAAGTAAATGTTTTACAGAGGGAGATAAAGCACAACCTCCGGACATGGCGGACATGAGGTGCCTTTTTATTGGATGTCACCAAGTTGGATGTATAAGATGACCAGCACCCAAATTGAGACAAGATCACTGGTTGTTCTCTAGAAAGCCCCCAGTGTTTGTTGTCTTGCAAGTGGTCTCTCCTCAGATGTACAGGGGTCACTTTAACTTGGATACATATGTAAATGGATCCACATGTATGACTGTCATGGACCAGCTGCCTTACACTTCTGCTCTTGACTCCCCCCTGGACTGTACCCTTGACTTATGACTGTCCTCATGGCTCTTCTCTTCAGCTTTGTGAGATACATCTATGCCACTGTGTGTTTCTTCTCAATGTCCGGTTATTCTCTGAATCTCTCTGGGTACCAGGTTGCTTTTGACCCTCAAGCCAGGTCCATCTCTAGAGCACAACTATGTTTGACTATAATTTTGCTTGGCTTGAAAGAGTTATCATGACCAAGGCAACTCTTATAAGGACAACATTTAATTGGGCTGGCTTACAGGTTCAAAGGTTCAGTCTATTATCATCAAGGTGGGAGCATAGTATTGTCCAAATATGGGTGGTGCAGGAGGAGCTGAGAGTTCTACATCTTTATCTAAAGGCCACTAGGAGAAGACTGGCTTCCAGACAACTAGGGTGAGGGTCTTAGAGCCCACACCCACAGTGTCACACCTACTCCAACAAGGCTACACCTCCAAATAGTGTCACTCCCTGGACCAAGCATATACAAACTCCCACAGTGGGTTTTGAGAGCCACCAAGCTGCATCTGGTAGTCAACAGAATTTGAACAAAAGCATCTAAGAAAAAGAGACTCAACAATACCTTAATGTAGTGCCCAGGGTTTTATCTACCCTTCACTTTTGAGTGACTGCTCTGGGGATCCTGGGACAGGAGGGTGTATGACCCCACTTCTTTGTTTGGACTCCGTTCTTTGGCCTGGCCATGGTAGGGATGTCCATGGTGCCGTGTGTGAGAATATTCTGCCATAATATGACCTCAGTACAGGAAGGATGCTTCAAATAATAAGGGTGGGTATTGGTGGTCTCCCCTCATGGCTGTTATGAATGCAGTTGTCACAAACAAATCATATACATTTCTGTTTGAATGTATATTTTCCACTCTAGAAGTGCAGCTGTTTGTCCAGCTTAATATAATAGACTGTCTCTTATGGTACCTATTTACATTCCCATAAACCATGGAAGAGGGATCCATGTCCTCCTCATCTCTGGGTAGATAAGGAAAGAATGGTCTCTGTGTGAGAAGGAATGAAATGTAGACCAAAGCAATAGCAGAGGGGTATCTGATAATGATGGGGAAAGAGCTAGGACATGGCTCCGTGTCAGTAGAGCCTCCTGCCTAGAGTGTCCAGATGTGGGGAGTTGGGGTGTGGCTTAGTGGTAGAACATCTGTGTAATCTGCCTAGGTGCCTAATGTGCAAGGTCCTGGTTCTCATCTCTAGGACACCACACAACACACAACACACACACACACACACAACAGAGAGACAGAGAGAGAGAGAGACAGAGAGACAGAGAGACAGAGAGACAGAGAGACAGAGATAGAGAGACAGAGACAGAGAAAGACAGAGAGAGATATGAAATGCTATAGAATGAGCAACCAGATGAGGCAAAGGTCTTCATATTCTGTCTAAAGAGATCGTGGAAGTGTCCAGAATAAGCAGATCCACAGGACAGAAAGCAGTTTCATTGTTGTGCCTGCCCAGGCTGGTATGGGGGTGGGGTGATGAGGAGTGACTGAAAATGGGAACAGAGTTTCCTTTTGGGGGAGTTGAGAAAGTTCTAGAAATAGAGGGAAAAGGCACATCCATGAAGTTGGACACCCCTGAAGGTACTTAAAGCCAGTGACACCCATGTACCACATGGCTAAGATGGAGAACATATTACCAAGATGAAAAGGACTGGAGAGGTGGCTCAGTGGTTAAGGGCACTGGCTGCTCTTACAGAGGACCTGGGTTCCATCCCTGACACTCACACGGCAGCTCACCACCATCTATAACTCCAGTACTAGGAGCTCCAGTGCCCTCTTTTGGCATCCGTGGGCACTGCACTTTTCAGAAGGCCATGCTTACCATGGCCTTTGGTAAAGTGTACATTCTGGTTAGGTTTATGAATCGGCCGCTGGTGTTTTGTGGAGAGAAACTCCTGTTCTTTAATTCCTCTGCTGTTGCAAGAAGCAGAATTAAAATTACTCTTCCTTTTCGAAAAGTGATTCAGGTAGGAAATGACAGATGTGAAACTCTGCAGTTAGACATGGGTGGATGCAGAGATAGATCAGATACTGTGATAGATCGGCTGTCACTGGCGTCTTGCCACCAAAGGGAAGAAAGCGGTGTTTAATCACTTTCGAAAAATAAAACAGGGATGATGGATTTGACAGCTTTTCGTGTGGAGTGACTCATTAGAGCCGTTGTTGTTGTCCCTTAACAAAGGAGTCAGGGTCCCTGTATCACTCTTGAGTGAGGACCCTGAGAAAAGACGTGATTGTTACTTTTTTTTTTCTTTTCTAATTTTAATGTAACCCATGGTGGCATAGGACTCACCCTGTAACCCAGATTGGCCTTGAATCTGTGGTGATCCTCCAGCCTCAGCCTCCTGAATGCTGGGATTACAAGTGTGACTGTTCACGTCTGCTGGAGTGTTTGCTGTCAAGTGCCGCCCCACTGTTGGAGCTGCACTGTGGTTGCCTAGAGACGATGGATTTGATTGCCAAGTCCTGTGTCCAAGTGGCCAGTCCATAGACTACCACCTTAGTTGGCTTGTTTCTGAGGGTTTTTCCCCTTCAGACTTGGGCTGGGGAGATGGTTTAGAGGGTAAAGTACTTGTCACAGGAGCATGAAGACCTGAGTTTGGATCCCAGCACCCACATAACTTTGGACATAGAATCCCTTCCCACAATTCCACCATAATTACCCTGCCATTCATGGCTGCCAATGAAAGTGACCCTGTCTCAAACAAAGTGGAGGCAGAGGGAGGACTAACATCTGAGCTTGCTCTTTGACCTCTGTTCACACAAGGTCCATGGCACATCTGTGCCCATATGAACTCACACACGGAGTTTGACAAGCAGACTTGACTAGAAGCCTAATTTCAGGGGTTTTTGGAAAAACCTGAAATTGGCAATGTTGGATCAGGCAAGGCTTGAATTTGACTGGTGTAGCTCACACTGGATGACCTATTCAGATGAAGCCCAGGCTCTGGTTTGCCACTTGTCCCTCTGCTCCCTACTCTCCAAAATCAATCAAACTAACCAACCAACCAACCAACTAACCAACCAACCAATCAGCCAACCAACCAGACTGGTTATTAGCCACCCTTTCTTCCAGGAACACAGTATTTCTAGTTATTGAACCCAGGACAGGGTATTTTTGTATCAGTTTTTTTTTTTTTTTTTTTTTTTATTTTTTTTTTAACTTCAAGGCAGGGGGAAATTTTGCAAGATCCAATAAATGATTTTTTTCTCTATGAAAAGCATTTGCAACATCGTCTGGCATAGAATAAATGTCCTGTGAGCATCTCTGAAATTAACATCATTAGTATCCACGTCTGTATCCAAAGGGGGCGGGAAGGTGGGCAGGGAGAGTGATGGTTTCCAGAGAGATGGGAAAGTGCTTCTCTTTGCAACAATGAAGCCTGTCCCTTTGATTGATAAGCAAATAAAAGGTTTCCATTTAGAAAGAAACAATGGAAACTTGAAGTAGAAGCTAACCACAGCCCCTTTGTTAGCAACTGGAGAGAGGTAGGAGAAAGGCTGGCCCCTCGGGCACCAGGCTTGGACCACCAAAGCTTTCAGGATAACATTCAAGGAACTGGCTCAGTGTCTGACGGTGGAAATCAGGTGGAGTGCAGTGGTGGCAAGCCTTTAACGCCAGCACTCCAGAGGCCGAGGAAGAAGGATCTCTGTGAGCTCAAGGCTAGCCTGGTTATAGCAAGTTCCAGGAAATTTCAACTCTTGGTAGATTCATAACCCCCTAAGGACTCCAATTCAATTGTAGGAGTTTGAAAAGACAATTTCCTCCCAAAGCATATTTATTTTTCTAATCCCAAACTGTGCCACTAGCAAATGGAAATGGACCCTTCAGTGGGATTCCAGATCTTGTCTGTTTCTCCAGGACAGTAAATAAGGCACACGCTTTATGGGGGAGCCAGGCTGGGGACTTACTGATGAGGAGAAAAAAGGCTGAGAAGGTGTTGGGAGAGGAAGGAGTCACAAGCCTGCCTGCCACCTCCGGTCTCTGGAAGATGGAAGGAGGTGGTCTTGGAAATTGAGAGCCAGTGGAGAGACTGGGTTTTGAGTCCCCCCAGGGTCCACAGTACTATGGATTTAAACATTACCCAGGAACTCGGCAAGTTTTGTGACTTTTCTGGAATTTTCTAGACATTCCCATCATTTAAAATTATGGTCTTTGTAGTCAGAGCGGGCTTACTGTACACCCTGTCATTAATTTAACCATGTGACCCTAGACCTGTGACTCAGCCTCTGTGCCTCAGTTTCTCTTCTGTGTCCCAAGGAGGGGGCAGAACAAGGTAGAAAATTCAAGCTAAGCATGGCATGTGGAGATGTTTTCTCTGAGCTGCATCTTATAGTCTGTCCTGTGAATAGAGGGGAGTTTTATATGTAGAAATGCCTGCCTGGTTTTCTATGATTTCAATATATATATGTGTGTGTGTGTCCGAGTGGACCCCTAGTCTTCAGTCAACAACTCTCAGTGGTGAGAAAGTCAGTCAAGAAGTGGATATGGTCCCCGGTTTCTCTGTTCTCCTTCTCATTGGCTGTGATGATCCCCTGGCTGGCTGTTCAGCACTTTGAGGCCTAGGGGACCCTTCATTACTGAGCATGCTATGCTGAGAGCAACACATCTCTCTCTGTCTTGAGCTAACCAAGGCTTTCCTGTTAGTCTTGTCCTCAGGGGCAGGAGGGGGTGCAGCTGGCTGGTCCTTTAATTCCATACAAGAGGAGATACAGGTGTGTGATCCACGGGAGTCT
The DNA here is from genome assembly GCA_021653895.1 of Mastomys natalensis. Taxonomy (NCBI): domain Eukaryota; kingdom Metazoa; phylum Chordata; class Mammalia; order Rodentia; family Muridae; genus Mastomys; species Mastomys natalensis. The sequence goes on from JAJTUV010000207.1 coordinate 275,737, forward strand.
CTCCTAATTCATGAAAAGATACAATTCATTGTTAAAGTCCTAGGAAGGAGGCTGGGTGGCAATGTCCAGGTCTGTGAGTGAACTATTTCTTGGGCTTTCTTTGGCCATGGATGCTGTTTGGCATGGAGGAAGGGTGGGGGGTGATTATGAGATACTCATTCCTGGAAACTTTAGTGGGGCTGCCGCAGGCTAGAGAGAGGAGGAATCAGAGGAACACAGAAAGAGAAGGGAGCCCTCACCCTGGAGTCTGGTGGAAGCCTGCCATTAGCTGGATGCTGAAAAGTTTGAGTACAGCTAGTATAATTTGCTGTGAGAGGGGACAATATTTGCCTAGAGGCGACAATATTCTTATTCCACAGTGTTATTTGAAATGGAAGTGTTAGCGTGGCAAGGATCTTAAGGCTTAAGGCTCGTGCATATGACCTGCGAGAGAACACTCTTCCTTTCCTGGTTGTGAGCCTGTAACCTCCTGAGAATCCCACAAACAACTGATGAACTTTGCTTAGACTACTGTTTGTTCTTGTGGCCTGATTCCCTCATGCAGAGCAAACTCATCAGCCCATGATCTTGTCCAGGGCATCCTGAATCAGCCTAGGATCTCATTTCCAAAAAAAAAATGAAATACAATAAAATAAGCATCCTTTAGAAACCTTTTGAACGATGGAATTGCAATGTTAGAAACTCGAAGATATACACAGCTATCGTTGTTAAGACAGTTTCAGGAGTGGGGCTATGGATAAGTCAGCAGAGTTCTTACTCAGCCTGCACAAAGGACCCAGTTTTAGCCTCAACACCCAAGCCATTCACATCTGTGATCCCAGCACTCCGGAGGCAGAGGTGGGAGATCAGAATTTCAAGGTTATCCTTGCCTATATATCGACTTTGAGGCCAGCCTGGATGAACTAAGACCTTGTCTCAAAACACAAAACCAAACCAACCAATTCCCTATTGAGAGCGCTGCCCCCATGCCTGGTGTGTGTGTGTGTGTTTTTTTCCAGTGTCTTCCCATCCCCTATATTTAATTCTACATCAAAACCTTGTCTTCATAAATTCCAATTCTTTCTTTTGACTGATCCTAAGGTTTTTTTCTACAAGGGGATGAGCACTTGAGTCTGGGTCTAGGGTACCTCATAGGCCCAGTGGTGGTGGCATCTCAGTCTCCTGTTGCTGCTATTGGGTCACTGATTCTCTTAAGGACATGCTTCTGACTGTCCCTCTCGATGCTGACCTGATGTCTTAGTTAGGGTTTCTATTGCTGTGATGAAACAGCATGATCAAAGCAATTGAAGGGGAAAGCTTTCCTTTGGCTTATATACCTGAGTCATGGACCACTGAAGGAAACCATGGCAGGCGCTCAAAGCCAGTGGGAGGGAAGCTGGAGGCAGGAGCTGGTATAGAGGCCATGGAAGGATGATGCTTTACTGACTTGCTCCCCATGTCTTGCTCAGCTTGCTTCCTTACAGAATCCTGGGATCACTAGTCAAGTGTGGCACCGCCCACAGTGGGCTGGGCCCTCTCTCACCAATCACTAATTAAGAAAATTCTCCAGAGGTTTGCCATCAGTCAGATCGTATGGGAACATTTTCTCAACTTAGGTTCCCTCCTCTCAGATGACTCTACCCTGTGTCAGGATGATATGAAACTAGCCAGTTCACCTTTCCATCCCTCCAAGGACTCTTGGATCTGGAGGATGCAACTTCAGATCGCATTAGGGAGCATGGGGTACTCACTGTGATGGGGTTGCTTTTGAAAGACCTGTGTTCTTGCTAAGAGTTTTCTAATACAAAGTGCATTTGCCTTCAGCTCGAATGGAAGCATTATAATTAAACGTTTATAATCAAAGCGGACTTACAGCTGGCAGTGCTTACATTTAAGGGAAAAAAAAACCTGTCAGCAGCTGCTACTAGAGCTAAGTAACCATTGAAACCACAAGAAAAATGTTTTTCGTTTTTTTAATTTTTTTTTTTTTGCTCTTAAAAATCTGTTAACAATGGTAGACTTTATTTTATTTGTTTTCTCTTGTGGCTTAGTGACAATAAACTGGGAAGCAGCGTGTACCATGAAATTGAGCCAAGGTAGGACAGACAGGCAGTATGAAGGTGGATTTCCCAGCTTCTATGATAATTTGCTCAGCTTGCCTTCACTTGGGGGGGGTGCTATGCTTATTTGGGGTGTCCGTGGATTAAAGACGTGCCTTCTATTAATTCCCAAGTTTTCTCCTTGCTGTGGAAGATGGAGTTAGGCCCCATGTTGAATGCATGCTGTGGAATGTGGCTCAGGATAAACTCCTCCTTATCCAAAAGACACTGGACAGTTTTGTTTTGTTGTGTTTTTTTTTTTTTTTTTTGAAACAGGGTTTCTCTGTGTAGCCTGGCTGTCCTGGAACTCACTCTGTAGACCAGGCTGATCTCAGAACTCAGATCTCAGAAATCCACCTGCCTCTGCCTCCCAAGTGCTAGACTTAAAGGTGTGCACCACCACCAGGGACACTGTAGTTTTTAAATCCAGGAAGCATTCTTATTTATTTTGTTCCCTAGGACCTCGACAGCCTTGCAAGGGCATAGTGATGCCAGGGAGTGGAACAGATGGGGGACAACACTTCGTTGCTGGTTTTTTTTTTTTTTTCTAGTACCTTGGTCTTCTCCTTCTCCGTTTCTTACATTCTATTGATGGCAGTTTTCTCTCCTGCTGTGTGTGTGTGTGTGTGTGTGTGTGTGTGTATGTTGTGTGTGTATCTACCTGCCTGCCTTTCTTTTTTTTTTTTTTTTATCATGAGTGTTTATAGACGGAATCAGAAACCGTTGTAAACTTTTTGTGTGTGTGCGATCACGAATGTGCCTGTACATGTGTATGTACTTGCCGTTATTTTTTTTATTTTATTTTTTTAAAAATATGTCCGCCACATAAATAGTAGTCAAAAAGAAATTGGTAGAAGTCAGCAGAGGTGGCTCAGTAGTTAGAGCACTGGCTGCTCTTGCAGAGAACCTGAGTTCAATTCCCGGCACCTACTTCATGGCTCACAACTGCCTGTAACTCTAGATCCAGGGGATCTGAGACTCTTTCTTGGCCTCGGTAGATAATGTACACATGGGGTACACACATAGACACACATACACTCATAAGGAAAATGGATGTAAAATAAGACAAGATATTGCTAATATTTTCACATCACTACATATAGATCTTTCCCTCCACTCTCCTGCCTCCACGCTCTTCCATCCGGCTTTACTCTTCGGTGCCTCCCCTGTTCTGCTTAGCGGTGTTTGCCACAGGTAAATTGTATCAGTTTTTGTTTGCCTGAAAATGCTTTTATTTCATTTCTATCCTGGAAGGGTATCTCTCTTGTTTAATAGAAACCTAGGCTGGCAGTTATTTTCTTTCAGCACCTTGAATATATCATTATGCTGTCTTCTGGCTTAGACTGTTTCTGTCGAGGAGTTACTGTCAATCCAACTTTTTCTCCCCCTCTCTCTGTCTTTTGAGGTAATTTTTCTTCTGTGATCGCTTTTTGGAAAAAATGAAAAATTTTGAGGTGTAATTTTGATACAGTAAGACACATCCATTGTGAATGTGCGCATTGATGAGTTTTGACGGATTCAGTCACCTGACTAGACTGGGGAAGGATGTGGTGCAACCGTGAGGACTTTCTCATCTTTGGGCCGGGAACTCTTCCCCATGTTCACTCTCAGGTACCATGTACACTGGAGGGTGTGTGTGTGTGTGTGTGCGTGCACGTGTATTAGTGTGTGTGTGTGTTTGGGTGCCTGTGGAGGCTGAGGTCCACACTGGGTATATCTTCCTCTGTTGATCTCCATTATTTTTTGAGGCAGGGCCTCTTACTGGATCTCACCCATCAGGCAAGACTGATCGGCCAGCAAGCCTCAGAGATCTGTCTGCCGCCCTTCTGCATGGTGTGCACTGCTGTGCCCGGCTTTCTTGTGCCAGTGCTGGGGAAGAACTCAGGATTTCATGGTTGGGTTTCAGTGCTTTACTGACTGAACCTTCTCTGTAGCCCTTTGTCTTCTCGTTTAACAGAGATGCAAAGACATGTTGGGCATTATGATGCTTAGATTTAACTGGCAACTTGGAACAACCCAGAATCCCCTAGGTACATAAATGTGCATCTGTGTGTGCACATTTGTGTGAGGGTGCATTTGTGTATGGGTGTATAATGTATGCATGCATGCATATAGGTGTTCATGTGTCTGCATGCACTTATGGATTATATATGTTCATGTGACTATGCGTGCATATATGTGTATGCACATGTATGTGGGTGTGCATGCATGTATGCATGCATGAATATTTTGGTGTGAGTATGCATGCATGTGTGCACGTGGATTACTTTTTTTTTGAGTCTGCTGAAGACAGAAGTGACTCAAGAGGGTAAGGTTTCCTTTTGGCTCACTGTTTAGGGAACTTACAAGCATTGATTGAGCTGATACTTTGAAGGGTGATATTGGCTGGGTTAGACTATGAGAAGTTAATGAGATGTCAGTAGTTCTGTGTGGTCAAGGGATTTACACAGATGACATGTTTGTTTTTTTTTTTTTTTGAGACAGTCTCTCTCTATAGCCCTGGCTATTCTGGAACTCATTCTGTAGATCTCAAACTCACAGAGCTCCATCTGCCCTCTGTCTCCCAAGTGCTGGAATTAAAGACATGCCCCAGCACTAGCTGGTGTGGTATGGATTTTAAGGGAGAGCATTTGGTGAATTGTCTTGTAAGTTTCTGAAGGGGGATGCTGTCTTCTGCTTCTTTGTTCTTTTCTTCCCCCTCTAATGCTAATAGAGTCAGCTTAGTTCAAGGCAAGGTTCTGGGGAGATAGCCTGGGATCACAGCTGCCAGCAGCCTGCCATGTGCCTATATTTTTATGCCTTGGTTTCCTCACTCTCGTGGTAAGGGCATCCCTCTGCTGTCTTTAAGGCCACTTGCAACCTGCACGCTTTCCTGACCCTGTCGTGAGATCTTCAGGACCGTTTTCAGGGTCACTCAGAACCATCAACCTGAAATTAACTCAAACACTGGAAACCACAGGGCAGAGCAGAGTGTCTCTCCTGGTGTTTCTCAGATGGTAGGGTAGCGATGCCTTGCATCAGGGCTCTGTGATCATGTGTGTTTGAAGGGGGCTTCAGATTCCTGTGTGTGTGTGCTGTGTGTGCATGTGTGTGTGAGTGCATGTGTATGCATGTGTGTGTAGTGTGCATGTTTGTGTGTGTGGTTGTGTGTGTGTGCATGTGTGTGGTTGTGTGTGTTTATGTGTGTGTGAATGTGCATGTATATGGTTGTGTGTATGCATTCATGCATATGTATGTGTGAGTGTGCATGTGTATGCTGTGTGTGTGGTTGTGTGTGTGTGCATGTGTGTGTGAGTGTGTGGTTGTATGGGCATGTGTGTGTGAGTGTATGTGTCTGTGAGTGTGCATGTGTATGGTTGTGTATGCATGTGTGGTTGTGTGTGTGTGTATAGCATAAGCAGATGAGTGTGTGGGTTCCTGAGGTCATGCACATGTCCCGGGATACCAGAAGAACGTAGTGTCTTCCTCCATCAATCTTTCTGCCTTCTCAATTTTGAATCTCTCTGTCACTGTCCCAGAAGCCTAATGTTCAGACTAAGTGAGTTCACAGGGTCTGCCTCTCTCCACCCCTGAATGCTGGCGTAACAGCATGTGTAACCACGTCTGGCTTTTTACAGATGCCAGAGTTCAAACTCGGTCCTCATGCTCAGAGAGCCCTTAACCACCCAAATGAACCATCTCTCCTGCCCCAAGGCCTTGTGTTCTACATCCTTCATTCACTATCTATTCTTGGATGTTCCCAGTGCACGTGGCCTTACTGAACATTTCCCTTTTGCGGGGGGTGGTGGGGTGGTGGTGGTGGTGGTGGTGCTGGTGAGGAGGGCAGGTGATTGTCACCAAAGCCCAGAGATGGCAGAGCGTCTTAGGATGGTGTGTGCTGACTCTGCTTGTCACCGTGCCATGGCCAATCACAGTGCCCTTTGGGTTGTCCCTGCCTTGTTAATCACTATTCGGGCAGGTTGTCTTCATGTTCTTCCCCAGGAACGGGGCCAGGCCCAACAGAAGACGGCCCTTGTCCTTGCTCAGTGTCTTATTGTTTTGCTCATGCACGTGGCCCCAGAGAGCTGAATGGAGCTTTCAAGTAGGGCTTGTTTAAACAGAGATGGGGGCGCTCTGGGTCAGACCCACCTATGTAGACGATGCCCTGTTATGAATGCCAAGTTGCCATTAAAAACCATGGCAGCCTGTCTTTAAAAAAAAAAAAAAAAAGCTGGTGTCTGGAATAGACCGGCATTGAATTCTTGTCAGCTGAGTTCTTCACTGCAAGTCTATAGTGCCAGCAATTGCACAGAGAGAGGATGAAGGGGATACTTACTTAAACCAGATGTGTGTGCTCATGTGTGCATGCATGTGTGAATCAATATCTCTCTCTCTCTCTCTCTCTTCTCTCTCTCTCTGTGTGTTTGTGTGTGTATGTGTGTGATATTTCTAGTTATTCCTATCATTCCACTGCCAACCAGGGTGCCAAGAGTGAGCAGTCTTTGGTATTGCAATTAATTGGGAGTAGAGGCCTGGGTGATATTTGAAGGTCTTTCATATAGGCTATTTGTGATAACAAGGTTTTATCTTTTTTTTTTTTTTTTTTTTCTAAAAGCTTAAAAGAGAAAACATTTCTGTCTATAAACATGACACAGAGTACGAAAAGGAAACTGTCCCCGATGTGTGTGGAAGCAGCTGAGGGCATCCGGGTCCTTTGCTTCCGTTTTTTTCTTAAGGAGCCCATAGGGCATCTTGATGGCTGCCAGTTTCCAGTCAGGATCAAAACTGTGAAACGGCTCTGGGTTAAGAAGCGAGGTCTTAAATACCATGCGCCGATACTTTTCTTCCCCTCTGCGAAGCTAACAAGAGACCTTTCAATGCAGAGGTTGAAATGACACGATGCTGAATTGTACTCATTAAAAACCGAGACTACACCTCACCATCCAAGACCCCCGAGCAATCCGAACAGAAGGCTCCTTGCGTATTAAAAGAAATAAGTATTTTGAGTTTAATAGAAAGGCAACAGCCGGCCATTGATGGTTCTAGGGAATTCATGGAGCGATTCCTAATTGGAAGGTGGGGGTCCAAGTGGGGGCGGCCCCTGTGCTTTTGAATAGTAAGGACAATGAGGTAGGAGGATGTCAGTCCGGGAGGTGGAGAGGGGAAGAATAAAGAGGGAGAGAATGGGGAGGGAGGGTCCCTGGAGTTGAGAATCAGTAAAATACAGGGTAACAGCCACCTTGGGAACTGTGGGCTGCCGGGGGCGGTGAGGGGGGTAGAGCCTGATACTTGGGGACGTTTGTGGGAATCACAGCTTGGGCTTGGTGACTAAAGGAAATCAGGTTTGTAATTCTGCCCAGGCCAGCAAGGCACAGAGGGGCTGGGAGAAGGCACTGGGGGGCTCTACTGAGGGACACAGAGAGATTTGCCAGCTAGGCTAAGACTGGAGTTTGCATAAGAAAATAATTTCATCAAGCAAGGAAGTGCAGGGTGATTTCCCTCTCCCCGCCTCTGTTGTGTGTGTGTGTGTGTGTGTGTGTGTGTGTGTTTGTAGACATGCATACCAAGCAAGCTCATTCTTTCTTTACTTTTCCAGTCTCCTGAGTGTGTTTACTGGACCAGATCATGCATTTTACACATGAGTCCCCAGGGATAGATGATTTTCAAGGGTCTGGGATTTTTTTTTTTAAAGCAAGGTGTATGGGTGTGTGTGTGGTGTGGTTGTGTGTGTTGTGTGTGTGGTGTGGTCTGATTTTTGTGTGGTGTGTTGTAGCAATGTCTGAGTGTTTGTGTGTATGTATGTATGTTGTGTTGTGTGTAGCATGTGATGTATGTGTATGTGTGTGGCATATGTGGTGTGTGTGTGTATGTGTGTGTTTATGAGTGTGTTGTATGTGTGGTATGGTCTGTATATGTTGTGTGTGTATGTGTGTGTGTGTGTGTGTGTGTTTTGAGGAGTGTCAGTCAATGAAGAAGGACCTGAGTTCAATGCTCAAAACCTAAAAAACAAAACAAAGCAAAACCCCAAACTAAAAATTTTTGGGTGTGGTGGTGCTTTGCTTATAATACCAGTCATGAGACAGACAGACAGATAGACTCCTGCAGCTTGCTGGTCAGTCTACCCTACTTGAAGTTTAGGACGACAAGAGACCGTGACTCTGAAACACAGGTAGATAGCATCTGAAGAACAATTCCTGAAGGTGACCTGTAGCTTCCATACAAATATGTACAGATTCTCACACACAAGCACTTGAGTGTGTCACATATACATACACATACACAAACCACTTAACACACACACAAGCTCCACTCACATGCCATATATACCACCATTCACCACATACTACACACACACCACCACACACACCACCACACACATACAAACCACACATACAAACCACATAACACACACACATACAACACTCCACACACATACTGTACATATCACAATTCACCACACCCACACACACATACACACACATACACATATCACACCATATACACGTATATACACCATACACATACACCACACACACACACACACACACCACACAGAGGTGCACATATTACATACACACACATATCACACATATACACAACACACACTACCACACATCACACAATGCACACCACACATGTGCACACCACACAGGACACACACACACACAGAGCAGACACACACCACATACCATACACACAGCACAGACATACACTGGACACGACATACACACATGTACACTATACACATACACCGCACACACAAACACACAGGTGCATATATCACACACACACCACACATATACACCACATACCCCACACCGCACACACACACACACACACACACACACACACCACAACCACAGACACCACATCCACAACACACATCATACACACATACCCCCCATATGAACATGTATAGATATGCACCCATGTTCAACATACAAAACAAAGCATAAGACCAAGGGTGGGTGAGAGCTCTGGTAAGTTCACTGCGGAGCCGCTGCAGCTCCAGTGCCTGTGTTTCTGGCCAGTGAGCTGTAAGTGGCTGCTGTGTGTGCTGTTCCTGTGTTGGAGCGTTTATCAGCTCCTTTGGAACTTTCTAGAACTCCTCCCCAGGGTGATTGGTATTGGAGAGACAGACTCTGAGTGGAGCAGGGATCAACATGATTTTCTGAGGAAGGCCAGGCGATGAATACTTCAGCTTTGCCAGCCCTCCCTCAGCACACACGATCCTCAGCTGCGTGGCAGTGCTTGTAGGAATGAGCCTAACTGTGTGTGTGGGGGGGTTTCAGGGACAGGCTGGGGATGAAATCAGCTCGGAGAATGTTTGCCCACCAGTATGAAGCCCCAAATTTCCCCCCAGCACCATACACACCAGGCACAGTGGTGCTCACCTATAATCCCAGCATTCAGGAGGTAGAGGTAGCCAGATTGGCAGTTCAAGGTTATCTTTAGCTACATATCAAGTTCTGGGCCAGCCTGGGTTCCATGAGACTAGGTTGGGAGAGGCAGGAAGAGAGAGAGAGAGAGAAGAGAGAGAGAGAGAGAGAGAGAGAGAGAGAGAAGAGAGGAAAGAGGGAGAGAGGGAGAGAAGAGAGAGGAGAGAGAAAGAGAGGGAGGGAGAGAGAGGAAAGGAGGGGGAGGAGGGAGAAGAGAGAGAGAGGGAGAGAGAGAAGAGAAGAGAGAGAGAGAGAGATTCAATCATAAAAGCATGGGGGGACACATTTGGCCCATGGAGTACAGTTTGTGGCCCCTTGGAGCAGTTACAAACCACTTTGGGACCAGCAGTGTGCACACAGGGGATAGATTTCCAGTTTTACTTTATTTTTGCCTTTTATGTAACATTTTGTTTATTCTTTCAGAGTTGCTTACATGCTAAAGTGTATCTCAATCATATTCACCACCTCGTTTGCACCTTCAGTTTCTCCTGGATCCTTTTTCCAGATCCCCAATCTCTCTCCCAATTCATGCCTGCCCCTGCCCTGCTCCTTTTAAATAACCCCAGAATCCAGTTAGTGCTGCCCATATAAGCATGAATGTGGAGCCGTCTATGCAAGCAAGGTCAACCAACGAGGGACCACACCCTGGAAGAACATCAGGTCTCCTTCCTCTGGAAGCCATTGAGTGCCAACAACTCCTCAGCTAGGGATGGGAGCTCTCATGCCTCTCCCACTTTAACAAACCAAAGCTCTCCTCTTTGTGTGTGTGTGTGTGTGTGTGTGTGTGTGTGTGTGTGTGTGTATGAGCATTGGAGGTGAGATGACAACTTGGGGGAGTCAGCTGACTTTTTCCATCACATGCATGGGCCTGGGATTGAACTCTGGCCGTTCAGCTTGGCAGCAGATGCACATGCCCTCTGGGCCATCTGGATGGCTTACCTTTTATTTTTAAAGCAACTCTGGTCATTACATCAGCAGACCTGAACCCATTTGACTTCTGCAAGGTGGAAAGGAGATCTGCTGGGATGAATCTCCAGGTCTATTCAGTTAAACTTCATCTATCGATGCTAGCTGTGTGCTCCTAATTGTGAACTTTTCTGATACCCTTAAACTGGTCCTAGGATGAACAAGCATATCTCCCTGCATGAAGACATGGAAGCCAGGGGTATGGGCTACAGAGGACACTGGTGTCAGGGGCCTCATCTCTGGAGCTGCTTTCTGAAGGGTTTAACCTGCCTTCTCCTGTACATAGGGCATTATCACGTGTCTTAAGGCTTTATTGCTGTGAACAGACACCAGGACCAAGGCAACTCTTATGAGGACATTTAATTGAAGCTGACTTACAGGTTCAGAGATTCAGTTCATTATCATCAAGGCAGGAATATGGCAATGTCTGGGCAGGCATGGTGCAGGAGGAGCTGAGAGCTCTACATCTTCATCTGAAGGCTGTTGAAAGAAGACTGGCTCCTTAGGCAGCTAGGAGGAGGGTCTAAAATCCCACACCCACAATGACACACCTCCTAAAATCCCACACCCACAATGACACACCTCCTCCAATAAGGCCACACCTCCTCCAACAAGGCCACACCTCCCAATAGTATCACTTCTTGGGCCAAGCATATTCAAACCACCACATTCTACTCCCTGGCCCCATAGGCTTGTTCAAACACATGGGTCTATGGGGCCATATTTAGCCATAGCATAATGTAAAACATACTTTATCCAACTTCAAAATTCCCCATAATCTCAATCTTTAAATGTCCAAAGTTCAAAGTTTCTTCTGAGATTCATGCAATCTCTTAACTGTAATCCCCTATAAAATCAACATGGAAAAGCAGATCATATACCTGTAACATCACAGGTCATACATTACCATTCCAAAATGGTCTGGTGAAGAAATACTGGATAAAAGCAAGTCCAAAAACCAGCTGGGCTAACTCCAAACTCTGCATTTCCATGTCTGATGTCAAAGCGGTCTTCAGATCTTCAACTCCTTTTTCATCTTTGTTGACTGCAGCAAACTTCTTTCCCCTGGGCTGGTTCCACTCCCTGTTAGCAGCTTTCCTCAGCAGATAGCCCATGGCTCTGGCATATCGAACATTTTGGGGTCTCCAAGGCAACCTCAACATTACAGCTTCTTGTTCCTTTGTCTGGGATCTACACATGATCTTTTGGGCTTCTCTAAAGGGCTTGGCTCACATCCAGCTCTGCTCTCTGTAGCACTTCGGGCTCTGGCTGTCTCCACTCCTCTGCTACTGCTGTTCTTGTTGATCATCCCATGATATTAGCAACTCCTATTTGCTGGAGTCTTCTGCTGTAACTAGGCTTCAACAATAGCCTCTCATAGACTCTCTTCATGGTTGCAGACACCAACTCCTTTTCATGACCTTTTCAGTTCTGGGCTGCCAACTGCAACTGAGGTTGCACCCTGGCTTCACACAATGCCAAGCTTCAGCTCCTCTTCATGACCCCTTCATGTCTTCAAAACCAGTACCACCTGGGTGATTCTTACACATTACCAAGTACAGCTACAGCATGGGGTACAACCATGGCTATCTCTGGAACACAGTTTCTTTGTGCTCTCAGAAAACACTTAGAAGACTTCACTTCAGTGATGCTGGTCTTTTCTTAATCACTGTTAATTTCTTAGTTCCAGCTAACCAGCATTAATTGTCCCTTCTATTCTGGACTCTAAAGCCAGAGCCACATGGCCAAAGCTGCTGAGTTCTATTGCTTGCTGGAGCTGGAACATGACCTCCTTGTTTCATTACATTATCACCAGCTTTCTGTTTTCTAGCTTCTTCACTGCCTAAGCTTAGCTGTCCTGGAACTTGCTCTGTAGACTGACTTTGAACTCAGAGATCTGCATTGACTCTATCTCTTGAATGCTGGGATCAAGTTGTGTAGCATCACTCCTGGACATAAGTTTTTCTTCACCTAGAACTTGTTCTGTCCCATGCTGGCCTTCAACTCAGAGATCTGCTTGCCTTTGTCTCCTGGGATTAAAAGTGTGTACCTCCATGTCTGGGCTAAAAGTTTTCATGGCCACTAATCCTCAAGATCTGGATCAAAAGCCTGTGTATTTCTGAATTGTATTTCATTCCAGATTAAAAGTCCAAATGAAAACAATAATGGGTAATAGTGCATAACATGATACAGGTATCCCTTGTTCAACTGCAAATACAAACAATAAGCTTGACTGGGTGGGATCTTACCAGTGGTCACCACTCTCTTAATCCTTGAACAAAAAATTCAGCTCCATTTGACTTCTTTGTGCCCCTTTATTCTTTGAACCATACATTTTGTACCTTTCTTTTCCAAGCTTGCTATGCTTGATCAAAATGCTTTTCATGAAACTAAACTAGAGAACAAAGTCTCTGCTGGGATTTTTTTTGAGACTTCCTTTTCCAATGCAATTAATATAAATCTCTTTACCTTAGCCTCAGGTAGACTCTTCAAACACAGTCAAAAGCAGCCACATTCTTCACCAAAATATCACAAGAACAGTCTCTTGGCCACATGCTAAAATTCTTTTCCTCTGAAACCTCTAGAGTCAGGCTTCCACAGTTCAAATCACCCTCAGCAACAAAGTCTTCCATATTCCTACTAGGATAGCCATTTAAGCTCCACTTAAAACATTCCATTGCCTTCCAAATCCAAAGTCCGCAAATTCACATTCTTCCAAACAAAAGCATGGTCAGGCCTATCACAGCAATATCCTAGACCCTGGCATCAACTTGTCTAAGTTAGGGTTTCACTGCTGTAAACAGACACATGACCAAGGCACCTCTTTTAATTGGGGCTGACTTACAGGTTCAGAGGTTCAATCCATTATCATCAGGCATGACAGCATCCAGGCAGGCATGGTGCAGGAGCAGCTGAGAGTTCTACATCTTCCCATCTGAAGGTCACTAGGAGAAGACTGGCTCCTTAGGTAGCTAGGAGGAGGGTCTCCAAGCCCACTCCCATAGTGGCACATTTCCTACAACAAGGCCACACCTCCTAGTAGTGCCATTCCCTGGACCAAGCATATACAAACCACCATACCATGGTATGCAGAGTCTTCAGTCCTGCTGGGAAGGTGGAGGTAAAGACTTGTTTCCTCTTTGTTCACATTCTTCCCATAAGTCCCTGCATCCTGCCTCATGTGTACCCTATCATGGGTCATGGGAATCCTATTCATTCTCAGTCTGCCCTGCATCTACTCTGTGCTCCTGAAGGTAGAGGGTAGGACATTTGCTTTTGTGTCCCCCAGAGCTGACACATGGTGGGAACTTTAGAAAGTGCCCTGGCTGATCTTGCAGGGGTCCTAGGTTCAATTCCAGCACACACATGACAACTCATGAACAACGCTAACACCAGCTCCAGGGGATCTGAAGCCCTCTTCTGGCCTCTTCCAGGTACTGCGCATGCACACACACACACACACACACACACACACACACACACACACACACAATTAAATAAGAGGAAGATTGTGTCCCTTCAACCTCCCCTTTGAATTTTGTGGGTTTCAGTCACAGTTTCAATAGCACTTTTTTTTAATTTTCTGGCTTTTATTTAAAATCTCCAATCTCTTCCAGAAGGCAACTCCTATCTGAAGTCAGTATTGCATCTCCTTTGTGTCTCTTTTTCCCACCCACACTCCCAACCCCACACTCCAACTCCAGCTTGCAGCAGGTATTGACTGCCCTTTCCAGGCCTGGTCCTCTACCTTGGGGCAGCTTGTCCTTCTGAGGAGCATGTTATTGTGTGGTCACAGGCGTTTGCAATCCACACCTTATGGTGACAAAGTATGGAAAAAGAGGTGGCAGGAGATGGGTGGATCTGTTTGAGGAACTGTCTCTGTTCATCTCTCACCTCCTGTTCTCAGGGACTCTGGCTTCCCATCAGCACCATTCCTATCCCCATTGTTCCTGCTTCAGGTTTTCTTCTCAATACACGCTGCTAATTTTTCTGACACCGAGGTTCTAGTGGGTGCAGGAGATTGCATGGCTCTTCATGCTGGTTCTCACTTCCTATGCTGGCCACAGCAGCTCTGAATCTGGACAAAGGTGGGTTCAACCAGAGTGTGAGCAGCTAGTGCTGGAGGGATCACTGTAGGATCCCCAGGGAGATGAGAAAAAAAATGCAGTTACTATGCTCTGAGTAGTGTGTCCATCTTAGAGGGGAAAGGCAGATCCCTAGAGGATTGCCCCCCGCCCCCAGATGGGTGAGCCTGGCAGTGCTTTCTAACAGGAAGCTAGAAGAAGAGCTTCCAGGGGCCAATGGCTTGATAGTTGAGGCGTGAGGGTGGGTCTGTTCAGGTCTGATTGGAACATCAGGAGCCGGTATGATCAGGTGTAGATGAGGAGACCAAGTTGCTCTGTCCAGGGGCTGGGCTGGGCTGGGTAGAGTCCTCCTTGTGACTTGTGAAGACCTGGAAGCAGAGCCAGCTGCATGAAGCAGCTTGCCAGTGGAATAATGAAGGGTGTGTCAAGGGGCATGGATGGCTGGAACCATTAGAACTCAGTTAAAGTCTATGTGGGGGACAGTGTGGAGTTAGAGATGACAGTGGGGGGTGGGCAGAGGTACTCAAGTTGTCCCAGAATGGTGCCATTGTAGACACTGCAGCCTCCACTGTGGCTGCCCCATTTTCTCATCCCTGCATCTTGCTGACTTAGATGTGTCCTTTGGAGACAGAGTCTGTTTATTGAGCCTAGAGCAAGGCTGGCAGCCATCAAGTTCAGTGATTCCTCCACCCCCAGTCACCAAGCCTCATAGCCTTGTAGTTCCACATATATAGCCACAGCCACACCCAACTTTTTAGGTGCGTGCTCAAATCCAAACTCAGATCTTCATGTGTGCATACCAAACACCCCAACCGCACTAAAGCCATCTCTTCAGTCCCATCCCTAACACCCGTTTCCCCAAGGCTTCCCAAGAGCACACCTTCCTTTTTGTCATTAAATCAGATCTGTTATCTGCTTCACCGTGAATGATGTCACTCAAGCACTCGAGTGTCCCTGACCTTCCCAGAGCTCTTGGCTGGCAGTCTGGGATCCACCTATGTAATGATGGCACTGAATTTGAGAGGAACCATTTCTCTTGAAGGCTAGTTTCAAGGGGAGTCACCCACGCGGTGGCACTGGGAAGTTCACACAGTCTGATGGAGGCCACTCTTTTAATTCCTCCCTCTGAATACAAGGAAGCTGGCTGCTTGTCATTTTCATTCTGAAAGTTCCTGAAGCTCCTTAACATTCTGTTCCTCTCAGAGAGTTATTTTTGATCTAGCTCCTGCATTTTTCATTAACAGAGCAAGAAGGGGTGTTGTCTCCTCTCCCCCACCCAGTGGCATAATCTGAGTTATGAGACTGCTTATGGCAAAGGGCTCCTGACACATTTGAATAATGAAGGAGTCCAGTAAGGTGATCTTGTTGATGGGTAGTACCAGTGTTGGACCAGAGTCCTGAGCAGTACCAGCCACATCCATAGTAGCGAAAGCCTGGAGGTTCTTCAGCCTTCTGTCAATAGTCTTTGTATTCTCTAAACTCAGATAGAGATGTGAAGCATGAGAATCTGATGGAGGAGGCCTCTCTCAGTCAGGATCAGAATACCCCACACATGCTGTAGATAGCTATGCTCATAGCAGGAAGACAGAAAGCTGCCATCCACGTCATGAGTTATGGTGGTCCATCATGAAACAGAGCATCTCCGTGTTTAACTGGAGACACCCTCAAGTCAGCCATGGCTAACCACAGGGGGACATGGACTCAGGGCTGCTCACTTTCTGCTGATGGTTTCAAGAGCAGCAAATAGATAGATGTCTGTGTTTGAGAAAGACCCAGTCCCTCTCTTTTGCTGAAGGAGGACACTGGGAGTCCTGGTCTGTCACATGCTTAGTCCTTTAAGGCAAGGTCTCTCACTGAATCTGTTACTGCCTCTCATCCAGCAAGCCCTTAGCAACTGTCCTGTTTCTACCTACTACAACTCTTGGTTGTAGTAGGTGCAGCCATGCCTGGCTTCTTACAGGGATGCTGGGGATTTGAACTAAGGTCCTTGTGTTTATGTAACAAGTGCTTTTACTCACTAAGCCACTAAGTTTTACTCACTTGATTGCGGAGCTGTGGAAAGATGGCAATGGGCATGTTTGGGGGTCTGTGTCTTTCAGGGTTCTGAATATCATCCTTCCATTCATTTATAGATATTTCCCTTTTTTTTGTGCTGGGAACTTCTCATAGTTTTGATTTGTAAAATCAATTAAATTTCTGTTGCAGTTTTCTCTATTTAGGATTGTGGTTTCCTGGGCTGGGTGTCTTTGGGAAACCATGGCCATGCATTTGCAGGGAAAAGAATGAGAAAAATCAAGTCCCTCAGTAGCAGCTTCAGAGCCTGCTTCCTGGCTTACCAGGAAGCCGTAGAGTCATGGATCTGCCTCTGCGCTGGGAGGATCAGTTAGAGAGACTCAGTGCAGAGCAACCTATCCCATTCTTGCTGGACTCAGAAAACGTCTCCCTCACATCCAGCCACTTAAAAGCCTTCCCAAAGCTGATTGGTACGAGTCAGGTGGCCTTCAGCAATGTCATGTTGCTGGGACTGAGTCCACTCTGGATCTTGGTTAGGTGTCTGCTATGTAAGGCCTCTCTCTTTAGTGTCTGGATTGGAGGATGGGCAGAAGGAGCTATGGCTGCTTCTCCATGGGCTCACACTGCTATAAACACTTGTCACCATGCCTGGCTGACTCTGTGCTTCTTGGCAAAAGCCCTTACATGGCTTTGTAAGCATCTCGGGTTAGAGCCCGTGTTACCCTTGTATCTGATGCTGAGCAGCAGGTGACCACGGCTGACGTCCTGACCTCCTTCCAGAGGGAAAGCTGGGTCAAATTGCTCAACAGTCATTATTGACCCAGCATCATCATGACATCACCGTGAGTTCTGGAATGGACTCCAACATCAGCCTGCTAGAGGGTGAGCTCACATTCCACCTAGCTAAGCCTGTAGAGCAACAGACAATGATTTTGCTGAGCAACATAGACACCCTCTGTTCAGCCACAGCAGGTTTGTGATGGAGAAGGAGGGTACCTTTTCCTTGGCTGCCTTATTAATGAAGTCCCGCTTGCTTTCATTGGTTCCCTTGGCTGTGCCCTTTGGTTTGACATGATTTTCCAGACTGTCTATTGGATGTGTGATCATTACGATTGGGAAGAGCTTTGGGATGGCCAGCTCTTCTTGGGCTTAACAACCCAGCCATGGGAAAATCTTTACTGTCTTTTCAAAAATGATTTCTTTATGCTTATTTCATGTTCACTGGTGTTTTACCTGCATGCATGTCTGTGTGAAGGCATCGGATCCCCTGGAACTGGAGTTACAGGCAGTTGTGAGCCACCATGTGGTTGCTGGGAATTGAACTCAGGACCTCTGGAAGAGCAGTCAGTGCTCTTAACCGCTGAGCCATCTCTCCAGCCCACCAATCTTTACTCTCTTCTGTCTCAGTAGTTGTGTTCGGCTTACTTCCAGCATCTTCCACAGCTCCTCACCACCGTCTCACAGGGACTGAAGCCATCCACAGTCTGAGATCCAGTCCTAGCTCTGCTCCTAGGGACCTGGGGACCCTCTGATGTGCTATTGAATATTTCTGGGTCTCAGTTTGTCTTGTAAAACTGCCATGTTCATTTTCTTACTCAGATGTCGAATCTTACTTGGTCCTAGGAATGTAACAGTGGATTTAGACAGGGCTCTCGATGGCCAGGAGTTTGTAGTTTTTTTTTTTTTTTTTTTTTTTTTTTTTTTTGAGAAGGGACTTCATATGGGTCATGGCTGGCTGGAACTCATGGAGCTCCTCCTGCCTCAGCTTCCCAAATGCTGGGGTTAAAGACGTGTGCTACCCTGCCTAGCTTAGGTGTTTGTATTTCGGTAGAACAGATAGACAATGTATCTGTGATATGCTCAGTTGATAAAACTGCTTGCTATATAAGCCCAAAGACCCAAGTTCAGTCCCTAGAATCCATAAAAACAAGCTGAATCTGGTGGCACGCATGTATGATCTAGTAGACGGGACTGTTCAAAAGCTCACGCGTCTGCCAGGTTGGAATGCACAGCATAGCTGAAATGAGAGAGACTCTGCCTCAAAATCAAAGTGGAACGAGAGACCCGGCTCCCAAAATCTGTCTTCTGAGCTCGACATGTACATTGTACCATGTGAGTCGCCCCCACCCTCTCCCGTCCCACCCTCACACCATCACAATTAAGCACATGAGAAAGGTAGGTAGACTCAGGGACAACATCTCTGCAGATTGACATTGAGAACAACCTGAATAAATACAAGGAGCTGATGTACAAAATCCAGAGGAGAGCTTTGCAGCAGAGGGAAGGGCAGCCAATCAGGGAGGCTACCCTAGGCCACTGGGCCTCAGGATGGTAGGAAGCCAGGCCAGCATTCCCATAAGAGTGGTCCTAAGATTTTTCTCAGACTACTAAGTCTCTGGCAGCTCTGCTGAGCAGGTGGGATCTCTCCTTTCTCCTCTCCCCTCCCCCATTTCTCCTCTCCTCTTCTCCATTCCCTCTCTCTCCATTGTTTTATTTATTTCTTGTGCATTGGTACATGTGTGCATGTGCCACAGCCTGCGGAGGTCAGAGGACAACTTTTAGGAATGGGCTCTCACCTTCTACCATGTATGAGTCCTGGGGTGAATTTCGGTTGTCTGGCTTGGCAGCATAGCATGTGCTTTTACCTGCTGAGGCATCTTGCTGGCCCCTACTTGTCTCTTAAGGTGCCATCATCCAGCCTTAAAACCCAGAGGCGTCTGCACCAAGCATTTCAGACTGTGTCTTGAAGTTCCTCCAGGGTAGCTTGTCAGTTCAGGTTTCTTGTTCCCTGTCTATGACTTTTGCATCCTCACAGAGGCATGGCTTTTGCTGTGAATGCCTTATGCCGGGTTACCGTCTTACCCTAGTTCTCTTTGCTGGCTACTCTGTGTTTCTTCCAAGTGGAGGTCAGCCTTGGGGTCCCCTCCGATGCCTGTCTTGTTCCTCCTGCTCCCGCTGCACAGGTAATATTCCTGCATTTTAAGGCTGTTCCTCATGGGGCTGGAGAGGTGGCTCAGCAATTGAGAGAGTATAAAAACGCATGCTGTTCTAAGAGAGGGCTTGTGTCTGGTTCTCAGCACCCATGTCAGGTGGCTCGCAACCAACCTGTAAGTCCAGCTGCAGAGGATGGGAGGCCTCACCCCTGCAGGCACCTGCCCTCACTTGCACATACCCCATCCACATGCACACAATTCAAAACAAAATGATTTTTTTTAAAAAAGGATCACTGTTCACTTAATATTTTAGTGAGGTATGATGGGAAAAAAAGTCTGATTCTTCTGGCTTACACATTGATATTGTTCTAATTGATGGGATCAGTTAGAAGAAGACAACAGTCACTAAGCAATTAATGCCCTCAGCAGCGACAGCTCAGACCCTTCTAATGGCCACATCCAGTCTTCTATTGACTGCGTGGTATCCAGATGTTGTAAGATCACAGACTGATGCTATAGGATGCTGCCCCTTTAAGAGGCTGGATGATGCAGCCTTAAAGAGATCTGGTCCACTCCCTGATGCCCTGACCTAAGGCAGTCTTGAATAATAACTTTATTTGTGTTATCTAGTTCCTTCCAGACCCTCCATCCCTATCTATCATCCTCTGACTCCTAGCACATGGGCTAGGTCACAAGGCACAGAAGCTATATAGGAGCTTTTGCCCTGATTCCATTGGATTAAAGCTCTTTCCCTAATCAGGATGCTGTCCCATTGCCTATGGCATGATGTCATCACTTCCCTTATCTGAAGGATAATTCGTTTCAGCACCTTTTGCCCAAACCTAAAGATGTTATCGAACAGACCTGAACTACTCAGTTAGCAATGTCCCTGGCTGACTCAAATAGGGCCAAACAGTGAGAGATGCTTGTCAGAAGGCTAGCTGGCCTTCCACCACCCTGAGGCCCTGTGACCCAGGTTACCTTCCTGATGGACAGGCTCTGGCTTCTAGGCCATTCTGCAGTGATGCCTAGTTTAACTTTCATACTTATAAACCTTCTTAGAGTGTTTGATCAGTGTAGCCTGTGGAGGGACATCTGGTAAACCTCCTAGTCATGACTCTTAGCCAATCCCTTTCAAAATCAACTCCTCTCTCCGTCTCTCTGTCCCCCTTTCTCATGTATCCCAGGGTGGCCTCTAGTTTGTGATCCTCCTATCTCAGCCTCCAGAGTGCTGAGACTACAATAGCATTTCTTCATGTATGATGCAATGATTTCTTTCTCATTAATTTTTCTTGGTGCATTTATTTTTATACCCAAATACTGGCCTTGCTGTCAGTCACATTGCCATGTAGAGGTTCCCTTCTCAATGGTCTGTGTGAATGCCTTGATACCAAAACCACTGTTATATTGCTTCAGTTTATTTGGTTGTCTAGTCCAGTGACATGATATGTTTTGGTGGTATCTAGCTTGAGATGTCTGTTTGACATAGATGGCCTTCAAGACATTTTAGATTTTTATCATTGTATTCACAAGCCTGACTTTCCCCACAATAGCTGGGGTACCTGTCAACCATTCTAGTTTTATCCCACTTAGAATACATAGAAGTCAGCTCCTACTTGAGAACCACCTTGCTATGGGAATGCGGGTACCATAGTAATCCATGAGCATATTGAAGAAGTTTAAGTTAAGGAGGTGTGTATGTGTTTGTGTGTACAAAGATGTTCATGTATGTTGTAGGCATGCATGTACCAGTATGTGCATATATTTGGAAGACAGAGGAAAACTTTGAATGCCATTTCTCAGGAGCCGTCAACCTTTATTTGGTGGAGAGGGACTGTGTCACTCACTGTCCTAGAGCTAGCCAATTAGGCCAGGCTATCTGTCTATTGAACCCCAGGGATCTACCTGTCTCTGCCTTCCCAGTGCTAGGATTTCAAACCCATACTTCCACATCTGGATTCTTAAAAATGTGGATGTTAGTATAAAAGCAAAAAGGAAGAGTAGGGATGGGATAGGGGGTTCTAAGGAGGGGAAATGGGGAAAGGGGATGACATCTGAAATGTAAATAATATATCCAATAAAAAAATGTAGATGTTGGGGACCGATTCAGGTCCTCATGTTTGTATGGTGAGTATTTGCTAACTGAGCCATGTCCTCAGCTCCAGGTGAAGGTTTTAAAGACAAAAAACAAGGAGGATATGTCAAAGCAGTTAATTGTTATCTATACTAGCACATAACAAGAGCAGTCCCAGTCTAAGGCTGAGCAGACCTGTGCTGCACAGGGCTCCTTGCAGAAGGGCTTGCCCTGAAAGGTGGCAGGGGCTTGAGAGCAACCCTGTGTCCCTGGCAGAGTCCTCTCAGGCATCCATGTGTCGAGATCCCCGTCTTCCACAAACTCCTGGCATTATTGACTCTGCTTCTGCTCGCAATGACAGCAGCTACTCCATTTTGATTCTGACACCTGACACCTTCTTTTACATTTTACCTCAGCCTGCTTGAAGCTCTGGGAACAAGCAGCCTCTGGCATGTGGGGGGAGAGGCAGGCTGTCAGAGGGCAGCTCAGAGCATGGTGGAGATTACCCTGTCCCCTGTTATTAGTGGGGAAAGGAAAAAGAAATAGAGTCCCTTCCAGGGAGCTGTCACCAAGGCAGCTGGAGCACTAAAGCCGGGCTTGAGTGATGGGTTTGTATTATGCCTCTGCTGAGCTTTTCTTCTTGCTATGAGCATCCTAGCCACACCCAGGAGCCACTGCCAGGTTACAAGCTGCTCCATGACTAGGTCACCAAATCTGCATCATGGACATCCTCACAGGCTGCTGAACAGTAGAGAGAAAGAGACTCTATGGGTACAGGTCTTACTGTGTAGCCCAGGTTGGCCTAGAATTCAGGACTCTTGCTTCTTCCCCTGGATGAGTGTTGGGATCTTGGCCATGCACCATCATTCCTGAAGGAGGGTCTTTGTAATGGAGTAGGGAAGATGGAAGTTCTGATATGAAACTGGGTTTTCTGCAGTCTCATTACCTGGAGCTGAGGAGTCTCATTACCTGGGCTGTCTTGGGAGACTGTGTCAGGGCAGTGCCCACTCCAGACCTCTGTGCAGCTCAGCTCATTGTGAATTTCTGTGGCAGGCCCAGGGAGGCTTTGTTGCTTAACTTTAAACAGCGGGAGGTGCTTGAACCCTGACCTTGCTTTGTAGACCAGGTTGGCCTTGCAATTTCTGTGCTTCTCCTGACTCTGCCTCCTGAGTGTTGAATTACAGATCCTTGTATGTCTGTGCTTCATACAGCCTGTAGAGGATGTTTGGTAACACTCCCTTTTGGTGGTGGGACTGTCATGGTCTTCATAGTCAAGTGTCCCAATCCCTGCTTTCTATTTCTCCTCCTCAGATGAGGGGACAATGTGTGGAAATACCTAGGGGTGTGTGTGTGTGTGTGTGTGTGCACGTGATGTGATAGTAAGAATGGAGTCCAGGACTCACATAGGCTAGTCAAGTGCTCTGCTGTTGAGCCACGCCCCCAGCCCCTCACTAGGAGATTCTAGGCGGGGGCTCTACCACTGAGCCACACCCCCAGCCCCTCACTGGGGGATTCTAGGCAGGGGCTCTACCACTGAGCCACGCCCCCAGCCCCTCACTAGGAGATTCTAGGCGGGGGCTCTACCACTGAGCCACACCCCCAGCCCCTCACTGGGGGATTCTAGGCAGGGGCTCTACCACTGAGCCACCCCCCAGCCCCTCACTGGGGGATTCTAAGCAGGGGCTCTACCACTGAGCCACGCCCCCAGCCCCTCACTGGGGGATTCTAGGCAGGGGCTCTACACTAAGCCACACTCCCAGCCCCTCACTGGGATTCTAGGCAGGGGCTCTACCACTGAGCCACACCCCCAGCCCCTCACTGGGGGATTCTAGGCAGGGGCTCTACCACTGAGTCACGCCCCAGACCCTCACTGGGGGATTCTAGGCATGGACTCTACACTAAGCCACACTCCCAGCCCCTCACTGGGAGATTCTAGGCAGGGGCTCTACACTAAGCCACACCCCCAGCCCCTCACTGGGGGATTCTAGGCAGGGGCTCTACCCTTGAGCCACGCCCCCATCCCTATCTTTCATTTTTTTTTGAGGAATCCTCCAAACTCTTTCCCAAGGTTTGCTTTTGGAACTAGTCAACACAGTTTCCTTAAGGCTCAAGTCTGAATGATGAGGGGGATGGATCTGCTGGGAATCAGAGTGGTGGAGACTCCAACTCTAACCCTGACCCTCCCCACATGTGCCACTGAGGGAGATCAGAACAGACTCTGAGGCTTGCTTTCATTGCTGGGTCTTAAATGATGAACAAGATGGGTGTGGACTGTCAAAAAGCCTCATCTTCTTCTCTACCCAAACATACGGTTGCTGGATGCAGTCTCCCATGCATGGAGGGCTGGGCATGTGCCAGGAGAAGATGCTTTTGGGCCAGGAAAGCATCGCTGGGATTCTGGTTAAATATTAACACTGTTAGATTGAGGCATCCATCAGTCCCTGAATATGATGATCATCATCATCTCCATCGTCACCATCACCACCATCATCACCATCCTCACCACCATCCTCACCACCATCACCACCATCATCATCACCACCATACTATCTTCATTATTTTGGTATTTATCAGCCCAGCCCTCTGCTTCTCATTGGGTTTTGAATAAAATCTAAATAATATCCATCTGTTTTTTTTTTTTTTTTTTTAAAGGTGTTATACATTTCGTGTTCTCCAGGAGGTGTCTGAATGGATCACGAAAAGATCCAAAGTCAATAGAGCTCCTTTCATAATTTTAAAAATTCACAGTGAGAGAATGGAACCACGCAGACAATTCATTGTGATTTACAGACATTTTCAATGTCCCACGATATGCTCCCTTTTCTTAAGAGAGAAAATTCTGGAAAATCCTATAGTTAACATGGCCAACCATTTCTTCAGGTTTTTTTTTTTTTTTTTCTCCTAAGGACAGTCTTTCAGTGGCTGTTTCCCCAAGAATCTAAAATTTTATCTTTTCTCACTTGAAGGTAAAATTTTCTTTATTTTGGTGTTGAATTCTTACATTCTTTCAACTTTAATGATCAACTTTTGAGGTCTTGAGGTGAACTCTCAAACACACTTGTTTGGGAATTTTGAGTTATTTTAGTTGTTTTTAAAGCTTAAAGATTATTTACCCCTGGGTTTGTGCTTATGTGTGTATGCATGAATAAAAATCAGTGGGCAACTACTGGGAGTCGGTTATTGCCTTCTGTCCTGTGGGTCCCTGGGAGTGAACTCAGGTCATCAGGCTTGGTGGAGAGCTAGTCAAGTGGCTGAGGGGTCTTGCTCAAGTATTCATTATTTCTATTTACTTATTTATACACTTGTGCATTGGAGAGAGACCATCTTGTGTGTTGTATGGATGGCTCACCTGTCAATTAAAAAGCCTATGGCCTATGGCTTAAGCAGGAAATAGAGGTGGGACATCTGGGAAGAGAAAGAATTCTGGGAGAGAAAAGAGGAAGGGACAGGAGCCAGAAAAGATGTCAGGAGACAGACACATGAGACCCAAGCACAGGTAACCAGCCACATGGCAGAAGGTAAGTTAAAATAAATGGGTTGTCTTTAGTTATGATCTAGTCAGAGGAGAGCCTAGCTATATGGCCAAGGTATTTGTAAATATATTTTGAGTTTGAGTCTTATTTCTGGGAACGTGGGGCTGGGAGGCAGAACCGGGACCTAACTTCAACAGTGCATGCATGTATGCACGCACAGACGTAAGCACTCATGTGTGTGTGTGTGTATGTGTGTGTGTGCATGTGCAAACATGTGTGATGTGTACATGTGCATGCAGGCCCTGGTACACAGGTGGAAATCAGAGGACAACGTGTATAAGTAAGATCTGTTCTTCCACCATGTGAGTCTGGGGGATTGAACTCAGGTCATCAAGCTTGTGGATAAGTGTCTCTACCCACTGAGCCATCTCACCCGCCGTACTTCCTTCTTTAAGAGCGAGCTCTTTAGCTTCCACACGTGGGTGACAGCGAGTTCTATTTATTTCCACCAATGCCTGGATTTCTTCTTCAAAGTCCTATCTGGCCACATGGGCATCAGGATTAGGAACTTAAGTCACAGGACCTGCTCTGCATAGATCAACGGGTGGGGACATGACCAGCCAATCAGTGGCTGAGTCAAGAAGATAGACACAGACTTGGTTCAGGCAGCTTGACAGGCTCCCTGTACCTGAGAGCTGACAGAGTGTTTCAGTCACACTGTGAAGACTCCCTGAGGGTCCTGTGTTTTAAGCTTACGTTTGAAAACAGCTAGCCTGTGTCCTCCAGAAATGACAACAAATTTTGCTCCAGTAAGCCTTACCCAGGTAACCTCTGTTGAAAACCAGATCTGACTGACATAAGATGCTTTCATATGGTGCTTATGTAGGGTGACTGACAGGGTGCTGAGAGAGATGGGCCAGGGGAGTCAGTGTAAGGGAATACGGGGCTTTTTTTTTCATAGACTTCTTAGATTTTTTTTGTTTGTTTCAGTACTGGGATGCAACCAGGACTTCATGCACATCCGGGAAGCTCTTTGCTCACCCAGCTACATCCCCAGATCTCTTACTCACTTGTCATTTTGAGATGGGGTTTCATGGAACTGTTCAGGCTGCCTTGAGTTCCCTCTGTCACCAGATAGGACTTAACGATCTTCCCGCTTCAGCCTCCCAAATAGCTAGGATGGCAGCCTGTGCTGCTAAGCTTGGTCACTAGACGGTTTTTACTGAGGCTGGAGGACAGACTCTCAGGAACCAGGCTGGCTGCATCTGGCTTGGATGTTCTGTTTCCATGGCTTCCATTTAACTGGTGGTTCATTTTGTTTTGTTTTTTTCATTTTTCAAGACAGGGTTTCTCTGTGTAGCCCTGGCTGTCTTGGAACTCACTTGTAGACCAGGCTGGCCTCAAACTCAGAGATGCGCCTGCCTCTGCTTCTTGAGCACTAGGATTAAAGGTGCCACCCCCTCTCCCCAGCTGGATTTTTTTTTTACTTCTGCAAGTGGACGGGTATAGCATGACTCTTTTTTCTTTTCTTCCCTCGGAAGCCCTCTGCGTCTCCTCCCACATTCTCTTTTGACCCGTTCTGCCAGCAGCTTTAGTTGCAGAGTGCTGTGTGCTCTGTGCTCCCCTGACCACTTAGCAATATTAGCTCACTGGGCTGGAACCAGCTGCCACAATGCCTCTCAGCCCTTTATGACCTCCATAAAGGTCTAACTCCTCCTCTTGCCTTGTGGCAAACCCAGGACCCAGAGGAAGTGGAGTCTCTAAGTCTTTATCACACAGAAATAATTTATTACAGTTTCTGAAAACTTTCCTCAAGACCTGAATGCAGAGCTTGCCTGGGGACCAAAAATCATGCCTATCAGAGGCAGGGGCGCAGCTCAGGGCTAGAACACTTGTCTGGTATGCACAAGGCCCTGGAGAAGGCGAGAAAATCCCTCTCTCTTCTGTCTGTACCTCTTGATAGGTATAGATGGTGTGGGCAGAGGTACAAGATGCCTAAAACAGATGCAGGGACATCACTTACACATAGCTTATTCATTCCTCCAAGTCTTGAGACATGCCTAGTTTAAACACAGTTTAAATATACATACACACACACACACAGCACACTTGACACAGAACACACACATATATACATATACACTCAAACACACATATACATACACATATACATTATAATATGCATTTGCATATACATATGCATGTGTACACACAGACACATATGACAGACATACACATATATATGCATACACAGACACACACACATATATATAATGCATACACACTTACACATATACACTATACATATGAATATGCATATACATGTATATATACATGGGCACACAGTCACACATACACATACACATTATACATATGCATATACACACAGGCATATATGTGTATATATACACACAGACACACATGACATAGACATGCACAAACATAATATACATATGCATATACACACAGACATATATGTGTATATATACACACACACACATGACATAGACATGCACAAACATAATATACATATGTATAAACACACAGACATATATGTGTATATATACACACAATATACATACATATAGACATACACATATACATTATACATATGAATATGCATATACATGTACATATACATGTGAACACAGGCATACACACACATACACATTATACATGTGCATAACACACACACACACACACACACACACACATATATATATATATATGCATATATACACAGCCATGCATGACACAGACACAGACACACACAGACACACACACACACACACACACACACACACACACAATATATATATATATATATATATAATATAATAACATATGTATACACACATATACACTCATATACACATTTGTGCATGCACACACAATTTAGTACTGAGAATCTGGACAAAAGGCACCTTGCTTGTGTCCCCAGTGGGAGAGTGGGGTGTAAAGTCAAGTGTGAGCCTGCCCACTGGCACCCACTTCCCTTTGCCTCCTGTCCTTGCTGCGATTTGGCCTCAGTGCATCTTGAGTTAAACCACTGGCTTGTCACCATCCTGCTTCATGCCACGTGGGCCACCAGTGAGGCCATGGGGTTGCACTGTCCGGAAGTAAACATTCACCCTTGGGCCTGGGGAGATGGCACAGCCTTTTCAGAGCACTTGCTGCTCTTCAGAGGACCCTCACCCACACTGGACAGCTTACAACTGCCTGTAACTCCAGCCCCTGGAGAATCTGGCACTTTCTTCTGGCCCCCAGTGAACCTGCATGCGTGTGGTTCAAGTAAATGCAAGCGGTACACACATGTACACATACCCATAAAGTAAACATTTTAAGACAAAACAAAATCTTTCCTCTGCTATTTACTGGCTGTTGTCACTGACTCCCTTGGGGGAGTGACTAAGAAACCTTTTTTTTTTTTTTTTTCTATTTACTAGAGCAAGGTGGCTGATGTTACATAAGTTGACATGGTTACAGCGGCACCTTCACTGGGGGATTCTAGGTAGAGGCTCTACCACTGAGCCACACCCCCAGCCCCTCACTGGGGGATTCTAGGCAGGGGCTCTACCACTGAGCCACACCCCCAGCCCCTCACTGGGGGATTCTAGGCAGGGGCTCTACCACTGAGCCACACCCCCAGCCCCTCACTGGGGGATTCTAGGCAGGGGCTCTACCACTGAGCCATGCCCCCAGCCTCTCACTGGGCTGGGGGATTCTAGGTAGGTGCTCTACCACTGAGCCTAGAAGCACTTCTGGGCCAGAGAGAACATATCTTATCAGTTCCTGCAGATCTGCACATGGCCTAAAACTTTGAGAAGCCATATCTTATCAGTCTCAAGGATCTGTGAGTTGTTCAGAACCTCTCACCCCATGAACATTATTTTGCCTCCTAAATACGATAATTTTCCAGGCTCGAGAGTTTCTAAGCATCTTCCTGGTGTCAGAAGACAAATGGGCTCATTTGCTGGCTGCCCTAAGGCCTCTTGATTGTCTTAACAGCTTCATTGGGCTTAATGGTGGCCTCACTGTATGTGTATCGTTGTTGATGAACGTTAAACTTATGTTGTTCGCCCATCTGAAGCTGAGGAGATTTTTGAGTGGGAAATGAACAACCCCACACCCCAAGGAGTCTGACCAGCATCGTTCTTTTCCCTCACCAGAAGGTGGTGGCTTGAACATTTACTCAGAGCTTGGAGAAAGCCCATGTTCTATTTCTTATAATTGCAAGCCTTGCTATTCTCCTCTTTCTTCTTTGAAATTCTATACAACTACCCTCCAGAACTCTGTTGTTAGGTAGCTTTGGTAGTTGTTGATTTGTCTTTTTCTTTTTTTTTTTTTAACACGTTCATTTATTGTGTTTATATGTGTGTGGGCATGCGTACGACATGGTGTGCGTGTGTAGGCCAGAGGACAACTTGCAGGAAGTCAGTTCTCTCTTTTTGCCGCGTGGGCCCCAGGGATTGAACTCAGGTCATGAGGTTTGGCAGCAAGCCCCTTTACCCACTGAGCCATCTCGCCAGCCCAGATGTTGGGCCGTTGCAAGATCCTTAGTTATTCAGAGAAAAACCAAGGATGCTCTTTCTTCCCTGAGTCAGGGTCAACAATGCCAGTGAGTAGAAAGAAGATTGGGATTCCTCAAACCTCCATGAGGATGTATTATCTATCATTAACCACGCTGACCGCCCATCCCCCACCCCCAGCTCTTCGCGTTGTTAGGGTAATTACTGTTAGCTGTTGTAAGGAATAGATCTGTCTCCGTAGCTTCACAGTCTGATGAGTCTTGGATGGCATTTCTGAGTGACATCCAAGTGGCTGTTTCCAAGACCAAGCCGTGCTTCTCCAAGAGACCCTGGCTGCTTCTGTCCTCGGCTTGTGTCATGCGGATTCTTTGCCTGTTGCTATGCCATCGTTGTTTCCATGGAAACTGCCCCAAGAGCTGGCAGGAACCTTTCAAAGGCCAGCCACCGGAAGCGGCTGGCATCTTCTTCAGCTGCATTCCAGTGGTCAGCGTGCGTGCAGGGGAAGTGGCCCCCGGGGAGTCCAGGAGAAGGAGAGGAAATGTCCAGCGGAGCTCAGAGCTTGGCTAGCTTCATTTCAACCATGCCGTGTTTTCTTCCTGCACAGTTTCTCTCTTAGGGCATCCTTACGTAAATGTCAGCTTCCGGGTTTAAAGTTTGTTTGTTTGTTTTGACATGTCCCTCTGACTTTCAGTTGTCTTAGAGTTCAGATCTTTTTAATTTCTCACACGCTCGCCTGTGTCATCACGCGGGTTTCTTGCCTCTCTTTTCTGTCATCCCATCGGCGCGTGTTCGGAGAGCAGTGGGGGTAGGGGAGGGCTGCTCACAGCATTAAGGATGAAAACAGCTTCTAACTCATCCTTTATGCAGATACTCTCAGCAGCAGGCAAACAGGAAGCAACTTTCTTAACTTGACAGACAGTGTCGCCTAGGAGTCGGAAGTAAACATTCTAGATAATGGGATTCAAGGTGAGGTTGGGTACCCTGGGTTTGCTGTTCAGGTTGGTGGCTAACCATGGTCCTAAGACAGGGCAGAGAAGAAGATAATTAGGATTGCTTGTCAGTTTTTTTTTTTTTTTTTTTCCTGGAGAGAGATTTCTCTCAAATGAACTTGTGTAAGATGGTTTGGGTTGGGCTGGCAGCCCTTTCTCTGGCCTTGGCTCAACCTCACATGCAACTCTGCTGAATGATTTGACAGCTGAAGTATACATTTCTCTCTCTCTCTCTCTCTCTCTCTCTCTCTCTCTCTCTCTCTCTTCTCTCTCTCTCCCTCCCTTCCTTGTCTCTTCCTCCTCCTCTTCTTCTTTCTCCTCTTCTTTTTCTTTTGCTAAAGCTGTGTGTACATATTTGCATGTCTTATTTAGGGTCTCTGTTGCTGTGAAGGGACACCATGACCACAGCAACTCTTAGGAAGGGAAACATTTAATTGGGGGTGGCTTACAGTTCAGAGGTTTTACTTCATTATCATCATGGCGGGAAGCACGGAGGCAGGCAGACATAGTGTTGGAGAGGTAACTGGGAGTTCTACATCTGGATTGGCAGGCAGCAGGAAGAATACATGAACCACTGGGCCTGGCTTGAGCTTCTGGAACCTCAAAGCCCTTCTCCAGTGACACACTTCCCCCAATAAGGCCACGTCTCCAAATAGTGCCATTCCTTGTGAGACTATGGGGATCATTTTCATTCAAACCACCAAAGTGTGTTTCTGTGTATTGGGTTGGGAAATGGGGTACATGTATATGTGGAGGTGCAGTACAGGTGTGTGTGTGTATGTGTTAGCATTCTGTCAAACTCTACCTCCATAGTTACCTGGCAACGGCCAGGTATGCTCCTCCCTACAGTTATAAAAGGGGCTGTCTGGCCCCTCCTCTTCCTCTCTTGCTCCTGTGACCCGTGTACCTGTAGGTTGTCTATGCCCCTTTCCTCCTTCCCTTCCCCCTCTCTCCACGTGGTCATGGCCGGCCTCTACTCCTCTCTCTCTGCTCTCCGTCTCCTCTTGCTCTCTTCCCTCCGCCTAAATAAACTTCCCCTCGTGGAACAGCTCCATTGTTGATATTTTCGTGCAGGAGGCAGCTTGGAACGGAAGACGCCAGACCAGAGGGTTCCACGAGGGGAATATTTATTTAGGAGGAGAGAAGAGAGCGAGAGGAGAGAGCAAGGCCGGCCATGACCACTTGGAGAGAGGGGAAAGGGAAGGGGAGATGGGAGCCTGCAGGCGCTCGGGTCATAGGGACAAGAGAGAGAGAGAGGAGGGCCAGACAGCCCCTTTTATAACTGTAGGGAGGGGCATACCTGGCCGTTGCCAGGTAACTATGGAGGTGGAATTTGACAGAATGTTAACAGTGTGTGTGTGTGTGTGTGTGTGTGTGTGTGTAGGCCCAAGGTTGATGTCAGAATCTAATCTCCCTCAGTTGGTCTTTTATATTATTCTTTGAGGCAGGGTCTCTCAATCAAACCCAGAGCTTGCTTATAGGTCTAGTCTGGCTAGCTAGCTTGCTCTGGGGCAATCCTGGTCTCCACTTTCCTATTCTCGAAGTACAGGTGGGCTGCTATGACCACTAGTGTGTACGTGGATTGTGTGGAACTGAACTCTGGTTGGCCTGGTTCACAGCAAGCCCCGCCCTGCACTCTGAGTGTAG
The DNA here is from genome assembly GCA_021653895.1 of Mastomys natalensis. NCBI lineage: Eukaryota > Metazoa > Chordata > Mammalia > Rodentia > Muridae > Mastomys > Mastomys natalensis. The sequence goes on from JAJTUV010000207.1 coordinate 307,942, forward strand.
TTTTAAGCCGTTCAGTTTTGAAGTGCTTCCTGCAGAGACACCTAACTGATATGGGTGGGTTACACCAGAAGCTGGGTGATATCCTATTTATTCAGGGGATTTAGGATTATAGAAGAAGACGAACTGAAGAAACTGATAGTCAATATATCACACTGAAGCGTTCATCTTTACCAAATTTGCACTTACCTAGGAAATCTCAGATAACTAGCTCAGAGATATCATTAGTGTATAACTTGACAGAAGCCAGGAATCCAGGATCTTCCTTCATGCGTGAGAAAGTTAAGGCCAAGAACAGTTAAATGACTGGCCCAGCATCTCACTGCTGATATGGAGCACAAGCCTGTAAAATGGGTACACACATGGCTACCACATAGAAACTAGGCATTCTGATGACCGAGCCAATATGGTTCAGTATTAAAGTTAAACACCACAAACTGTAAAAAGAAAGAGAGAGCCAGCTTGAATGGTTTCAGGTGCCAGAGAGCTGACCTGTAACTCTCATATGGTCCTGGAACTTGGACAGGCAGAATAGGGCTAGGAAATTTGGACATTGTGTTGTGATTTGGTGGAACGCCCCGGAGATACCAGTGACTCCATATTGTGGTAGGACTGAGTGACCCACTTCTACACGGTATGACACAGAAGTGACTACAGGGATGTGGTCCCCAAAGGCATTGCTCCTTCCCTTCAGCCATTGCTTCTGGGAGCTAGCTGCTGTGTCACGGGGCTGCCATAGCTCAGTGGGAAGACCTGAGTTTTCCTACCCACAGCCCCAGAGGAGCCCCCTAAGTCATGACATCTTGACTCAGGATGAAAGGCCTCAGAGAAGGTCTTTGAAATGTGGAAGTCATATCTGTTTTTTCAAATCTTCCACATTTAGGATAATGCATTGAGTAGCAATGAATTACTCATACGAAATATCTCAAAGATCAGCCCATAGCTCTTAGGTGAGGGAGACAGATATCATGTTGATAGAACTGTCACTGGCCAAAGTTCCCCCAGAGACACTTATGCCATCTGTGGCTGTAGCATCATGGTCTCTCACACAATGATGCCCTTGTATCTTCAGTGTGTGCATCTCAGCTTGATCCCTCAAGAGTTGATGGGATTGGAGAGATGATGGATCAGTGGTTAAGAGCACCGATTGCTCTGCCAGAGGACCCAGGTTCAGTTCCCAGCACCGCATGGCAGCTCACCACTCCCTGGAACTCCAGTTCTGGGCAATCTGATGCCATCGTATGGCTTCTGTGGGCCCTATACATGCACAGATAGAATCACAGGCAAAACACTTCGACATAAAAGCTGAGAACGTTCACTTGACCTTTAACTTCTCCCATGCGGCTGTTGTATGCCTGGGAGCCCAAAGCATTATGGGTATTTTCCTGCTTGCTTTCAACCCTTGCATGTCTAGGGCTGAGGGGTAGGCTGGGATGAGTGTAGCAGGGTCAGGATCCCTGAAGGCATCCCCTGAGAGGAAGGCTGTGAAGTTGTGAGGCGGAGGTGGAATTGGCCATGGAGACACCAGGATCCTGGTGATATCAGCAGTTTGAAACAGCCATGGGGGAAAGCTGCCTGTAATGGATTCTCTCGGCTAATGGAGCTCTTGGTAATGTAGCTCTTGGCTATCCCAATAGAGCGGCCCTGTGGGTTACAGGCAGCAAGTCCATGGGATGAGTCTGCTCAGGGTCCAGGAGCTCACTCTGAATGCCAAGAATAGAGTTTAACGATAACCCTCCTGCTTGGAGGATATTTCTAGTCCTGCTCAGTCTGATATCCCTCCCCACCTCTCCTTTCCTCTCTACTAGTGTGGGATGTTTCCTCTATGCTGTTGTATTTCGGGGTCTATAACATGGTTTTCTGATTTGCCCATTGTTGAGCATTTATCTTGCCTCTCAGAGATTTTTAAACTTGGACATTTTATACCAGTGGTTCTCAATCTTCCTAATGCTGCGACATTTGAATACCGTTCCTCATGTGACCCCTGACCATAAAATTACTTTCATTGCTACTTCATAACTGTAATGTTGTTACAGTTATGAATCATGATGTAAATATTTGTGTTTTCTGATGATCTTAGGCAACCCCTGTGAAAGGGTCATTCAGTCCCTCAAAGGGTTGGGAACCTTGCTTTATACAGTTTTAAGACTGTGTGTGTGTGTGGGGAGAGGGTTCTTGTTACACATGTGTTTTGTCAGCTTAACACAGGCTGGGGTCATTTGGGAGTGAGAGAACCTCAATTGAGAAAATACACCTATCAGATTGGCCTGTAGGCAACTCTTGGGATTTTTTTTTTTTTTTTTTTTTTGATTAATGATGGATGTTGGAGAGTCTAGTTCACTTGGGCAGTACTACCCCTGGGATTGTGGTCCTGAGTGCTATAAGAAAGCAGGCTGAGCAAACCATGAGGAACAAGCCAGTAAGCAGTACTCCTCTGTGGTCTGTGCTTCAGTTCCTACCTCCAGGTTCTTGCCTTGGCTTCCTCCTGTGATGGACTGTCAGTTGTAAGCCGTTTAAAACCTTTACATCTCAAGTTGCCTTAGGTCCAGGTGTTTTATCACAGCAATAGAAAGCTAACTAGGAGACTTGAAGTGGGTCAAAAGGAATTTCGTATTCTCTTGCAGACATGAGTATTTGGGGCAGGGATGGATCTAGTATGGTTCAATCAGAAGCATTACGTGTGAGGTCGTCATTTGACACAGCCTGGTTAACGTCGATTACCATCTTGATGGGAGTTTTTGTGTCTGTGAGGGTATACCCAGAGAGGATGAACTAAGAGGGGAAGGTGTACCCCGAATATAGATAGCACCTTTGCATAGGCTGAGAGACCAAATGGAATAAAGGGGTCAAAAGGAGAGAGAGTCTGCTAGCATGGCTGTGTCTCACTCTATTCCCAGGTCGCCTCAGTGTGATGGACCCTGCTCATCCACACACCTTCCTCGGTGATGGACACATCAGTTTCCACGAGGAGCAATGGAAGAGCTGTCATCCTGTGGGAAGTGTGGTTAGGATGAGAAGGAGCTAGCAAAGCCAGCTGTCAGAGTGGCAATTAAGCGGAGTTAATAAATTGGATTTTCAGGATATTACCAGAAACGAGGAGCGACTTAATCAGGAAGGGCGGATAATCCTTTGGAGTGGAGTCGGTCCACAGTAGATGCATGTGGATTTCCATGGGTTTCTAAGAGGTAGCCCTGCACTCTTTCCTCTTTTTTTTTTTTTTTTGCAGGACTGGGGGTCTAGCTTAGTGGATGGGGCCTGGACCATTTGTGCTGGGCTGTGTTCAGCAGCATCTGCACACAGCTTAGCGTCTATCTGTCTCTTGATGTGACCACCGGCTTGTTTTCCTAGTGGACTCCTTTGCTGTGCTCCTAGCACGGCTCCATGCTGCATAGACAGCTAATTTGCACCCATGTTGGAGTGTAGTTGCACACATTCAGATGAGCATTGTTGGAGAGGCTGTGCCTGTTACAACCCAAAGTGGAGGAAGGTGGCCATGTTGACCCTGTTCCACATTGCTGGGCCTCATGTGTTTGTCACATTCCCTAGGCCCTTTCCAAGCTGGTCTCTGAGATTCTATCACAGGGAAGGACTTGGGCCATGACTCTTGGAGCTAGGTACATTATGGGGGGGGGGAGATTGAGGCTACAGATGTTGAGTGGTGACTGGCCACTTGGGGTTCTGAGGGCTCCAGGACATTGCAAGGTGAACTAGACATTCAGTTCTTGCCCTCAGAAGCGTACAGTCAAGCTGAGGACAATTCTCACAGCCAGAGGCAAACCTCATGGCCAAGGACAAATCCACATGACCAAGGACAAATTCACATGGCCTGTACACTGGATTTCAGTACATCACTGGAGGAGGAGATAAATCTGATCAAGGGATACAGGTAGCTCTCTGGAGAGACTGGAAGGCACTTTGAGGGAGGAGATACCAAGGAACACTTTGCGTCCTGTGGCTGAGGGGTCCTATGACTTCTGTGAATGTCATCTGCTGTTATGGCTTGAATCTTACTATGTAGCCTGGCTGACCTAGAGCTCTCTGCGTAGACCAGGATGCTCTCAAACCTACAGAGATCCTCCTGCCTCTATTCCTCTCTTACTTAATAATGTCCCCTTTTTTTCTTTCATGCCCCTTTCTCCACTGTAGCTCACACGTGTGAGAGGTGTGGCCCATGTTTTTCAGTGCTTGGCTTTTCTGGTTTGCAGTGATGATAATCCACCCATTTATTTTCTTTGTAAACAAGGTTCTTAGAATGTCATCTGAGCTGGTAGGACCTGCCCTCTTCTCAGGGGACAGATCTGGGTCTCCTTACATGAGGTTCTTCTCAGAAACATAAAACACCACGGGCTTGTTGAGGAGGTGCTTCTGGGTGTGGCGGAGAGTTGGGAGGCTGCAGAAAGGCACTTAACAAACGCATCCTTCCTTTATGTCACCCACCGCACAGCAGTACGCCCTCCTGAGGTACATTGGTTTCGGCAGTAGGTTGGTTGTAAGTAGTAAGTAGTAGGTTGGCAGTAAGTTGGTTTCGGCGCAGTAGGTTGCGTGTCAGGAAGGACTGTGGGGAGAAGCCGCTGGCTTACCTTGAAATAGGAGAACTTCAGGAGAGCTTCCTTGGGTCTCAAAGTGACCTGATGCAATGGGACTGGGGATCTAGTCACTTTTCTACTGGAATTTGGGACTATTGTTTTCAAAGACGGATCTGCTCAGTAAAGGAAATACTAGGCTTGAAGGAGGGAGATTTGTCTGGTCCTTGGTCTCTTCCCCAGTTGCCAGCGGAAATGTAGCTAACAGCAAAGAAAGGCGGCACAGTTGAAATAATGTTCAAAGACGTATCACTGGGGTGTCACAGGACACGGCACCCCTGCCCCATGAGCCTTTGTCATTTAGCCTCATTAGCATAGCAGAGTCTATGGAAGCCCCCCCAAACTCCTTGGCTGGACCTGGAGCCTGTTGGAATGAGACTCTCTCTCCTGCTGTCAGGTGTCCTCATCTCCGCATCTCCCCGCTTGGCCTGAGTTCTCAGGGAGCTGACTCATGCACAGCGAGGACCCAGAGATGACCCCCACAGAAAAGTCAAGTTTTCAGTTTCTGTGCTGCTGTCCTGTGTACCAGTTGCTATTTGGGGAGATCTCTGGCCCATCAGGTGGGGTGGGAGGGTTCAAGTGAAGGGAAAAGGGCTCAAATGGGGGTGAGGGAGAAGGTACCTCTCTCTCTCTCTCTAAATTCTCACATATACTTTTACTCCTTCTGGATAGGATCTGGGGTCTGACAGCAGGTGCTGCCTATTGGCTTGGTCTGAGATGTTAGAGATGCCACATCTACATGTAGAGGGGCATGGGGACTTGGCCCTTATGTAACTGATGTCCACAATTTTCTCTATGGGAGGTTATAGCTATGTGACAGGGGCCTGATGCTGGAAGCAGGCGAAGCTCCTACCTTCTCTTCAGGTTCCTTGGGTTTCAGGCCTTAGCGTGATCTTACCAGGCTTCCTCTCACGGTCTACTGCCCCACACCCAGCCCCTCTTCCCTGTCTGTTGTTTTTACAAGGTGCTCTGTGTTTGTCCGCCCAGCTTTTCTCGAGGCTGGGGACAGCTTCAGTGGTTAGGTTCGGTTCTGTTATGGTGTGTGTATTTCAGCCCCACCTCCCTGATTGGTGCAGGGGCAATGCTCACAGTTCTCAGGCTGCCATTTAGCTCACCACGCTAGGCTCTGAGGTGCCTGATGAGAGGCAGCCATCCTCCAAGCCACTCTGGCTTCCCTCCTCTTCAAAGACCAGTTCATTGCTCAGCCTGGGCTGCTCTTTGTTGGCTGTGCTCCCAGGAGCCTGTTGTTCACCCTCTCTGGTCCCCTCTGCTGTTGCTCTGTGGGGAAACACTTGAGACAGACTTCTGAGTTGTTAGGTTGGAAATGTGTTTCACCTTATTTACATATCTTATCTATTTATATTCTCTTTCCCTCGCCCATTTCTCCCTCCCTCCATCCACCCCTCCTTCCCTCTCTCCCTTTCTCCCTCCAGTGTCTCACTATATAGTCCTGTCTAGCCTGGAACTCAGGAAGATCTACCTGCTTCTGCTTCCCAATGGCTGGATTAAAGGCGTGGTACCTAGCTGCTTCTTCTCCTCTTCCCTCCCCTCCTCTCCCCTCCCCTCCCCTCCCCCCTCCCCCTCCCCTCTCCCTCCCCTCCTCTCCCCTTCCCTCTCCCTCCCCTCCCCTCCCTTCCCCTCCCCTCCTCTCCTCTCTTTTCCTCTCTTCTTCGTCTTCCTCTCCCTTCTTCTCCTCCTTCTCTTCCTCTCCATCCTCTTCCTTCTCCTCCTCTTCTTCTTCTCCCCCCCCCCCCCCGAGCTATAGATGACATCAAGGCCTCATGAATGCTAGGCAAACACTTTACCACTGGACCACACCCCCAACCCCTACTTAGTTTTGACAAGGATATTCTTCAAATTTAAGAAGTTACAGGCCTCTGGTTTTTCGTGTCCTGGCACACTGTATGGTATGCCAGCAAGGACTTCACCCTGCTTTGGCAAGGCATGCAGGCTCTTTCTATACCATCTCCCACCCATCCTCTATCCTAAAGGACTCTTTAAAGTGCTTATTCTCAAATCTCTTTATTTATATGTATTTATGTGTGTATATCTGACACTTATGTGTGGGTACCCCCATAGCTCACAGGAGGGCTATGAATCCCTTGGAACTGGAGTTGTAGGAGGTTGTGAGTGGCCTGCACGGGTGTTGGGAACTGAACTTGGGTCCTCTGGAAGAATAGCTGGTGTTCTTAAATGCTGAACCATCTCTCTAGCCTTCCGGAGGATTTATAAGTAATATTGTTAGTTCTTTAACAAATTCATACACGGGAATGGGTATCATGCGTTCTAGTCACTCAACCCCCACTTACCTTCTCATACTTTCCTTCCACCCCCATCAACCGTATCCTTCCATCCCAGTCTCTTTCCAAGATTCATGACTTTTGGTTGTTGGCCCCATTTATTTTAACCAGGGCTGTCTGTGTGGCCATTGGATTGGGACTCCATTGAAGCCTGGTGGGGTCACCAGTGGGCACACAACTGAAACCAATGACTTCCTCTCCCTCATTTACCAGTTGCATGTTATTCAGTATGGAGCGATGGGTCCCACAGCCCCTCTTCCATTCCTGCTTTGCTACTAATGGCCCCTTCTTGTGCAGAGTGCTGTGTATTGCCCATAAGACGGTGTTTCACAGAACTTCTCACTATCCTATGACTTGTGAATCCTTCCCTTGCTACCTTTGACAGTTTCCTCAAGCCTTAGAAGGGATGGATTACGTGTGTCTTAATTAGGGCTGAGCATCCAGCTGTCACTCTCAGCATCCTGGGAAGCCTTGAGATACCGTAGCTTACCACAAAGAGTCCATTCTGATTAAGGCTGAGAGGTGTAATTTCCTATGGGTATAAATACATTTACACAGAAGATGTTTTTGATGCTATGACAATTTAGCTAAACTATAGAAATTAGTCCCCTCCATTCCTTCTTATGAGTGGATCTCAAATCCAGTGGGTGGTACCTATACCAGGATGACTGACAGATGCTCTGGTAAACAGAAGACCTGTGTATTTCTTAGCCAGGCTTTGCCAAAAATATGAAGAATTCTCTGTGGATCAAGAAATAGCCATTTTTAAAAATAAATATATTTGAACATATGAATACACTGTAGCTGTCTTCAGACACATCAGAACAGGGCATCAGATCCCATTACAGATGGTTGTGAGCCACCATGTGGTTTTTGGGAATTGAACTCAGGACCTCTGGAAGAGCAGTCAGTTCTCTTAACTACTGAGCCGTCTCTCCAGCCCCCAGAAATAACCATCTTAATTCTAATCTTTCATTCGCTAGATGAAAAAGAGCCCTGAAAATCTCTCATTAGGAGCTTGCCACCGTGACTCCTGACTCGGAGGCAGCAAAACCTCCTCATTAATAATTAAATACTTCCCACTCCCAGTGAAATATTTCTTTCCCAGTTGGAGATTTAAAAATGTATTGGTCAGGTTAGGCAGCCCATCCTACCAGAGTCCCAACTTCTGGGCACAGAAATGCAGTCCTCTTATGTGCTCAGAAAATCAAAGATGGGAAGATAATTCGGTGGTCGTGTGCTTGTGCAAGCATGGAGACCCGAATTCTAATCTCTGATACTCACATAAGAGGTTGGGTGTGGTCACACATGTGACTCCTGTAACCCCAGTATTGTGGGAGATGGAAAGAAGAGGCTGGCTGGGACTTGCTGGTTGCTAGTCTAAAGGCAATGTCAGTGGGAGATCCTGTGCCAGGGAGTAAAGATGAGGAATGATGGAGTCGGATGCTCAGTGTACTCCCCTGATCGTCACATGTGTCTACGGATGCGCATTACTCCCTGCCACACATGTGCATACCCCCGAAAGGCAATTGGGAGCTATCAGTACTTAAGGAAGCCCTCCCAGCCCTGCCTCCCGTGCTTGCTGCTTTTGCATGGTTATCCTATTGCTTCCCTGTTGTGGTTCCCCATGCTACAATGTGAGCTCCGAAAGGTCTTAGCCTCTTGTGCTAGACAATGCTCAGCCATCTCCATGGATGTGGAATGAATGAGTAAGCTTCAGGCCAGACCCCAGCCAAGACACTACAGTTTTAAAGTCTTCAGGAGAACTACAGGCGCCAGCAAGTCTCTAGCTTTGTGTCTGTCTTCTTGAGTGTGCTGACCTTGGTGTTCTGAGACACACTTAACTTCAAAGGTTCGGCTCCCATGAAAGCCCGCACGTCTCCAATCATGTCTTCTCATTCTGAGTGGAGCGAGAGTGGACTCCAGTCTCCTGCATCTTTTGTTAGGGTGAGCCTGCCAGCCTCCATCACAGAGAGCAGACACATTGTTGCACACTGGGCTGTGTTTTCAGTAGGATGGGCTTTCCACGTGCTACCTTGGAGGCTGAGATCTCAGTAGAGATTCGCTTCTTGAATGGAGGCCAGGCCAGAGTTGTACCCTTGAAACTGGCTTTTGTCTCAAACACATTCAAGGTCTTCTCGGCTCATGGCAGGTGTGCAGGGACAAGCTCCTGGTGACAAGAGTTCAGCTAGCTGCACGGGCCACCCCACAGCTACTTGGGCCCCTCATTAGCGTGGCCTGGCTTGGCTACCAGAGCAGATGGCACCTGCTGCTCTTTTGTTTCAGGGCAATTAGTGTTCTCTCTCCTCCGGGGCTCTGGTCTGGCTCTTACCCACATTCAGATCTCATCACAGCCTGCGTTCATTTGCCTTTCCTTGGGGACATGCACCGGTGGGCCAAAATGGATGAGGGGTGGGAATTGGGCCTGAGTCCCATGTAAGCCCTGGCCTCCTTCCCTGCAGCCATAGGGACATCTCATCAAATATGCACACAGACGCCTTCCCTGTCCCAGGACACCTCATTTTTAGACTCTGTAATTGGGTCTACAAGGGGTCTCAAGAAACAATGGAGAAAAAAAATATCCAGGTTGTTACTAGTGTATTTCCTTGTTATTTCCCATCCAAGTCTGGCACCTATTGGTACTGGGAACAAACGTTCTCCCAGTTGGACTATGGCAGGAGGGGAATGGGCCCCAATTCAAGAGTCTTCTAATAGACCATCAGCAAAGAGGAAGGAAGACAGGTCACATATATGAGGTCCTTTCCAATTGGGGTTGACTTAAGATCTGATTACGGCAGGGTGATGGACCAATAAGAATGATTTTGAGCCTCGTGGTGGTGGTGGTGGTGTCGTAGTGGTGATGGTGGCACATGACTTTAATCCTAGCACTGGGGAGGCAGAGGCAGGTGAAACTCTGTGTTCGAGGCCACCCAGGTCTACAGAGTAAGTTCTAGGACAGCCAGGGATACACAGAGAAATGCTGTCTTGAGAAACTGGAAAAAAAAAAAAAAGAATTTCCAGGCAGCTGTAAATTAGCAGAAGAGGCTAAATGAGAACTGGAATGGAGTTGCTGCTCTTAATTAATTGGTGGCAGGAGAATTCCTGTCTCTTGAGGGACGGCACCTCATGCAGGGAGATTTATCTGCTTTGGGATGAGAGGAGCTGGAGTGGCTTCCCATCGACTTTCTGCACAGACGATGTTTATTGAAAAGCCATCAGGTAGATGGAAGGTTAGCAGAACGGTGATCTGATTTCTGACCCAGGTGGCATTCAAAATGTCAACCTATTTTGAGACTTATCTCTGTTACAGCGTAAGGTTAATAAGGTTAGAAGTTCTAATTGGGCTTAGTTTAGAATATCACTGAATACAATCTCCCAGCCCTCGGTGATTTCACCTCTTCTGGGCAAGTTTTCTGCTAATGGGCTGCATCCCAGTCTTAAATACACAGACAAGGTCATGCTGGGTTACTCAGGCTGGCCTCCAACTTGTAGTCTTCCTGTCCCCATCTCTTGAGTAGCTGCTATTGGGTTTGCCTCCCTCTCTTGACTTTAAGTTATTTTCTTTGCTCTTTTGGAGCTGAAATAATTCTTGACTTAAAAGCTAATGGCCATTGTTTATGATGCCCCATAGAAGAGTTTCTTTTGCCGTCCTCCCTGTGAGTGAACCTGCGTGTAGGTACATATGCAGTTGTGTGCACGTGTGTGTGGAGGAGAGACGCCAGTGTCTGGTGTCTTCTCACATCGTTCTCCACCTTAATTTCTGGTGCAGGGTCTCTTACTGACTCTGGAGCTCACTGATTAGCTGAGATTAGCTGACCACTGAACTCCAGGGATCTCTTCCTGTCTCTGCCTCCCTAGTAGGAGGATTAGAGGCATGCACCACCATGTCTAGCTTTCTATATGAGAGCTTGGGGAACTGAACTCAGTTCCTTACACACTACAAGCCCTTTACCAACTTACCCCTCTTGCCAGCCCCAGGTCATTCTTAAGATTGAGTCAGAGCTCCCTGTATCTGTACCATGTGAGTGCTAGCAAATCCAAGAACTGAGGTGGCAGAGGGAGAAGATGTGACATCCACTCCTGCCCCTGATCCTTGACAGCTGAGGGAATGATGTAAGAAGCAGTAGTAGACCCTTGGGACAGGGACAACACCTCCTAAGTTTCCTGTTTTATGGTTTAGCGTATGAGGAAGGCCCCATATGGGGAAGTCGAAATCAGAAAATCTAATCTTACTAGCTTGAAGAACCTGAGACCCAGTTTGGGGGTGATTCACAACAAAATGAGTAAGGACTTCCAAAGTAGAGTGGGAAATCCCTCAGATTCCATAAATAATCTTTACCCAAGTTTATGGGTGATTCTGGAGCCATTGTATATTATGAAAACTCTGAGATGCTCACATAAACTGTGCAGCTAATAAAGAAGCCAAGGCCGGAATATACCCAAACGCAGAGCCTCTATGATATACCTATCCACTGTGTCTAGATCACAGCCTAGGATTATTTGATGTAAGGGTCAAAAAATGAGATGTATATGCCATAGGAAAAGCAAGCAGTGGGGGTGGCATGGATGAATCTTTGCTAGAGCACTTGCCCAGCATGCTTGAAGCCCTGGGTTCAAACCCAGTCCTAAAAAAGATATTAAAGTATAACAATCAATGAAAACTGATATAACGAGACTAAGATTACAAAGAAGGCAAAAATAATTATAAAAATCAAAGAAAATATGTCTTCTGCAGTTTAGATGTGGTGTGTACCCCTGGGGCTCAGATGTTGGGGTCGGCATTAGTTTTGGTCTCCTGAGTAGTAGTGAGGAGAAGTATTGGGGCCTTCAAGAGGTGGAGCTTAGAGGGAGGTCATAGGTCACTGGAGTACAATCCTCAGAAAAGATTGAATTGGTTCTCGTAGGACTCTGGTTAGTTTTCGCTAGAAGATAGCTACTTCTTCTTCTAGTACAAGCTTGACACCTTCTCATATGGTCACATGACCCCTCCCCCCCCACATATACTCCAACCCCACTGTCATGACACATTCCATGAGGTCATGACAAGATCAGATCACCAAGATCACATGATCTTGCATATTAGTCCTCTAAAGCATGAATCCTCTTTCCATGACCCTTTGCCATAGGAACAGAAAACAAACCACCCCAGTGGATAGAAATGATCAACCCAGTGGTAGCAAAGGAGAAGCTATCAAAGAGCGGGCAAAGTTAAAATTCTAGTACTGAACTTTAGGATAGCTGAAATGTTTTTTTTTTTTTTTTTCAACGGGTTTTCTGAGTAATCCAGTGTTGGAAAAGTAGGGTGGCTCGAAGAAACCTTAAGCTTAGGCTGTAGCGTGCGAATTTATCTGGATCTTCAAACAGATAGAAATAGTCAAAAACTAAAGTCCTGATAAAAAGATGAAAACTGAAGATGACGTCTCAGGGCCTTGTATGAGAACAGCAAGACTTCTATGTGAAATTGGAGTTGAAGGAGAGGAGGGGGAAAGGGGACTGAAAAAATATTATAGAAGTGATAGCTCAAACTTCCAACTTGGTGAAAAGTGTATGTATTTGCTGTTTGACCAGGCACAAGCACTTATTAACTGGTGAAAGGTTGAATACACACACACACACACACACACACACACACACACACACGAATACATGTGGGGAATGAGCGTATGTGAACATGTCATAATGGACCCTTTGCTTTGTGTGCTAACTGAAAACAATAATCATGAAAAAAAATACCTTCTGGTTTGGGGTATAGCTCAGTGGTAGAACTCCTGATTTGTTGGTGTGCAATAGGCCCTGAGTTCAGTCCTTAGCACCTCAAAATAACAAAACAGATGAAGGTATGAATGGGTGGGTGGGTTATAGATAGATGGATAAGCAGATGGATAGATGAACAGATGAATGGGTGGATAGTGAATGTATGAATGGATGGTAGACATGAATGGAGGTATGGGTAGAATGAATGAATGGCTGGATGGTAGGTAGGTGGATGGATGGATAAATGGATAAATGAATGAATGGGTGGTTGAGTAGACAAATGAATGGATGGATAAAGGATGAATGGATAAATGGGTGGTTGGATAGACAGTTTAACGGAGTGGGTGGATACATGGATGGATGCATTCACACATGAACAAGCTTCAGAGTAAAGATGCTTTGCCACTTCAGACTTTCCTAGAACAGAGGGAAAGACTTTTGCAGGAAAAATTCTAAATGAGTTTCCCATGCTGCTACGGAGTGTGTGTGTCTGTGTGTGTGTGTGTGTGTGTATGTGTGTAATGTGTGTGTGATGTATTGTGGTGGTGTGTGTGTGTGTGTGTGTGTGGTATGTGTGTAAGTCTCACTGGTGGCCAGATTGGCCTTAGGGAGTCAGGAACAGGGTTAAAGAAGTGTCCACGGAAGGGTCTTTAATAGCCAAGCTTGACATTTGGATCCCAGCTTATTTGGCCTTCAGTGTTTTGGAACAATCTTTTCTTGATTGAATACCTTAGTGGAGGCACTCGGGAAAGGCAGAAGATCCTAGCCCCACTCTTTGATATCTTAAACATTTTAGTTTGAATACATGGGTATTGTTGTATCTTCATACCTGTGCCATTACACTTTGTTCTTACCTATTCTCCTTCCCGATGCCCCCTCCAGGCCATCCCCACCTCCAGCTGCCAAACCCCATCCTTGAAACAGCACCAGTGAGCACGGATTCTGGCCTCGTGAGGTCTAGCCTTTTGTTTGAACTATGAACATCTCTCCTTAAATTCTCCTCTGGGCGAGTCTGAGCCTTTTCAGATCTCATATTCTCCGGGCAGTTCATCTTGGGCCTGACCTTTGTAGATCAGCCATGAAGGATCCTTGGTCATCTAATTGTTGCAGTTTCCTTGATGGACAGCTCAGTGCAGTCTTTCCTGCACGGAGTCACTCCCATGTCAGCAGGAAAAGCACCAGGGCTGGGAATAAATTACCATTGATTGCTTTTGTGGCTGCCATCTGTGCCCTAGTGGTCAGGGTAGCCTGAAGGGTGTTGGACTTACAGGTGCCCTCATGGCCACCAGGAAAGCCCCACAGGTACCCAGCATGCACAGGGTATGACCTCAGGACCCCATTCTCATTAGCAACAGCTGTCCCTTGGAGAGTCACCTAGACTGTTAAGTATCAGAAAAAAAAACCACACTTACAGAGGCTGCTCTTTGTTCAGCCACAGAGCAAGGAGCAGGCTTTACACAGGTTTCTGTTCCATGTAGAGGCGGGCATTCTCCCCTACCTCTGTCTCTCTGTCTCTCTGTCTCTCTGTCTTTCTCTCTCTGTCTCTGACTCTCTCTCTCTCTCTCTCTCTCTGTCTCTGCTCTCTTCTTCTCTCTCTCTCTCTCTCTCTCTCTCTCTCTCTCTCTCTCTCTCTCTCTGTCTCTGACTCTCTCTCTCTCTCTCTCTCTCTCTCTCTCCCTCAATTTCCCCCATCTGCTTATGTACCTGGTAGAGGCCTGGGGACACTATGATCCCTCAGTAGCTATGACAATCACACACAGGTGTTTGTAGCGTGTTTCCAGTGTAGCTCTGGAATTAAACATGGTGGATCTGGCAAGCTCTACCTATGGCTACATAACTGCATCTGCCAGGGCCTTACTGGGCATTGGGCATCAGGACTGCTGACTACTTCAATACTGAGCATACAGGAGAGTCACCCTTTCTTGCTGCCTCAGTAGACAGAGCCAGGTGATTGATCCTATTTGTCTATCAATGAGGGGAAAGTTAGCAATTTCTTCAGCCAGAGATCTGGGGTTCTAGATGCAGAAGAGACTACTCATGGGCACTATTCTTGTGGAAATGGCTGGCTCCTTCTGGTAGCCCACAAAGAGCCAGCTCGTGGTGGACTGAGATGTTTAGTGCATTGTGTGTGTACGTGTGTGCAGTGCACATGTATGTGTGTGCTCAGACACTTGTGTGCACATGGGTGTGGAGGTCAGAAGACATCCTTAGGCATTGTTCCTCAGGCACCATGTATGGTCTCTCATTGACCTGGGACTTGTTAAAGACTCTAGACCAATGAGCCCCAGGAATCCTTGTTTCTGTCTTCCCAGCACTGGGGTCACAGGTGTGTGTCACAGTGCCTGGCTTTCCACGTGGCCATGGGGGATCAAACCCAGACCCTCACACACACATGGCACGTCCTTTCCCAGCTTTGACGTCTCCCCTGTTCTTAGGGACTTTGTCTTTTAGAAACACACCCTTAGTCGGACAGTGGTGGCACACGCCTTTAATCCCAGCACTTGGGAGGCAGAGGCAGGCGGATTTCTGAGTTCGAGGCCAGCCTGGTCTACAGAGTGAGTTCCAGGACAGCCAGGGCTACACAGAGAAACCCTGTCTCGAAAAAACCAAAAAAAGAGAAAAAAAGAAGAAGAAGAAGAAGAAGAAGAAGAAGAAGAAGAAGAAGAAGAAGAAGCAGAGCACACCCTTTCCTTAGCACGGTGGTGAAAGCTGAGGTCAGTGAGAACAGAAGTCAGGTCCCCCGCTCAGCTCTCAGCTGAAGCCTTGAATGTTTCCTCTCTCTTTTTAGGAGAGCTAATGGGATTAGAGGCTCCATCTACCATGCCGGTATCCTCAGTCTGTCATGTTATCTCCCCTGTCAGTTAGCAGCCTGGGCTTACCTTTTTCTCTGAAGAGAATCTAAATAGAAATAGAATCCACTGGGAAGTCCACTGCTTTATATAACAATTTTTTCTGCCAGGTCAGTAGTAAAGAGGAACGTGGTGGAGGGCGGGAGAAGATATCACTCCAGGAAGTTGTTTTAGGAGCTGGGAGCTCGAGGACTCTGAGCCATCATTTCCTGGAAGGGTTTGGGATGTTGTCAGATACTGATGGAAGGAAAAAAAATAATTGTGGCAATTGTCTTAGCTGTCTCCGGGCTTGTCATGGTGATGCTGATAAAATCAAATAAGCTGGAAGTGAGGTGACTTGTTAGTGTGGGAAACGGCCCGGCTCTGGCAGCCGAGGAGGTGGAGGTGTCCAAAGTGCTTGCTCATTACCGGGATTGATTGTCTCCAGCGCTGGGAAAACGTTGGTAAGCAGAAACAATGTCTCAATGAGGGACCTAGCATCCCTCTCCCGAGCTGGGGCGGTAGGGTAGCCGCTGGCTGCCTGGCTGCTGCAGCTGATCCGGGAGGCAGATAGAGAATTTAGGGAGATAATTGTTCGTGAAAAATGGTTTTAAGTTTGAAACAAAAGCTGAACAAACCCGATAAGAGAGATAGTGACTTTATTTTTTAAAATAAAAAAATTAAGTAAGATACTTCTCCCTTTTCTTTCTTTACTTCTCCATCTCCTCCCTACTCCCTCCCTCTCCTTCATCTTCTCTGTCTTTGTCTTTCTGTCTCTCTGTCTCTCTGACTCCCTCCATCTTGTTTGTCTCTGTCTCCATCTCTCTGTCTGTCTCCATCTCTCTGTCTCTCTGCCTGTCTCCCTCATCCCCCAAGGCCTCCCTCTGCTGCCTTAGCTGCCCTGGAACTCAATTCTGTAGCACAGACTGATCTTAAACTCTTAGTAATCTTCTTGTCCCAGCCTTCCAAGTCTGGGATAACAAGCGTGAGCTATCTTAAACTACGCAGTTCAGTGGTTTTTAGCCTATTTGAAAATTTCTGGAACCATCACTGTTTACGATTTGGGGGGATTTTTATTGGACGAAGGGAAACTACCCATGAATTCCCATCCTCCACCTGGCCTGATATTTGGCAACCGCTCCCTTGCTTCTTGCCTGTGTGGATTTACCTGCTCTGGACACATCACACATGATCAGACTCAGGCCATGTGTGAACTGCCACAGAATGGCAGTTCAGGCCCATTCTGTAATGTGCATTCCTGTTCAGCCTTGCTCAGCAAACCATCCCTCCACTGTGAGCTCACGGTAGAGCTGTTTGTTCCCAGTGGCTGCGAACCTAGTCCCTTGGGACTCACTTAGCGTGTGTTCCTTGGAGGCCTGAAAAGTTGCCGGCTATTCATTGACTCATTGGTTTGTCTGATACACACTTAATAAACACTCAGTGTCTTGGGCACTGTTCTGGGGACACATTAGCAGGAAAACCAGGCCAAAACAAAACAAAACAAAACAAAAAAAACAAAAAAACAAAAAAAACACACCCTTGCTTTCGTGACACTTATGTGCCTTTGAGTATATATCCGATTATGACAATCGACACCATCAATAAGTAATAGTATGTCAGAAACAAAACCCACAGAGCAGCCAGATTCAGAGAAGGGCAAGAGAGCTGCAGAGACGAGGCTGGGTTGTAATGAGACCTCACCAAGCAGATGGCATTGAACAATGGCTGCTTCTTTTTACACAGTGACTTGTGCTCATGTTGATGCTTGGGACACATTTTTCCATGATTTTTATTTTGGGGTGGGGTGGGGAGAGGAGCTTAAAATAGAGTCACTCGTTTATTCAACAAATGTTTGTGGAGGGATGCTTGTCTCCCAGCTATATTTTAGGTCTCGGCTCAAATGTCATCTCCTCACCAAGGCCTTGCCTTCCAAACCCACCTCTGGTATTTCCTATTGTAATTCATCCCCTCTATTAAAAAGTTAAAGTGACAGCTGCACATTGTCATCTGTTGAATTTTTTAAAAAATTGAACAAAATTAGTTTCTGGAAGTTTCCCACGCGTGTGCAATGCGTCTTGATTATATCCATCCCTGACTGTACCTTTAGCTTTCCCTGTACCAGGGCTCTCTATCTCATTTCTTTCTGCTTTCCACTGGGGATGTGATGCTACCAGCCGCTTAGCGTTTCCTACGCTGACCTCTGCACGATGATGGACTGGAACCGGGAATCACGAGCTGGTTAAACCATTTCTCCCTCATTTTCCCAGCGTGTTTTCTTTCACAGAGAGGAAGGAGACCAGGAGTGTGGCTGACTTGACCGTTATCAGAGCGGTGGCAGGACAGTCCTTTGTCCTCAGCACGTGTGTGTGTGTTTGTGTGTGTGTGTGTGTGTGTGTGTGGTGTGTGTGAGAGAGAGAGAGAGAGAGAGAGAGAGAGAGAGAGAGAGAGAGAGGCTGAGGCAGCTGCCCATCCAGGCCCACACTGTGTTTGCTACAGGTCATCAGCAGGTCCCATCCTGGAGCACCTGGTTTGAGTCTGGCCCACTTTTATTTAGATTAATGTCCAGGAAAAAGGTCCCAAGATGTAGCAAATCTAAAGCCACAATCTGCGGCATCTCATTTCTAGAGAAATCTCATTTGGGGGACGTTGCCACCATCTCTGCTTGCGGGCTCAGAACTATTTAGATGTTGGTGGGGAGAAAAAAAGCCCATGTAAATGACAGGATGTCACCCCCTCCATTTTTATTTCCTCCCTCTTTCTCTGCTTTCTCCCTTCCCCCTGCCATTCGTACATCACCTCGGTCATCATTGCAAGTGATACAGGGACTCATGTCTGGATGTGGTCCTTAGTGGGTTGATCCTCCCAACGACTCCTTTTCTCATACATGTTTGAGCCGCAGAGCACCTCAACCCTATCTTGGGACTTAGGGATGGGGCTAGCCTGTACTACAGGGTGATGCTTCTCTTAGAGATGAGGCTTCAGGAAGAAAGTCCTTCTGCAAGGAGACCTGTGCTCCAGCTCGAGGTGCTCTGTGCCCAAGCCTTTTCAACACACACACTTCTGCACATTCCAGCCCCTGACACAAACATTCACACTCTTGCACATGCCCATGCACATCTATACCCACCCCAACATACACACACCTATATAAACCTACCCATACCTATACCCCCACCTCCCACGCCACATGCATATACACTCCCGAACATGCCCACTCACTCTCCCACAAGCCACACGTTGGTACTTCATGGCTACTTCTTAGTTGCTTATACCCACCTCTTGACTGGCACTTGGATGCCGGTTCCTCAGTAGCAGTCACCATTATTAAACTGAGACCCAATGAGCTCTTTTCTCAGTTTTTCAAAGCTTATCAAGAGTGGCTCGGGAGCAGGTAAAATTAATAGTTATGAGTCAATTTCCATATAAATGAACTTATTAGAAACTACCCCAGCTGCCTGACGTATAAGGTTTCTTTCTGGTTTGAGGGAAAATGCTTAAAAACAAAAAACCAAAACCCAAATAAAACCCTCACAGCTGTGACTCTGTCGTGACTACCTTTCCACCCAGTGTTGGTTGGGGGCAGCCTCTGCATCTGAATCAACTCATAGGTTGGGACAGTACATGATTTAGAGGGTGACTGTCATGTCTCACCTGACAGGACTGGCTTTTCTCCTTGCTCCCCTCAGAGCCCACACACAGTGTTAGCAAGGATGGCACATGGAGCCTCCTTCCTTGCACCATTTCTGGTTTCTCAAAGGTAGCCACCATTATTCATTGCTGAGAAAGAGCACCTTGGTGCTGAGAGAAAACGAAGGTTCCATCTTTCTGGGTAGCTTATCCCTTACAGGAGACCCATTGATAAATGTCATTCCACATCCAAATATCGAATGCCATCTTTGGAACCTTTTGAGACAGAAGGACAGCCTAGAATTGAGTGTTTCTCATGCCTTGTTTTATAGAAGTCATTTGTGTGGAGGAGCTGTCCATGGTAAGATTTCTTTTGGTGAAGCAGCCGGCAGTAAATTCTTTTTTCCCCAGTGTTTTCCTCACAGACGGAACACTGGGACACCAGATGCAGAGCTCACCAGGCTCCATGAGGCAGGACACAGGTCTTGAGTGCCTTTTAGTCCAAACAGACTGATCAGCAGAGAAGGTGCAAGCTGGCCTGGGGGACTCAGGTTATGAGAAGTTGGGGAATTAGCTTCCTTGCTGTCATCCTCCTGGGGTCCCAGTCAAGAGAGATGCAGGGAGTTAGCAAGAGACTCACAGGATGGATCCAATCACAGACCCATGCTGATGCCTTTTTATTCTTCTCTGTGTTTGGTAAGTGCATTGTAATAGCTAGCCTTTATTTTCCAAGAGCCCTCATGTGCAGGAGTGTGTATGTATGTGTGTGGGGGATGGGTAAGGGTGTGAGTGAGCAGGTGTGTTTGTGTTATGAATTAAGGCAGATAGGTGGTATTTCTGTATATTATATTTAATCTAATTTGAGGCCGATGGAAAGTCTAGTATAATCCTCCTGTCAGCCACAGTTTCTGTGATAAGCCATGTAACCTGTGTCATCCTTTCTAACCATTGATCTCATGTTGAGCCCATAAGCCCACAAAATCATCACCATTCTGTAAATCCTGCAGAGTCTGAGCTGGGGACTCATGAGTTACAGAGAAGCTATCTAGACAGAACATGTCTGTGCCTGCTTGACTGGAGGGGTGGGAGCCTGGATCAGAGAATTCTTGGCTTTCCCTGAGTGTGGTCTGATGGGTTCTGTGGGGGTGTGTGCAGGGCAGAGAGCTATGTGGGGCATGTCCAGAGAGGCTACAAACCTGGGTTCTTATACTTGTAGTGTGTGTGTGTGTGTGTGTACGTGGCACAAGGTAGGGTCCTCTAGGAAGGTGAAACCTCCTATTGAGAAAATGCCCCCATCAGATTGGCATGGACATTTTCTTGATTAATGGTTGATATGGGAGCACTGGATGGGTAGTCTTGGGGTGTATAACAATGCAGGCCAGGCAAGCCAGTAAGCAGTGTTCTTCCATGGCCCTCTGCTTCAGTTCCTGCCTCCAGGTTCCTGCGCTGACTTCCTTCTGTGATGGACTGTGAGCTGTCTGCTGAGATAACCCCAGCCCCCACCCCAAGTTGCTTTGTATAATGGTGCTTGTCACAGCGATAGAAAACAAACTAATACAGGCCCTTATGCAGGAAAGAGCATCTCTTCTTTAGGGGAGGGCGGCATACCCACTCTGAGTGCTGCCACCCATGGGTAGCCATGAGTCTCCACTCTCTCTAACTCCTCAGTAACAAAGAGAGCTGTGTCAGCTTACTGGGTGTGTTGTTTTCTGCAGAATCACGTGCTTTTACATTAAACCCTGCTGTACGTCTGTTTTCCAGGGCAAACGGCTCCTTCTATGAGATTCTGCAAGTGGACTTTGGAGTTGATAACAGCAGCGGCCTGGCTGGGGCCCAGCAGATCACCTGGCAGGTAGAATATCCCGTGGAAGACTCCATGAGCGAGCTCTTTGTCTCTGAGATCTTCATCAGCCAGACGACCTTTGTGGGCATCGTCCCTCTCACCATGGTAAGGACCCAGGGCTCATGCAGATGAGCCATGAAGGAACTTCCTTTGAGATTCTGTTTTGTTTGTTTTCCTCTTCATCTTTAGGGATGTGTGGGTGCCCCGAGTGTGTGCATATGTAGAGGCTCTGAGACTTATATCAGGAATCATCCTTTATTGCTCTTTTTTCATTGTATACAACGTGCTAGAGTCTTTCAGTTAAACAGAACTTGCCAATAATGTCCAGTCTCTTGAGCCAACCTGATCTGGGGATCCCGTCTCTGCCTTCTCCGGCTAGAATAACATGTGGGCCACCTTATCCATCAGGTATTTGCATGGGTTCTGGGATCCGAACTCCAGTTCACACACTTGTGTGGCAAGTGCTTTAACCATTGAACCATGCTTCAACTTCTCCTTTGAATAATTATATCACTCAAAAAACCCATGAAGTGCCTTTAAGCCCGTCATCCCTCGCACACTTGGTGTGCACTATTTGAACAAGGGAAATGTACTTAAGCAACATTTTATTTACCTGCTTTCCATAAGGGCTCCTGGGGAAGCCATTTAGGGTTTAGTGTATGAAGCTCTTTTCATTTGTGGTGTTGCCGAGTGGCTCCTGGGGACCTCTTGTCTTTTATCGTCTCCATCTGTGTTCATATCAGGTCCAAGTGCTACACTTTGGGAAGATGGTTTCATTGAAGTGTGTCATGACTGTGTGCTGGGGACAGAGGCTCTAGGTGCCCAGGAACTAGACCCTTGTCAGTTGGCCTGCTCTGAGAGTCCCCAGGTGGCCCTGAGGATTGGCAAAGTTTAGAATGCAGATGGACTGAAAGAACCTTGTTGGGAATTGACTGGCTGAAGCTGGACAGAGTCCCAGAGCCCATTAAACTGCCCACATGTCTGCCCCATTGGCCTGGCAGGGATGACATGTCTCCCTCGGAGCTTGTCTGGGACTCTGTTCATATTAGGCTCTTGAGCCACAGTTGAAAATGAGATCACGGGTAGAATTCCAGAGCCTCCAAAGCATGGTGAGGGTGGGTGCGCATTGGAACTGCTAAATATTTTTGGAACTTTCCTATACTGGACCCAAATTTGGTGGAATCCACATTCAGATATTCTGGGCCACCTGTGACTAGCTGTTGAACACGTGACCTCCGTGCTTCCCTCTCAGCTGCCAGTCAACTTGGTTTTGAAGATCAGTCTCATCATAGTGACCCACAGCTGGCTCAGTAGCAGCCACAGCTTGGCAGGATTTCACTTGTTAAGGGGCAACCCGAGTTCTGGTGTTGGGGGGGAAGCAGGGTTTTCCTGCAGCTTTCCCTGAGAGAGCTCATTCTCTCCAGCATCAACCTGCATGAGGCTGGCATGGTTGATCTTGTCTCAGGGCCCATGTGATTTGCTCCATGTATAATTGATAACACCCAATTCCCTACAAGCTCCAGAGCCTGGGGATGAGATGGTACTGGATGCTGAAGGAGTGCTCCTCACCGCCTACAAAGGCAGGTGCCAGTTCCGGGGGTCAGGGGAGCTGTGGAGTGACATATGCTTATCTGTCAGAAAGGTGGAACCAGGACAGGACACCAGGGTTGGCTAAGTACAGTCCTTGGACCAAATCCAGGCCCATGCCTCTTTTAGCAAATAAAGTATTGTGGGACCATGGGCCCACTTAGGATGAATCACCTGCGGCTACTTGGGTGCCGTGAGGAGGTTGTATACAAGCAGGCGGGAATGCATCTCTGGCTTGAGTTTAATTATAGCACCCCGTAATGAGTAGCAGTTGGACATGAATCCTGGGAATGTGGCTGCTAAGAGGCTTTGGGGGGAAATCTTGTCTCCTGCATCAAGGCTCATTCCCCAAGGGGGTCTGTACTGACATGATCCTACCCTCTTTGGCCTCTTTGAGAGAGGTTTCATATCCTCTCTCATGCTGGATAGGGATAGACTAGAACTGGGGGAGAAGGAGCTGGCTGCATACAAATGAGTGAAGGCAGGGAGGAGTAGACCAGTGCAGAGCTGTCCAGACAGTGGTCCTTTCTATAGCCTTTCTCTCATGGCCACGGCATGGTGGGACATCACACCTCCCATGTGGACAGATGTCATGCAGGTCATATGGGGTTTGTTTCTCTCCCTCGTATGTCTCTAGTGCCCCTCTCTAGAACATTTTGAGGCTCCTGCATCCCCTAGAGATGTCAGTTTATATCCCATGCATCCTGCTCCGCTGTGACTAGTCGCATCTCTCCATGTGGCTGAGTTCCACTCAGGGACACTTCCATGCTTTTGACTTTGCTTGCTATTGGCTGGAAAGTAGAACGATTGAATCTGTCATGTCTTGGTTCCCTTTGTAGGGCTCAGGAGGACTCCTGGTATGTGTGTGTGTGTGTGTGTGGGGGGGGCGAGGGATGGTTGAGCTTGCTCAATAAGAGTTTCCTAAGGATTTGCTGAGCTGTTCTAGGTGAAGTGTCTACACTCATTAATATTAATACTATTATTTACATCACTGTCAGCATGCTAATTATCATATACAAGGAGAGCTGATAACGTGCAAAAATAAACAGAAGTTGCACCTTAGGCTAAGAGGTAGTACTTCTCCTGGAGGTTTGGATATGAAATTTCACCACAGGCTCAGAGTGTGTGACCATTTGGACCTCAGCTGGTGGCGCTGTTTCAGGAGGCTATGGAGCCTTTAGGAGTGGTGCCTGGTGGAGGAAGTAGGTTGCTGGGAAGGGAGGGCCTTGAGGTTTATATCGCTGCCCTGCTTCCTGTCCCTCTGTGCTGAGGTGTGAGTATGGAGGTTTGCTCTTCTGCTACCACACAGTCTGGCCATGCTTCCCTACATTCTCTGCCATGATGGATTATATCCCTTCAAGCCATGAGCTGAAATGAGTCCCTCTCCCTTCAGCCCACTGTTACCAATTACTTTATTATAGCGATGGGTGAAGAGACTGTTATCAAAGGCCAATTGACTGTTGTGTGTGGGCTTTTTTCTGGGGAGACTCAACACACATGGTTCCTTACTCAAGATGGAGGACCCACAATAGACAAAAGCCATGTTTGCACCAAAGTCTAACATGGGGAACTGTTTTCTATGCCACGTACTAATATTCTTCCTTTCTGAAACCTCTTGGACCAGACCTACGTAGTCCACATTGTCTTCAACAATACTGTCCTCCATGCCCCTATCAGGCTGGCCCATTAGGCCCTGATTAAAGCATTCAACCATGTTTCTAGTCCAAACTTCCAAAGTCTTTCACATTTCTCCAACAAATAGCACAGTCAGGCCCATCACAGCAATGGCCAACTCCTGATACCAACTGTCTTACTGTTCTTTGCTGCAAAGAGACACCATGACTGAGGGAATTCTTCTAATAGAAAACATTTAGTTGTGGACTTGCTTATAGTTTCAGAGAATTCGCCTGTTATCGTTCTGGTGGAAAGCATGACAGCACGCAGGCAGTCATGGTGCTGGAGACGTAACTGAGAGCATTGCATCCTGGTCAGCAGTCAGACAGACAGAAGAGAGAGAGAGAGAGAGAGAGAGAGAGAGAGAGAGAGAGAGAGAGAAGAGAAGAGAGAAGAGACAGAGAGACAGAGAGAGAGACAGAGAGAGAGACAGAGAGAGACACAGAGAGAGAGACAGAGAGAGAGAGACAGAGAGACACAGAGAAAGAGACCAAAACACACACATACAGAGAGACAGAGAGAGACAGAGAGAAAGACAGAGAGAGACAGATAAAGAGAGACAGAAACAGACACACACACAGAAAGAGAGACAGATGAGGGGGGAGAGGGAGAGGGAGAAAGAAGAGACAGGGGGCCTACCATAGGCTTTAGAAATGCAAAGCCTACTCTCCAGTGACACACCACTTTCAACAAGGTCATACCTCCCTTAATCCCTTCCCAAACAGTTCCACTAACTCGACCAAGCATTCAACTATATGAGCCTGTGGAAGCCATTCTTATTCAAACCACAAGAGGAACCAATAAATGTATTGGGTTTACTATCAGGGAGTGGGTGAGGGGTTACTTATCAGAGCAGGGATAGTTCAAAAGCAGCCATGTCACTGAAACAAAGCTAGTGACCCCTGGAGAAAGCTACAACCCTAGAGCTCTCTGCAGGATTTGCAGCCAACTGGATAGTTCAGAGAGTCTCCCCTAAGCAGGTCAGTAGGCCAGAGTCTACTCTTCTTGTTAAGTGTTGACTACTTCTAAGTCTTGGGAAGGAGTCCTCCTGAATCTTTTACTTCCGGTTTTCCCAGACATGTGACGTTTCCTTGCTTCCTGAGTTTCATGAGCCTCCTGGACCTTCCTGGAGCATACAACACATAGGGATCCAGGCACAGCCACAGGATGGGTGGGAAAGAGTCATCGACTGTCAAGAAAAGTCCAGGAAGACTTGGGTGTGCAGTCTATATGGTCCTAAAAGGTGATTGATGTTGACTAGGAAGTCAGGAAGTCCTTCAAGACTGAGGATCAAGGTGTTTGGGGGAACATATCAGGAGCATGTGTGTGTGTGTGTGTGTGTGTGTGTGTGTGTGTGTGTGTGTGTGTGTGGGTCTGTGTATGTAAGTTCAGGGCTGCAGATTAGGTGTCATAGCTGCCATTTAAGCACAGGGAAGGCGAGGGTGACAAAAAAGGCAGCCAAGTTGGGCTCATCTGTATGCTATGATGTCAGACCTCTGGTTTAGTGTCATCATTTATTTGTCTAGTTTATTGGATCACAATAAATTTATCAAGTAGCACGTTTTATCAGAGTTTTGTTAGGTTTTGTGTTCTCCCCACTCATGGAAGGTTATTACTTTATAAAAGGGCCTGGAATAAGTCTCTTCTGTCCCTTTGCCTTTTAGCCTTTCTGTCATGGGAAGATTTTCTCTAGAGGACACAGCCACAAGGCACTAAGAAATAAAGAGACCAGACCTTCACAGATACTGATCCCAATAGTAGCCTGATCTCACCTTCAAGAAGTAGAATGAAATTTCTGCTCTTTATAAGGTGTCTAGCCTTAGGTATTTTGCTACAGCAGCACATATGAACCAAGACACCTGTAGTATGTTGGGGCTTATATTATGCCATGTTAAGGCAGAATTATCAATAGCTACTAAATATCAATTTATATAGCAGGATTGCTCTTGTCATCAAGATGATTAACAGATGCCTTCCCAATTCCAACCTTCATGGTAGCTTCTTTCTGTTTGTGCCTGTTTGGATCCCTGTGCAATGATGGATTCAGAGGCTCACTTGAGAGAGTTCAGTGATCATTTAGCCATGTCTGCCATAGGTGGAGTAGGAGTGGAGGTGATGCCTGCCATGTTCTAGTCTTTCCATCTTGTCAGTACATTGGGACATTGGAAGAAAGTCTTCCCACTGCCTGTCACCTAACTTCTTTGCTAACAGGACCCCAGCATAGTCTTTGCCCTTGCTTGGCCTAGCCACATCTATATGTCCATTAGCTAAGCAGGATCCCCCAAGCCCAGGGTAATATATGAATTAACCCAATTCATCAATGGGGTGTCATCCATTTGCTGGTGATTATTGTAGTGACTATCTTATGGTGTTGTTCTGGCTAAGAAACCCCCATGGGAAGTATGCTGAGGAACTGAGAAAAGGAAATATCCCCTGTTATCTTCTGGGTACAAGTCATGGATGTTATAACCTTCTGTCTATGGCACAGTGGTGTAAGGGATGAAACCACTGTCCCTTGAGAGGAACTGAAGATATTTTGGGATGGTAGAGCAGAAACAGAGAGCCTGGTGTCACCAGCTGCTGAGAACTGATCAAGGATCTCTCAGCCCCAGCTAACTTGACCTGGGGATTATAAATGGCCCAGTTTAAATTGGCCATAGGCTACAAACAAGGGCTTCTTTGTGGGCTCTTTCATGGTCCTATATCTTGTCCCTCAACCTAGTTCTTACCCTCCACACACAGGCACAGAGGAATAGAGCTCCCTCCTGTTGTTCCCAGGACTGAGCTGCATATCCATCTCTTAGTGCAGGGATGTAGGGAAGTGTTTCTGGCTTTGTCTGTGACAGGGTGAACAGCCAGTAGCATCTGCCACCCATGGGCTCTCGTGTTCAACCCTCTCAGAACCTTCTGAGAAGGTGTGTTATCCAGGGCTTTAATCCAGGCTTATTCAAGAGAGCTGCTGCCAAGGGTCTGTGATCCTGCATTGAATTAGATGCTGTGGATGCTTGTTGGTCGTGTTTCAGCCTTGGCTTCATGTTAGGAAAATATACAGCTTTACGGGTGTCACTGAGAGAACTGAGAAGAGACCTCAGATGGGGAATCAAGTGTGGGGCTGGTGCAATGGTATAGAGAAGTGATTTTACCAAGGGCAGTGGCTGTGACAATTACTCATTCATTTGTCATCCATCTGTCTGTCCATCCATCGATCCATCCATCCATTCATCTATTCATCAATCCATCCATTTGTATGTCTATCCATCTGTATATCTGTTATCTGTCTGTCTCCATCCATCCATCCATCCATCCATCCATCCATTCATCTGTCTGTCCATCCATCTGTCCATCTGTCCATCCATCTATCCACCCATCCACTCCTTCACTCCTATTGATCCTTTCATTAATACATCTATTCATGTATTCATCCATTCATCCATCCCTCTATCAATCCATCAGTTGATTAATATATTCATCCCGACATTGGACCATCTGTATCTCCATCAATTCATTCTTCTCTACATAGATGCAGTCATGTTATTTGTTGATCCATCCAACCACATATCCTTCCATCTGTCCATTGACCTACCTCCATTCATCTATCCATCTATTCATTTATCCACTGATCTATCATTCTCCATTTATCTTTCCATAAATGCACCCATTGATACATCTCTCCTTCTATTGAACTATTATCCATCCCTCCATTGATTCATCTGAATGTGTCCATTGATCCATCCATCTACCTATTCACTGTCTATCTATTTATAGACCAATCCATCTATTGATCTTTCCATCAACCCATTCATTTATCCATCTTTCCATCCATTCATTGGTCCATCATTTATCCCTTAATCAGTCGATTGACCCATCCACTCATTCACTCACCTCCATGTAGCAAACACTTGTACAGCATACACTGTGCACTAAATCTATTGCTCTCTGATAAATCGAGAGAAAATGGAGCAGGTGAGGATTTTGAGTTGGATTCAGTAGGCCTTTTAGACCATTTTATCTAATGTCTTCTCATCCAGAAGATCAGCACAGTTGGTCCCAAGCTGCAGAAGTCTCCCCAGGGGTCACACACAGAGGCCCACAGCCTTAGACGCTGACACCACCTTCTTTAGTAATTATTGCTTTCTGCTGCCTCCATGAGTCAGAAATGCTAACAAATGTGCCCATTTCTCTTTTTGCCTTTTCTTTTAAACCTTTCTGAATGTACATGCTTCCCCCTTCCTCTTCCACACTGTTCTGTTCCCCCTTTTGGGTTTTCTGTCCAGCTACTGAGCTTTGAGCATAGAGATTTGTTCCTGTGGGTGGCTTGGAGTTCAAGACAGCATCCCACCATTCAACTCCAGTCCTTAAAACTAAAAAGCCTCAGTTCTGCACATGTAGATAAAAAACACATTATCTTTCAAAAAGGTTGGAATAAAAAAAAATGAACACACTCAAGTTTCTAGGCAACTGGAACCACGGGCTGAGCACAGGCTGTGAGGCGATAATCAGCCCCCCTTTCAGTCACGCTGGCTGAATCCTTCCAACACGGCCTGGGCACAAATGCCTCTTTATTTCCAAAGGCGTTTGGGTGCTGGCAGTGCCAAGCACTGTCCCAGAGGATGGTGATGAATAAGGCAGGCAGGGTCCAGGCTCCTCAGCCTGACAGTCTACAGATTCACATAGCCCTTCATTTCAGAAGTGAGGAATGCCCAGGAGACTCCGATGAGCAAGAAAGAGACTGGGGACAGGCTGGGCAGCACTGGAGTGACAGGAAAGGGTCCTCCTAAGGACTTAGCATTTGCTCTGAGAACTAGATGAAAAAGAAAGAGCCAGCCATAGCAAGCTGTGGAGGAAGAACCTTCTAGGCAGAGGGAACAGTACATGTCTTCAGGCAGAATTTAAGTAGGACAAAGAAGGCTAGTCAGCTTCAGTGCAGAGGGCAGCCAGAGAGGGTTAGGGACTGAGAGGCCATAAAAGAAAGGCAGGAAAGGAGCTTTGGGTGTTGGTTGACATTGGCTCCCGGCTCGGGGGCTTCTTTTTCTTAGTTTCCTCCTGCTGCTGTGACCAATGACCTCCAGTAGAGTGGCTTTCACAATACAAACTGACCTTGTGGCTCTGGAAGTCAGATCCTTACATAATAAGATCAAAGTATTGGCAGGGCTAAGTGCTTTCTGGGAGTTTTTTTGAGGGGTGGGGGTGTGCTTTCTGGCTCACAGAGATTCCCAGCATTCCCTTGGTTGTGGCCCTGTTTCACTAACAGTATCCTTTCTATGCCATTTCTGAGACTGATCCTCCCGTGTCTCTCCTATGAGGACCCCTTGCTCAAATCCATGCCACCTGAATGATCTGAGGTCAACTGCTTACCTCTGCAACCTGATTTAGTCACATCATCAAAGATTTCTTCTGCATGTCCCAAGATTACGGCATAGGCATCTTTGAAGGAGAAAAATATTTTATTCTTTCAACTTCAGTGGCTTTGGACTATCACCCACTTAACAACCTGCAGGAGTCAGAGGTTGTAACAATCATGCTCTGAACCTGGGGTTTAGATCTGCCACAGCCCAGTTCACACCATCACTGACTGCAGGGAATGAGGTTCTGGGTACCAAGTCTTATAGGCTCCCATGACTTACCCTGGACTCGGCTGCAAATCAGCCCGACAGTGAGTGGTGTGGGCTGTACTCTGCTTACCATACAGTGGTATGGACTGCACTCTGCCTACCAAGAAAACAGCAGCCCACATTGTCCTTTGTGACTCACCTTTCTGGAACCATGACATCCTAAGCCTTATTAGATATTCTGCACGTTTCTTTCCTTAAACCGAGTCTGTCTGAGACACTGCATGAGACCACGCCCACTGCTGGCAGTTGGTGCCTCAAATGAGCTGCAGGCAGGTCTGTCTTCTAGGTTCTCCTAAATCAGGCAGAACAGAGGATCTCTGCACATGGTAGCATACAGTGGCAGCCCCTGTCACACCCACACTCTCTCACCTGATTGATCCAAGAATCTCGAAGCTGAAATGAGCAGTTTTTAGTTGTCAGGGACAGTGTGTGTCCAGCGAATGCCCTTTAAAAGTGGCTGCAAACAAGTCACATGCTTACAAATGCTGCGTTCCACATATGCATGGCAGAGTTAGTGCCACCCATACAGCATAGCCACAGCAGGACATTGTCCCAGGGCATGGTACCAATGAGATTCGGAAGTGTCCCTCTCCTACCATAGAGGCTCCACAACTAGGCTTAGGTGTCACTCCTTCCTGGCATACATTAAATATACAATGCTCCAAGAGGATTGCTTTGGGGAGGGTAAATGCTGCCCAGTGGAAACAATGGTGAGAGTCCATCATGATGTTTGGTGGAGTCCCCTGTGTCTTCCTGAGAAAGGGGTTGCCAGGGTGTAATTCCTGAAGGTAAAAAGAGTGAGAGAAAAAAACCAAAAAACAAAAAACCGGAGCTAGCTAAGCAAGCTCAGGAGACAAGCCAGGTTGTCAGTCAGAGGCACAAAACGGCAGAATCCAGGCACTTCGATGGCAGAGACACGACAAGACAAATCTTTAAAGGCTCTGTCAATATCATTAATATTTATGGCCCATCCCGTAGACACAGCCACCGAGCTGTACATCCTTCAAAGTCTTCTGCTCTGGAATTGTTCGGCTTATTTTTTTGGGGGGTGAAGGGTCCTGAGTGATGAAAGCTAGAGCGATTATGTGCAGGATCACATCCCAGTCTCACGCCCTCCCTCCTCCCTAAAAAGCAGCAAACGAATCAGCAAACTGTGTTTTGAGACAACGATTTTCTCGTGAAACAAACAAACAAAAAAAAGCCTTTGGCTGTTGACAGGTCAGTGGGGTTGTTGATTACAGCTTGAGCTGTGAATAGGTAATTTTTCCTGTGAGAGCTTGGCTTCCCCAGGCCTGATAGTCCTGTTGAGAAACAGCCCAGGGATGTTCACCAGCAATGGCTTTGCCAGACTCTGCACTGGTCCGGGACGGGAGGACATGCTCCCAGCAGTGGGAGTGTGTGAAGATGTGTGCTGGGGCTGGTGAGATGGCTCAGTGAGTGCCGTGTTCACTGTGCAAGTGTGAGGGCCTGGGTTCAGATCTCCTAATGAACCTAGATGGCTGGATGTGGCAGTGCACAACGCTATAATCCTAAAATGGAGGAAGTAGAGAGGGGGGGGGAAATCCGTGGAGCTCACTGGCCAGAGAGCCTAGCAGAATGTGTGAGCCCCAGGTTTAGTGAGATATGCTCTCTCAAAAAAATGTACAGAGCAACACTAAAGTGTTGTAAAGTATAGAAGAAGACACTAGACAAAGTGTCTGGCTTTTATATGCACTTGTGGGTACCAGCACATCGCATGCACACATGTATGCACACATCTCTAGCCACCTCAGTTCAAATAAGACCTTGCTTTTCCCATAAGCCACAATTTGCCTCTTTATCCTATCTGTGGAAAGGGTTATGGAAATCCCCCTGGTACCTTAAGATGTCGGTAGAAGGAAGCCAAAGATGCTTAGTGTTCACCACATACATCTCCAGTCAGGGTCCAAAGTCATCTCTTTATTTAATTAAAAATATTATGCATGAAGATGTTTTGTCTGCTTGCACATCTGTGCGCCACTTCTGTGCCCGATGCTTGAGGAGACCAGAAGAGGGCATCAGAACCCCAGGAACTGGAGTTACAGGTAGTGAGCCACTGAGTGGGTGCTGGGAATCGAACTCAGGACCTATGAAAGAGCAGCCAGCCAGTGTTCTTAACCACCAAGCCATCTCTCCGGCCCCTTGCTCCTTGCTTTCTGCTTAAAGCAATTAAGCAAGGTGGTTAAATTAGAAGTATTTGATAACAGGTGGTGTGGCCACTGACCAACTGGAAGATACGCAGCTTGTAGAGTTATTGAATCTTCCCTCAGCCCAGGGTATATGTCAGCCCTGAAGGGATCAACCAGCAAGGAGATGCTCCAAGACGTAATGTTTGCCTCACCCACCGAGGAACCCAGCAAACCACTTTCTAAATAGTTTAATTCCACCAGTGGTCTGGCTGATATTTTTTTCCCATGTGGCTTTTATTTTTTCTTCCTAAGGAGAGACTTACAAGTGACAGCCCCCAGAGTCCCCACCAGGTGGTGCTAGCAGATCAAGTTGTATCCACAGGTGGCTACCTTACTCCGGTCTCGCACCAGTCTCTCCAGTGACCTGAATTCTCAGGAGCCTTTCCCAGGATCCAGGTCCCCAACCATGGCAGAGGAAGTTTTTGTTCTTCTCACCAGGGCTCAGCACAGTCCTGGCTACCAGCTCCCGGGTGCTTAGATAACTGTTTCTTCCTTGGCCAATATCCCTGCCCTGTGCAACGGCCCAACCCCTCCAAGCCTTTGCTGCTCTTATTCCAAACACTGTGTGCTTATAAAAATAATGAAAAGCAAACAAAATAGGGGAAAACCAAGCCACAGCATGTCTAATGTGATCACCAATCTATTTTGGATGGACACTATGGATTTAGTCCAGGTTCACACCGTGCAGGGACATGGCTCCCTGACGGATGACAAGTGAGCAGGTGCCGTACTTGTTCAAGAGTTAAGTTCTCCATTTATTTATATTTAAAAAAAGGTGAAGGAATCGAGTGTGAAATGTCTAACCCCCTCGCCTGCACATGTGCCTATGCAAATGCAAAACAAACAAACAAACCAACAAACAAATAAGTAAAATTATGATAAAAACCATTAATCAGCACAAGCAATGTTGGGCTTAAAGAAAAAAAATTCTTGCCGTGATAAAGGGGGTGGGGAAAGTTTATGGTTAGAAACAGATTAATGACTGGGGCCAATAGCTTAATTTTACTATTATCAATGGTGTTAGGGTGATTATGGCTATCTCCACTCTGGCTGTCACTGTTTAGTCTGTGTGTGTATGTGTGCCTGTGAGTGTGTATGTGTGCATGCGTGTATGTGAAGGCAGAACACACTTCAATTGTGCCATTTTTATGCATGTACACAGTGTGTCTTGAATGTATCCACCATTACTCCCCACTCCAATTCTCCCTGAGACCCCTGATGCATCTTATCTCGAACTGTATGTCCTCCTTATCTACTTTTAACCAACTGGGTCCATCCTTCCAGCCCCTTGGTAGTGTTTACCGTTAGCTTAGAAACCGAATGTCCAACATATTAGCCACTAACTACCTGTGATGGTTTCAATTAAAATTAATACAAAACATAGCTGGGTGGTAGTAACACATGCCTTTAATGCCTTTAATCCCAGCACTTGGGAGGCAGAGGCAGGTAGATCTCCGTGAGTTTGAGGCCAGCCTGGTCTACAGAGTGAGTTCCAGGACAGCCAGGGCTACACAGAGAAACCCTGTCTCAAAAAAAAAAAAAAAAAAAAACCCTCCAAAACAAACAAACAAAAATGAATACAAAACAAAAATGTTCATACTGACCACATCTGAGGTGCTTAGTGAACACATGGGACTTGTTTTTCTGTCTTCAGTGCAGGTCTAGAACATTCCACTGTGGAGAGAGTTTAGCTAGTCAGAATTCTGACCGTGTGGGTGAATTACACCTTTAATCTCATTGCACTTCATTCTGCTTAGCTAATTTATTAGTTTCATAGATAACTAATAAAATATTGAAATGACTATTATATAATTTATGTATGTGTATTTACCCTGTCAGGTTTGATTACACTCACGCTCTTTTGTAGAACTCTGAGATGAATGCATTATTCAGTGGATTAGCCACTTCCCTTCTCACTGTAACAAAATACCTGACAGAAGCAATTTAAGGAAGGAAGACTTTGTTCTGGCTCACGGTTTGAGGCCATCATCCACCAGGGTAGGGAAGGCATGGTGGCAGGATGGTGAGGCACATGGTCACGTGGTATTGGTGATCAGGAAGCAGAGAGAGATGAATGAGGAGCCTAGCTCACCGTCTCCTTTCTATACCATCCAGGACCTCAGCCCATGGGACAGTGCTGCCCACAGTCAGAGTGGATCTTTCGATGTCAGTTAACACAGTCTAGAAACTCTCATAGACATGCCTAGAGGCTTGTTTCTATGGTGATTCTAGATCAAGCCAAGTTGACAGTCAATCTTAGCCATTGCAGCCTGGTTCTGCATCATGTCCCGCTTACTTTACCTGGTTTGGCAGGACCTGGCCTCTGGTCACTAACTCTCTTTCTCGTTGAGACCTCTCTTCTTTCTCTTTCTGTTTCCTCTCATTTTAATGAGATCTTGGGGGAGGAGAATTAGGTGCTCTGTCCACAAGTGTTGAACCTTACAAACTTGATGGGTTGTGAATAGCTGGTACTCAGCCCTTCCTTCCCAGGCTGTGACCTGGGGTCTGTGTGCATCAGTGGGCTGGGGCCATTGATGGGTGGACAATCCTTTATTTCTGGCATCATGGATGAGCCCAAAGCCCAGAGATGGAAGGAATAGAATTCTACTTTTCTAAAGTTTTTCTTTAACAGGATAGGAAGGGTTTCTATTCCAGGGCTAAAGACTAAGCCTAAAACTCTGGCCAGCATCCTTGGGTGGAGTGATGTGGCTCTGGGTCTCAGAATAGAGCTTGAGAAGCTGCTGGATCCTTCTCTAAGACAGAAAAGGAGCTAGAACATTTAGAGAAGGCTGAGAAAGGCACCACCACCCCTGTGGATTCTGTTCATTCCAAACGGGCTTGTCTGTCTTTTCCATTTCATTCAGAGCCACTATGACTGGGAAAAATGTTGCTTTGGCTGGTGACAGTTACAAGGTCCCTTCCTGAGAGAGAAGCTGTGTGTGGAGAGATGGACCACAGGTGGGGTTTTCATCACCACCCCCCACGCCAACTAGACAGTGACTGTCCAGGAACAAGAAACCTACAGGGTCAGACAATATAGTCTACTTCTCTAGCTGAGGGTTGTGTTTTTACCTTGAGATTTTATATCCATACAAGTATTCCTTGCAAGTGCCTTTGGGGTCCCTGTTTTGGAAGACAGCGTGGTAAAACCAGGATGGCTTCCCAGGGAGGGCTTGTGTCTAGAAATGAAAGAGACTAGCTGTTTCCATACACTAAATGCCAGTGTAACCTGATGCCATTGTGCCTCTTCATCCTGCTGTGGATGAAGGATGCAGAGGCCCAGATCCATCTACCGTGTGGCATTGCTGAGTCAGCAAGATGGCAACAGCCATGGTAACCGTGTGGGTTCCAGTCAGAGCAAAGCAGGAAACTATGCATGAGGAGGTGCTGTCTCCAAGGAGCTGTCAATTTCCCAGTGCATAGAGTCAGGAATATGCCCTGGAGTCCAGTAGGCTGGTAGGTCCTGGGAGCTCTACTGGTGACCATCTTGTCTCTTAGAAACCAACTGAGGATGGTACCATGGACAGAGGCTTCCAGCTGTCTGCAAGGCCCCAAGCTGTGCTGTGAACACTTACTCATCCTGACCATTCAGTCTCTCTGGGAACCAGGCTGTTGTGGATGAATGAAGACTTCATGTCAGAGGAGAGAGAGTGTGGGAGCAGGGGACTGTCCACCTCCCTCTCTGTCTGAAGTGAGTGCTGATATTCCTGAGCCCCACCCACTTCACTCTGGGTTATCAGAGCCTCCAGATTTCAACGGCAAGATGGACTTGTTATGTTTTTAATTGTCTCAAGTTTAAAAAGATAACTTTCTTAGGTTCCGGTTGGCTGATCCTCCTCTAACACAGCGTACATAGTCGGATGCCAGTCAAGTTCAAGTTCAGCACACTTGCTCTGTGATGTTGTCCATTGAGCGATGTGTCTCTTCTGCAGTGTGTGGAGGGAGCAGTGGTCCCCACTTCTCACTGTGGAACAAGGATTAAGTAAGTTAATGTACATCAGTGCTGAGAACATCACTCAGAATGCAGATGATATCCTATCTATCTATCTATCTTCTTCTCTTCTATCTGTCTTATCTATATCTATCTATCATCATCTATATCATCTATATCTATCCATCATCCAATCTATCTATCAACATTTATGTATCTATCAATATCATTTATGCAACTATCATCTATCTATCTATCTATCTATCTATCTATCATCCATCCATCATCTTATCCATTTATCATTACATACCTATATCTATCCATCATCAATCTATCATTTATTATCTATAAATATCATTTATGCATCATCTATCATCCATCTATCTATTATCTATCTATCTATCTTTGTATCTATTATCTATCATCCATCCATAACATATCCATTTATTATTTACATACATATATCTATCCATCATCAATCTATCATTTATTATTATCAAATTCATTTATGCATTCTCATCCATCTATCATTTCTATCTATCTATCTATCTATCTATCCATTATCATCATTTATTTACATACATTTATCTATCTATCATATCAATCTATCATTTTTATCTATTCTATCTATACATTCTACTTATCATCATCTATGTCATATCTATATTATGTATGCATCTATTATCTATCTATCCATCCATATCATATCCATTATCTATTTACATACATAAATCTATCATCATCAATCTATCATTGTATGTATTTATCAAATCATTTATGCATCTCTCTATCATCTATCTATGTCCATCTTGATCCAATATACTATATCTATCTCCATGTATCATCCATTTATTTACATGACAGTTTTCTGAGTTCTACACTCATCTATCCATTCTTTTTTTTATAGTTATTACTATCATCTATGATGTTGGTTGTAGTATTATGTATGTATGCTATGTTATCTATCATCTAGAATCAATAGTAACCTAGTTATCTATAATACATATATGAGAACTTATAGCACTACATGGCATATCATTGTACTTATGTATGTCGTTTTTCTCCATATAGTTGTCTATGTCAGCTTGTACAATGATCACTGGAATAACCTTCCTGTAAGAAGGCTATACTAGCATGGAAGCAAATGGA
This sequence comes from Mastomys natalensis, assembly GCA_021653895.1. Lineage (NCBI taxonomy): Eukaryota > Metazoa > Chordata > Mammalia > Rodentia > Muridae > Mastomys > Mastomys natalensis. The sequence continues at coordinate 345,034 of JAJTUV010000207.1, forward strand.
TAGTGGCCCCCAAAGTCCACAGCCTCAATCCTGGATTCCATGCAGAATTGTATTATTATTTGGTAACAAATATTGAATCTCTAGGTGAGTTAGGGTGTGTGCAGTTATCCTGAGAGATCAATAGGAACACAAGTATCCTTTAACATATAGTGTAAGAAATGTAATTATTAAGAGGGTACATGTGTGCATATGTGTGTGTATGTTTAAAAAAGTATTCAAGCATTGAGCACTGAGTAGGTTCTGTAAGGGTGTTACAGCAGAAAATATTGCAGAAAGTGCATCTATCCAAAACTCCAATACTACAAAAGATTCCAAGTGGCAGAAAGGTAAATTAAAGTCCCCTTCTGTCTTTGCTTCATATTTCTGAGGGCTTTGGAGGTCTTGTTGGTCCATGACCTATTCCTTTGGTTGTGGGATCCTGTTGCAAAGAGAAATGAGGGACAGTGGCAGGAAGGATGGTTGCACACATCTCTGGCTGTTTCCATGCAATGAGACTGAGAGGCAAGGAGAGGTGGGAAGCTCTGCTGGCTTCTTCCTGGATGGAGAAGTGTCTGGGCCACTTGTCCTGGTCGTTTTGAGCAGAGATATCTAGGAGGCCAAATGCCAGAGAGACATCAGAGGGCAGTGTTCAAGGACAGTGGTCGGGAGTGGTCTTGGGTTAGGTCAACTTGGGTTCAAACCCCTGCCTTCCTAAGTCTTAGCTGTGTGCCTTGGGAAGGTCTCCGACTATCTCTGAGCTCCAGTGTCCCCACTCACTTTAGAGACCTTCTGCATAGGTGACACAACGTTAACCTAGTTCATTTTAGCTTCTAGCAGCCATGTCTCAATACAGAAAGTTCACAGACTATATTCAACTTCAGTCAAAGCATGAAAATCCCTGATTGGGGAGGGGGTGGTCATCTTCCAAGGGAAACTGAGGTATGAGAATGGTGACTTTTCTCAACTCATTTATATTGTTCTTGCTTTGGTTCTGAAAATATGTATTCATGGTTCATAGCCAGGTGGGGGCTGAGCTGACTTAAGAACTCACATTCCTTGAGTGACAGCTTTCCATGATGGGGAATAACCATGGGTATGTGTGTGTGTGTGTGTGTGTGTGTGTGTGTTGTGTGTGTGACCTGTGGACATGACCTTGGCTGCTGCCAGGTGCTCACTGCTATGCTCAGTGCTCCTGCTGCCAAATGACACCACCTCAGGCAGGTCACACAGCTCTTTATTAGAAGCAGACCAGTGAATACTTCTTAAGTAGTTAGCCGTGAGGCAGTCATGTGGACAGGGGTCATGTTTGTCTCACTAGGCCTTCCTTCTTATTCCACTGCCAGCTGATTAAGCCTCGGTTCCTGGCTGAGTCTGCAACTCTGTCTGAGCTCAAAGGGCATCACAGCACTGAGAACTAGCCTATCATGGGGTGAAACCTCTGTTAATTAACTCCGGCAGGTGTGTTTGATTTTTGGAAACTGGCTCTAGGCAGGGTATTTTTTTTTTTTTTGGTAATCTCGGGTTGAAGAGATTCTAGGAGTCTCCTTCTGTGTCTGCAGACAGAACTTTACTTCATGTCATCCTCTATCAGGAGAAGGTCCTACCATCTATTCAGTTGCTGGGAATAAAAATCTATAAGTCACCCTGGTGCTCCTCCATTCTCATTCTCATCCATCATCATACCTGGGCTGTCACCAGCCGTAGTGGTTTCCAACCTCCCTAACATACCCATAATGGAACCACTGCAGCATCTGCACACCATTCATTACCCAGATGACTGTCATGGCTTCCTGCTGGCCTCCCTGCTCTGCTCTGATCCTCTTTTGGTCCACTCTCCACATTCCAGCCAGGCTATCTGTTGAATTCATTAAGCAGATGACAGGCACCCTTGATTGACAGTCTCCTCAAGCTTCCTGTTGAATTTGGTGTGACACTTGAGTTACCTATGAACTCTGTATAGCTCTGCATGCTTTTCTTCTGTGCACCCCCACCCCCCCAATCACCTCTTATTTTCACTCAACTCTATCCCAGCCTGGGTTAGTCAGACTTCTCATCACCATGACAGAGTAACTTCCTGTGGCCACCTTGGCTCATGGTTGCAGAGGGTATTCCATTGGGCATTGTGATGGGCTCTTTGGATTTGGTCTCCATGGAGAGACAGAACAGTGGCAGTAGAGGTTATCTACTTACCTCATGGCAAATGGGAAGCAGAGAAGAACAGAGGCAAGGGCAGGGGTTCAGTAGAGCCTTCAAAACATGTCTACCTGTGATTAATGGATGCTGAGGAGGGCTGTCTCTTCTGTTGGTGTTGTCACTGATAAACTTATCATGCTCATGCTCTAGTGAATAACCACCCAGCTACCCTTATATAATTCTAATCAGTGGACCACACACACACACACACACACACACACACACACACACACTTACATACACACATGCACAGAAATGGGCACACACTACACATTCACACACATACACACATGCACACACATAGATGGGCAAGCACATATACACTATACACACATATACATGCATACACACATGCACACACACCACATATACATATATGCACACAGAGAGATAGGCACATACACACCAACCATGCATATATATACACATACACCCCCCCCACCAAACACACATACATACATGCACACATAAACATACCACATACACACAGAGATGGGCATATACACATATACTACACATACACACATCACACACACATACATGCAGACATGCAGACGGGTTTGTACACATATACTACATATACACATACATATACTCACATACACACGTGTATACACATATACACACATACACACATGCATATTTGCACACATGTGTACATACACACATGATCATGCATACATACACACCTATACACATGCATACACATGCACACACAGGCGTGCACACATACACACACTTCACAGGTATGAAAACATGAAGGAGAACTTGTTAGAGAGGCATTTTCCAGAGAAGGAGGGATGAGAGAGGGTAATGAGAGTAAAGACAACTAAAATTCACTTTCTACAGGTTATAAAATTGTCAAAGTCTAAACATAAGTAAATTAAAAAAACAAAACAACCCCCCAAAAAAACCCCAGCAACCCCTAAAGCACCATGTGCCCAGTGAACGGCTTCCTTTCATGGGACTCCCTCTTCTAAAGTTTACAGAGCCTCACAATGGGGACCAAACCTTCAGCCTGTGAGTCTGTGGGGACGTTTTAGAATCTAACCATAACTACCCTGGCCTCTCCGTTTCCCAGGATGCACCAATCTTAACCTCATCTCAAGCCATGGCACAGACCTGCTATGCCCTACAATATGGTTCCCTGTGCTTACACAGGTCACAGGGCTGGTGATTTCCCCTCCTTGGAGCAGCTCTATAGTCCCCAGCTGCCCTCTGTGACGTCCAGCTTTGCTCTGTCCTTCACAGAATTAGCCACCTGGTCACACTGGAGCTTGGCAGAAGACCAACCGGCTCTTCATGAGAGTGTGAGCGTGGAGGGAGTGGCCTTGTTCATCCTTGTTCCTTTGATGAGCAGCTGGATGTAAGGCTCTGCTTCCTCCTGAGTGGACGCTCCACCATCATCATGGTTTCAGTCAGTCTGTCATCAGTGGGGTTGTCTGTCTGCTCCACCATCTTTTGTTCCTGGTCTGTCTGTTACTTTATCAGTCTCATGTCCTTAGTTACCTTTCTATTGCCGTGAAGAGACACCATGGCCACGGCAGCTTATAGAAGAAAGTGTTTAATGTTGGGGCTTGTGTTTCCTAGGGTGAGTCCATGACCATCATGGCAGGGAGCATGGCAGCAGGCAGGCAGACATGGTGCTGGAGCAGTAGCTGGGAGCTTATATCATGATCTGTAAGCACAAGGCTGAGAGACACCTAACTAGGAATGGGAGGGACTTTGAAACCTCAAAGCCCACCCCCAGAGACACACCTCCACCAACAAGGCCACACCCCCAATCCTTCCCAAACAGTTCCACCAACTAGGGACCAGACATTCAAATAAATATATGGCCCATCAGGGCCATTCTCATCCAAAGCATACTCACCAACCACCAAATGTATCAACTTTGGTTTTTTTTTTTTAGATTATTCTCTATTTCCCACATCTTTTATTGACGTCTGCTCTGGCATTTGTGGCTTTGTTTTCTTGCTTTGGGTCTAAGAGACCTGCATGTCTTTCTGTAAGATTTTAAGATGGATGCTGAGGTTATTGGCTTAGACTGACTTTGTTCTCGGCCACAGGTGGCTTGTGTTAGAATTTGCTACTTGATTAAAAAAAAAGATTTAGTTTTATTTGTGTGTGTGTGTGTGTGGTGTGTGGTGTGTGTGTGTGTGTGCCCATGAGTGCAATGCCTACAGCAGCCAGAAGAGGGTGTCAGATCTCCCTGGAATTTGAGTTGAAGGTGATTGATTGCAAGCTGTCAGGTGTGGATAGTGACAACTGAACACCGGTCTCTGCACGAGCAACCAGTACCCTTAATGCTGAGCTGTCTCCTCAGTCCCTTCTCCAAATTCTTATGCTGTATTTTCATTCCAATTTAGTTCACAGAACTCGACTTTTGCTTTCACATTTTAAATTCTTGGTTAAAAAAAAAAAAAAGGTGTGGAGTCATGAATTAGCAACAGCGTTTTAATAATCACCAACAGATTTCCCTTCAAAGCAGGCCAAAGCTGGGCTGGGGCGGTGGGTCAGAATGTAAAGCGTTTACTATGTAAGCTGAGGTGGTAGGACTCCCTAAAGCCCAAGTAAACACTAAGTGAGAAAGGCGACACACCTCTAATTTCAGCCTCGGAAAGTAGAGACAAAGGGGCTTCCCAGAGCAAACTGGCCGGCAAGACTAGCCATACAGACGAACTCTCAGGCGATGCTGCCTCAGTGAATAAGGTGGAGGAGCCCAGGTGATTCCTGCCATCAGCCTCTGACCTCTCTGTTCATGATTACACATGTGCATGTGAGCTCACATGCATCCATTTGTGCCACATATATACAAATATGTATGCACACGTGCACACACCACGCTCACATATAAAAATACAAAAAATACAAAAAAAAAAAAAAAAAAAAAGACAGCTAAGAAGAAGTAGTCGTAAAATGTAAGAAGCAGTTGACCCCAAGAAACTTTCTAAGGGAAAACACAAGAACAAAAAACATTGGTTCAAACAGACCTTTTTGCTATTGAGTGATCCTTTTTAGTTTTTGCATTTTTGAGATAATCTGTTTGTCCCAACACCAAGCAACATATCAGACCAGCTACCAAACATTTATGGGGTTAATTCCTGGTGCTCCTGGGGCTGGTGGTTCTCAGAGGGAGTTGCCCCCCCATCCCGTGTTAATGTCACTAAGCTCAGAGGCTCTGGAGTCCAGCTTTCGTTCCAATCCCCTGCTGTGGGCCAGTTGAGATGTAATTCAAAGCTTCGTAAATGGGAGGCAACTGTGCTTGCTCTCAATCTGTTGTGGAGGAAGAAGGAAGACAGATAACCCCTGCATTCAGATCATCCCTGGCCTCCTCAATCTGTGGGTCGCGACCCCCTGGCGGGTGCGCACGCGTGTGTTGGGGGGCGGAGAGGGAGAGGGAGGAGAGAGAGAGGACCCTTTCACAGGGATTGCCTAAGACCATAGGAAAACAGTTATTTACATGATGACTCTTTCCAGCAGAATAGTTTCAGTTATGAAGTAGCAATGAAAATAATCTTGTGGCTGGGGGGGGGTGTGGTGTCATCACAAACATGAGGGACTATATTAAAGCGTCACAGCATATTAGGAAGGTTGAGAACTACGCTGCTTTATTTTTCTCCCTTGAAAGTTTCACACATTGCACTGAAAGGAGAAGTTGTCAACCACTTAGCAAACCCTCGTGAGTTTCTGACTGATGGAAGAGAGAAAACTGATAGGAAATCCTGTTTACAAATTCTTGGTCCTTCTAGAAGGTTTAAGGTGCGCTGTGATAACTGTCAGGTCACTGTTAGCTTTAGTCACCCCAGACCACACTCCCTTACCATTAACACCTCCACCAGTGTGCAGTACCGGGCTTCCCCACTAGGGGCACCTATGGGATGGCGAGTGTTAATTCCCAGAAAGTTCTACTATCCGGCTAGTGGGTTGCTTCTTGTGCTTACTAGCCATGGACTAGCTCTAGCCAGCTTCACCCAGCTCAGATCTACACGTGCAATGGGCTACAGATACAACCCCATGAGGTCTGAGCCTCAGCTTGGGCAGGAGGGCACTCTTTACATTTCCACACCTCCCTCAGCCCTGCAGGTGGGAGCTGATATTTCCATTGGTCATTCTAGAACATTCTTTCATGTTCCTTTAATTATTGTTTTAAATCCCATTTAGTAGTCACCAATCTTTTTGCTACTAATTCTTCTTTTTATACACTTGAGAAAAAATATTTTTAGAGAGGTTGTCATGTTATATAGGGTGGCCTTAAATTCTCTGTGTAGCCAAGAATGATTCTGAGTTCACAATCCTCCTGCCTCTACCTCCTGAGTTCCAATAGGCATTCGACACTATGTCCAGTCTATTAAATTACTCTAAAAATTTATTTGTTTATTTTAACATGTTCTGGTGTTTTGCCTTAATGTGTCTGTGCACTACATGCATGTAGTATCCGCGGAGACCAGAAGAGGGCATCAGATCCCCTGGAACTGAGTTACAGGTGGTTGTCAGCTGCCCTGTGGGTGCTGGGAATTGAACCTGGACCCTCTGCAAGATCAGCCACTGCTCTTACTCTCTGAGCCATCTCTCTGATTCCCTAAACTACCTTTTAAAATAAATTTTTAATTAGCGTACAGAGAAATGGGTTCCAGTATGTGTGTGTGTGGTGTATGTGTGTGTGTGTGTGTATGTGTGTGTGTGTGTATGTGTGTGTGTTGGTTTTATTCGCCCCCATTACCCTCTCCTCTCTTTTGCTCCTCCCCTCCTTCCCATGAATGAGCCTCACGCCTGCTTTCATGCGCATGCGTATCCCATCCATTGCGCTTGCTTGTCTGTCCCTCGCTCCTCCCCACTGTCTCCTTTCTATAGAAGTTCAGCGACCACAAGGTAGCCAGTCTTATCTTTTAAACTTGCTATCAAGTTGCAGGTGTGTCTGTCTACTGGCCAGATGGGGACATTACCACACGTGGCTTGTGTTAGCGCTTGTAGTGTTGGGCCTTCCAGCAGTATGGTTTCGCTCACAACCCATTCATTCTCGGGAGACTTAGTGAATGGAACAGTGTTCTCGCAGCTAGCTGCAGTATTGGAGGCAATAAATCACTTCTCCTTGAAGCTCTTGGTAACTTGTCTATGGTGGTCTCGTTCTTTAGGGCTGAGTACCTCTGGGTTGTGGGAGAGGTAATTGAAGTGTGTGTGTTCTGATGGGATTCACTAGGAAGTGGTCTCACTGTGTACACTCTCCCCTTGAGATCAGCAAAGCAGCTGTGTCAGGTCCTACAGCCTACTTCTCAGTCCCGGTGACTCCAAGAAGCCTCTTGCAGGCACGTCAGGTGTTTGTGGGGACAGACATCAAACACAACCCTCCCTTCCCTCCCACCAGACCCCAAGGCTCCTCCTGCCACAGTAATGTCTTTTTATTTTTCCTTTTCTGTTTTTATTTTATTTTTATTTTTTTTTAATACAGGTGTGAGGAAACAGCCAGGCAGTAATTTAACTTTTTCAAAACATCTTCTTGTTCTAGGATGGCTGTTATACATACCCTCAAAAAATAGAAATAAAATAATCTTTCCTCCTACCGCCAAGAGACAAGTTTTGACGTTGTATTTTTTGACCTTTCTATGCATCTGGTTTGTTTTGAACAAGATATGGTTTGCGGATTGCCTTTTAACCTATTCTCTCTCTCTCTCTCCTCTTCTCCTGTCTCCTCTCTTCTCTTCTTCTTCTCTTCTCTCTCTGTTGTCTCTCTCTCCCTCCTCTTTCCGTCCCTCCCTCCTGGAGACTGAACTTGGGCCTCAACTGATGCTTGACTGAGTATCCAACCCTTCACCCTTGTCCTGTCCCGTCAGACATTTTTTTCTTTTAGTTTTTATTTGAAACAAGACCTACTAAGTTGTGCTGCTAGCTTTCAGTTTGCCAGGTAGCCCAGGAAGCCCTTAAACTTGGGTGTGGTGTGTTATATATCTGATATCTGGGTGGTGGTGGCTGCACACCTTTAATCCCAGCACTTGGGAGGCAGAGGCAGGCGGATTTCTGAGTTCAAGGCCAGCTGTCTACAGAGTGAGTTCCAGACAGCCAAGGCTACACAGAGAAACCTTATCTCAAAAAACAAACAAACAAACAAAATTAACTGACGAGCATGCGTGCATTCATGCGTGCGTGTGCGTCTTTCATTAGTGAATCCAAAGGGCCTGGTGGGTGACTAGGAGCGCGACCCGCCGGGAGCACAAGGCAGTTTAGCCAAACTACCGCTACCTGGTGGTGGTGACGCTGGAATTCAGATCCAGTTGTGCCCTCTGTTCCGTATGGGCTTGTGTGTTGCAATCTGTTGATGGAAAACCAAAGCCAGCCATTAAAAGACACCTCAGCTGTCCTCCCTACCTCCCGGCATGCCCTGCTCTCTACTAGAGCCCGCCCACACTCAGCTCACTTCAGCACCCCAATGACACCATCTCATTTCTTCTGTAGGTTGGTTGCCTTGCTATTTGGATAATGGTTCGACCTTGGAGTAGACACACCCTTCCTCCTCAGCCGCCTTGTCAGTTGCTTTGATTGACATTCCATCTTTGGTGCCAGAATCTGAGTGTACAGAGATGTCATAGATCACAGGGCCACTGACCTTTTAAAATTAGTGATTGATGGGGGAGGGCCCAGGGCATTGTGGGTAATGCCAGCCTGGGCTGGTGGTTATGGGTTCTATAAGAAAGCAGGCTGAGCAAGCCATGGGAAGCAAGCCAGTAAGCAGCACCCTTCCATGGCCTCTATATCAGCTTCTGCCTCCAGGTTCCTGTTTGATTTGGTTCTTACCTTTGCGTCCTTCAGTAGACTGTGATATATATAAAGAATTCATAAGTTTACTTTTTGGTAATAGTGTTTTATCACAGCATTAGTAATGCTACCTAAGACACGCAATGATGGGCAGACCTCACTCTCTCCCAGAGAGTCTGGGGGAGGGGTTGTGTATTCAGATTAGGCCTGGCCACAGCAGGTTCAGGTGTACTGCTGTTGAGTGGCTTTTCAGCCTACTGGGGTTTGAACATACTCAGGGCTGCAAGTAAGGCTGAGAAGATTGTGCTGAGGGCAGTGCCAGTCACACCCTTGACATTGATTTGGGGATTTACTAGGCCAGCTGTCTTGTAGACACAAGGCCTTGCTCTCTTAAAGAAACATTACCGTCAATTTTCCAGGGCTGGATGAGGCGGCATTTTAAAATTTGCCCGGGGCTCTTCGTGGGCCAGTGGCAGCATCCACACACTGAATGCTCTTTAGGGAACTCTCTGTTTTTCCTCAACTGTGGAATAGCTTTCAACAACATTTAACAGATGTTGGACAAACAACTCTTAGGCACCAATTCAGGCATGGTCCAGGGGATTCAACCTCAAGAGAAAGCTCTGTGCATGTTTGATATAGATGAGCTTTTAATTTTTATTTATTTATTTTTATGTCTTCAGCCCTCTCTTTAATTTGAGACAGAATTCACCAAGTTGTCAGGCTAGCTTTGGTCTCACTCTGTAATCCAAGCAGTGTTCAAAGTGTGATCCTCCTGCTTCAGCTTCTAGCCAGCTGAGACAACAGGCTTGTGCCTTCAGGTCTGGCTTTTTCTTTTTCTTTTTTTTTTTTTTTTCTTTTTTTACTCTGTAGTCCTGGCCAGCTTGGAACTTGCTGTATAGACCAGACTGGTTTGGAACTTACAGAGATCTGCCTGGCTCCACCTTCTAAAAGAAGTGTGTGACATCTTGCTTGGCTTGGCAATTAAATTTTTTTTTTTTTTAAATCCATGACTGGCTGGATCCAGATCTGTGGACACAGAAACCATAGAGACATTGGGCCAACTGTGTTCACCATCCAGGTGTCCTAGTCCTTACGGAGTGTCTGTATCCTTCAAAAAGCATGAAGCTGATGCCTCTGAAAAAAGGAACATCTTTTGTATGCAAATTATACCCAGAAAGAGGTGATGGCAAAATACGGATATAACATTTTGGTTGGAGGCAAAAGGCTGATAAAGTGGTTCCAGCCAAGGCTGCTCAAATTTTTTTCACTTGTGACCCCTTTAGCCCAAGAAACTTTTATATGTTTATATATAAAACAGACCCCAGTTATATGGCTCTGTAAGAGAGGTCTGCAATCAAACGTTTACTGATAAGAGAAAAATCCACCAAAGAAATTTATCTTGCAATGGTTCTTTGTCTTGCATATAACTTTATAATTTATTAAAGATGAAGGTAAATTTGGTTTATTTTCAAATAAAGAATTAGGTTTTGGGGAGATGGCTCATGGGTAAAGTGTTTGATGTGCAGGCATGAGGACTCGTCTTTTTATCTCCAGTGCCCATGGAAAGCTAAATGTGGTGAAGTATACTTGTAATCCTACTACTGAGAAGGCAGAGACAGGGGGATTCCTGGAGTTCACTGGTCAGCTAGTCAGGCAGAATTAGCAAATTCTAGTTTTAATGAGAGACCTGTCTCACGAAATAAATAATTATATGTCCTGGCCTGCAGGACATTAAACAGGGTCCGGGAGATCACCTAAGAGAGGATGAAAAGAAACGAGAGAACGCAAGGATGACAGCCTGTCTATCTGATCAGACCGCAGATTTTTACTTTTTTACACACAGGTTATATACACAAAAAGGCAGGATGTGGGGAAGGGGATGACGCAGGAGCATAAGTGTTTAGGGGAGTACAGAAATCTTCCAGAACAGAGTGTCAGCTGGGTGAAGGTTCAGGAGACAGACCACTATGACTCCGCCTATGATTCACTTGTCTTTATCTAAGTTGGTACTGCCACCAAGGTTACCTGTCTACAAGGTCTATGACTACTCAGGCTTGGCAGCCCTCCACCAAAGCTGTTTGTTTACAATAGCATCTAGGCTTCTGTTTCAGGGTTTTTCCACAGAGACCCAAGACTTGGTGCTAGCAGGCATGTATGTCTGGCCTATCGCTGGTTTTAGGCCTTCAGTGTAAGCAGGGCTGCCCCGACAATTATAGAGGAAGACAAAAAAATACAGGTCTCTGGCTTCTGCATACATGAATGTGCACCCGTGTGTAGGCACGTGCACACACATACAGACTTAAAGCTTGGCTGAGTATTTGATACTGAAGGAGAAAGAGCATTTTCAATGTTTTTGGACTTGATCAATATTTTGATTTTATAATTGTTAAGGCTGAGAACACGTTTGTGTCAACGCTTCGTGCACAATGTTAAAAGACCTTTTAGAGATTGCCAGAGATTTGTCCTAATTCCAAGCCAAAAACCACTTAGTATCTTAAGAAGTAACTCAGACAACAGTTTTTGAAATCACACATCCTAGCGCAAGCCAATCCAATGGTGAGCTAACTCTGTGGTTAGATGCTAATGAACAGCAGTAGGGAAATGTTAAAAGCCTTTGTTCTCTGTCAGCAGACCACTTGTTCCAACAAGAGTAGAAAACTTTGTATATGCAGTTGAACACCCTGCCAATCATAATATAGAATATTCTGGAATGTGAGCCGAGGTGTTCCAAACAACAGGTGTCGGTGTTGCATGCCTCATGCAAAATGTGCACATGTGGGTGTGTGCAAGGCTTCCGTGAAGTGTCAAGACACAGCACGGGCGAGCACTGCCAGCTAAAACACCTCTGTTCACTATACATTTGATTTTGAATTGTTGAGCTATTTAAAAGACTTGTCAGAGGTTTTGCTCCATCCCCCTTCAGTTACATGATTGCCCCCTGCCCCCACTATGGGAACAGGAGCCATACTTTAAAAAACCCATGTACAAGACTGTCCACGGTCATTAGGATTCTCATGAAACTCTTTGCAAGAGTCTACAGCTATTGAAAAGCCATCCTTTCATCTTAGGAAAAAGGAAACAAAACCTAGTCCATCCTCTAAGGATGTCTTTGTAGAGATGGAGGTCAGCTGAGGTAGAAGGTAGGAAGCAGAGGTCGCCTCTCGTGCTGGCTGCCAAGCAGGCAGAGCTGAGGCAGAGGGATGATTTTGAAGGCAGAAGGTAAGACACTGGTGCCTCTGATGCTTGCTCCATTCAAAAGAAGGAACACCAGAGAGAATGTGCTTCTATGAGTGGGTGGTTAAAACTGACAGGGGACCCACCAAGAAGAGAAGCTGTCACCAGACTTTGGAAGTTGGGAGCGTTTACAGACACAACAGCGGAATGCAGCGGACGTCTGCTGTCAGAACACAGCTGTATCCTTGCCGAATCGAAAGACAGGGGTCTAACATGCATTTTGTTCATTAAAGAAATTCCATTTTGGTATAAAGAAGCTGCCAGTTCAGAAACTTCAAGTTGATGTTCCCGTCATGTCCGTGGTCCCCGTTGTTCTGCAGTGTCTTTCTCTTTGGTCTGTATTTCTATTCCCTATCCCATCATTCTTTAGCTTGTGTCTGTGTCAGGTGCTAATGTCTCATTGGCCCTAAATTCTTTTGTATCATTCAGACCCTAGCTTCTCAGAAGTGTTTTCTCAGTGTTTTGGGAATCAAAACAAAGCAGCTAATTGGAGGTCCCTCCTGGTGACTGCCTCTGCTGGCCTTGCTTCAGTGGCTTTATGCACTGGGGTCAACTTCTTAGGACTCCCTGGGCCCTTTCTTGTTTTTTTGTTTTTTTTTTTTTTTTTTTTTTGGTTTTTTCAAGACAGGGTTTCTCTGTATAGCCCTGGCTGTCCTGGAACTCACTCTGTAGACCAGGCTATCCTCGAACTCAGAAATCTGCCTGCCTCTGCCTCCCAAGTGCTGGGATTAAAGGCATGTGCCACCACTGCCCGGCTGGGCCCTTTCTTTATATGCATAGTCTCATAATCACAGAAGGTCTGTTGTGTCTCTAGATGTACACCTTTTTTCCTGGATGGAAGGGAAAGGATAAGGGAAAAGGATGAGGGCCTTGTCTTTAACAAGAGTTGACTAGGGGATTGGATAGATACCTCAGTGGTTAGGAGTGCTTGCTGCTTTTACAGAGGACACAGGTTCAATTCCCAGCACCTGCACTGGGCAGCTTACAACCTTCTGTAACTCCAGCTCAAGGGATCTGTCTCCCTCTTCTGGCTGGTTTGGGCATTACATTCACATTGTGTACACAGACATATATACACATAATAAAATGAATCTTCAGAGTACAGCGTATAAGTACATTATATACATTAGTTTTTTAGAACAGTTCCTGGGACCTACTTTATTTTTCCATAGACACACATGTAATTGGTTTTAGCCATAGACATTTACCTTGATGCACACACATAGGTACTTGTATTTATATTCATATATTACATCCACCCACTTCTGCATGTCAAGAATGTGTGGACCTGATTGGTGACATGGGGATTGTCCTTGACGTTGATTTACTCTGCTTTTCTATCAGTGTGATCAGTGTTCAATACTGTCCTCTCTGTCACCCAGGCAGGAGCTAGACAGAATATTCTATATTAGAAAACTCACAGAATTCTTATTTTTTTCATTTTTTGAGAATTTCATACATGTAGATAATGTAGTTTGATTAAATCCATCTCCTCCCCTACAACTCCACCCCATTCTGTCTCTACTTTTCTCTCCCTACTTCATTCTCCCCTCCCCATCTAGAAACCACTAAGTCTGCCTAATGTTTCCTTTGTGCGCATAGGTGTGGAACCAGCTACTGGAACATGGACAATCTCTCAGGGGCTGCATGCCTGAAGGAAACTGGCTCGCTTCCCTAGCAGTCAGAGATTGCCAACAGCTCCTCAGCGAGCCATGAGACCTTGGGAGTCCCTCCCTGTCCCCCATCCATACTGGGCTTTTTGTCTGGCTTGGGCTTGCACGGGTCTTACAAGTGCTGTCTTAGCCACTGAGTTGATCTGTGCAGCGGGAGAATACCGGTTCGCTGCACTCACCCAGTGCCTCTGGCGTTTACACTTTTGATGTGTCCTGCTCCACCACGATCTCTGATCCTTGCAGGAGGGAACGTTATATAGATGTCTCTTTATGGCTGAGCAACTCGCCAGTCACTGATTCTCAGCTCGTTGACCAATTTTGGGTCTCTGGGTTACTCACTCTCTGTGTACAAAGGGAAGCTTCTCTGATGAGGGTGGATAGATGTATTGATCTGTGGGTATAAAGCTGAGATCGTAGGGGCTGTTTAATACTACATTCATTTAGCGAGCTAATAGTAGTAGGCTCTTTCCTTCTAGATAATGTGCGATTATGTTACTAATAGTTACATAATGTGCTACTATGTTACAAATAGTTACATAATGTGCTATTATGTGTAAGGCACATGACCTAGTTAGCCGTGGGTTCTTGGCTCTGCTAACAGTGGCAGGAATGAGTTCCATCTTGTGGAGCCGACCTTAAATTCAATCTCACAGGGTTTCGTAAGAAACCCATAGAGTGGAAGGAAAAACCCAGAGCATTAAAGAGGTAAATTAGATATTCATTCCCTCAGTATGATTTATATTTTTACACAATTTGCTAACTCTTGCCAGGGAGACTGGCATAGGAAAAACCAGGGTAGGAATGTTGGGAATCACCGCCTAGGGATTCCTAAGACCTTATGGCTGATTGGGATTCTCGGTATGGGTGAATTTCTTACATTTAGACTTTTGTGGCAAAGAAAATGGTAGCAACACAGGCCAAATCTCAAAGAATGCCGATCTTAGTCTCGGATGTCACAAAAGGCTTTAAAACATGTTAAAGTGCATCTTCTCCCACTGAGGCCAGACCAAGCAGACCTCTACTACGTATGTGCCAGGGGCTTCAGACCAGTCCATGTATGCTCCTGGATGGTAGCTCAGACTCTGGGAGCTCCCTGGGGTCTAGGTTAATGGAGACAGCTAGTCTTCCTATGGGGTCGTCCTGTCCTTCAGCTTCTTTAATCCTTCCCCTGATTCAACCATAGAAGTTCCTGACTTCAGTTCAATGGTTGGGTATAATTATCCGAGTCTGTCTCAGTCAGCAGCTGGTAGAGCCACCCAGAGGACAGCCATGCCAGGCTCCCGTCTGTAAGCACAACATGGCATCAGCAATAGTGTCCGATCTTGGTGCCTCTCCCCATGAGATGGATCTCAGGTTGGGCTGGTCATTGGACCACCTTTCCTTCAATGTCTTCTCCATTTTTTGTCCCTGCAGTTCTTTTAGACAGAAACAATTCTGGGTCACAAATTTTGACTGTGGTTGAATAACCCCGTCCTTCCGCTTGAGGCCCTGTCTACTAGAAGTGGACTCTTCTAGTTCCCTCTCCTCAGTGTTGGCATTTTGGCTAAGGTCATCCCCATTGAGTCCTGAGAGGAAGCTAAGGGGAGGACGAATGGGATGAGGAACTGTGGGAGGAGGGACTGGGAGGGGGGCAATGCCTGGAATGTAAATAAATAAAATAATTAAATAAAAATCATGTTAAAGTGCTTACAAGACCAGCACTTAGGAGAGCCAGCACTCAGCTGCAGAGGACATCAGCATGAGAAGACACAGGGGTTAGCTCCCAGGCATTATAAATCGAGAAGAGTCTAATCAGATGGCCCATTAGTCAAGCTATGAATACATCCACCCATCCGCTCACCAACTCTTTCTCTAGCCTAGCCTGCCTCACTATCGCCCCCTACGGGAGGTCATGTAGTAATAAAAATTCTGCTTTTACATTTATTTGTTTTTTGGGGGTGGTGGTGATGGTGGATGTTGTTGTAAATGCTACAGTGTACCTGTAGAGGTCAGAGGATGACCCATGATTCTCTCTATATCATACAGATCCCAGGATTGAACTCAGGTCTTCAGGTTTGACAATAGCAAGCCCCTTTTCTGGCTGAACCATCTCACTGGTCCTCAATCATAGTTTTAATGGTAAGGTTGAGTCTTTGAGAAAATACACTCCAGACCCTTGTCCACTTGCTTAGGAAAAGGCTCGGGACTTTTTGGATCAAGAGTGATCCAGAGTCTTTTTATTTTATTTTAAAGAATCTCTCCCACAATGCATACTGCAGGAGCAGAATTTGAGTAGAAAGCATACCCATCCTCTCATTAAAATAAGTAATAATGGATATGTCCCCATAGCAATATTTATTCAGTAGATGGACGAGTAGGCCTTTCCCCCAGGGAATATTTTATAAGTGGATCTGTGACCTTGAGCAAGCAGGATGCCCTTGAGTTGCAACGTCTTCCTCCAGGTGACGGGAACAGTCATTCCATCCCTGTTTTTGCCTCCCAGGGATGTCTTGAAGCTGTTGACAGGCAGGAAGGAATGGTGTGGTGTTACTGTGCAAATGAAATCACAGTTACATCCAGCTACATCCAGCTGAGGGCGAGGAGAGCAGGTGCTGGCAGGTGTAATTAGGAGAGAAAATTATTACCATCCGTTTTGCAAACAGATGTGGTGGCCCCGGGTTCTGTTATGGCTGGGAGCCTTGGGTTTATCTATAATTGAGACTGGCGTCTTGTATTAGGCAGTAACAAAATACCACAGGCAAGGGAGCTTAAGCAACAGAATTTTATTCTTCACCTTTCTGAAGGATGAGAAGTCCAAGGTCAAGGTGCTAGTTAGGCGTATTTCTTTCTGATGGTTGTTTTCTTAGCTGGTGGATGACGTCGCAAGGTGCCCACTGACTTTTCTTTACATTTCTGGGATGCAGATGGTCTCTCTTGAAGGCTCATCTATTTGCCCCTTCTGTCACCACAAAGTGGCATTGCTGTCTACAAAGTTCAACTACCAAGGACTGTACAGTCTGGGGTGGAGAGATGGCTCAGTGGTTAAGAACACTGGCTGCCCTTCCAGAGGACCCAGGTTCAATTCCCAGCACCCACATGGCAGCTCACAACTGTCTGTAACTCCAGTTTCAAGGGATCTGACGTCCCTACATCAATGCAAATAAAATAAAATAAAATTTTAAAAACTGCACAGCTGAGTTACAGAAGAAATCTCTTTCTCTCTCTCATGATGTTTTAAGTGAGTTAACATTTTATGCTGGGTGGTACTCATAGCTGTCCTGGGGCACACATGGCCAATATGCTTAAGAGTTAGACATGCCTGCTGGTGTGTCTTCCTTTCTAGGGCTCAACCTGATGATCTTGTTTAGCCTTAAAGTGTTCTTAGAGGCCTCAACTACAGAAACAGCTATCTTATGGAACTTGCGGGGCATGACTCAAAAAGTCTTGAGTGAGATTCTACTTTGCTTAGGCAATATCTGAGTTCAGCTCAGTCCCTTTTTAAAAGTTGTTTCGTAGCCTGAGGGAGGCAGGTTGGTTGCTGCCTTGCCTGGAGGGGTCCCTGGGACCCACTATCTCCAGTCTGACCTTCAGCCCCAGCTTTATGGGCTATAGACACATAACCACAACCTCAGGACACAAGTGTTAAGTCCTTAGAGAGATGGCTCAGTGGCTTAGAACAGTTACTTCTCTTGCAGGGGATCTGAGTTTGTTTCTAGAAACTATGCTGGGCAGCTGATAACAGCTTATAACTCCAATTTTCATAGGGAACCCATGTCTCAGGGACCCAGTGCACCTACTCACACAGAGACACATAATTAAATATAAAACAAATCTAAAAAATATAGATATAAGTCCTGACTTTTTAAAAGACGTATTTAGTTTCTAAACTGCTAGTATCTGTGGGTACAGAACTTTTACTTAGAAATGGGGCCTCTGTGTAGGAATCAAATACTTTGAGAGGGTTCACCTGGGGCCTAGGGAGGTACCTAAGCCCACCAACCACTGTCCTTATGCAAAGAGAACACACAGAAGACAAACAGAGCAGGAGGCCATGTGGAGATGAGGAGGATGCCCCCATGGTGGCATCAGATACCATGAGAGGCAATTCTTTCTCTCTTATAGTCTTCTGGTGGAGTATGGCCTGACCAGATCTTAGACTTCTGGCATCTAGAACTCTGAACATGTTTCTGTTTGTTTTAAGTCATTAGGTTTGTGGTAGTTTGTCATGGCAGCCCTGTGAGGCTTGTCTGAGCTCTCTCATGCCCTTTGTGCCTAGGCAGGGAAAGGATATGCTGAAGTCTGTCGTAAGGAAGCTGCGAAGACAAGGACGGGTTTGCAGCCAGCACTTCCTTCCACCTGAGTGTTGAAACACGTTTCCTAAGCAACACAGCCCTTACTCTGAGTGACAGTCATGGACCAAACTGCTTATGGTCTGTATTAGTCTCAGCACTTATGTCTAGGAAGGGAGGATGCTGCGTTAAGCAGACTAGGAAGGAGGGCTTCAGTTCCGACACCACACATTTGGTCTTGGCAGGTTCACTACGGAAAAGAAAAAGAAGTCCCACGAAACAACACACTAGGATGTAATTTCTAGAATCCCGCTTCCTGCTACCTTCTTTTAGCATCTCAAGATGTAAGTTCTCAAATACTTTCTTTCAGGTTTGCCCAGAAAGGTTCAATTTCCTCTTCTTTATAGACAGATTTATTTTTTTAAAAAAATAAAAGTTTCTTGGTTATAATAGAGAATCTTTCTGAGGTGACTTAGTTTTGTGTGTGTCAGGGGGATGTGTGCACATATGTGTGAGGGTTTGTGTGTACATGTGTGTGAGGGGTGTGTGCAGATGTGTGAGAAGGGATATGTACACATGTGTATGAGGTAGTGTGTGCATCCATCCAATTATCCATCTGTCCACTCAACTATCTGTTCATCCATCCATCTGTCCATCCATCTATCCAAACATCCATCTACCCATCCATTTCTTATCCATTCATTCATTCAGCTATCTGTTCAACCATTTATCTATCTGTCATCTGTCTATCATCTGTCTATTTTTCTGTCTATTCATACACCCATCTATCCATTTGTCCATTTATCTATTGATTCATCAATCCATTAATCGATTGATCCATCCATCCATCCATCCATCCATCCATCCATCCATCTTTCCATCTATCATCCATTCACCCACCCATCCTTCCATCCACCCATTGATCCTTCCATCCATCTGTCTATTCATTGTCCATCAACCTACCCATCTGTCTGTTCATCCATACATCTACCCATCCAAACATCTGTTTGTCCAATTATCTATCCCTTCATCTATCTGTTCATCCATCCATTTCTCTTATCTATCCATCCACCCATTGACATAATTATCTGTCTATTCTTGGTCCATCCATCAACCTTCCACCCATCCATCTATTATCCATCTATTCATCTACCTATCTCTCTATCATATATCCATCCATCCATCCATCCATTTTTCTGTCTATCTCTCCATCCTTCTATCTAGTGGCCTGACTGCAGAGCTGGCCAGCAAGTGCCTCCTGTCATGCTCACTGTGGTCATCTGGCATCATTGGGCAGTTCACAGTAACTATCCCAGAAGGTGTATTTGTGTTTAAATAAAGTTGTCATCGTGGGCTCAGGTCTCAGTCCTGCTGTCCCCAGTGCTGCCATCAGCCTGTTTTTAGATTTTAATCACACAGATGCCTTTGCTTGCTAGTTCTGTGGCAACTGGAAGTTGTGTTAGATTTTAATTTAGCTCAAACAGGCTGAGATTTGCCCCTCCACCCAAGACAATGAAGAAACACTCTTAAGAGGTTGCGGTTGTAATTAAGGGAGTGCTAAAGGGTAGAAAGGGGATTAGAGAAAATGCATGTAATTATTACACAGTGTTGGAGCCTGCTGTGTGGATAAAACAGTCCCCCTCTACCCCTTGTATGAGGAGCAGAGGAAAGAGGCTTTCCTGGAAACCGGGCTGGCTCAAACCTCTTGTGGCTCTGATCTAACGTTTAGTGTTCCCTCTGCTGCATCCATTTCCCAGGGCTTTCTTTAAACGTATGTGTTTCCCTTATCTTGGACCTATTCTTCCCACGAACCCTGCTCCTTTCTGTCAGCCAGTGCCCGGCTCTGTCTGACACCCTGTCATGAGAAGGACCATATCTCTTGGATCCTTAGATCCATACCCCAGACTCAGAACTCCAAGTGGTATTTTATAGACCCTTATTCTCAAATTTCCACCCCACCAACCTCTTGAGAGGGTAGCAGAGAGTTCAGGGTTCCAACAAAACATCACAGTGTAATGGAGCCTTTTCTTTTTTCCTACCAAATATGGAGCTATGGATAGCGTTGACTCAAGTGTCCTGTGCACTTCTGTGTCATGACCCAACTCTACCCAGACACTGACTGGATAACGATCATGACTCTGTCTCTGTTTTTACCTTCTCTGATGTCAGCTTCCTAGTACACACCTGCAACATGAGTTAGATTCATCTCAGTGCCTTGCCTAGTGGTGACTTTGGGAAAGCCAGCTCCTGTCTTTGGAATAGATGTCTTAACTGGTACCCTCTACTGGGTATTATTCTTGTTTCGATGTCCATATGGGATCCTCTGTTTCTAAACATCTTCTGGATTTTATGGGACTGCTGGCATTCTTCCCTCTTCCCATCTCCCTCCCTTCCTCTATCAATCTGTCCTTCCCTCCTTCCTTTCTTCCTTCCTTCCTTCCTTCCTTTCTTTCTTTTTTTCTTTCTTCTTTCTCTCTTTCTTTTTTCTTCCTCTTGAGACAGTATGTAATCATGATTGGCCTAGAACTCACTCTATTGACCAGGCTGGCCTCAAATTCACAGAGACCTGCCTGCCTCTGCCTCTCAAGTGCTGGGATTATTGGTGTGCACCCCCAGGCCTAGCCATCTGATTTTTTTCCTACAGTTTCCTCCCACCCCTGTCTACTCAGCATTGCCACAATCACATCCTTTAATGTGTGTGCCTTTATATAGGTATCTCCTGAACCCCGGGAAGCTAAGAGGTTTTATCTTATTGCTTAACTTTACCGAAGAAATTATTGTTGGCTGTGGTCATTAAAGAAGCCAGGTCTCTTGACTCTTAGTTAAGGGTCTTTCATATTGGTCTCTTCCACCCACCTACCACTCAGGTATAGGACCCTGAAGGGAAGAATTCAGGCTTCTGTTCAGTTCTCATTAATGGAGTGAGCATGTCTGCTGCTTTGGTGTTACTTTGAAAAGCAGAGGTTGAGACAGTGGCTCAGTTTGGTTAAGTGCTGGCCACACAAGCAGGAGGACCTGAGTTTGATCTCTGGAACAGAGATAAGAAAGCCAGTCATGTTAGTATGTGCTTGTTGTCCTGGTAGTGAGCAGATGGAGACATGGCAATCCCTGGGGCTCACTGGCTCAGTGATTGCAGGGCTGTGGGTTGTGCATGGACGTGGGTCCTGTTGGACTGTTGTGGTCCCCGAATGTCTGCTGCCCCAGGTGGCTGGAACTGTGGCTCTGGGGAGCAGAAGCATGGGAATTTAACTGAGTTTACTCCACCCAGCGCTCAGGGCGGATGCTGGGCTGTAAGAAGCTGCGGGGCTTCACCTGGGCGTGGAGAGGTCTCAACCTGAAGTCCCGCGGTGGGGTAGAGCTCCTGAGTGGGGGGTCTCCGGGCTGATGTGGCTGACCGGGAGACCAGTGGTCTTTGTCCTTGGGCTCACAGATGCTGCTGGGAACCATGGAAGAATTAAGACGGAGGGCATATGGGCTGGCCCGGCCCATAGCAGAGAGGGGTGAGGGAGAAGCTCCAACAGTGCCCCACGGGTAGGAGACTCTTGGTTTTGGCACTTGCTTGGCTGGTTCATGGCTGGCTCGGCTTGGGTACGGCACTTGCTTGGCTGGGTCGGCTAGCTTGGTTGAGTTGGCGGCCTACATGGCGGGAGGTAGAGAAGTCCTCATTGGGAGATTAAGCAGTGGCTTGGTAGTCTAATGCCCCCTCCACAGTTCTCCATGGCAGGCCCCAAAGACACGAGGAAGTCCATGGTTTTAAAAGGTTTATTGTCATGGCGAAAGTGGATAAAGGTGTACCCCCCTACTCCCCCCGTTTCTCAGAGCAGGCCTGAGTTAAACAGGGAGGGAGGGGGTCTGGGAAGGAATGCTTAATTGGCTATGCCTTCTGGCCTTTAGGTATCTCATTAATATGGAGATCTCTTGAGGCTGAGGCCTGTAGTTACGCCCTCTACCTATGCTGGGTGACGCAACCCTCTCTTTGGGAGGGTCTGTAGGGGCACTGTCCTCATGACTGAAAGGTGCAGATCAATGGAGGTCTTGGCCATGTGTCAGAAGCCTGGAGTCTGGGAGCGTGGTGAAATGTATGCCGTCCCTTGTAGGTATGGATACCTGTTGGTTCTCTGGCTATCTCTAGCCAGTGCTCCACCAGAAACCAAGCTATCCTTTCACGGTCCCACAAGTGATCTTTAGGCCTATGAGAGATTCCATCTCCATAAATGAGGTAGATGACACACAAGGTTTACTCTCTGGCTTCCACACACATGTGCACGCATGTACATGTGAAACACACACACACACACCCCACACACACATGCACACATGTAAAGTGAAGACCCTTTGGGCTAGCATCTGTCTTTAGGACATTGCTGTCCTTAGGACTCTTTGGGTACTCATCCTTTAATAGTAGTGTCCTGATTTGCTTTTCTGTTGCTGTGATAAAATACTAGCCAAAGCAATTTGGGGATGAAAGCGTTGGTTTTTGTTGTTTTGTTTGTTTTTGTTTTGTTTGGTTTTGGTTTTGGTTTATAGCTTATAGCCCATTATGAGGGGAAATCAGGGAAGGAACTCAAGACAGGAACCTGGAGGGAGGAACTGAACCAGGGGCTGGGTTCAGCAGAGGAATACTGCTTTCTGGCTCATGTTCTTATACAGCCCAGGTCCACCTAGGGATGGTCCCTAACCCATAGCAGGCTGCAATCTCTTATATCAATTAACAACAACAAGGTCCTACAGATATGCCACAGTCCAATCTGATGGAAGACATTTCTGAATTGAGGTTTCCTTTCTTCAGGTGTCTCTAGGTTTATGTCTAGGTGACACCTGAAGCTAAACCATGACAAGCAGCAAGTAACAGAAACCCACCAGCACCAGTGAGAGCCCAGCGTGGGGAATCTTCACAAGTACCTGGAATGTGAGGAAGAGGAAGGTGTGGCATATAAGTGATGAGTGGAGCTCTGCAGGAAGCCTCCCATCCCTCATCCCTGCCTCTTCTTCCTCCTTGCCACTCTGCTGGCAGAAATGCCCAGTGACTGCTTCTTAGTTCCGATTTTTTTCCTTTCTGGAAACAAGCTGTGCAGAGGTTAGAGTCTCTTAACCTTGCTTCTAAATTGTTTTCCAGGAGATAGCTCGTTGGCTCAGCGTGGACCATTGCTCACATCTACACCAGTCAACGGTGACTATAAAATGCTGACTGGGTTCCTTGTCACTGTTGCCATGGCAACAGGGAGCAGTGGAGGAAGGTCTCCACAGTTGCTCCTTACATCATATTGGATGGCTTTCCCACCACTCCACAGTCTTTGAGATCTTAATATACTCTAGGCAGAATGGGAAGCTGTGGCCAAGATGGGACCATGGATCCAGCTCCCGTGGCTTTCCACAGGACGGTTCTTATTCTCTGTAGGACATCCAGATGTGTAGGGAGCTGACTGCATTTCTGGCTTTGTATCTTGCTAGGGTGGACCTCCAGCTTCCCTATGGGTAGCCTTTAGTTTCCTTACTCAGTTACTGTCATTTTATTACTCCGGGCTTCTGGTGTGAAGGGCCTGTCCTGGATGCTGGGTAGAGGTGGCTGCTTCTTTAAACAGCCCCCCTCATTTGTGGGTATTCATCCTGGGGATGGCAGCCCAGCCCTTCACTTAAGGTAGCTTTAATCTCTGAGGCCTGTCTTGTTCAAAACGATCCTGTTTGTATTGCTCCAGAAGTGGCAAAGAGCTGACTTCTGACTTCTTTAGTCCCTTGTGGACAGCACATTACCACAGTCTAAAAATAACCACAGAGAGTGGGAGAGCCCGGGCTGATTTCAGAGTTATATAGCACACAACACTGGGTTGAATGCTGTTATCTAAATTAGAGCCCGTGTCCTTGCTGGTTTCGAGTGAAGTTTACAACTGCCCTGTGGCTTTAAAACTAAGAAGCCATGCTGTCTGGGAGCAAAATGTGGTTAGAGTTAGGATCCTACTCAGAATCCAGAGATCAGAGGACATAGGAGGCCAGCCCTCAGCACTGTGACCCAGAGCCTCATGGGCTGGGGTAGAAGCCAGGAAGAAGTATTCCAGTAGCCACAGATCATCATCTTCTGCAGCTTCGAGACTATTCAAGAGCTTTTGTAAAAATCTGATTGAGATTAGTAACCTTTTAATTTTCCCTGCTCGTCATGTAGACGGTGTCTGCTCCTATGTGCATGTGCGTGTTTTTACATCTGTGAGGGCACATCACATGTGCATGTGAGGACATACGTGTGCAGGCTGGAGGTTGATGTTGGGAATCGTCTTCGATCTCATTTCCCATTTTATTCATTAAGGCAGAGATCTGTCAATCAAACAGTAGCTCGAAAGTATGACTAGTCTCTCCAGTCAGCTTGCTCTGGGGACCCTAGTCTCTGCTTTCTGAGGCTAGGATTAATGGCTGTCCTACATGCCCACCTAGCATTTGTGTGTAGTTCTGGGGATCTGCTCTCCAGTCTTTACACTTGTACAGTAATCAGCTTTGATCACTGGACCGTCTCCCTAGCCCCTACATAGCATATTTGTGAGGGATTTGGAAATCAATGACTCTATAAATCTATCTTTAATCCTTAAAGCTTCATTTGGAGTTAGGAGATGGAATGAGACGGAGGGTCCATTGTGTAGGTGTGCTGCGAAGACTGGCTTAGCACCCAGGATGGGAGCCGGGGCATCCGAGAGCTTCTGTCCCTATCCTAGCCCCGTTGCTTAGCAACATCATGATTCTGGCCAACTCACTGAACTCTTCTTCTTAGCTCCCATTTCATCATTTGTGCAATGGGGACACAGATAGTCACCCTCCAGTGGCGTTATCTCAGGATTAAAGAAGATGTTAGTGAAATAAATGAATATTAGTGATAGAAAATGATTTCAATAAATGACAGAAATCACTTGTCACAGTTGCCTGGTTCTTATGTAATATTTAAGAAAAACATTAACTATGTTTAGTTATATTCATTAGGTAATCGAATGCTCTATGTGTACAATTATTTATTTGTTTTTCCTTGCTGTGTTCTTCTGGTCTTCTGATTAGATCCATGAACTTTAAGAAATATCTTTCTAAAATTCCTCCTCTAGAGTCCCCCAGGTATTTGTGTTCTCTCTGTCAACACAAACACATGCCTTTATTATTATTTTATTTTATTACTATTATTATTGTTATTGAGATAGTGTCAGTTTCACTTTGGGGCACTGACTTGTCTGAAATTATGTAGACCAGGCTGGTCTTGAACTCACGGAGATATGCCTACTTTTGCCTCCAAGGTGCTGAGATTAAAGGCCTATACCATCACACCTGTCTAAACACTTTATTTTGAACTGTTTGAGAATGAGTCACATACACAATGGCCCCTTTTTTCTTGTGAAGATACTCTTTAGTTAGTGGTTATGCGTGGGTGTCAAAATGAGTCGTAAAGTCCACCCCCAGCAAAGGCTCTTTAAACACTTGGCTTCCAGCAGGTGGCGGTGTTTGAGGAGGTTTGGGAGGTGGAGCCTTGCTGGGCAGAGATCTGTCAATCAAACAAGAGCGCAATAGTATATGACTAGTCTTACTAGCCAGCTTGCTCTGGGGACCACAGTCTCTGCCTTCAGAAGCCGGAATTAATGGCTGTCCTCCTGCCTAACTTGCCTGGTGCCGTGCTTTCCTCTCTACTAGTATAAGCCAAAATAAACCATTTTCCCCTTAGGTTGCTTTCTGTTGGGGTATTTTATCACAACAACAAAAAGGTAACTGGTACTAGTTTCCCTGGAGTTCTTGCCGTGCACAAAGAGATATTTCGATGCACAATTATCTCATCTCCAAGCTTTCCCCATATTTTGTCATTTGCCGGCTTGTGGCCATTGAAGCCTAATTATTTTTCCAGTCTGAGGTCCTAGTCTAGGATGTTCTGCCCTTAATCGATGGCTCTTTCCCAGCCTTTATCTTTCTGACACACTTGTAAAGTCCACTCGCTCTGTCTAATGCCTCCCGGCTGGCTTTATCTCACATGTCTCCATTCTGGGTTCACTTTATACTTAAAAGTAGCACTGTGTCCTTTTCAAGACCCAGCGTCCATTCCCTCATGAGCGATGGCGTCTTTGATCACCAGGATAAGGTCGGGTGTTCCAGGGTCTGTACCAGCAATGCTGCTGCGGTTTCATTTGGACGTCATTACTTCTCCTGCACCCAGACACGATAACACTTTGTTAATAACCAGCTTCTTATACTTTTGAGTCAGGCACAGAATCCATTAATGATTCTCACCCAGGACAATTAAGGCATATAAATGGTGGCTGCCAGGTGGTAGGGGTTCTAATTTCTTAGTTTCTTTTGCATTGATGAGTCGGCATGCACCCCCAAGGACCCAGCTTCCTTCTCTGCTGTTTGTTTAATCATAGTGGTGTGGATTCAGGAACCAATTTTATTCCATAGATTATAATTGGCTGCTCTGATTGTTTACCGGGATGCTAAATAGTCCCAGGTCGGCAACAGACAACGCTTCATGTTGTCTCCTGTGTCCCTTTTGACATTTCTGTTGTTTGAGCACTTAGTTACCTCCTGACTGCCGGAGATATTTTAGGCTCCTGCTCTCGCTTCCCTCTGCCTATCAATTCACCATTTCTCCATGGAGCGCTGTTATCTTCTTATTTCAGACGATGGTATTTAGAGCTTAAAACTCCCAGCACTTGGTGTGTTGATTGCCGAATGAGTCTGGTGTTTGCATCTTAGGCCTCTCAGAGAACTGAAGTGAGGAAAAGCCGCATGTATAACACACACACACTTATAGACTCCCTACTGTATACATATAAACACACATCCAGCCCAGCACATGTGTTCTCATCAGTTCCTCTCCAATCTATTTCATGCTCAGAGTCCCCATTCCATTTTAAGAGTCACTTTTCTAGTGGTAAGAACTGTGGCTCTTATTAATCCAGTGCGCTGAAGTGATTTTAGGGGGCTAACCTGTTTGTCAGGCTGAGGAAGACAATGCTAACCAGGCTCAGTGTGTGTTTGTATCACGTTTGAATCTTTACTCTGAAAAGTTATAGTCAGTGCGTCAGGAAGTTACTGCAACTACTGGTACCAGCTTTGTGCATTGGCGAGCCTTGTTCTTGCTGCATGTCAAGTACAGGGCAGAAGCAGGGCTCTCCCCTGTCCTCTCCCTGGGCCCGTCGCTGACAGGGGGATTAGTCTCTCTCTCATCCTTCAGTCATTTATTAATCATGTCTCTATTTATCATCTGTCATCTACCTATCTATTCATCTACCTATCTATTACCTATCAATCTATATATCGATCAGTCTTCTATATATGAATCATCAATTATCGTCACCCTCATTTATCTGTCATCTATGTACTCATTGTCATTCTGTAATTTATTGATGCATCAGACCGTGTCATCTATCTATCTATCTATCTATCTATCTATCTATCCTATCTCATCTATCATTTATCAATCATCTATCTATCTAGTCTATCTACCTACATCTATTTATCTGCTAACTACCTATGTATCCCTCTGTCAGTCTATCATGTCTATTTATCTCTGTATCTGTGATTATATCTATATACCTATCATTCAACATTTTTATCATCTATTATCTACATTTATATTATCCTGTCTATTGCCTATCAGTACATGTATCTATCTGTCTATCATGTCTATCTATTATCTATCTATCTATCTATCTATCTATCTATCTATCTATCTATCATTCTATCAACTGTTGTCTATTACCAATCAATCAGTCAATCAATCAATCAGTCTATCATCTGTTCTATCTATCATCTGTCTACCATCCATCCTATCTATCTATCTATCATCATCTATCTATCTATCTATCTATCGATCTATCTATGTAATCTACCTATCTATTTATCTATCTATGTAATCTACCTATCTATCTACATTATCTATCTATCTATCTATCTATCTATCTATCTATCTATCATCATCATCATCAACAACAACAACAACAGCATCATCCCTCTGTAGTTGGCTTTGATGGTATTTGTTGGCTCCCTTGTTGCTTTATGGAGCAGAGGATCTTCTGCTGGTCTTACTCTGCCATTTTTTTCTCATGTCCCTCTGTTCAACACTGAAGGAAAGCTTTCCTGAGAAGGCTGTACATATACTTTAATGTAAAGTCTAAACCTTCCACACTCAGGAGCTGAGGTACATGCCTCTGGACAGATGCTGATACTGTATCTTATGATGCTGATAGGATGCTAAACATGGCGATTTATTGTCCAGTAGTGCTGAGGGCTGGGACAGATCACCTTTGGAAGCACGAAGAGGCTGTCCATGGATAATGACAAGGATGGTGCAGAAATCTAAGGTGCTCATGAAAGGGTCAAAATGTGGAAACATGGCTCCTACGCTGCTTGTAATGGGGTTGTAAGTCAGGGTCCGCTCTTGGAGACCTAGAGAGGAAATATTTTACACACACACACACACACACACACACACACACACGCGTGCGCACGACACATACATATACATATATACTTATATATATAACATATATACAGCTACACACACACATACACACACGTGTGCACACATACATATACATATATACTTATATATATACATATATATATATATACATACATATACATATATATGTATATATATATGGAGAGAGAGGGAGAGGGGGAAAGAAAGAGAGGGAGATGGGGAGAGAGAGAGGGAGAGGAAGAGAAAGAGAGAGGAAGAGGGGGAGAAAGAGAGAGGGAGAGAGGTAGAAAGAGAGAAGGAGAAGGGAGAGAGAAAGAGGGAGAGGGAGAGAGAGGGAGAGGAGGAGAGAGAAAAAGGGAGAGGGAGAGAGAGAGAGGGAGAGGAAGAGAGATAAAAAGGGAGAGGGGGAGAGAGAGACGGAGGGGGAGAGAGAAAGAGAGGAGAGGGGGAGGGGGAGAGAGAAAGAGGAGAGGGAGAGAGGAGGAAAGAGGGGGAGAAAGAGAGAAGGAGAGGGAGAGAGGGAGAGAGAGCACACTGCCATGAGAGAGGTGATGGAGGGGAGGCCAGAAGAGCAAATCCCCATAACAGAAGGGATATCAGGCTTCTAAAGATTTCAGGGGTTGCAGGACACTTCATATCACATGACTTAGTAGCAGGAAGCGTGGCAGAGCCAGGTTTGTAGGGAATGAGGGAAGTCCCGAGCGAATGTGAGTTGCTGGCATTGGCACAGCCATGTCAAGGAGCCTAGTGTATCAGTTTTATCGGGGCCACACCTTTCTCCAGTGAGGCTGGGGGTGGGGGGATGTCAAAGCTGTCATCCAGTCTGAGTGCAGATGTTGACAGTGTGTGCTGATAATGTCCACCACAGCTCTTTCCCCCTGATATTTATGGTCTGAAGACGGCTCTCCTAAGGAGATTGCTATCATCAAGATGAGTTAAACTCACTTCCTCATTCAACTCTGTGCAATAACCTCACCTCCACACTCAATTGTATATAATAAAAGCACTGACCTTCCAAGACACTGTGGCGTCTCCATTAGATGAGCCTAGTCTGCCTGATCTCAGCTTTTCTCTTAGTATATGTTTGTCTTCTCTTTGTTCAAGACACAGTATTTGCTAGGACAATAAAATCAGGGACAGCCCAAGAATGACCACCGTCTTAAAGGGGCAGCAGGCCCATGTCCTAACTGAGACCAAATGTTCAAGTGTGTGAAAAACTGTTGTGGATATTTTGTATTCCTAACAGGAGTCCAGGTGGCAGGTGGCTGTCAGTCAGTCACCCCTCCATCATGGCTCAGCCCTGCACCTGTTTGCTCACCTGTGGCTTAACCCTGCACCTGTTTGTTCACCTGTGGTTTAGCCCTGCACCTGTTTGTTCACCTGTGGTTTAACCCGCACCTGTTTGTTCACCTGTGGCTCGCCCTGCCCTTGTTTGCTCACCTGTGCCTTCTTCTCCCTTGTTCAGGACACAGAAGTTTTGAACACCGCCATTCTCACCGGGAAGCCTGTTCGGTTCCTGTCAAGGTCGTGGGGGTTCAAGAAGATGGCTCTGTGGTGGACGTGTTGGAGTCTGTGGAATGCAGGTCTGCCGATGAAGATGTTGTGAAGGTACTGGAGACAGCTGATGACCATGCTCACACATGTTCACGTCTCCTCCCTCCCCACCTCTCTGTCTCTCCTTTCATCTCCACCAAGTTCTGTCTGAATGCTCCTCTATTTAAAGGGAGGGAGAATGACGTCACTGAGGAGATCTGTGAAGTCCTGGGTCAGCAGGAGGCTGCTGTTTCCTTCTCTGGTTCTTAGTCTCAAGTGGAAAGTCTGTTCTCACGGTCACCCACTCTCCCTCTTCTCCCTTCCTCTCTGCCTTTCCAACAAGCATGCCTTTCCTCTGGCAATTCATACATCATTTCAATTTTTACCAACGGCCTCTGCCCAGTCGGGTTATTTAGTGAGTAGATTTTCTTCACGTCCTGTTTTCCTGGAGCAGCTGTTTGCCTCAGCTGGTTGGAGTCTGCTGCCCATAAGCGTCTCCTTTCTCAAGCTTAAAAACGAATTTAGGGTCATTATAAGATAATAAAACCCACGAGCTTGATGTGTTAAAATTTTGTTAATATACATTAAAGTAAATGGCTATTACAATAATAATAAAGAACCCTCATCACACACCTCCCGACTTAATTTGAATACTACCAAAGGGATGCGGCTTGTGGAGAAATCTGGAGTAATTCTGCGGGTTCTTTCCATTGCCAGTTGGTGAATATTTGGATCCAGCTTCTTCCAGAATCTGCCGGGAATTTAATTGTCCTTGCTGTTTGATGGAAACGCTAAGATTTAGTGTTTCTGTTGTTGGGTGTTTCTTTCCCCCCCCCTGCCTTCCTTAGCATGTCGGCTGCCCATTGCCTTTGCAGCAGAGATCACAGAGAGAAAGGATTCCATCTCTGAGTCTCTAAGGGAGTTCCCAGTTCCAATCTGCTCAGACATTTTAGAGAAATCCAATACAGCGAGTCCTGTCCTTCAGAGTATCTGCTTCTGTTCAGAGGTGAAATGGGACTTGGCTTTAGCACGCTCAATCTTACATTAATTAACTTAGTGTTTCAGTGTATGGTATGCAAGCAGCACACTTGGTGAGGTCAGAGGGCAGCTTTCTGAAGTCCTTTCTCTCCCTCCCACTGTGTGGATCCCTGGATTTGAACTCAGGTCATGATGCTTGGAGGCGGGTCCTTTACCTGCTGAACCGCCTCAACAGCCCTTGGTGTCAGTCTTAGACACTCTCTGGTGGCTAGCAAGGAAAAGTCTGGGATAGGTTGATGCTGTCTCTGTGTGGCCTGCGTGGGATCATGTTTTGGTCCAAAGTATGTCTGATAAAGAAGGATGGAGCCATAAAGTCTAATTGAACAGTCGCGAAGCTGCAGGAGTCTCCAGTATGGCATAATTTGTTTCCTGGGCATGGGACATGAATTATCCCCAAAGACAAAGGCAGACTAGTTTAAAACCTGCAATATGGCTTCACCCCAGGACTCTTGGCAATCCTTGTGTTCTGTGGGCAAGCCAGATTAACAACATACCTCAGGCCTTCCACATTAAGAGACTAGAAAGACCTGAGTCTGACAATCCTTATGTAACACACACACACACACACACACACACACACACACGAGACTTGTGTGTACATCTGAGAGTGCACATGGACCTCCATCTTATTTTTGAGACCAGTACCTGACTGATGCAGATGCTTCCTGATTGTCTAGACCAGCTGGCCAGCAAGCCCCAGGGAATCCTCCTGTCTCCACTTCCCCAAGCTTGACTCACAAGGCCACAGCACACACCTGGTTATTTACGTTGGTATTGGGGATCTGAACTCAGGTCCTTGAACTTACACTGTAAGTACCTTACACACTTAGCCGTGTCTCCTGCCTAGTATGTTTGTTTTCCTGTCTCTGCGTCAGTCAAGAAAAATGAGACATTGACGGAGGCTTAAGCAGGTGGTGTCTGAATGCCCATGTGGACATGGGCTCACACAAATGACTTGCTCTGTTTCCCCTGAGCCTTTGGGTCTCTCCCAGGAGCCTGGTGGATCCCTGCAGGATGAAATCCTTGTTCATTGCTCTGGAGAAGCCTCTTACAGAAAACTGTGACCAAATTCACATATCCTGTTGCTGTTACCTCTGTTCTTGTTCCCATTGCACAGAAATGAGCTCACTGTCTGCCCTTCCTGAAGGATATATTTTGGAAAATGACAGTTATTTTTGTTGTTGTTGTGTTGTTTTTCCTCCATGGGAGTCTCATGAAGAAGGCTCCACTCTTCAGAGGAGTCAAATGGAGTGAGTTGTCAGATCACCAAGCCCAGGGCTGCATTCAGACGGGCTTTGCTGGCAACTCTGGGATTTAATTAAGTGGCTCTGATGCATTTGCTATGGCTTCTCTGTCTGTGTTTATAATACACTTTGCTGCAGCCTGAGGATGGATGGAGTTGTCTACGGGGCTGTGTGCCGGCCACAGTGTCACCCCAGGGGTTGGTTGTCGCAGCACCAGAGTCATTAGCACTCTCTGGAGCGATCTGTGTATCTATCTGTCTCTGAGCCATTTCTACACATCAAGTCTGGGACTTAGAGGACCAAGTCAAGTGTGGAGTCTGGAGAAATGGGACTCGTTGGAGACAAACAGGCTCACTTCTGTGACCTTGTGACTTTCACGGAACAGAGTCTGGGGGTATAAGTAGCTGGAAAAGGGCCAGATGGCCTTTGCATCTGATGAGAGTGGAGGAGCTAACACAAACTGAAGAAAGCAGGAGACAGCCTCATATTTGTAACTTGTGTGAGTGTCTATGTGTGTCTGTGTGTGTTATTGTGTGTATGTATTAATGTGTTCCTATGTGTATTTGTGTGTGTCTGTCTATATATGTCTGTGTGTCTATGTGAGTGTCTTTTTCTCTGTCTGTATACCTCTCTCTCTCTCTCTCCTCTCTCTCTCTCTCTAAATCTGTGCGTGCGTGTGTGTGTGCGTGTTATGTGATGTCTGTGAGATGTCTTGACCTTTATTATTAGTGATAAGATTCAACATGTAGTCCAGCAGTCAGGCTTGCTGTCCAAAGGCACATGACAATGCATCTGTGGTTCACTATAGAGCAACAGAGAGGCAGCCCTAGGGCCATGTTGGCCCAGAGAGGTGTATGGGTATGAGTGTGTGAATATATAATGTGTGTGTCTGCATGTGTGTGTGCAAACATGTATATGCATACATGAAGAGGCCATAGATTAATACTGGATGCCTTTCTCAATTGCTTTCTGTCATGTTTAGGACATAACCTCTCTTCAAACCCTGGACTCACCAATTCAGTTAAACTGGCCACTCATCTTTGTCTCTGCAACACTGGGTTATAGGTGCATGCCTGTAGTGCTCCAGTTTTAACATGGATTTCAAGAGTTCAAACTCATGTCTGCATGCTTGGGTGACAAGCACTTTACTGAATAAGTCATCTCTGCAATCTAAGACTATATTATTATTATTATTTATTATTATTATTATTATTATTAAAAAGTGAGCTGTAAGCAAATGTTCTGGAGTAAGAAAAGGCACCGTATAGCTTTAAAGGGAATGTCGGAGGAACCTGGAGAAGCGAGATTCGAGGGTGGCCGCCTTTGATTTCTCTCTTTCATGTCTTCTGGTGGAAGTCTTCAGAGGGCCACTGAATGATCCCAAGCAGGAGCAACTGACCCACTACTGTTAAATCTGTTAGTGCTAAAGTCTCAATGGTGAATTTGGGGACTGATTACATAAAACTGTACAACCAAAGGAAACTCGAAGTGTTTGCTCTATGCAAGTAGTATATTGCTTTCGAAGCCAGAGGCTCATTGCTGTAGATGTTCAAGTCAGAGGCTCATTTCTTGGCTCTTGGGCTGGAGGTCTAGCTCCTGAGCTCTGGTTGTCAGGACCCTTGGCTCCTTAACTCTTGGCAATGCTCTCAGTCTCTTCTCATGACTGCGACTTGGGGTTCTCATTTCCTCAGTGGTCACCTTTGGCTCTTCACAGCCTTCGTCTTCTATAGTCTCAGTTTCTCCACTTTATCAATACTCTAACCATCTTTTATAGTCTTGGCGTCTTCCAGACTCTGCCTTTATACACTCTCTGGAACTCTGCTGCTCTTTCATGGCGTTATACCTCTTAGCTTTGGTTTTGGGTCCTCAGCTTCGGGGATGCTCAGAATTCTTCATCTGGCTCTTTGCTGCTGCTGCTGTAATTGTGGCTGTGGCCAGATGCTCTAGGCGTTTGTCTATTCTTCCTACAACCATTTTCATTCCACTGTACCTGAGATAGAGACCACATCGGGGCAGAAGAACTTTGGAGAGGAGGGGCCTTTGGCTTCCTGATAGTGCCACACCAGGAGAGAGAGGTGCATGGGAGAGATGCTTCCCAAACTAGCAGGTATCCTCCTATTCCTGTGACCAGATGAGAGGTAGGTATGCCTGTGTGGATTGTCGTCACAGACTGGCAGATGCTCAGATTCTAACTCCATTGTCATAAGATCTCCCTAAGGGCCAGTCACAAGCTTTGCATTACATCAGGGAGGCTTGTTGCTGAGATTCTAGGGAGACATGTCTCCTTCTGTCCTGGGCGAGGGTAACTCCAGGGAACTGGGTCATCTCTCTCAGAATAGAGTCTTCCAAAGCTTGTACTAGCTGCTTGGGGTTTTGTGGCTGAGACAGGAGCAGTGACTGTGGCAGCAGCTATGGCTGCACTGGTCTCTGTAACCAGGGCTCAGGTTCCCCAGTGGTGGTGGAATATTGGGAGAAGGAGCAGCTTGGCTGACAGACAGCTCCCACTCTAAGCACAAGGGAGGTATCCTATCAGCTGTTATTTAAGGGGCTAAGTGGCTTTCTCCTTATTGTTTAGGGTATTAAAACAAAACCAAGCCAAACAAAACACTAACCCCTGGAGGTGCTGATAAGGAATTAGCATTCTCAGGAGTTTAATAACCCTAAACCCATAGCCACACCTGAAGGGGAGCTAGGGTCCTCACATCTATCTCTATGGAATCTGTAACAGTTAACAGCTTAAAATACACATTTGTTATCTTATTCTGTAAGTTGTACTCTAAAGGATGTTTGCAAGGCTGTGTTCCTTCTGGAAGATGTTGATAGAATCACTCATGGCTCTTCTAGACTTAAAGGCCACCCATCTTCTTAGCTCATGTCCCCTCCTCTATTTTGAAAGCCTTACAGGGTAGCACCCTCCTACATCCCATCCTCTGCCTCTGTTCTCTCTATGTCTTGTCCTCCTCTCCTTTCTGATTCCATCATTGCAATGCTTCTTTTAAATCTGACCCTCCCATATTTCACTATAAACATCTTTAATGCTTACATGGGGTGTTGGGTAGCAGACTCTATCTTGCAGGGTAACTCCTTGAGACAGGAAGTGAACAACTCAAAATAGCTTCAGGAAGTTCCTGAAATTGATCAGATTCATTAGGCCCCTCCTTTCCAAGAGGGTATTAGCAGTAAAGACTGCTGAGAGACCATCACAGACCAGTAGAGATGCTTAAAAGAGGCTCAGACCAAGAAGCCTGAAAGAAGCAGATATCAATATGGTTTCCTAAGGAAGAGACTCAGATCAACTGATCTACCAGGAAAGGTGGATTCTTTAATCTACTGAGCTGCCTGCAGACTGTGCATTGTGCTCCAGGTTCCCAGCTTTTGTGAGCCGTTATCCATGCTGGGGTTAGGCTGTGGTGAAACAGCTATCTTTCTGCTCCTGTAAGTAATCCCTCACCCATATTCCTATAAGTAATGATCCCAATAAATTCACTGATTCACCAAGTTGGACTTTGAGGTACTGTTAGTTCCATGTCTGGGGCAAGTAGACATTTGTTCTCACCACATGGGAGCCACCCTGACAGGCCACCTCAGGGTTGTCAATGGATCGTCAATATACTTTGTATTGAAGTGAAATAATGTCCAATACTTGTAAAAAGTTACTGTTAAACCAGGTGCCTGAAAGCGGTAGATGTTTATAATGTCCGAGTTACCCTGCTTTCCCAAGAAGCCCTGGAAACGGTGGCTCCTGGCATTCCTTGGCTTGTGTAGCTTCACCCACTGTCTTGATTGTTGTGTGAGCATACCACTGTTTTTCTATATGACCTTTCTTATACAGGGGTTTGTCATTGAATTTAAGGGCCATTCCAACATGGGATAACCTTTTCTCAAGACCTTTTTTATTTATTTTTTTATTATTATTGGAAATTTTATTTCAGATGTTTTCCCCTTACTCCATTTTCCCCCCTCCCTCCCAGGAACTCCCTATCCCTTCCTCCCCTCCTCTTGCCTCTATGATGGTGTACCCCCACCCACCCTTCCCCGTACCTCACCTCCCCACCCTCGAATACCCCCCCCCCAAGATGTTCAGCCTTCATGGGACCAAGGATCTCTTCTCCCACTTATATATAGCTCCCTTGCATATATAGCTGGAGCCATGGGTCCCTCCCTAAGCGCTCCCAGGCTGGTGGTTTAGACCCTGGGGGCTCTGGTTGGTTGGTATTGTTGCTTTCCTCATGGTGTCGCTAATCCTCTCAACTCCTTCAGTCTTCACTCTAACTCCTCTATTGGGAACCCCATGATCAGTTTGATGGTTAGCTGTGAGCATCTGCCTCTGAATATGTCAGACTCTTGCAGACCTCTAAGGAGACAGCTATATCAGGCTCCTGTCAGCATGTACTTCCTGACATCCACATCAATGTCTACCTTTGGTGACTGCACATGGGATGGATACCCAGGTGGAATGGTCTGCAGACGGTCCCTCCTTCAGTTTCTGTCCTGTACTTTGTCTCCATATTTGCTCCCTTGAGTATTTTGTTACTCCTTCTAAAAGGACTGAAGCCCCCCACCACTTGGTCGTCATTCTTCATGAGCTTTATGTGGTCTGTGAGTTGAATCTTGGGTATTTCAAGCTTCTGGGCTAAAATCCAATAATCAGTGAGTGAATACCATGTATGTTCTTTTGTGATTGGGTTACTTCACTCAGGATGATATTTTCTAGTTCCATCCATTTACATAAGAATTTATCAAATTCATTGTTTTTAATAGCTGAGTAATATTCCATTGTGTAAATGTACCACATTTTTTGTATCCATTCCTCTGTTGAAGGACATCTGGGTTCTTTCCAGTTTCTGGCTATTATAAATAAAGCTGCTATGAACATAGTGGAGCATATGTCCTTGTTATATGTTAGAGCATTTTCTGGGTATATGCCCAGGAGTGGTATAGCTGGGTCCTCAGGTAGTGATATGTCCAATTTTCTGAGGAACCACCAGACTGTTTTCCATAGTGGTTGGACCATCTTACAATCCCACCAACAATGGAGGAATGTTCCTCTTTCTCCACATCCTCGCCAGCATCTATATCACCTGAGTTTTTGATCTTAGCCATTCTGACTGGTGTGAGGTGGAATCTCAGGGTTGTTTTGATTTGCATTTCCCTGATGACTAAGGATGCTGAACATTTCTTTAGGTGTTTCTCGGCCATTCACATTTCCTCAGTTGAGAATTCTTTGTTTAGCTCCGTACCCCATTTTTTAATAGGGTTATTTGGTTGTCTAGAGTCTAATTTCTAGACCTTTAAGCTTCTTTCTGCAAAAACCTTGTTTTCTAAACAAGGTCTCTCTCATTGGAGGCTAGGATTTGAATCTCTATCTTGGGTACCCTGGTATCTTGCTGCATCATGTAACAGAATACACTCACAGGTCCTCAGGATTAGGACTTGGATTACTTGGGAAGGGGCCCTGCTCTCCAGGTTACCCTGTGTACTTTGATTTTCCTTTGTTAAAGTCTTCAGAGAATGGAAGTGAAATGCAGTTTTTATATTATAGTTATGATTTAATCATTGGGCATCTATCTTTCTGAGTGGTGGTTTCATACTTATTTTGTGTCTGTGGTTGTATAATATCTTGGTTTCTTAACTGTTCCTATGATGAAACACCATGACAAAAGCAACTAAAAGGAGAAAGGGTTTATATTGGCTCACTGTTTTATAGGAGTAGGGTCAGTAATGGCGGGGAATGCATAGTGGCAGAAACATGAGGCTGACTGGTCACGTCACACCACCAGTCAGGAAGCAGAAAGAGAACAACAAATGGGGCAAGCCTATAGATTTTTAAGCCCACCCCCAGTCACACACTTCTTCCAGCAAGTCTCCACTTACAAAAGGTTTCACAATGTCTTCAAACAGCGCTACCTGCTGGGGATCAAGTGTTCCAATTTGTGAGCCTGTGGGGGACATTTCTCATTCAAACCACAACAGGTTCTATGCCAGTATCTTCCTGAACCAACCACAGGAACCTATCATCATCCACAGTGGACAGATTCTCACACTCACAAAGAGAGAAAAATTCATTCGGGTCTTGAAGATGCCTCCTGTAACTTTTGGCTGCCATAATTACATTCCCAGTCTACAGGAATCAGGTAGATTCACAATAATGTGACCTTAAAAGGCTAATCAAAAGGCATTAACATTTTAAAGCCTTCTCTACCCCAGGGAAGGTTCCTACTTCTGAAGAAGTTGGTCTGTGGGAGAGGAAGAGGCAAGGAGGTGCATGTCAGAGAAAAGGATGAAATGTTCTGCGACTTGCTGAGCTGTGTGGGGAGCTGGTCACTGAAGCCCGTGGGAAATGACAGCATACTCTACAGTAGCAGCTTTACCTGGGTCGGGGTGTGCCACTTACAGCAGGCGGTGTGATCAAAGTTCCCCTATGTAGCTGGGCTTACAGACCGGATTAAATGGAAGACAGGCTTGTTCTGAGCGGGCTCCTTAGGGAGACACACTTGAGTTGACATCACCCTTCAGTCGGCGGGGAGCTGGCCAGGTGTGACAGGCAGGGGTGGGTGGAAGAGATTTGGCAGGAGGAGGATAATTCCTGCACAAGCAACTGTTATTTTCCTTGTTGTTTCAAGTCATTAGAAACTCAAATCCACCTGCCTCAGACTGATGCGAATTTTACTTGAAAGAACATGGAGAGAAGAAGAAAAAGAATCAAAAGAGTTTTAAAGGCATTTCTATCCCTTTTGCAATGCTTCACACACACACACACACACACACACACACACACACACACACACACTCCATATAAAAAAGCCCCGCTGTTAGTCTATTTCTGGGCGTGAATTTCCTTTCTTCCCCCCATTGCCAGGAGCCATGCAGCTAAGAATAAGTTGTCAGGCAGTTTGGCTGTTATTGCCTAATTCTGTCCTTCTTTATGCTAGTAATTTGGACTTTTATTGTTGGAGATGTGTCATGTATTTCTTGCTGGCGGGGCTACACACTGCTGTATTCTCAACCTTTTGTTCTGTCAGCTTCATTACGCTTCCAATATCAATTAGAGCGTTTGTTCCTTTCTGTCTTTGGCATCTCTAATTAAGAACCAAACATCCTGGAAATCACTTCTGCAGAATTCTGGGAGCTCTTGGAGTGAGCCAACTGGAACCTGCATACCTCCCAGCCTCTGCCAGGAGGTGTGCACCTGTGTTTCCATCCTGTGTGTTCTAGCTCTTGAATACCTACCGTTCTCTTTCCGTAGACAGAGACCTGGGCAGATTACAGTTGCTGGTACCTACGACTTCTGTGGATATGTTTATTGTCTCCTAGGTATTTGCTTTCTCATCATTCAGTGGCGAGGAAGGAAACAGAGTGTCTTTGGGTACTTGTGGTCCTGAGATAGCTTAGATGGTGGGCAGAAGTTTCAGCTTTACCCTGTGATTCATTGGTGTCTTCTAGAAACCCAGATGATTAAAACAAACTTCTGAGTTCAACCAGGTCGCACAAATGTAAGATCCATTTCTAGGTAGGGGTGTTTCTAGGTACAAGTGTTATGTGGCAAGGTTATTATTGGTCTCTGCCATTATTTTTTTCTTAACAACTTTTAAGAACTGTGTTTGACATACCACAAAATATATATCTTTAAATAGAAAACATGATAGGTTTTATGTTATGTTATTGGTCTTATATCAATGTATTGATTGTTATCTAAGTTAGCAATTGTTAATGTCATAGTTAGCGTTGACTGTCAACCTGATCCAGCTTAGAAGCACGCCATAAAAGAGTCTCAATTGGGGAAATGCCTCATCAGGTTGCTCTGTGAGGAATTGTCTTGACTGTTGCCCAACATAGGAGGGCCTACTGTGGGTGGCATCATTCCCTTGCCAAGTGGTCCCGGACTGTGTATAAAAGCCAATCGAGCATGAGGCTGCAAGTAAGCCAGCAAGTGGCATCCACCACGCTTTCTGGTACAGGGGATGCTGGTATCTTAAAGAAAATACTTTTCTTTAAGCAGTGCACACAGATTGGTTCTGTATTTGAGTCAACAGTTGAGGAAGTCTCAAGTACAAAAATATGCTCTCTGATGCAGCAGGGAGGCAGGTGTGTGTCTCCTTCCCTTGAGCCTGTCTTGATGGCAGTACAGTGTCTGTTGGGGGCATTAGAACGGAAAGAGTTGAACCACTTTCCCTTGGTAGTGTCTCACGCTGCTGAGCTTCGCTGACTTTTGTTAAATCCACAGAGGTGTCATCCTTCATCTGTCCAGATGTCACAGTCAGTCACAAAGCTCAAACAGGGAAGAGTCAGAAATTGGTGCCAAACCTTGGCAGCACTTAGATGACATGTTATATTGGCTTCTGTGGGAGGGGCCTGTGGGAGGGTGGATTCTCCTGTCTATTTCACTCACTGCTGGCTTTTTTTTTTTTTTTTTATAACCCACTTAGGTAGACCTGGTAGACAGTAGGCTCTTTTAAGTATTATGTTGAAGGAACAAACTGCAGAAATACCTACCAGTAATACCCCTAGAGACAGAGGCGGGTTTCTATTCTCTCGTAATCCTTTTATTCTTCTTGGGGGAGAAGAACTCTCTAGAATGTAGGCGGTGTCTGGAATAGAATGGCTGTGCTAGCCAAGCACACCTCATTGGAGGATTTTAAGCTTTGAAGTGTTAGTTTAAAGTAGATGTCGTTTGTGGGACACTATGGGGTTAGGCCTAAGAATTACTTAAGGGGATTGTTAGAGAGCCAGGGGTACCAGGCATCTAAAATGTCAGATTCTCATCAGCCCCATCAATAACGCAGGCATATGTATGTGCATATATATATATATATATAATAATATATATATTATATATCAGCTGTAGCTGAAATCTGAGCTGACTCTGGTGATTTCCCAGTATCTAGGACAAAATGTTCCATCTGACGACTCTTTTGGAATGATGGATAAGTTCCCTGAGGACCCCAGACAAGTCTCAATTGTCATCCTCCAGCCCCAACACCTCCTGTGGTGACTTGCAAGCTCAGAGTTCTCAAGTAAATGCTAGGGGGAAGGATGAGGGTCTGACATTGCCAGAGACAGCAGAGAGGCCCAGAGGGACTGCAGCTTGGCGGGTCTTTCCTTGGATTCACCATCTTCTCTGCTTCTCTTCTATGACTGCACACAAGCCATTGTGACCATAAGGCTGTGTTTGATATCAGCAGGGTGTGCTAGTGCACGCTGGCTTATTGGCCTTTCGAGTGTTTTCCCTTAGCTCGAAAACCCTACAATGAGGTGGGGACCCCTCTAACCTTGCTTCTCAGTGTATCTGGGTCACCTGTCACCAGGGCTGACACTGTGCACGTGTGCTATGGACAGATCACTGTGTTGGCTGGTGGGGGAGCTACATGTGCTGGAGGGTGATATGATTGCTCAGGAAAGACAGAGACCCTTTGGAGTCCATTGGATGACGGTTCTGAAATCACCCCAATCATCATTCTCTGGGGGATTGTGGTAAATCTGCTTTTCAAACTGAGCCTTAGGTATTGACTAATTTTTCTTTTTCTATTTTGTGTGTGGTGTGTTTGTAGTGTGTGTGTGTGTGTGCTTTTGCACATGGGTGGATTCACATGCATGTGTGTGCACATGTGCTTAGAGAGGCAGAGAGATAGATGCTGGGAATCAACCACAGTCATTTTCCCACCTCATTCATTAACTCAGGGCCTGTCAATCAAACCCATCCCTCAACAATGCTGCTGCCCTCTCTGTCCCGCACACCCAAGTTTATGTGGGTGTCTGGGGAATCAGAACCAGAGTGCTCACACCTGCACAGCAGACACGTTACCCACTGAGGTTTCTCCTTAGCCTCTTAGGCACCAACTTTGTATGAGATATTTATTGTGTACCCAGACTCTTTACATCTATCAGTGCTTGCAGTATTTCAAACCCCTTGGGGGTTGGCTGTTAAAGTCCTCACGCTACTGATGCGAAGCCACATAGAGCAGCTATGAGGTGCGGGACTGGGATTTGAGTCTTGGAGCGCTGACCACTGCATTAAAAGAGTGCCCCAGTTTCACAGGGCGCGCAGTCCCTGCAAAGGCTTGCAACACTGATTTCAGGCTTTTAAAAAATCCCTCTACTCTTGGACTGTCCTCAAACTGACTTCTGCCAAGCTTACCCCGAGAGGTTACGCTGCCTTTCACAGATGAAAATGTGTTGCCTTCTCTTAAATGTCTCAATGTCTACGGGGCAACCAAAGATGTTAGGAACCAGTGGCTGACAAGAGCTCTTCCTGCACAAGAGGTGATGACTTAAAAAGGAGACAGTGAGACTCTCACGTCTCCCCCAGACACTCAGGGGATTCACCGCCAGCAACTCAGTGCCTTATTGATGCATATCAGCAGACTGATATGGATTTTAGACATGAATACTGCTTTGTGCAGTTGGTGGGAATATAAATTCGGTTGCAGCTGAGAGCATTGAGATGAGGGACTTCTGAGAAGAGGGGTGGGTTCCACAGCCTCCCACTAGGAGGACAACAATGCTTGCTTCCATTACCTGGTCAAGTTGCTAAGGTTCAGAAGCTTATATATTGTGGTGTGTGTGTGTAGGATTGTGCTTGCATATTCCTGCATGTATGCATGAAGGCTAGAGATCAACTTCAGGTGTCATTTCTCAGGTGCCATCAATCTTTGTTTTCCTCTGTGTGTGTGTGTGTGTGTGTGTGTGTGTGTGTGTGCTGCATGTGCCATGTGTACACGTGCACATGTGCCCTGATGCACATATGGAGGTGAGAGGACAGCTTGCAGGAGTTGGTTTGCTCCTTCCACCCTGTGGGTCCTGGGCATCAAACTCAAGTATTCAGGCTTGGCAGCCAGCATCTTTCTCTAGAGAGCTATCTTGTTGGCTCCACTGAGCCCCTTTTAAAAACACAAAGGTCTTATGCAGCAGGCCCAAAGTGACTTCCCTGATGGAAGTCACCTCGGAGGGTTTAGTCTGGAGAGCACTTTCTGTCTTCAATTTTCAAAAGTATCATTCCCAGTGGCATATGCACCTGAGAGCATACAGGCTCTTCCCGACAGCCCAGTATCTGACCATCAGTTAACACACAGATGGCAGTCTGGTTTATTTCTCCATGGGTACAGTGAGGAAAAAGCCCTGGATAACTGCATGCTGAGGTGGATACGTTTAAAGGCCAGACGGGGATGATGGACTTACATGTGTTACCCCAGTACTGAGGGTCCTACAGAATTTATTAGCTCTGACTTCAGAGCTCTGCTGGGGGATGGGGTGGGGTCAACCTGGCTCACTGGAGAAAGTACTTAAGTAAAGATAGTACAGTACAGGGTTGGGGAATGAGGCTCGGCTGGTAGAGGGCTCCTCTAACGTGCATGGAGCTCTGGGTTTGATCCTCAGCATAGCCCCAACTGGGAATAATAACGCACCCCTCTCTGCTCTCTGGTCTGCTATCCCAGCACTCAGGAGGCGGATTCTGGAGAGACAGAAGTTCAAGGTGTTGATGTAGAAACACAGTTTTGACCACAGGGTCAAAGACAATAAAAGATAGTTTATTCTGGAGTCAAATATGGGTGGCTATGGACTGGGAGCAGAGTCAAGTGTCCTCAGATGCTATGCTCCACTTGTGTCACAGGGCCATCCTGCACAGTGAGTACGAGGCCCATCTGGGCGATTTGATGCCTCCTTTCAAACAAACAAAAACTCCAACCAAACACGAATGATAATACAGTATAAATAAAGCCCAATTTATAGCCTAGTAGAGGGGCTGGAAAGATATGAAGAGTACTGACTGTTCTTGCAGAGGACCTGAGTTAGGTTCCCAACACCCATGCTCCAGCACAAGAGGATCTAATGCCCCTTTTCTGGCCTCCGTGGGTACTGTGTGCTCTCTCTCTCTCTCCCTCTTACCTCCTCCCTCTCCCCCCACCTCTTAAAAATACCTTTGTAAATGAAGCACTGGGTCCAGAGTCTGGACAGAATCTGCAGTTGATAATTGCTGATACTGTTATGTTTTCTCTTTAGCCACGGACTGTC
The DNA here is from genome assembly GCA_021653895.1 of Mastomys natalensis. Taxonomy (NCBI): domain Eukaryota; kingdom Metazoa; phylum Chordata; class Mammalia; order Rodentia; family Muridae; genus Mastomys; species Mastomys natalensis. The sequence goes on from JAJTUV010000207.1 coordinate 389,396, forward strand.
TTCTGACCATTTTAATATAAAATATATTGTGGTTCCAACTGAAGGTCAAAAAAGAAAGAGTTTGAGACAGAACCCAGACCTGTGTATTCCCCCTAAGGCTGCTCCAGGCTCTGCCTTGGGCTTTTTATGTTGTTGAAAAGGTGTTGCCAAGGCTGGCTTTGGGTCGGTTGTCTCTCTGAGATGCATGAGGGAGGGGCGGGCTGTTATTCCTGATTTCCGGACTGTCTTGGGACTGCAGGAGGCCTCCATCCTCTCCAAGCCTGTGAATCATGTATCAGCATCTCAGCATCCCTAGGCAAGCACTGGACACACCCTCCCCTGGACCCCTTGCATTGACTACCTCACCTGAGCGTCACACTGTTCCTTCAGACAGTAGCAAGGTCGTGCCCACTGCAGAGAGGAAGAGACTGAGGTCCAGAGAGATGATGTGCACACAGTCCTCGGAGGGATTAGATGACTGACTCAGGAAGCTTGATTTCAGGCTTGCCACTGTGTGCTTCTTCTGTAAATGTGACCTGTGGCGATTAGGAAACATTGATAGGAAATCCTGAGGATTTATAATGGGGGGAGGGTATTTGTGGTATGCAGGGTACGGGAGGATAGTAAGTATCAAGGGTACTATCACACATACACAGGTAAGGCCAGTGACCATTGTGGTGAAGAATTTGCGGTTGATTGGGGCTATAGAAGGAAACTGGCCTTCTAGAAGCATCTGCACAATGAACATACTGAGCAGATGGCAGAGCGAGCACAGTGGGATCGTCTTGGGGCAGTCGTCACGTTGCCATCCTGTAAAGGATGAAGTGAGCACGCAGAACAATATGGTTGAAGGACTGGGGATGGAGCTCAATTGGTAGAGTGCTGACTTGTGTGCATGGGGCTCTTGGTTGCATCCCCAGTGCCACATAAACCAGGCATGGTGGTGTGTGCCTGGAATCTCAGCACTCAGGAAGTAGAGGCAGGAAGACCACAAGTTCAAGGTCATCCCTCAGCTATCTAGGGAGTTTGAGACCAGCCTGAAATACTTGAGACCTCGTCTAAACAAACAAACAAACAAAACCCAAACCAAATCAGAACACAACTTGGAGAGATAAGATATTTTATTGCCAACAACAGTGTCTCTTAGTTGAAGTCCAAGGAGACAATGCATATCCACTGAAGCACAGACTGTGGATTTGTTGAAGAATCGCTGAGCTGACACCATCCACAAGAGCTCAGGGACCAGCCCTGTCAGATGACAGAGACAGCTAACAGCAACTGTAGAGGCTCCTATGACTGGGGAAGGCACTTTCAGGCCCACATCTGCAGTATAAGCTTTTTGCGGAGATACTGCAGTAAGGGCTAATGGACCTCGAGGGAGCCCAGAGAAAACCAGAGAGGCAACTCCTGAGTGTATACCCAAGGGAATCTACACCTGCATATCCTCATTGTGGTTTAGTTGGTAGAGTGCTTGCCTAACGTGGATGACACCTTGGGACCTGATCTTCAACACCATATCAAATAGGCACAGTGGTATACATCTGAGTTTGAGTGCTCAGGAGGTGGGTGTCGAATCAGCCTGGGTGTCCATCAACAGACGAGAAGTTAAAGGAATGTAATGTAGGCACACACAATGGAGATGTTCTGGTGTTGGATAGTCAACTCAGGACAGTGCATAGGTTAAGCAAGTGTTTTACCATTGAGCCACATCTCTAGCCTCCACCCAATGAGGTTCTGTTCATCCGTAAAGGATAACTACTGGGCGGGGCTTGTGAATGGGCGGGGCTTGTGAACAGCCACAGGCTCATTCTCATGAACCCTGGGCCTCAGAAACCTGAGGCAGAGCTGTGTTCTCTAGGTCTCCTGGTTTGGGGTTGGGGAGAGTGAACCCTCAAATCATTTCCAGATACAAGGGAGGATGTGGTTTTTATAAACCAACTGTAGGAAGGCTGAGGTAGGGGGGTGCCAGAAGCTAGAGGATAGGTCTGTGCTGGGATGCTGTCTGTCGTCATCTTGCGGTCCTGCATCCACTTCCTCCTCTCTTCTTCCAACTGTGCAATCTCCTCGCATGTCCTCATGATGATGGAAGGGAGAAATCTTTACCGTTTTCTTTATTTAAAAAGCTCTTGAGGGAGAGCCTGCTGGCCTCAGGGATGGGGTAGGTAAAGGAGGGGGAGTGATTTGATGTACGCTGTGGAAACTAGAGGTCATACATGGGTCAGACCCTTTACCTCTAGGTTAGGATTTAGGACAAAGAAAAGATCAAAACTTGGTGAACAAACGAATATAACAAAATCCTCCTTGGGAAGGTTCCTGCCTTAGGTGTCAGAGATGCTAGCCTACTTCCGAGTTAACCACTGAGTCTTGGAGGACTGGAAAGAGAGGCCCTGTTTGTGGTTACCTGGACTTTCCTCTGCAAGGTGGGTGAAGGGAGAAAGTGAGCTGGGCATGGGGTGCTGCCAAACTGTTAGCTGAGCTGGGCAACTTTTATTTTATTTTATTTTATTTTATTTTTTGCAACTTTTATTTTAATTGGCTATTTATTTATTTACATTTCAGATGTTATCCCCTTTCCCCATCTCCCCCCAGCCCCCAGAAACTCCTTAGGAGAGGAGGTCCTTGGTCCCGTGAAGATGGGATATGGGGCAACTTTTGAACTGATGACTGTGACTGGCTGATAACTATAGGGCAGCTCACCACAGAGACAGAGCTGAGGAGTGTCCTCCATGCATATGGAGAAGCCAGTAAAACTCAGCCCCCTGGCTGAGGGGCATTGGGAGGAAGAGGTGAGACAGGATGAGGTAGGAAAGACAGGTTGGGGCTTGGCGTGGTGGTTAGTTTTTTCTCTCCTTCCGTTACTGGGAGACATTACTGAGTGAAAAACAGAAGACATTAACGGGTAAGGAATGTGATTTTGGCAAGTATTGAGGGGTAGATGAGAGTGAACCCACCTCCCACCTAGTCAAAGCCAAAAACCACTGGGAAATTAAGGGAAGCCCCCAGGAGAGGTCAGAATGGGTCTGACCCATCTCCTCATGTCCTTATTGTCATTTGTGCCCTTTGCTACCATCTGATGATATCATACTTACCTGTTGACCTATGGCTGTTCACGGGCATTTCCATCTCTCACAGTTGAACGGCTGATAAAGGTGGGAATTCCATTTCACACCCACAGCATCTCATTAACTCGGGACTTAACTGGATGAATGAATGGATGGATAGATGGACGGATGGATGGATGAGCAGGAATCCTCTTGTCTGTTTTCTCCTTGATAAGTTTTTAATGCAGCACCAAGTGAATGGTCACGATGTTCAGTGTGGAAAAAGGAATAATCTAGTATTTGGTGTTTGAGGATTTTTTTTCTTTCCATGATCCATTTTGTCCTATGAAGGATACTGGTGAATCCACAAGGAAGCATTTCGGGCAGGTGCTTGTGGGGCAAGGGACCAGGAGCACCTGTGATATGTTAGGCACCAAACTCCCATCTTTTTGCAGCCATCCAGAGGAGAAACACTTTAGAGACCATTGCTTGAGGACAGGGAGGAGAACTATAATACGTAATGTCTAGGACATCATGGGGCCAATTTGGATCCCAGCTCACGGCTGTTGAGGTTAGCAGGACAAGACATAAGTTCACAGTCAGGGCCTACAGTGGTGTCTCTAGCAGATGACCCAGAGCCATAGCCCGTCTGACTCCTCTTTATTCCACACAAAAAAATAAAAGGGAGAGTATATACATAGAAGGGTTTGGGCAGGAGATGCAGTGATTATTAACTGAGAAGAGTAGGAATTTGGATAGTGGGAACCAAAATAAGGAAATGCAGTGCAGTGACTCTTGGCTCCCAGGGAACGTGGTATCAACCCCCACTAATGCGAAAGCAGCTGGTTCGAAACCCTCTCCCACTTAATTATATCAACACGGTGGATACCTTTCGGGCTGCCTTCCCAGGTTGGGATAATTATCCTTCCTTTTTCTGATTTTTCTTTCTCTCTGATAATTACCTCCTCTCACCTCGCCTCACACATGTGAGTGGAGCCAGCTAAATTGGCCAATCCGATTCTCGGAGGACTCATTGAGTATTGGTTGCAACTGTTAATGGTGAAGTGCCCATCACAGGGTGTGTGCCTGAGTGGGAGGGGGGTGGGGGCAGATAGAATTAACCATTGTACAAAGTGAGGGGAAGAAATCAGAGGGGACAGAGCCAAGGCAAGGGCACAGACCCTTCTGTTTCCAGGCTCTGGTTCAAGCCTGTTTATTGAGCAGAATCCAGTAAGTAGAAAAAGCTCTCCTCTCTTGCTGAAGTTCTCTACTTTGTAGCTAAAGAGGCCTAAGTGAGCTGAGGAGCCAGCTTACTTGGTAAAGTCTTTGCCTTGCAACAAAAGGACCCAAGTTTGATCCCCAGGGCCTCTGTAAGGCAGCTAGTATGGTTGCCTAGGCTTGTAACCAAGCCTACTGCACAGAAGGTAGAGAAAGGCAAGTCCCTGAGGGCTCCCAAACCAGCCAGCCTAGAGTGTGTGTTTGTGTGTCCTATGCACACACATGGCAGGGGCAGAGGGTAAAATGGTGGTAATATTTGGGAACAGCGTAAATATGCAGCAGAATCAGGGGCTGGAAACAGAAAATTAAGCCAAGGAACTCTTTGGAAATCTTTTCCCCGTGACTGTGAGCCTGGCATCCAGCCTCCCCTTGGCAGCAGTGGACAAACTTGGCTGTGCCGGGGTCTCTCAGCTGGGGCCTTTCTGTGCTCTGAAGCAGGTGGCGAGAAGGCTGCAGTTTGTGTTGACTTTCTCCTTTCAGTCTGAAGAAGAAACTCTCGGCCCTTGAGGCTGACCTCTTACGTTCAGGGTTCACGGTAGTTCTGTTCTCTGTGCGTGTATGTGCTGTTCATGTGTGTCAGATGCAATGCATATGTGTGTAAGTGTGTATGGAGGCCAGAGGACAACCTCGGGTGGTATTCTTCTGCAGGTACTATATAGACCTTTTGTTTTTTGTCTGCCTTTGAGACAAAGTCTCTCACAGAATCTGGAGCTCCCTGATTCCAATTAGGCTGACTGAGCTGTGCCGCCCTGGGATATGCCTGTCCCACTTCTCCAGTGCTGGGATTATACGTGTATGCTAATGCACATGGCTTTTTTTTTTTTTTATAAAAAACAAAAAACAAAAATGACTGCTGGGGATTTGGCTCATATCCTTATGCTTTTATGCAAGCAAATTACCAACCTAGTATACATTTACCTGGCCCAGAAGTTTCTTTTCCTGAAACCAAACAATAACAAAAGCCAGAAGTAGTTTTTAAATATCTAAAAAATACAACAAAACTGGAAAAGAGTTCTCTCTCTCTTTCCCTCTACTTCCCTTTCCTCTCCCTTTTCCTTTCTTCTTTCTCTCTTTTCCTTCCCTCCTTCCCTCTCTCCTCTCTCCTTTTCTCTCTCCCCTCTCCTTCCCTCTCTCCCTGTTCCCTTCTTTCTTCTCTCTCCTCCTCTCCTTTTCTTGCTCCTTTCCTTCCTTTCCCTCCTCTCCTTTTCTCCTTTCCCTCCCTCTCTCTCTTCTCCTTCCCTCCCCCTTCTCTTGTTTCCTTCCTTCCCTCTTATTCCCCTCTCCTTTCCTACTCCCTCTCCTTCCTTCCACTCCCCTCTTTCACCGTGATTCACTGTGTCGCCCAGGCTGCCCTCACACTTGTGGCAACCCTCCTTCCTCAGTTTCCTAGGTGCAGGGAATGTGCTACATACCTGGCCCAGTTCTCTCTTTATCCCTTGACCTGAACCCACAGGAACAGGGGTCATCAAATGGCAAGGTGTCAAGGGGAGAACCGAGGATGAGAAATGAAGAAGACAAAAGCAATAGCTGGGACCAGACTTGAATACGTTGATGACTTATGCCAAGCAAAGTTATTAAGAAGTACAGCGTCATGTATACTACTTGTGGGCTGGGGGCAGGAGGAAGGGCCAACCAAACTCAGCAGAGAGCTAAGTCAGACAACACTGGAAAGAGAACAGGGGTCCAAGGACTAATAACCACAGCCCAAGAGGAAGAATTGGGATCCCCAGAAACCACAACCTTAATTGCTTTCAAGGCACTGGGTTCATCCTTGTGTGTGTGTGTGTGTGTGTGTGTGTGTGTGTGTGTGTGTGTGATTGCATGTGTTCCTGTATGTGGCTTTGTCATGTCTGGTCCTGGACAAGGACTCAGAGCTAAATTCCCCTTTGTCCTCTCATCAGGGCCTCTGCAAAAATCTTGGATTAGTCTGACTCCCTTCCATTCCTCTACAGGATGCTTAACCTGCACAGACACTTCTCTTTTATGTGACTAATTTATGCACACACCCCAAGCACTTTAGCCTCCTGACCCTCCCGTGCTTAGCTATGGGCACCTGTTCAGCAAGCTTCTCTCAGCAGGCTCAGGGTTGAGAAAAACTGGAGCAGGAAGCTGGGCAGCACCCCATGCTGGGTACTCAGGAGGGAGACACTACCTCCTTCCTCTGGGCATCCTTTGATGAGGAAGAAAGGTTTGGATTTCATGCTGGGTTCTTAAGTTCTAAGACTTTTCAAATCTCCTTATTATCTGAATTTCCTTGGGATGGAATGCACAAATGATAATATCTCGTGGGCAAGCACTTTGCATGGGGTCATAGGTCTGGACCTCGCGGAGTTCTCATAAGGGGCAGGAGAGTTTGGACGATACTTTTGTATAGTACAGGGCTGAACCTTGCTTAGTGGGATGTGGACAGCTACCTACAGGTAACTGATGGAAATGACTTTAGTCTAGGCAGGAGCCCCAAGTCTTCTTGGGAAGGTGTCTTGAACATCTGAAATCACTGTGAGAAGCAACCCCATCTTGTTCTTCATTTAGAATGGATGCAGCCAGCGAGGCCCATGCCCGTGGGCACCATTACATGGGTACCGTTACAGCTCAGCTGAACCTCCTCAAGAAGCAAGCTCCTTGACTTGCTCTGTCTCTAGAGGCCTGCTCAGAGATAGCATCATTGACTCTGGGCCTTAGGTTTTAGCTTCAGATATGTTATGAATTCCCCATGCCTCTGAGGCGGTGTGATGATCAGCTTTAACTGTCAACCTGACAAACTAGAATCACCTTTGAAGAGGGTCTCTGTGAGAGACTGGATCAGGTTAGTTTGTGAGCATGTCTGTTGGGGTTGTCTTAATTGAGGTGATAAGACCCCCCAATCCCACCCCACTCCAATGGGAGCTGGGTGGCCCTGTTTCATGCTTTGGCCCCAGTGCTGTATAAGAGTGAAGAAAGCAAGGGAACACACATGTATTCCTTTCCCTCTGCTCTTCTGGGATATGATGTGATATGACCTATCTCAGTCTCCAGCCACTGTGAGCTACCCACAATAATGGTCTGTAGCCTGACATTGTGACCTGGCATAAACCCTTTCTTCTGTACATTGCTTTTCGTCAGGATATTTTATTGCAGCAACGGATGGGGCTCATCCTTTTCTATGCATTCTCTGCAGTGTGGGTACAAACCCGATTCTGATGCGGGGGAGGCAGCCCTAGACTTCCATGACATAAAATAGCATGAGAGGATGCAGTAGTGACTGCAGCTTGGAGAGCCATAGAGGCAGACACTCTGGATAACAGTGGGAAGATCCAAAGCCAAGAAGGAGAAGATCAAGAAATAAGCTCTGGGACACCATCTCATCTTTTAATCGTGAGGGAGGGCGAGGACTCTGAAGCCCTTGGTATCCTGAACATGACTCTGACAAACACTTCAGCTCAATCCCAGACTTGGATAGATCAGTAAACCCATCACCAAAGCCCTTGAGAGACAGGCATGCCCATCGCAGTTTCTCTCAGCATCCTTTGCATGAGCTTGAACGTATCCATCCTTAAATGAGAAAGCCCAAAGCACTGTGAAAAACTGATACAAAGATACAGCCCCGAGGGGGAGGTATTAGTGATTCATAACCAGACTAGCTCTCACTCTGATTATGGAATTTCCAGGCTAGAATTTAGGATAACTGTGATTGACGTGTTAAAGGCTAGACTGGAAATGACTGACAACATAAATGAGTGGATGGGTAATTTTTAGCAGGGATTAAAGTCGTAAGAAAGAGAATAAAATAGGAATATTACAGTATAAATGTACAGCAGCAACGATCTTGCTTTTTTTAAAAAAAAGATTTATTTTCGTGTGTGTGTGTGTGTGTGTGTGCAAGTCCAATAATGGGGCCAAAGAAGCATTTGAAAAGAAAATAGCCAAAATTATAGAGATACCAAACTTCAAATCTGAGAAGGCCGTACACCCCAGAGAAGAAAAAAGACAAGCAAAGCTTTGTGTTCAAAGCCGAAAGACAAAGACAAAATCCTGTAGGTGGTCTGGACGGGGTGGCAGTGACAGCTGACATACTGTGGGGATCCTTAGCCTTGGTTTTCATGGTGTACCATCTAAAATCAAGTCTCTCTTGTTGAATACTCGCTCTGTGGCCAGTGGAGCAGAGTGTATAAACCTGCTTCTCTACAGCGGCTGATGGGCTCATATGGATAGATGCTGCCGTCAGGGCCATCTCTGTCTAGTGATTTTCATTACCGAGAGATGTGTGTTAAATATCAAAGTCAGTGATGTAACTGTGTTTGTACTGGCTACTCCAGATCCATTAACGTTAGTCTCCTATACATGGAAGCTCTGCTCATATACATCTAAGCATTTGGAAAAATTTAATCATGTTTGTGTGTGTGTGTTATTTATATGTTTCATGGGGGTGTGCATACATATGTATATAAGTCCTGTGTGTGTGTGGTGTGTGTGTGGTGGGGTTTATATGTTTCATATGGGTGTGCACACATATGCATATAAGTCTATGTGCATGCATGTGGAAACCAGAAATCACTATCAGATGCCTTCTTCGATAGTTCTATACTGTATTTTTTGAGGCAGAGTCTTTCGCTGAATCTGGAGCTCATGAGTGTAGCCTGACTGGCTAGCCAGCAAGGCTTGAGGACTGTCATGTCTCTTATTCCTCAGTGCTGGCATCGCAAATGTGTCATGCGCCTATGAGGGTCTGGGGATTTGAACTCAGTTCCTCATGCTTCTGTGGGAGGTCCTTTAGTGACTCAACTGTCTCCCAAGCCCCTTTCTTCATGTGGTATCTCTCCTTATCTCTAGCAATCATTTTGCAATAGCCTTCTGGTTGGGGATTCACACAGACTCTCCATTCCAATTTCATTAGGTCTCCATGACAATCTTTCTTTCTTGATCTATCTCTAGTGTCCCCAGGCTTTTGTGCTTATAATGAGTTCCTGGTACAGACTCTATGCTTGGACTCTGGTTTTAGAAAATGAATTGGGGACCTGTGTATTAATTTATGTGGGTAAATCATTCATATTTAGAATTAGACCGGAAGGTGCCGTCCTGCTGTTAATTTATTTTTCCATCTGCTCTGTGCTTCTCTTCCCCATTTCTGCTGCCCGTCTGGCCAATTGAACATTCTGTCTTAATTCATTAACTTACCATTTTTGTCTTTTCATAAATAAAATATTTAGGCTGAGGATGTGGTTCCATGGCAGGATGCACTCTCTGTGCAAAAAATCTGGGGTCTGTCCTCAGCATCGAGATGTGAAAAAAAATTAAAACACTTGTTTTATGTGTTTCCACCACACCTGGTATTTGCAATATATGTCAAAGAATCCAAACTCACCTTTAGTTAAATACTTCTTTAGTTTTATTAATACATAGCCCATGAAATCTTATATTTCCAATTACTCCTTCCCATCTGTTCTAGTTTGCAGTTTATTTTCTATTTACTTCAGATGTGAACATATACTGCTATTATTTTATGTTACAGAGCAATCATGACTGAAAATGTTAATTTTAGTCTTGTTTAAATGACTCCATTCCTTGTGCCCTTATTTCTGTGTGTGGATTTGAATTTCTGACTCATTATTTCTTCTCCTTAAATGATTCTTCTTTAACATTTTTTTTTCAAAGTCGATTTTGTTTTTCATTTTTAATGACCTGTATGGGTGTGTGTCCATGTGTATATGCGCATATGAATGCAATGTCCAAGAATGCCAGTAGGGGGTGACAGATTCCCCGGAGCTGGAGTAACAAGTGGTTGTGAATCACAGGACATAGGTCCCTGGATCCAAACTCAGGTCTTCTGTAAAAGCAGTTTGCATTCTTAATCACTAGTGGCCACCTTTAACATTTCTTCAATTAGTCCAGTTAGTTAGCACTTCCATTAGATTTTGTCTGAAAAAAAAACTTTTTAAAAGTTTTACTTTTAATAGACATTTTTTTTCTGAGCACAGAATTGGAACTTAACAGTTATATATTTCAGAAGTGAACTTGTGTCATCCTGCCTGTTTTGCAGTGGGTGTGATTTCCAGTCTAACCACAACAATATCTTCTGTTTTCATTCCCTATTGTTTTCCTTGTTTTAATTTTTTTCTTTCAAGCCTTTCCCACTGTGGAGTTCTTTATTGTTATATAACTATGTGATTGTATTAATTATGTATCTCTTCCAGATCAGCTTTTAAGTCTCACGAACACAGAAGGCAGTGTCTGGTCACATTCTGTCTTCAGCACCTAGGACACTCCCGGGGATCTGCAACATTAAGTGTTTGTTAAACAAAGGGGCTTTTAATTCTTATTTTCCTGATGAGATGCCTCAGGCAGAGAAAGGTTATATGGTAACAGAACACACTGGGATTCCTAACCTGGTTTCTGAGAGACTTCATGAGTTGAAGACAGAGCAGGAGAGCCTAGCTTTCTTAGAGTTGTTCATGCAAGGTCAGCCCCAGAGACAGAAAGGTAACATGTTCAGTAGAGTGAGAACAGCTCAGAATTAGGTTGTTGTACCTCAGTTTGGTGCAGATCTGCTCACAGCAGCCTCTCCCTGGATGTGAGGGTTGCCTCAAAGAATATAAGGCAATCCATTATACGTTGAATCCCGTTCTGACTTGCAAGAGCAAATGTTGAGGAAAAAAATAACCCTTCTATGGTTATAGCTATACAATTTTATTTTTATTGCATTTATTATATTTTATTATATTTATTGTATTTTGTTGTACTTTTATTTTTGAGACAAGGTTTGACAATGTAGCTTTTGCTGGCCTGGAACTCATTATGTAGACCAGAATCTTGAAAACAAACAAAAAAACACTTGGGAGCAAGTAAATGCTAGGATAGCTTGGGGGAAGTGAGCAGCCCTGGTTATTGTCCTGCCTTGATGGACCTTGCCCTGGGAACCCATGCTAATACAGTAATGTGGAGAAGATGCTGATTAACTGCTACTGATCCTCCTCTATGACTCTGCCTGGAAGGAGCCAAAAGAAAGCTTTAGGGCTACCATACGACCAGGCAGAAGCAAGGACTGAACTTGAAATCTTGAAAGAAGAAAGCAGGGAAAGAGCATGTATCCTGATTCTGTGTGTATATTCTAGGAAGCGAAAGCTAGCCTATAGTGATAGAGGCACTGTCGTGGTTTGAATATGCTTGGCCCAAGCCTGACAACCTGAGTTTGATGCCACATGGCAGGAGGAGGAGAGAGCTGACCCTCACAAGTTGTCCTTTGACCTCCGTGTGTGTGTGTCTGTGTGTGTATGCTCACACAGTAAAAATAACTTGAAGATTAAAAAGAAATACACACCATCCACATCCCTGCTGTGTCTTAGTGCATTTTGCATCATGCAGTAAGAGCTGCAAAGTGTTTTGTTCCTATGACAACTGATCCTCTGACTGTCTAAATCTGGGATCTCTGGAGTTTTCTGTGAATATTTGTGGGGAAGTGCTCTCTCTGATTCTGTAGTGTAGGCAGTCTTTGGGTTGGGAAAGGTCACAGCAGACCACCCAAAAGTGTTCACTGCCTGATGAGGCAATAGCAAGGCAGATGCAGCATGGTTAGACCCAGGATACATTGTTTCTGCTGTTTGAATGGAAAATGAAATGAACATCTCCTAAGATCCCCCCAGGAGTCATCTCCATGTCTCAAAGCCCCCCTTTGTGTCTTTTATCCTGGGATAATGGAGTTGCAGAAGTGTAATAACTTGACAGTAAAAATATTAACCTCTAAAGGCAGCTTTTGCAATATGACATTTTATAAGCTGTTTTACACACACTGGAAGATGAACATGACATGGCTTGGTCTTTTCCCGAGCTCCGTGCTTCTAGCCTCTGCTCTTCTTACATGAGGATGGATAGCATTTGGTTTCCGATGCTCCTCTTGGGGCTCCGAGAGCCCCTCAAGTATCATTTAGATGAATGATGGGGATTGGAGAGACAGCTGAGCAGCTAAGAGCACTTGCTCTTGCAGAGGACTTGAATCCAGTTTCCAGCACTCACATAGCCGCTCACAGCCATCTGTAACTCCAATACCAGGGATGTGATGTCCTCTTCTGGCCTCTGCAGGTACTGAACCTATGTGGTGTACTCCTATACATGCAGGAAACACTCAAATAATTTTTTTTTTAGATAGGTGAATGATGGGAGTGGGAAGTTAGTTTTTACATAGTTATGTCTTCTCTGCCTAATGAGCTCTTACTCCATGTTTTAATCTCAGTTTCTAGTCAAAGAGTCAGACTGTGCACTGGGATTCCAATATCACATACATTCTTCCTTGGGCCCCCATGCTTCAAGCTCTGTATCTTTTCCTGGTTTCTTTCCATCCACCATATATGGACTGAATTCCATTTATTTTTAGTGTCTGTGTGTGTGTGTGCACGTGCGTGTGTGCATGTGTGTGTATGTATGTATATGTATATATGGTGTGTGTTTGTGTATGTGTGTGTATGTATGTATATGTGTGTATGTTTGTGTATATGTGTACGTAGTATGTTTGTGTATTTGTGTATGTTTATGTTGTGTGTATATATATGTGCATATATGTGTTCATGTAGTATGTGTGTTTATGTGTATGTATGTTTCATGTTGTATATATGTGCATGTATGTGTATATGTGTTTATGTTGTATATGTGTGTATGTGTATGTGTGTGTGTGTTTATGTATGTAGTATGTTTGTGTATGTATGTGTGTATGTATGTTTGTGTATGTTGTGTGTATATGTGTGTGTATATATACTTATATGTGTGTATGTGTGTGTTGTATATCTGTGCATGTATGTGTATATATGTGTATGTTGTATATGTGTGTAAATGTTGTGTGTACAGGTATACATGCATGTGCATAATTCCTTAGGTGCTATCTAACTTGTATTTTGAGACAAGGTCTCTCACTGGACTGGAATCCTCCCCACCCCCCAGTTTTGAGACAGAATATTACATTGGCCTGGCTCTTGCAAGTAGGTTTGTCTGGCTAGTCAGGAAGGCTCAGGAACCTACCTCTGTCTCCGTCCACAGCTCTGAGATTATAAGTACCTGCAAACACAGCTAATGTTTTTCTTTTCTCTTCTTTTTAAAACCTTATTTATATTTAATTTGATGTATATGCACATTTTGGCTGCATATATGTATGTGCAGTCTGTGTGTGCCATGTCTGCCAAGGCCAGAGGAAGGTATCAGACTCCCTAGACTTGGATTACAGATGGTTGTGAGCCTCTGCATGGGTGCTGGGAACTGAACCCCAGTCCTGTGGGAGAGCAGCCAGAGAGATCAACCACTGAGTTATCTCTTTAGCCTGTCTTCTTTTTCATGTGGTAAAATGTAAGTCCTGGGAATTGATCTTGGGTCTTCCTTCTTGTAAGATAAGCACTTTCCTGATCAATCCACCTCCCCATCCAAGTGATTTAAGTTCTTAGGGCAAAAATCCCCAGAACCAATGTGTCCCTGACAGTTGGCCACAATCAGAGTGATCTGAGGTGGGATTTGGTGTGGATAGGTAGCAGGTGACAGGAAGGTCAAGGATTCCTCACAGATGTAGGGATTTTGAGTTCTGAATTCCAGGAAGGGGTATCAAGAAAGTTCAAGAAAATGGCTGACCAGTCTTTGAGGCAGGAAGAAGGTGACTTTGGCTTGACTTCAGATAGGACGCCATGTTCTCTGGGGTAGAGTGAACAGAGTCCAGGGGAGGTCATGGCCTCATGAAACTCAACGTGTCCCAGCACAGCGCTTGTGCAGAATGGGGGAGGTTTTCTGTGACAAGCTTTGACCCTTTCCTGAGAATCAGATGGATGGAAGTCAGATTCTTCACCGTAGGCACCATGGAATATAAGAGCACAGTCTTCAGTCCTATGTCCTGTCCTATGTGGGAGTCTCATTCTGGTGGCTCTCTCCATGATTCCAGACTCAATAACACAAGCTTAAGTCCCTCCCACATTCCCTGAATGACAGCTGCTTTTCTTGGCTTGTTGTATTGCTCTCTTTTTAAAAAGCAAAGAGAAGGCTGGGAAAGAGCATTTTTTTTTCCCTCAAGTTGAGAAGTTAAAAGAAATGACTCCAGTTTCAACCCCTTGCTGGGATTACAATGTCAAGAGACCTCAGCTGCCACTGTAATTTCTGTCTTTTAAGAATGTTGTTCTTTTAGTTGTGTAGATTTGTGGATAAGCGTATGATGCTTCCATTCTGTGTGCAGTGAGTAATGGTTAAACGAGGGCTTCTGGCATTTCCATCACCTTAAACGTTTGAAAAAATTAATTCACACACAATGACTATGTGTGTTGCTGTGTGTGTTTGTTGGTATAACTCTATTTGTATCTTCTTATCATTGCTCTGTGGTTAGAGCCTGAAAGTTCTCCCTTTTTGTAAACTCATAAAATATATAATAGATTTTATTTGAACTACAGTACTTTAGCTGTTCTATATAAAGTGGTGTTTAGTGATAACATTCTTGTGTGTTCTGGTACACAACGTCTGACTTCCCATCATCCCCGTCCCGAAGTCACTGAAGCCAGGCCTGAAGCCCCTTACTGCTCAGTCAGACCTTAGCCATCTAAAGTCCCCTTCTGTTTATGACTGCCTGCCCTAATAGCTGTTTGGGGGGGGATTCATTATAGATGAAATTTTAAGTTCCTGTTTATTCTAGATACCATTCGTTCAACAGATTAATAATTTGGAAACAGGGGTTGGGAGATGGCTGAGTCAGTAAATGCTTACCCCATAAGCACAAGGACCCGAGATCAGTCCTCAGCATCCATACAGAAAGCCAGGTGTATGGTATACACTTGTGATCCAAACTCTGGGGAGGCAGAGACAGGAAGATCCCAGAGTCTCATTGGCTAGACAGCCTTGCCAAATTAGTGAGTTCTCTCAGAACACAAGGTGAATGACATCTGAAGAACAACACTTCAGGTTGTCCTCTGGGGTCTCTACGTATATGTGTACACACACACACACACACACAACACCATACCAAAGTAGTGTGCACTTCCGTGCTGTGTCACAGCTTCAGTCTTCCCATCTCTAAAATGGAATCATGTGTTCCACCTGTTTTGTGCCTTCCCACTGGTTCCCAGCCTTCATCCCTCATTCCCGCCCTTGAACTTCACATGAAGACACCTTCACGATGGAGAACAAGACCACAGCGTCTTATTTGCTCAACCAGGAGATGGGAAGTGAAGCAGGAAGCTGCCGTGGCTAGCAAGACCCCATGGTACAGCGTGAGTTAGAGCGCCCCCAAGTGCTGAGTCAGAGACTACTGTGAGGCAGCGCCTCTTTCTCTCCCGTTTTCGAAACTGCATCTCACCTGTTTGCAGGATTAATCCCATCTGTGTTTCCAGTGGCATCCCATGAGCACTTAGCCTACCAGGATTTTCATCTAGTGCAGAGCCCTCTTGAATTTCTTTCAGACACTCTGCTTTATGGCCGAACAAAGCCTTTTCTTATAACATTAAAACCTTTTATGCATTTTCAAATGTGGCACCAGAGTGGAATAAGATACACCTGGGCTTGATTGTGGTGGTTTGAGCACATAAGAAAAGGTAAGATAAAGAAAACAGCGGCCCTCCAAAAGGCAGCTGAGGTTATGCAACTCCATTAAATTATGTTTATGGTTTAACTGTCAGTATTGTGTAACACAAAACGGCTTTCCTGGAGTCTATCTATCAGCTATTTGTCATTAATTAGTGCCTACAAATTACTCTTTGTACCTGTCCTGTTCTTCTGGTGCCTTATAAATCAGAGCTGTCGTGGTTCATGAACTTCTACAGATGTCAAGATCTGCGTGCAGCATGTCTCTTGCTGATGTGTCTCATGTCTCTTGCCTCTCCCTCCCCAAGGTCTCCAACACCTGCGATTCTATCTTTGTGAACGGGAAGGAGATGAAGAGCAAAGTGGGCACAATTGTCAACTTCACCCACCAGCACTTCACTTCCCAGGTGGAGATCACCGTCTGGGTGCCCCGCCTGCCACTGCAGATTGAGATCTCAGATACGGAGCTGAGCCAGATTAAGGGCTGGAGGATCCCAGTGGCATCCAACAGGAGGTGAGGATACAGGAGCCCCGGCTGTGGGTTAGAGGCTGCTGGGGCTCAGGTGTTTGTGGGAGGCAAGCTGGTTCTCAGGAAGCAATGTCTGAAGTGTGTTGTCATAGTCTGGGTTTGGCTTCCAGCAGTGCATGATAGTGCTCTTGACTTGGGCTCCTGTGGGTCTGACTTGGATGATTACTAACAGTTGGATGTGAGAAAATTACGTCAAAAGACAATATTAATGGTAACAGCCATGATACTGGCAGCCTCGCAGAGCAGTCTTTAGGATGTGGGAAGGTGAGGTGAGATCTAAGAAGCACCTACACAGAGCTTGGCCTTCAGAGCATAACTACTTCCTGCTGTCCATCCACAACTATCCACTACTTCCTCAGTCATTATTTCCTTCCTGACTGTCATTCATGGAGTGAGGTGTCCTGTGGTGAAAGCCGTATTGTTGGAGACGAGACTGCCTGAGTTTCAGCCTTGGTTTCTGCCATGTACAGCCACGTGACCTTGTGACTCACCTATGTATTCTTCAGTTCCTTCAACTATAAATTGGAAACAGTAGTGTGACAAGAGGTCCCAAGAATCCAATGAAACGATGTGTTCTGCAGGGGGAGGTCCCAAAGTCGAACTCTTCGCCAGGATGCCCATCTGCTGCTTATTCAGGTGTAGCAGAAATGTACCCCACAGGCTCAAAAGTTTCATCACCAGGTCCCCAGCAGGTGGCGCTGTTTGGGGAGGTTATAAAACCTTTTGGAGGAGGAGCCTTGATAGAGGAAGTATATCATTGGAGATAGGGTGGGCTTTGAGAGTGCACTCCACTTCCTGTTCTTACTCTCTGTTTTCTGAGTATGTGTATAATCTGAGCATATATTATTATTATTTTATTATTGCTTGTGCTGTCAGGCCTTCCTCACCATGATAAATGATATCTGTCTGAAACTGTGAGACAAGATTAACCCTCTCTTTCCCAAGTCACTTTCTTTTGGGATATTATTTTATCACAGCAACAGCAATAAAACTAGAAGTCCAGTCAAGCACTAACCTGGCACTGTGCCAAGGAGACTTCCCAGATGCAATTACAGCCAAAGCAATCTATCTTAGGATGTGGAGATGATCGAGGAGGGCCAGAGCATCAGATGAGACCCTTGAAAGCTGAGCACTCCCTCCAGCTAGTGGCAGAAGGGCACTGGAGAGGTCTGAGCGTGAGGACCACTTGATGGGGTGATGTTGGCTTTGAAGATGGATTGAACCATGCACCATGGAAAGTGCTTGGAGCCTTTAGGATCCATGAGCCTCCTCATAATGAACACAGTCCAGTGGTACCCAGTACAACTGTTGGTACCAACCTAACTGTCTAGATGTGGATTCTTCCCTAGAAGCTTCAGGTGAGAGTCCGGCTGACACCTTGACTTCAGCTTCAGAGTCTTGATGCAGAACTTCTCGTTGGAGCCTCATTGTACCGTGACTCACAGAACCGCAAGCAAGCAAATGATTTTTCTTTTTAAAGCTGTGAGGTTTGTGGACATTTGTTACACCACAAAGGAAGAAAGTAACCCAGATATTGTTACCCAGTGTTGGAGTGTAGCTGTAACACTCCATGGAGAGAGTCTTTGCAAGTAGACAGTAGGCGGGAAGGTAGAAGTCTCCGGAGGAACATAGTGGCCTTTGGCAGACTCTTTGGAGACTCATGGGTGGTGGCGAAGGTGTTGACAATGAGCCAGATGGCGTGAGACATTGCTGGGAAGCTCCCATCACCTGGTTGGAAATAGCAGTCATCCTGGACAAGAGTGCACTTGGAAAATATTCAGAAGGTGTGGGGAGCACGGATTCTCATTTGACTGCTACAAAATGCCAGTGTGCTGTGCCCTGCACTTACATGGGAAGCGAATGAAACTGTCTGTGAAGCTGTGATTCCCAGGCAAAGTGTTGAGTGTGTGCCTTGCTTTTTACAGTTAAGTGCTAGAGGAGAGAAAAATGGAGGCAAGGGCTGCTAAACTGGAGGAAACAGGTACCCAATGGTGTTGAAACAATCAGCTTTCCCAGATGCTGAGCGATGGGAAAACTCAGACACGCTCTGAAACATAGGCTCAGGATATCACAAAGGTCCAGGACTAGACTCCCAAATTCCTCTGAAACATGAAGTGTCAACACAGTGAACTGATGCCATCCAAGGGGCTGACATCTTCCACCCATTCCTTTGAACAAGGAAGTAGACATTACCCTTAGAGACAAAGCATCATGGACAGAATGGGAGCCATGATGTCAAGAGAGCACCACTGAGACATTAACATCGTTGATGACCTGTAACCTCTAAACCCCATTGAAACCAGAGCCTGTGTGCCACGCCAGAACATATTTAACAGAAGTGGATTCCTAGCCATCTCTGTGTCTTTAAAATCACAACATCTAAGATGTGTGGACTGTAACATTGAAATCGATTGTTATCTTGAGTCTTGAGGCGGGTATTTGCTGTGGAATTTTAAGCAGTCTCAATTCCATTGAGTGCGTAAGTAATATCAGTAAGGAGAAGTAACTGGACAAAACCCCCAGTTGGATAGTCTCAGCGGCGCGGGAAGGATGGCAGAATAAAGGCCAGTGAAGTCAGGGAATGGACGATAAGACTCAGTCTAAGTAACACAGAAAATCAGCTGGGCAGATCACCAGGGACTTGTGGGACAGTGACAAGATGTCTGAAGTTCCTGGAACTAGGGCAGATAGTGAGAATGGGGGGCTGAGAGCACTGATGACAACAGACCAAACTTGGTAAAATACACAAGTATTCAGAGGCAAGCGTCCGAGGCAACCACCAGCTGGGCAAATGCTAAGGAATCTGCATGACAGCAGTGACAACATCTCACAGTGACATTTCTGAGATTTTAAGGCAAAGGGGAAGATCTTAAATAAACCAGAGGCTCACACCGGTGATTATCACAAGCCATCCTAGTGTGAATCTCTGGCGCGTTTAAGATGGCCTCTCTGTTCTACCTGTTTGATTAAGGAAAAATTTTGCATCACTAGCACAGGTTGGCAATCAGCATCCTCTGTTGTAAAATATATTTAATGTAAAGAGCAGAACAGGAGAGAGTGTGGATGTGTGATTGAAAGCTGCTGATATTGTTTGGGGGCTGTGTGAGTTTCACTCTAAGAGAGGTGTGTGGAAATCACAGGGGAACACTCATGATGTACTAAACAGACACTGTTTCTGTGATGCATTCTGAAGGACCGAGAATAAAAAGAGAAGAGGCTCTTATCACTTATTAGCTACTTTTCTTGTTGCTGTGACCAATTATGTGGTAAAAGCATCCTAGGTGAGGAGGGGTTGATTTTCATTCATGACGGGGAAGACGTGGCAACGGGCACAGGAGGCTGCTTATTCACATCAAGGGGAATCAGGACATGGGAGGGATCCACAGCCAGGTTGGGCTGGAAACCTTATATCTTGGAACCCCGCTCCTCCAGCTAAATTGTGGGGCCCCAAGTTTTCACAACCTCACCAAAGCTTCTGAGGACCAAGTATCCTGATACACAATCCTGTGTGGGACATTTTACATTCAATCACAGCAAGCATGTCACTCTGATTTTAAGTGCTATATCCTTTTGTCCCCAAAGCCTTTTTTTTCTTATCGATGAAGATAGCTTGCCTTCTCTTTGGGAACCCAAAATTTCCCAATGACTATGCTGGAGAGGTTTTGTACGCCTTCCTACTTTGTTCTCAGATCTTAAGGGAGACAGCCAATTCAGAAATCAGCGACAGTTTGGCCTCAGATCTGTAGTTAGCACTGGGCTGTCGGGCCACTTGGTGATTACTGAGAAGATTGATTTGCCCATGGCCACGTGAAAAAAGATGGAATGGATATAGAAAGGGAGAGGACACACAGTAGGGCAGCTAGGTAGCCTTGGCTTTGCCTCTGCAGATAATCAGTTACGTGGCCTTGACTGAGGGACCTCTACTCTCCCATCTTAGTCTCTTTATCAGTAAGATCAGAACAAGAGTTAAACCTCAGTTTCCAGGTTCTTCAAAGGTTGGATGTGTGTGTGGCCATTGTGATGTCTGTCTGTTTGTCACAGGTGCCACAGTTCAAGATAGTCTAACTCAATGCACAGGAATGCCAGCTGGCACTAGGAGAATGGGCTGTGGTCTGTCTAACTCTTCTTGTAGGAGTTGTGGATGCTGTTTTGCTGGCTCTGACATGGTCTCCATCCACAGAGCAGCCAGTGGTCAGCAAAATCCTCCCTGGGAGGTCACAGGGCAAGTTCTATGCAGATGGAAGGTTCTAGAATCGAAGAGACAGAGAGGATTTTTATGAGAGGGGGCTGTTGACAATTAGGGGGGTCAGTGGAAAATGGAAGGAAGATATAAGAGAGAGAGGGGGGGAGAGAGAGAAAGAGATATGGATGAATGGATGAATGAATTCATTCATGGATGAATGAATGAATCAATGGATTCCTAATAGGAAAAAGCTGCTGCATTTCCTCTGACAGTCAGGCCGAGTCAAGGGCAGTCAAGGCTTCCCACCAAAGAGGAACCTTAATCTGTTTTTGCTTAATCTTTGTGCTCCAGGCCTACCCGGGAGAGTGATGACGAGGAGGATGAGGAGAAGAAGGGGCGAGGGTGTACCCTGCAGTACCAGCATGCCCTGTGCGTGTCCTCACTCAGTTTGTATCTGAGTCACCTGACCTGGGTCAGCTGACCTACATGCTGGGTCCTGACTGGCAGTTTGACATCACTGACCTGGTAACTGAGTTTGTGAAGGTGGAGGAGCCAAAAATTGCCCAGTTACAGGATGGCAGGATCCTGGCAGGACGGGAGCCGGGCATCACCACTGTGCAGGTATTGCTGGGTGGGGTGGGTTTGGGGGGGTGTCTTTGCCACTTTTCCCCCGTCCCCAGTGATTTCTCCAGTTAACTGATGCTGACAGCTCTGTACATGTATGGTATATGTGTATATGCAATCAGATATGTCATTTTTACACACGTTCATCCTGTGTGCAGGAATCTATTCACTGGTTTTATAGCTCAAAACTCAGAGTACACGGGAAACAAAGAAACAGTATGTTCCAGACACAGCAGGGCAGATGTACATATGAACTCAGTGATTAGACAACACAGACCTGGGCAAGGTCAAGCCAGACAAAATCCCAGCATGGAGCGAGTACGTAGGCATGAGGTCCAGCTCCTAGCCGAGGAGCTATTGATACTGATTAGCGTTGCGGGTTGGGGGGAGGATCTATTTTCTCTAAGCATATGGTCCCTGGTAGGTCAATTTCAGTGGCAATGATATGCCAAGTAATATATGGCTAGCACAAATTAAACTTGATTAAAAAAAAAAACAATAAAGAGGACACAGGGTTGGGTTATGTGGGGAAGGGGTTGGATCTGGGGAGGATGGGGGAGGGGTGGATAAGATGAAGATACACTGCATGGAATTATCAAAAGGTTACTTAAACAGTTTTAAAAGTTTCTTTGCATTTTAGAGTATAGAAAAACATCTCCTTTAGCAGAGAAAACCAAATTAAATACATACTACTAGAAATCATTTTCTTCTAAATGAGAGCTTTTAAAAATTAAAAAAAAAAAGATTGTATGTATGTGCTGCATGTGCTACATGTGTGTGGGTATTTGGAGGTCAGGGGACACCTTTGTGGAGTTGATTCTTCTGCCTTTCCGTGGGTTCTGAGGCTGAGTTTGGGGAAATAACTGACCTCAGATCTCACTCCCCTTCTTGGGAGAATGTCACTGCATCTAGCACCGAGGCTTCTGTGTCCTGACTGGCTGCCAGCTAGGAGCCCTGTGTATTCCTTCTCGTGGACTCCCTCCCTTGTCAGTAGGGACTCCAAGTGTCCCTCTCTTATTGGTAGGGACTCCAAATGTCCCTGACTTCCTTCTGTCACCAGCTGGGAACAAAGCCATTCCTCCTCTACCCCAAAGAGCTCTGGTGACCATACTGGGTGCCCTCTGTGATGCAGCCCCATCTGGCTTCCAGGCAGCTGTGTTGTGTGACATTGAAGAGTCACAGAATGAGCTTTCCTTTTAGCCCCCACACGTGCCAGGGATGAGTGAGGGCAGGATGTCTTTGGGGGGAATATTCTAGAAATAATTTCACTTATCAGGCATTATTATCTATGAGAGTTAGGTCCCACCCCCCTGGCTGTACGCCAGATGGTTTATTAGGAGAGATAGCTACTTAGGAAATGCCAGCTCAACTGGTTTATCCAGTGATGACCCATTTACGTGTACAGTGATCATGGGTGCCAGTGAGGAGCACCTGCTTGCCCACCAGAAGGGATGTTCACAAGGAGCCAGGCTGAGTACCACCTCATCAGAGACTGTGCCCCCAACCCTTGTTGAGAAACCGCTTAATGGTTGTTGAAAAGTCCCCACTCCTCCCATACCTGTCACTAAGGTAGAAAACGTCAGTGGGGACTCCTAACCTGAACCCTACCTTTTCCTTAGAATAGATTCTAGTTAAGGAAAGATGTGAATGACCACAGACCCATCTAAACACTTGCCAGTGTGTTCCTTTGCCAGAATGTGGGTCGGGTCTCCGATGGCCCTGTCCGCTCAGGAGTTAAAGGTCGCCCTGCAGGACAAATCCACAAGCATTTCCCTTGCTTTTCAGGTCCTTTCGCCTCTCTCTGATTCCATCCTTGCAGAGAAGACGGTTATTGTCCTGGATGACCGAGTCACTATCACGGAGCTGGGTGTACAACTGGTGGCTGGCCTGTCCCTTTCTCTGCAGCCTACAGGGCCGACAAGAGGGCCATCGTCTCCACAGTGACTGCTCAGGATGTTCTCCAAGCCCCACAGCAGGTGAGACTCCCAGGGGCATGAAGTTCTGTGCATGAAGTCACCTCTATCCTCAGTTATGGCTCCTGGCACAGGAAGCCGACAGAGTGTCATAGCCAGGCCTGGTAGCTCTTGGACCTCCTTCTTGTTTCCTATCCAGTTTCTCTTTGTCTCTGAGAAAAGCACCCAGGGCTTAGCTACATCTTCCTGTGCCCTTTGCTTTCCCTTTGCTGATCTATGCTAGGTGTGGATCATGATTGAGGGATCCCCTGTTCTCTCGATCCTGCCAAACAGACAAAGCAATTTTTTGAAGCTCGGAGACTTCATGTCAGCTACTTGAACAGGAATGGCTAATTGGTACCTGATTGTCCTGTTGATGGCAGGGATCATCAACTCTAAAGCTCCCCTGTATCTTAAAACATGCACAAAATTTTATAAAGAGATAGGAACATGGTGCCATTCAAGTGAGCCAGCCCCACACCACATCATTTACCAAGAACTTCCCCTAGGAGATGCCCCCACAGGGTTTTTGCTGTGTCAGCACCAACTTCCTGGTAAACGGGTGTTCAAAGCGGCATCGTCTTGAACAGTAACCTAGTAGTTACATCTGAAATTGATTCAGATAAATCACCCACATCCGAGTGTCTCCACAAAGGTCAAAGTCACACTCTGTGGGAAGGCATGCCATCCATTAATTTACACTTTAATATATTCACTTAAGTGCATTCCTGGCACCTCATGTCATTGGAGATCTAGTACGTTAATGACACAAGGTCAAGGCATAACAAGAGCTAAGACCATCACATCTGGAAATTCACCTCTATCTGAAGATGCCAGGAGCATCCGGAGGAAGTGGTGTTTGTAAGTTTGAAGGAACCCAGTTGTAACACTGTTCTCTGGTTTCATTTTCCTTAGGAAGCCGTAGTCAGTTCCTGGATTTTGTTCAGCGATGGCTCAGTGACACCTTTAGACATTTATGATCCCAAGGATTTCTCGGTGACCGTTTCCTCATTGGATGAGATGGTGGTGTCCGTCCAGCCAAACCTTCAGACCAGATGGCCAATCGTGGTTGCTGAGGGTGAAGGACAAGGGCCCTGATCAAGCTAGAAATGTCCATCAGCGAGTCTTGTCAGAAGAACAAGAGGAAGAGTACTCTTGCTGTGGGCAAAGGAAACGTCAAGGTCAGATTTGAACCTGGAATGCACGAGCAGCAAGGAGGCAGCAATGACATCGGGGGCATAAACCGGGAATACAAAGGCCACCTCAGCAATTCCATAGAGCGTGAGGGAAGCCAGGAGCGAGCAGCCCAGGAGTGGTTCCACCATGGCACACCAGTCGGCCATGAGGACAGGACCAACAAAAGCACAACCCCACAGTCTCCCATGGGAGGAAAGCTCCTCAAAGGTGGAGCAGATGCCTTCACGAGCTTCCCCACTCAAGGGAAGTTACCAGAATCCAATAACCCTGGTGACCTCACGATGACCTCCAGGGGGTTAACGGATTTGGAGATCGGAATGTACGCCCTGCTCTGTGTCTTCTGTCTGGCCATCTTGGTCTTCCTGATCAACTGCGTGGCCTTTGCTTGGAAATATAGACACAAAAGGTTCGCGGTGAGCGAGCAAGGCAACATCCCCCATTCCCATGACTGGGTCTGGCTCGGGAATGAGGTAGAACTCCTAGAGAACCCCGTGGACATCACTCTCCCCTCAGAGGAGTGCACAACCATGATCGACAGGGGTCTGCAGTTTGAAGAGAGGAACTTCCTGCTGAATGGCAGTTCCCAGAAGACTTTTCATAGTCAGCTGCTTAGACCCCCTGACTATGTGTATGAAAAAGAGCTGAAAAATGAACCTATGGGTTCCTCCGGCCCAAAGAGGAAGAGAGTCAAGTTTACTTCCTACACCACCATCCTCCCCGAGGATGGGGGCCCATACACCAACTCCATCCTGTTTGACAGTGATGACAGCATCAAGTGGGTCTGCCAGGATATGGGGCTGGGGGACTCGCAGGACTTCAGAGACTATATGGAAAGACTACAGGACCAGATGTAAAGTCCTTTCTTAAGTTTGTATTCACCTTTATGCCTTCTGTTTTCTGAGCGATGGAACAGTGGGTCTGATTAGCAATAGGGGGTGACTCAACGAAGTGTCAGAGTGGGGGTCTGGAGGGATCCCTCTCTAAGTGGGTGTCAGCAGCCTGGAGCGCTGGGCGAGGTCTATACAACTAGCTTCTGGGGATGGGAGACATTCAGAGGCAGCAGCCTGGCAGTAGACACAACCCCACAGACACTGTTAGTCACCTCGTGACCAATGGCCGTGTGTAATTAGGAATGTTCCGGATGGCGATTTTTTTCTATTTCTAGCCCTTTTAAAGCACAGTGGACACTCATTGCGCGTGGCCTGAGTTCAAATCTCCGTGGTGGAAAATGAGTGAATGTAGCGTCCTTAGCGGTCAGGAGTGAGGCTCATTATTTTTATACACATCCGGACTCGCATCTGTTCTTTTGACCTTGTGTTTTTTGAGGGGGAGAGGTTGTTTCAGAAGCACTTAAAGAAGAGTTGATGTTTGATGTTCCTAAGAGTTTTATTCCCTGGAGTTTGTGGTCCCGCCATTATGGGGTCTCCACATAGGATGTCATTTTTTTTTTTTTTTTTAAACTTTGTTGCCGGCGATGGTGTTAGGAAACAGTCTCATGGTTTGTCCCTCCTTCTTGACATCTATCTTTCTCATTTATCTTGGGAACAGGGGTCTGACTGGAGACTCAGGAGAGAGTTTTTTTGTTTTTTTTAATATATCCTTCCATATGAAATTTAACAGATTTCGAGAAAAGTTCTGTCACAAACATGTTTTTATCGTCTGCTTGTTAGTGATTTGTGAATCTCCTGGGTACAGTTCTGAGGGAAGAGAGACTCCAGTACTATAGTATGGATAAAAGTCCTCTGTGCTCAATGCAATGTATTAATTCAAACTGAAATAAAAACAAAACAAACAAACAAACAACCAGGATTGAGGGGCTGGAGAGATGGCTTGGTGGTTAAGAGCACAGGCTGCTCTTGTAGAGGACCTGGAGTTCAGATCATAGCACCCACATGGAGACTCACAACCTTCTGTAACTCCAGCTCCATGGGATCTGATGCCCTCTTCTGGCCTCTGTGGGTACTACACTTATGGACAAATACACGGACACATTCACATAACTAAAAAACAAAAACAAAACCAAATCTTTGAGAAATCAGGATTAATTTATACAACAAAGATATGAAGAAATATCTTCATAGTAAACTTTTCACTTTGCAGATTATTTTTTTAAATAATGTTTCAAATTAGCAATATAAGACAGTCATCCATATAATGACTGAAAAAAAAAAAGAATCTCAGCTGTCTTTCAGATAGAGAAGAAACCATCTCAAACATCTTTTTGTAGAGAAAGCAATGATTTTCCCAAATTCATAATTATAAATGACTGTCCCAGAGCCCAAGAATCAGTTTTTACAAACAGACCATGATATTGAAAAGATTTTTGCATAATTTTCAATAAAAGTGCTATTTACAAGCATATTTCATGAATAGTCTCAAGAAAGACAGGGATTTTGGCTTAGCCAAATGTGACATTTTTGTTTATCATAATGATGTAACTAGAAGAGCAGACACTAGACTAGTATGCCTCATTGTGAACTCAACTGAGCCATTGTCAGCTCTCAAAAATGGGATTTTGTTTTAAAGGCCCAAAGCCGGAAGCACATGCAGGAGGTCACTGATGTCAAAGGGCAGACATGTGAACCTCTCAGAGGAGACCTTTTCTTATCCCTCTGCTCTCATTTTGTATATGTCCAGGCTGGAAATATGGCAGCCGTCCCTCCTGTAGCCACGACAGGATAGTTAAGATGTTCCCCCTGCCTCTCCCAATTCCAGCACTGTGTTTACAAACAGGGCTGGGCATGCAGGTCCTATGCTATATCCCCCAGAAGTATGTTTGCTTGCTTTTGTATTTAGAATGGCTCCTAGGATTGGAAGGTACTGACTAGAGAAGGAATCCAGGAGATGCAAGCATTGAATGAGCTTGCTACTGACATCTGCTACTGCCAAGAGCTCTCTTGTTAGCTAGCTGTTTCTAGGAAGGTTGGAGCAGGGCTGGTAGCCCCAAAACACCTGTGCAGAGAAGCAGAGTTCCAGATAAGTTTCAGCTCCTTTCCTGAGTCATTTAAAATCCTATCCTCCATCACAGAAATAACGAGAACTCATTTTGGAAAGAGAGGTACCTCCCTGGAAGTAAGGACACACAAAGCAGAATGCCTCCTCTTGTTTAGGTGAGGCCTTGGGTTAACCTGTTATTTAGCAGGAAATTACCATGGGTGGTACAAGTAAGCATTGCTTGTGATTGACAGGCTTGCAATGGGGGGAGGTGGAAGAGGAGGACAGAGGAGCTGACCATGGTGCTGAAGAGGTCTCCATGGCCCTCTTAGACATACTCAGTGAATTAGCCTCTGTGCACATACACGGTGTTGCTGTGTTAGACACCATCAGTTCAAATCAAAGTCGAGTGGCAGGTTCTGAGGGAAAGGGAAGGTCCACTTTTAACATGTGACACACAGTTGCACACACACACACTCACATATGCACATGTATTCACATCTGTGTGTGTGGATACCAAGACATCACAAACTCAGTCATTTGGTGGGAATCAAAAGAGCCTGCCAGTGATTCTCAGACTCAGCTTGGGTAGGACTCAGCATCACAGTGTCGTAGAAGCATCTTCTGCTCTAACTCTCCCTTGTAGGTTATGAAACTCTGTGGCTGTCTCAGTTTATGTGGCTTGCTTGATTTTTTTCATCAAGCAAGCTATACTTTTTGTGTTAGCCCCCTGAAATACATGAACTAAAATGAGGGAGGTGGCATAAACTACCAAGCCTTAAAATAAAGTTTCCCAAGGCCTGCATTTGCCTGGATTTCAGTTTTCATGGTTGAGATATCTAAATTATAACTCTTGATTGATAATCTGAGCCAGACACACATTATCGAGTCCTTTCCTCTGCCACGAGAATGATGCTTGTGATTAGATTCTTCCTGGGGGAGTCAGGTGAGGGCAACAGGCTGTGAGCTCTTTGGCCACACAGAGGGAAGTTGAGACATGAGACGGACAAAGGTAGTGTGACCTGGGACATTCAGAGACAGTGCAGTCCCTGTCTCCAGGATTTGCATGTAATGCTTTTGGGGTTAAGGTATAGGGACTCTAGGAGCAGGTTCCACATGAAAGGACTGGAGCTGAGTGACAGGTGTGCTGGATTTAAGAAATACATAAATACAGTGGGATCTTTGGCCAGAAGAACAGCATATAAACAGTGTCAGAAAACTATCTGCCTGGCACACTGGCCAGGTACATTCCCAGACCATGATAATTCCTAACTGTCTAGGCAGGAAGTTTCTGCTCACTGACATGAATACGGCCGACACATGCATTGATTCTACTTTACTCTCTTGGCCACACCTATGGATTGAAGGTTTAGGAAGCCACCTTTGGGTGTTCTGATCAACATTTTTGTTTGTTTGTTTCACTCTTTTGGAGGCTGGAGAGAGAGAGCTCATAAACCCAAGGATTGGCATTTGACTCTCAGCATCCACATAAAAATCCAAGCATAGTGGCTGGTGTATGCTTATGATCCCCATATGGGGAAGCTGAGACAGGCAGGCACCTGAGACTTCCTTTCCAGTCAGCCTAATTGGAAAGTTCCAGGTCCTAGTCAGAGGTCCTGTCTCAAAACGAAGGTAGATGGTGCTTGAGGAATGGAATGGTTGACTTCTGTCCTTTACAGTACACACACACACACACACACACACACACACACAAACAAGAGAGAGAGAGAGAGAGAGAGAGAGAGAGAGAGAGAGAGAGAGAGAGAGTTAAATGGAGGGGGTTCTCAATGAGTGGGACCACAGAGAAGCTGTACCTGTCATGAGTAGTCCCCCAGTCCCCAGCAGTGACCACAGGCAGTGTTTCTGAATCCTATCTTTAGCCCGTTGGGTTTTCTACTCTGGTTATCTAAAGAGGGTCACATTTCTCTATTCAGGTCTCTGTAAATGACATATGGATGGTTTATAAACTGTTCCTTTCTCCTTCATCAGAACTGTATCAGTATAATGTAATGCATCTCACCTGTCACATAGAAGGTGGATGGTGGGACAAAGTTTTGCTGAAATACAGAACAGCAGCTATTTTTGTATGTAATATAGACAATATAATGAAACTGTGAATGGTGTATTGGAATAAATACGTTTAAAAATAAAAGCATGTGAAAATGTAGCTCTTAAATGTACAGACATCCAGCTCAACAATATTTAAAGGATGATGGGAAAAGCGTTGGGGCCTGACATCGAAGTCACCAAGTTAGGAATTCTGACCTAGAATGGACATTGTGGCTCATGCTGGGATTGTTGATGGAATCTTCCAGAACATTTTGATCTTACTCTTCATTCCTTTCTGAATTTTTCCTCCCTCCCCCCTCCCACAATGGAAATATTTCAGAAATAAAATGACTTCATTTTTCAGCATAAAGGTATATTCTAACCACAGGGTAACTCATCATTTTTAACATGGAAATAAACATTTGAACATTCTTCAGTCGTTGTATTATTTGGTTATGCCTTCTCTTGAGTTTTAGTTCTCATGTCATGGGTTATATTAACAGATGTGTTTGACTTTTTTTTTGTTTCCTTTTCAGTAAGAGATCTAGCGGTATTCACACAGCACTACATGGGTATGAAAAGAAAATGTTTCCCAGGAGTTACTGAAAGGCTTTCCTTAAAAGATACTTTTATTTATTTATTTTTTAAATCGTGTGTCTGTGTATAGGTTTGTGCGCATGAGTGCAGTACCTGTATAGGCCAGAAGGGGGAATCAGATCTCTTGGAGCTGGTGTTACAGGCAGTTGTGAGCCACCCAGACTAGTGTTGGGAATTGAATCCATGTCCTCAGCAAGTGCTGAAAGTGCTCTGAACTGCTGGGCCATCTATACTGCCCCTAAAGCCTTATCTAAACAGCAGCAGCAGCAGCACAACAACAACAACAAACCTAAAACCCTTCTAGAACTTGAGAAATGTGTTGGTCTCCCTGTGTTGACAGGCATCATTCCTTTAGCCTACAGCTCTTCCAGATGATCTATTTATTGGCCAAGGGCCATGAGAATCTTGAAACTGCCTCATTTCCTTCAGGATGAATGGAGATGTCTCCTGGTAACGACTTGGCAATGCCTCATGCCACATCGGATCTTTCATCTAGCCCAGGAGACATCAGTTAAGAAACCAAGTTACAGACAATGGCTTCTGAAGCGTCAGAGTTGCTTCCGTGTTTCTAAAATACCGCTCCAAATGAGCTCCAGAGCTTTCCCAGGCACACAGGTCCATTTGGGGTAATTGCTTCCCGCTAACAGCTTTCTAGGAGAGGTGAGTCACAGGACAGTGTACTACTCAGGTCTCAGAGTGGATGTACTCAGTCTGCTAAAGTCTTCCTCAAAGGGATGACAGCATGAAATGAGATGGGTCAGACTTTTATGCTTAAATTTTTTTTTTTTATGCATTAAGGCAAAACACAAACACTTTTTCTGATTCTTTTGGTGTTGAAATCTTTACTGCCTGCTTGTTTTTTGTTGGTTTTGTACAATTATGACAGGTGATACAGCACTCTTGCTTTATATTTGAAATATTTTCTAGAAACTAAACGGAGTGAAGGAATATCCTACCTGGGATCTGGTTTTTAATAGACTCCTGTTTGGCCCCCAGCAGACAGGAAACCAACACCTCCCAAATGGGATATAATGATTCCCCTAGGGAAATCATCTTCCCAGTTCAAAGAAGCAATTGTGGCATCAACTCACAGCACTGGGCTGTCTTTCTGTTTCACGAAACACCTCTAATATGTCTTGGGCTTTCACTGTGGTTTTTGGTGGGTTGGGAGATACAGCTTTGTCGTTTCCTGTTGAAGACTGAACTGTCCTCAGATGCAGGAACTCAAAGAGGGTGAATTTTCAGATAGCATAATGAAGCACTCTGTAAACACAGAGCTGGGTGTTATTTCAGAATTCAGAGCTGGGCGATGGTAATTTTCTGCCTATTGGACAGTATTACATTTTCAGCTCATTACCTTCAGGGTGTGTGTGTGTGTGTGTGTGTGTGTGTGTATGGTTACAGTGCCCCTGAGGAGGTGAATGTGATCCCAGGAGGATTTGCATATAGTTTACACATACCCTTCGCATGCTTGTGTTCATCTCTGCATTATACCTGATAGAATGTATAAGTTCTGTCAGTCGTTATATTGCCTTGTTTGGTGAGAAAAATCTATGAGCTTTGTACAGGTTAATTCTCTCCATGTCTCCTCTGTGGTTGGTTGAGTCCATGGATTTAGACTCTGGATGTAGTAGACCCATGGTCCTCGTTATGACTGAACTTGCTTTTGATCTGACATTTCTCCTTCACTCCCATAATTTCCTTTGGCTGACAGAACACATGGTACTTTGTATTTTCTATTCAGGAATCATCTGTGACTTTACTGTGACTTCCTCTGTTGGAAGCTGGCTTTGAGAATGCAGTAGCACAGCCAGTAGAGATACAGAGCACAGGCTGTGGTCCCTTCCCTTTCAGGCGCTTCCCTAGGTGTGTACCTCCCTTCCCATTGAAGCCACCTGTGGGCCTCCATCATATTCATTTGAATTATAATGCAACTGTCTTAGTTTTACTTCTGTTGCTGTGATAAGATGCCCTGACAGAAATCAGAGTAGGGAGAAAGGGTTCATTTTAGCTTACCATCCTAAGTTATAGTCTGTCATTGAGGGGAAATCAAGGCAGGAACCCTAGGCAGCTGTCATATCCACAGTCAAAAGCAGAGAGAAGTGAATGTGTGCTTAGTACTCGTCTTCCCACTCTTATGGTCCAAGACCTTGGCCTAGGGAATGGTGTTGCCCACAGTGGCTGCCAGCTGAAGGTGTGGCCCAGATTAAAGGTGGATATTCCCACCTCAAAAGATTTGAATTAAATGTTTATATTCCCATCTTAAAGATCTGGATCAAAAATGGGCTTCCTCATTTTAAATGATTTAATTAAAAAATCCACCATGGCTGTACCCAACTACTTGGATTTTAGATCATTCCAGATGTAGTCAAGTTGACAACCAAGAATAGCCGTCATACCAGGTAATAGTCTAGACGTCCCCTACACACAATTGTGAGGTTAAAGAAATGTCAAAACTAAGGAGCAGAATGAGAGCTGGGGAGATGATGGCTCAGTTAGTTAAATGACTGTAACACAAGCATGAGCTGATTCCCCCAGCAGTACCATAAAGAGCCAAGAACCACAGTGCTCTACCAAAATCTCATACATCGTGGGGGAGACAGAGTGTATTAGGGTTCTCTAGAGTAACATAACTTATAGAATCAATCTCTCTCTCTCTCTCTCTCTCTCTCTCTCTCTCTCTCTCTCTCTCTCTCTCTGTGTGTGTGTGTGTGTTGTGCATGTGTAGTTGTAATCTATTGGAATGACTTACAAGCTTCAGTGCAGCTAATCCAATAATGTCTGCCTGACAACAGGAAGTCCAAGAATACAGCAGTTGCTCAGTTCACAAAGGCTGGATGTCTCAGTTGGTCCTCAGTTAGATGCTGGAATCCTGAAGAAGTTGGTAGATTCTATTGCCAGGAAGGAATGGATGTGCTAGCAAGATGAGGGCAAGAAGACGGAGATCAAAGCTTCTGTCTTCTGTGTCCTTATATATACTTCCAGTACAAGATATGGCCCAGATTAAAAGGCATGTCTTCCTACCTTAAGATATGGATCAAAGGCATGTGTCTTCTTGCTTCAAAGGTCCAGACTAGAAGTAAATTTATCCAGTTCAAACCCAGTTAAAAAATATCTCTCATAAGTTTGCCCTCCTCCATTTATGGATTGTAGCTCATTCCAGATGTAGTCAAGTTGACAACCAAGAACAGTCATCATGCAGGGACAGGAGGATCCTTGAGGCTCATTAGCCACCCTACAGCTGCATCAGTGAGCTCCAGGTTCTGTGAGAGACCCTGCCTCAATGAATAAGGCTGCAAGTGGTAGAGAAGACACCTGATATTGACTTCTGGCCTTATGCACACTTATACATGTATTCACACACACGAGAACATATACATTCATACAATCACACACACACACACACACACACACACACACACAATTTTAAAAAGACAAAGACAAGTAAGAATTAAGTTAATAAGAAAATGATCAATCCAGGCCTGGTGGCTCAAGTATGTCACCCCAGATACTTAGGAAGTAAAGGCAGAAGGACCTCAAGTTCAAGGCTCATGTTGTATATATATTGAGTTCAAAGTCAACTTGGGCAATTTAGTGAAAATCTGCCTCAACATAGAAGTTAAAAGAGAGCTGGGGACATAGCTCAGTGGTAGAATACTGGTAGCCCTGGGTTATATTCCCTGAACAGAAAAAAGAGATAAAGATAGAGAAAAAAAAAGGGAAGAAACGATTAAACCTATAGGAAAGGAAGAGACAGAAATAATAAATTGGTAAGGGCATGCCTTTCCGGAGGGAGTTATCTGCACCCAGAACTTGTGCTAGTAGGCAATTTATAAAGTAACAAAGCCGTCTGTGTGTCTTTTATCCGAGGATTCAAGGGTCTCAGGAGTGGGCTGGTAGCACGACCCCTCCTGGAGTAAAGGTGGGTAAAAAGAGAACCTAGGTTAGGGCTGGTGGCGGCCGATCCTGAGGCTAAGCTGGGTGGAACAAAGGGGAAACCAGGAGGGACCAGAGCATGGTTGATGAAGGGAGAGGAAGGGCAGTAGTGCTTTTTAAAACTACACACATCAGGACCAGAACTGTATGGCCAGGAGAAACAGCGAGTAACAAGGGACCTATAGCTGGGGAATAAGTTATATAACCCTAGATCTGCCCAATCTAGGTTATGGCTTGCAAATAAAATACATGGATTGTGTGTCTTTAATATTTTTTTTTTTAAATGGGTTTGTTAGGATTACAAATTCCATCTGGAGACGGTGGTGGTGGTGATGATGACGATGATCTTGACGCCCCTGGTGATACTGATGTTGGTGGTGATGATGGTGGTGGTGATTGGGCTACTTATGATGGTGCTGCTCTTGATCCTGGTAGCGGTGCTGATAACTGTAGTCATAATGGTGATGGTGATGATGGCCACGAAGGGGACAATGTTGCTGTCGGTGTTTATTCATTCTTTGTCGCAACAAATAGCAGTAAATTTTTTTTTGAGGTGGGGGTCGCCATAGTAGCCTAAACTGTCCTAGAACTCATAATTTCCCTGTCCCAGCATTCCAAGAGCTGGGATTATAGGTCTGCGGTATCATGTCTGGCTCAACAGGTATTCACTGAACATGCTGTGTGACAGTCAGTTTCCCAGACACGGAGGATGGAGAATGTGGAGAGAGGAAAAAACTAGGAGCTGTAGAGGGTAAAGAGTTACAGAGAAGAACCAAGTAGAGTGAGGTGGAGCCAGTGCCAGGCAGAAGTAGTGATGAAGGGCCATAGATATAGTGATACCTGAGCTGAATGGAGTGGGTAGGCTGGGGAATAGAATGTTCCCGAAAAACGAAGAGGAATCCCAAGGCTCTAAGGATATCAGGGCTGATGCCCAGGAGACGCTGTTAACTGTCCAAGGAGCACCCAGGGCATCAGGGTGATGGGTTTCCAGCCAGGCAGGAATTTGTTCTGTAGTAGACTCATGGTGACCTGGATAATGCGGACGTTGCCTGAGTGCAACGAGTACAGGTTCCCCTCAGAACTGCAGCCGCTGCTTCTGCTCACGTTAGTCCTCAGACCAGCTAGAATGGAAGGGATCAAAAGCCATGATCTTAGCATATTTCTAGTGAAGGGGCAACCTGGAAACGCCCTGTAACAGGACTCCCAGCTGCGAGAGCATTGTTTTCTGCACATGCGCACACACTCATGCTGATAAGCCCGCAAGCTCTCATTCCTCGAAAAGAACGTTGTCCTAGAGAAAATAGCCAGAATATAGGCAGTGAGGCCATGGCAGCCTGAGAGTTTTGCAGACGCTGAGAGTCTCCACGGCCCCTTCTGCGACAATTAGTGTTGACCGTCTGGGAATTCTGAAGTGGCTTTTGTTGTATTGACTGACTTGTTAGCACAGTGTGGGCATCATTAAAGCACACAGAGATAGCTCACGTCTCGAAGGTGACGGGCTGGCACTTAGGCTTGTCCAGCTGCCCTTTCATTGTACGCATGTGTTTCTCCCCCACACCAAGCAAGCTGCGATGAAGGAACACATTCCTTTATCTTTTCTCCATAAAAGGATACTCAGTTCTGGTTCCAAAGTCAAACCCTGCGCGCCATGGAGCAACAATGAGGATGGATTCTTTTACGTATGCAAATGTATTCCGAGTGATACTTTGGATTTATAATTGTGAGATTATTACCAGCAGGTAATGAAATTAAGATTTAAATATCGTGCTCCATTTAAATGGCAGTTAAGCTTTTGGTTGGATCAGGAATCAGCACATTGTGGGTAAATACTAATCGGGCTGTGATGACATCCAGTAATTAGTTAGGGCTTGGGGGAAAAATAAGATTTCCTTTGCTACCTGCCATTTTCGCTTGTGGCAACTTTGAGGCTGCAGGGAGAACTCTCTCAGTCTCAGAAGGGTTTCCGTTAGAAGGAGTAGATTGTTGGAACAGTTCTCTCAGCTCAGGGTGAGAGGCTAATTCTAGACCTGGGTAATTAGATCAACAGTTAGATCTAACTGCAGACAAACAATAGGATAGAGTTCAGGCTGATTAGCCACAAAAAGCCATTATGTGGATCAATGAAAAGTAAGCATTTCTTTTCCTAAGCAGAAAACCCACACTGGATCTGTGCATGGGTGGCTGCAGGCACGTGTCTCTACCAGTGCTCTCTAAGCCACCTGGGGTTGTAGGACGGTATACAATCTTTGCCCCAAGCCTACAGTGAGGTGCCATCTCATCTCACTCAGAGCCAGAAGGAACTGAAGTTCAGAGATGCCTTTGTTCCAGCCCACACGGCAAAGGCAGGGCAGAAATTCACCTTCGGTATGTCTGACTCTTAAGACATCCTCAGCGATACCGCTGCACATCCCCACCCCCAGCCATTGTTCCCAAAGCAAAAGCTGCCATCGAGATCTCTAAGACTTGACTTCTCCTCCACTGTGCACGGGGTGGGGTGGGCAGGAGGGGAGGACGACTTTCTGTAAGAGTTGAGGTCTCTTCTAGGGTACACAAGGAAAACTTTCCTCCAGTCCCTCCCACCAGCTCTGGGGTGGCGGGGGAGGGAGCAGGCAGAGTCCCTTCACCTTGATAATGGCAAGGCTGTTCCAAGCTCAATTCCCACCTTCAGGGTTTAAGGCAGGGGATTGGGGGGATGAGGTTGCGGTTGGGGTGGGTGGGAGGTGGCAAATGGAGATACCTGCCTGGACCCGTGGAGATTGGAGAATACTCGGAGGGGCTCCGGGCCTCGTGCTCCCTCTAGCGCCAGCCAGAGGGAAGATACCTCGGTGAGTCCACACCTGTGGGGGCTTCATCCACCCCTAACTTGGGCAAGCCATGTCTCTCCAATTTGAGAAGGCCATCTGTCCTTTTGCAGGTCAGTGGGCTCCCAATAGGGCTCCAGGAGAGCGTTTAACTGCACAAGGTCCTGGATTTGGTCTCCAGCGCCACTTAAAAACAAAACAGGGCATTTCAACCAACCCATTTCTTTGAACATAAAAATGGATAAGTGACGCCTAACTGCGTTTCCACTTATATATTCTATTTATCCATTTATCTCTCTCTCCCCTCCTCCTCTCTGATATGTATGTGTACTCATGTGTTTGTGTGTTGTGCAGGCATGTGTATGTGTGAAATGATGTCACAGATTTTCATTGCTTTCCCACCAGATTCACTGCAGCAAGGTCTTTTAGTCAAACCCAGAGCTCATCGATACAGACGAGTTCTGCTTGCCACTTTGCTCTCTGGATTCCCTAACTCTGCCTTCCCAGTCTTTAATGATAGGCCATCTCCACACCCACTTCCTTTACCCCTGTCTCATCTATGTAGGTTTCTGGGGGAAGGGGTAGAACCTTGATCTTTGTACTTTTATGGAAAGTGCTTTACCTGCTCAGCCATCTCCTTGGCTTCTGTAGTGTATGTTAAATGCTCCTATTTAACTGAGCAAATGTTTTTTAAATTGCGAAGGAATGATATCTAAGCCACCTTGGGCCAAGGCAGCATGGCTCTTGGTGCAGTTTGGAATGAAGGCTGTGGTCCTTCATCATCGGTGTGTCTGCACATCCACAGCTCTGGGTTGCATAAAGATAACTTCCTTTAAACATATCATGTGCTACCCCCTGCCTAGTTTCCTTCCTTCTCCAGGCCTCTGTCTGCCTTCATGGCACATGACTATAGTTGTTGGATCTGTTAAGAATACATAAAGATTCTGTAAGGAATTATAGGACCCACAAATGAGACAAAAATACGGTATTTGCTTCTCCATGTCTGACTGATTTTGCTTAAAGCCGTGGTCTCCAGACACATCCATTTTCCTACAAATGACATAATTCCATCCTTTTTATGGTCGGATAAAATTCCACTGTGTATGTGTACCAGATCTTGCATATTCAATGGTCTTTTGATGGATGCTCAGGCCGATTCCACGGCTCGGCTACTGAGAATGGTGCTGCAGGAAGCCGTGGTGTGCAGGCGTCCTCTGATGTGTTGCCTCTGAGTCCTATGAGCACTGTGTCCAAATGCTCAGGCTGATGGCCATCTGCGGTGAGGCTCTGTGCCTAAGCTTCGTGCTCCCCCATTGGATGAGGGCTTTGCATGAGATGAGATTGTTGTGTGTGTGTGTGTGTGTGTGTGTGTGTGTGTGTGTGTGCTTGCAGTGAATGACTGTGCGCCCTCACGTTGGATTCTTCATGGGTTTATGGAGGCGATAGCTATGTTGGTGAGCATTGGAGACAGATGTTTACAGAAAGAGAAAAGGCAGGCAAGTCTATCCAGCCCCTCCCATCATCTCCCCTTCCCTTCATCCCTTCTTCCCTCTCTGCCTCCATTCTGCTCTTTTTCTTCCCTTTCTTCTTCCACCCCTCTTTTGAGACAGTGTCTCACTATATAGCCTAGGCTGGGCTCAAACTTACAGTGATCCCCCTCCCTGCCTTATCTTTCTTAATACCAACAACTCCTTTCCTTGGAAGAAGAGAAAGAGAATTTCAGAGGTGCAGTTGTGGTTGTTAGGCTAGGAGTAAACACCAGACTGTCTGACTCTGTATGAGGAAACTAGGACCAAACCAGATAGGCACTGGGGACAGTGAGATTGGTCACTGTGCCCACCACCATGCCTAGAGCTGGAGCTCTGGCAGCTCATGTTTTCTAAGGCTCAAGGGTCATTTTAGTGGTAAGATAGGACATGGCACAGGGGTCTTTGCAAAGATGGAAAGCAGAAATTGTTACCTACAACTTCTAGTCTAGGAGAAGAAAGGGTCAGGCCGTGTGTGTGTGTGTGTGTGTGTGTGTGTGTGTGTGTGTTCATGTGTTGGGTTACAGCAAGAAAGAGGGTGGTGTTAGCCAAATTTCCAGGATCCTCTGAAATTTGAGTATTTTCTTGGACTTCTGAGTACAGACAGGGCTGTGTGGTTCGTTTGCTATCTAGTCTTTTAAGGAGTGAAGGGCTTAGAATGGGAGAGCCTATCTCAAGCAAAATGGAAAAATACCACATAGTTTTCCTCATCTGGGGGCCCCAAAATTCTTTAAAGATTCATTGTGTTCATATGAGATGGGTGAAGGAGGGCTCGGGGAGGAAGGCGGTGAGCATGGGCCTTGTTGGATGCAAAGGAAAAGATGCTGCTGTTAGCCAGCAAACTGGCTAGGACAGCATCAAGCAAACTGGCAAACCATGAGAAGCTGTCAGAACTTGGGGGGAACCAAGGTGAGTTAGGATGAAAAGCGTCTTTCCTGTCCCAAGTCATATTCCCCAGGGCCTCTGGGTCATCCCAGACACTCACTAACAGAAACATAAATATCAGAGCTGAGATCCACATCTGGAACTAGAGACGTTCCTCAGTTTCCCCGTAGAGGAAACAGATCAGTGTCTGACTTTGAGGTCTGTCAAAGCTTAGGTATGAACGTAGGCACAGCCTCGGTTCCAGCTGCCTTCTCCAGTGCCACCACCAGTCTTGTTAAGTGAAGGTGATCCGGCACTGATGTGACTGTGTTCTCGGGTTACGGTTACTCTAATACAATCGCTGTAGGAAACATCTGTTGCTTGACGTAGCACCGTAGGCATGGCCATGCCTGGTTGGTTTCTATTAATTTCATTCATGAATCACAGGCTTAAGTGGATGGAGGAGTGGAAAGGGTTTGTGACTGGGGAACCAACTCCCTACTGGGGAATTGGCAGGACTGCCTATCCCCAACTTTCTCCCAGTACCCTCCTGCTATGTCCTCTCCAATTAAGGTGTTAAATCAGAGAGAATAGATCCAGGTGGAGTCCTGGAGGCCATGGCTCTAACATCATGGAAAGCTCATGTGATCAGGATGAATCTGCACACATCCTATGTTCTCATGCTCTACTTCAAGCCAGTGGCCTCTGTACTGCGCCTCACGGCTATTGATCAGTAAGTGAATGTAAGACTGACAGGGGCGGGGCTTCATTATTGTCCTATACAGGGTGGTTGGAAGCCTTACTGTTAGCAGAGCCCACATTGAAAGGACTGAGGCTCCAGGCAGAGTGCCCCAGTGCTTGGGATTTAAAATCTGATCGTTGAATCCCTAATGTGATGAGCCATCTTCCAGCCCCTGTTTCCTTTGGTGAATCTGCAAGTTGCATGTATAATATGTAAGGAATGGGAACCAGGAGGAGTGGAATCCAGGAAAAAGATAGTGTTTTCCTTCTCTGTCTACCCTCTCTGTTCCCAGGGAGGCTGTGGCAATGGTAGATTGCCCTCATCTTCTCTGTGGACTGGAGTCAATGGATGTTCTCAGGACCTTGGAGAGGGCCAGAGAGGCTGCTTTATTCTGCTAGATGTTTCTGACTGTTCTTGGGTGTCCAGCCTGCTTTCTTGAAAGGTTTTGGACAAATCCCGGGTGAATGGATACTTTCACCTCACAGATGGGGATATCAAGAGGCTGGTTTATTGCACCAGCATCTAGAGTCTATGGGACCCCTGGGGAGGACTCTGTCCTTTGTCAGCAGTGGTAGGGAGACTGGACACTGAAGTCAGAGCCTGAGAAGTTCCTGTCCCACTCTGGGACCTTGCCTCAGGTAAAGCTGGGTCCCTAACTACACCACAGGGCAGGAATCAGTGAGTTTATTACATAGAAATGGTAAGTGTCAATGTTTCTGATTTGAACATGGGCATTTAGAGTTTTATACACAATTCCATGTTTTTTCAGGCACCGTTGTTGAGAAGGTATAATTTACAGCAAGGTTGAAGGATGAAGTAAAGTTTAAAAATTAGGTAAATATATAGTAGTTGAATTTACTTGTTTTTCCTTAAAATGTTTTAAAATTTATCTTGTTATTTTATATGTCTGAGTATTTTGCCTGCAAATATGTATGTGTGCTATATGCATATACCCTTAGAGATCATAAGAGGGTGTCTGATCCCTTGGAACTAGAGTTACAGATGGTTGTGAGTTGCCATGTGGCTGCTGGGAATGGAACTCGGGTCCTCTGCAAGAGCAGCCATTGCTCTTTAGGACTGACCCATCTCTCTAGCCCTTCACTTGTTTTTCTTAAGGGATTTTCTTTTTGTAAATAAAGTTCTAAGATGGTTTTATGAGGTACATTGTTTGGGTTTAGAAGTGAGAGTGGGTTAGTAATGGCATGGAACCCAAGGCCATGTACTTCCTGACCCTCAGTAAGGACAGTTTCAAGTGTGTGTGTGTGTGTGTGTGTGTGTGTGTGTGTTGCTTGTAGATCCTCTTGGAAGCCAGAAGAGGGCATCAGATTCCCTTGAGCTGGATTTACAGATAGCTGTGAGCTGCTTAAGTGGATCCTAAGAACAGAACGGGTTATCTCTTCAGGCCCATGTGTTTCCTTTCTCAGCCTTGATTGAGATATCATCAGGAAAACGCATGCCTATCTCTGTAGGCAGCGCTGGCCGGGTCAATTGCATTGATGTTTCTGATGCTCAGCCATCAGGAGTCATGGGATAGACCCTAGAGGACAGGCTTCTTTCCATTTCAGTGTCACCTTTAACTTCCCAGTCCCTCTATTCTGTCTTGCTGGAACCCCAGGCACAATGTTGCTTCCTCCAGGAGTCTGGAGGCATGTCCTTGGTAGAGCAAGGATGTAAGGCTATGGATAAAGGTCAGCGTGACTCAGTGTCTCTTGCTGTACCGTTTATGAAATGTTTGACTGAAGTAAGGGTTGGGACTGGTTCAGGTATGTAAGTTTGAGGCAGCCTCAAGTCCCTTGAGTTGAGCCTCTTTTATAGCCCTAGAGGCTACCTGGGGAGTCAGTTCTACCACCTTTACCCCAGAAAAGAGGGCTGAACACAGACTTTGGAGCTGAGATACTTCAGCAAGTTGAGAAACTGCAGAGTCAAACTGAAGTCCAGTCCTCAGGACCAGCTTCCCAGTATTACTGTCACATGCAGCTCTTCAGCTTGACATCACAAGCTGGAGGGAGGAGAGCCGGGAGCTCATTATCATGGGTGTCTTGGAAAGTTTGGGGCGAGTTCTGCATTAATTAAGCCTCATTTGAATAATGAGCACATGCTATTTATTTTCTTGGAGAGCTGCTCTGAGGGAAGCAGAGAGGCTTCTCCTACAGGAAGGCTGGTGGCCCGTGGGCCCGCCACCCATCACTTGGGGGAGGGAGGGGGAGGCAAGGTTGCTATTTTAAACTCCCTGTTATTGCAGGAAACACCCATAACTAGAACATTGTGGGGTGGTTGTCAGCAGTTTCTGTGAGAAAAGGCCTGGGGTCAGCCAACATCTTCTCCAGTCTGTTCAATGATGCCCTTTACTGTGCATGTGAGATGGTCTAAAATCTGCCCATCACATCTCCCTAAATCATGTGTTCTTCTTGGTCTGTTATGGGGCCAAGCAGAATGGTGAACTTGTGATCATGAGGCTACCATAGTGGTCATGAGGGGACTCCAAGGAAGAGAGGTTATTCTGATACCAAACACCTAGATCTGCCTGATATCGTTCTGGGTGCTTAAGAAGCATGGACATCTCTCAACTGAAAAGCAGTTATACCCTAGTACATATGGGTATTTAAATCTGATCATAGCTCATCTGATCCAGTCTAGAGAAAGCAAGTGTCCGGTGTGCCTTTTCCCTGTGAATTTTTGCAAGTGGCTGTGCAGAGTGACTGTGTCTCTCACATGGTATGGGAAGAAACGAGCTAGATTCCCTCAGCTCTGTAATGAAATCATCTACCTCCATGCCTTTGGCTGTAGTCAGTAATCTTTCTTCTTGAAACTACTTGCTCATCAATCCAGGCCAGAGTTCTGAGCCATAACAAAAGTTACAGAAGGCTCAGGCCTGATGCTGTGAGTGTGTGCTCAAGAATGCACACATGCTGGCACTCAAGAGGCTGCTCACTGGAGCTGCACACACTTTTTTTTTTTTGTTGTTTTTTTTGAGCAGCGTTTCTCTGTGTAGCCCTGGCTGTCCTGGAACTCACTCTGTAGACCAGCTGGCCTTGAACTCAGAAATTCGCCTGCCTCTGCCTCCCAAGTGCTGGGATTAAAGGTGTGCGCCACCACAGCCTGGCCTTAACAATATTTAAGAGAATGGGTGGGGCTGTGCACACATGCCAATTTCATACTTCAGGGAGATACTTCATCATTTAGGACTTCATATTCTTGGGGTTTTGGAGCACCCAGTTGCAACTAATGTTCTTCACGCAAACATTACAGGTCTTTAAGCAAGACTTGAAAACAACGTTGTCATTATCATATTTGTGAAGAGATCCTGTGGTGGTTTGAATATGCTTGGCCAGGAAGTGGCACTATTAGG
This sequence comes from Mastomys natalensis, assembly GCA_021653895.1. Taxonomy (NCBI): domain Eukaryota; kingdom Metazoa; phylum Chordata; class Mammalia; order Rodentia; family Muridae; genus Mastomys; species Mastomys natalensis. The sequence continues at coordinate 432,482 of JAJTUV010000207.1, forward strand.
AGATGTGGCCTTGTTGGAGGAAGTATTGTCACTGTGGGGGTGAGTTTTTGAGACCCTATGCTTAACCATGTGGAGATAGTCTGCTCGTAGCTTCCTTTAGATGAAGATGTAGAAATCTCAGCACCTTCTCCAGCACCATGTCTGCCTGCATGCTGCCATGACCCCTGCTTTGATGATAATGGACTGAACCTCTGAACCTGTAAGGCAGCCCTAATTAAATGTTGTCCTTTATAAGAGTTGCCTTGGTCATGGTGTCTGTTCACAGTAATGGAAACCTAAGGCCTCAAACTGGATAGTTCTCAGGATTGCTCAAATGCCTTCAGCACCATCACACCTCTCTCTGCTATAATGGCCCAACCCATCCTCTCTCCAGTTCAGGGCACTCCAGTCTTGGTCCTCACAGGACCCTCCTATACTAAGTCACTTTCTTTCAGAGTCCCCTAGTGTCTACAATATCACCAGCCCTGGCATCCTCTTCGTTGATAGGGTGAAGTCTATTTTTGAGGACAGGCAACAGATCTCCCATGTGGCTTTGTAGAATAGCAAAGCATCTCCGGGAACAGTGCACGGATTCTGGGTCTTAGAGAAATGGCTCAGCCATTAAGAGGACATGGGTTCTATTCCCAGCACCCATATGATGGCTCACAGTTGAACTGTTAACCAGTTTCAGGAGAGCTAATGCCTTCTTTTGGCCTCTCCAAACACCAGGCATGCACATGGTGCACATAGTTACATGTAGCCAAAACAGTCACACATTAAGTAATATAAACAAATAGAATTTTAAAACTATATGGGCTTTGGATGATGGGCATGGGTGATGCTAAGTGTAGATCCCCATAGCTCTCCTTAAGGGGAGGACATCAGAAGTTTGGAACTGGGTGCCTTCAGGTGAGGGAGCACTGCATGGTTGTGTCGGTACAATGTCTCCTTGTTTGAGAGTGCTCACCTCATGGATCTGACGGTGTCCAGGTTAAGTGTGGGCGGAGGTCTCAGCACTGAGCTTGGGCACAGTCAGCACTGGGGAAAAGCAGCAGGTGAATGAATATGTCTTTCTTCAAATATAATGAAAGAGATTCTCTTTCTGTGTTTTCTGTCAGCATAGATTTCTGAAAACCCCACAGTCCAGATCAACTTAATTTGGAAGTCATTACAATTGAGATGGGGGTGAGTTGACAGTTCATTAAGGAAATATTTGATGAGCCAAGAAAAAGTGCCAAAGTTAACATTATAAACACGATTAATGAGCAGGGTGACTGCAAAATTCATAAAAGGAAATAACAACACAACGTGCTGGCCCTCGTCTCTGTTGGCCCGACAGGCTGCTGACAGTGTGTCCTGATTTGTCTGTGTTAAATGCTTGAGGCTCCAGGCTGGCCCACATGGCCGATGTTATCTCTCATCTGAATTTGACAGGAATAACTGTATGTTTTGTGTACACACATTCCTAATGCTTTAATCGCTTTAGCTGGTGTGGGATCAGGGTTTGCCAGCCAGCCAGGGATGAAGACGTTTAATATGTTTCTACTTTAAAAACAACAACAACAACAACAACAACAACTTCCCACCCCAAACCAAAACCAAAAAAACAAAAACAAAAAAAACCCCAACAAATTATTAAAAAAAAAACCCACAACAACTTCATATTCACCAGAAAAGCAAACTGGAATTTGTGATGCCTGGCAGGTACTTGCTACTCTCTCTAGAGGTCTATTGTATTAGTTAGGGGCTCCAGAGAATCAGAACTGGCAGAATGAATATGCATTGTCTTAGTTAGGGCCTCCATTGCTGTGAAGAGACACCATGATCAAGGCAACTCTTATAAAGGACAACATTCCATTGGAACTGGCTTACAGTTTCAGAGATTCAGTCCATTATCATCATGGCAGAAAGCATGGCAGCGTGCAGGCAAACTTGGTGCTGGAGAAGCTCAGAGCTCTGTATCTTGATCCACAGGCAGCAGAAAGGGACTGCCTATATAACTGAGCATAGCTTGAGCATATATAACCTCAAAGCCCAGCCATCACAGTGGCAAACTTCCTCCAACAAAGCCACACCTACTCCAACAAGGCCATACCTCCTAATAGTATCACTCCTTATGGACCAAGCATTCAAACACATGAATCTATTGTGGCCACCCCTATTCAAACCACCACATACATTAAGAGGGAATTTGATTGGCTTACACAACATGGTCTGGATAATCTAGCGATGTCTGTCTTGCACAGGGGACAGAGAACCCCATTGGCTCCCCAGTCCATGATGCTTGATAGCTCAGCAATGCCAACCTGGTGCTGAAGGTCTGTGAGTTTCCTGGAGGTGTTGGTCTTCAGTCTACGATGAGATATCAAAGAAGGTGGTTCTAATATTGGCAAAGGAATGCAGCAGCCGCAGGAGAGATGAACTTGCCAGTGAGAGTGAAGGCAAACAGGCAAAAATCAAAGCTTCCTTCTTCTAAGTCCTTAAATCTGGGCTGCTACCAGAAGGTCCCACCCACATTTAAGGTGAATCTTCCTGATTCAAATAACCCAATCAAGAAAATCCCTCACAAGAGTGCCCAGAAGCGTGTATTTTGATTGAATTCAGAACCAGTCAAGTTGGCAACCAAGATTGATGATCATGTCTGTCAACTCTCTCATACAATTTATGTCTCTCGTTTGCTTTAAATTTTGGGCCCGAGATTAACTAAGCCATGTCATTCATATTGCTTAGCCGTGAAACATTCTTCTGCATTCTGTTCTGACTAGAAATCAGAAGTTTGTTGTATGTTCACTCCACTCCTGGCTGATCCCTGCCTCACCCCGGAACCAGCCAGACTACTGTCACTTCAGTCTCAGAGTCTGGATGGCTGATAATGAGGCTGCGAGTCCAAGATGAGGACCCTGATAACATTCAGGAGGACTCCATCTTTATGACGGAAGTCATACCCTCCAAAGCTCTGCCTCCCAATGATGTCATCTTTGGTGACATCTTCCTGGGGTTGGGGTAGGGGAGACAAACATTTGGATAAGAGCAACCTCTATCGATGGTGATGGCTCTCCTCCAGCTTGCATGGGCATACCAGGCTTCTATGTGGAGGCAGTACAGGGAACGTAAATCCCAAACATGCCCCAGTTATGTCTCCTTGGCCCTAATGTCTCCTGTACCATGACCCTCAGCCTGCACTAGCTGCCCTGGTATACACCAGAGCTCAGCATCCCTGATGTCAGCCACCCAGGATCCACTCTACATCCTTTTAAGCCCATCTGTTAGCTAAAGAATATGGATCAGTTGGTAAAGTGCTTGCAACACAAGCATGAGGACCTGAGTTTGGATCTCCAGAGTCCACTTAAAAAGTCTAGAGTGGTAGTATGCACTCTAATCCCAGAATCAGGGAGACAGAGACCTAGTGACCTCTGGAGTTTACTGGCCAGCCCTTAGTCAGTGTTTTAGTTATCGTTTTACTGCTGTGAACAGACACCGTGACCAAGGCAAGTCTTATAAGGACAACATTTAATTAGGGTTGACTTACAGGTTCAGAGGTTCAATCCATTATCACCAAGGCAGGAACGTGGCAGCATCCAGGCAAGCATAGTACAGGAGGAGCTGGGAGTTCTACATCTTCATCTGAAGATTGCTTGCAGAATACTGACTTCCAGGCAGCCAGGATGAGAATCTTAAAGCCCATACCCACAGTGACACAGTGACACCTACTTCAACAGGGCCACACCTTCTAATAGTGCTACTCCCTGGGCTGAGCACAGACAAACCATCACAGTCAGCAATTCCCAGATCCCTATGAGAAAAGCCTACCTCAAAAACAAGACAGGCACTGGCAAGATGGCTCAGCATGCAAGGGCACTTGCCACCAAGTCTGAGGATCTGAGCTCAGTCCTCAAAGATTCACCAGGTGGAAGAGGGAACTGACTCCTGCAACTTGTCCTCTGGCCTCTACACATATGTTGTAGCATGCATGTGCCTCCCCCAATAAATAAAACTATTTAAAAATTTTAATAGGATGAATGGCTCCAGAGAAATGTCACTCAAGGTTGTCCTCTGACGTCTACATGGATGCACATACACATGAGTACACACACACACACACACACCACTTTGTTTTGGTACCCAGTCTCAAGTAGATGTTTTTCAAGATAATATTGGTCTTAACTCAGTTCTTGCTCTATTGCCCAAAGAGGGACACATCTCTGATAGGCTTTTCCTATCCATCATTACAGTTCCAAATTTCAGGATGAAAATCAATGCATTCTGCTCTGTGACCTTGCATGTTCCTGCTTATCTTCAAAAGTGACAGCTGTTGCCTTGCTGGTCACTCAGAAGCACCGATATGGCTTTGGGGAGACAACCTGGTACTGGTGTGGACACAATCCTACAGCTGTAGAAACCCATTTCTCATTTCATTTGGGGTGGTAGGAACAGCATCAGAGAAAAAAAGAGCTCATGTCTCTCACATTGTTTCATAGGAAATAAGCTGACATAAGCTTGGATTTCTGTTGACTTTTGTCTTGAGTTAATGGAGACACAGCTTTTGGCTTTCCCTGATAGGTTCTGGGTTGTCCTGAAGGTTTTCAAAGCTGTCAAATGTTCCCTTTTAACCTCCTCATCTCAAAGCTCCGAATTCCCACTCTTTGTGTAACACCCTTATGGTGTTTGAATCACCCTGGTCAGGTGATTCGTCCTGTTAGTTACTTAATATTTCCTTTTCAAACACAGTGCTTGGGATGAGGGAGATAGCTCAGTGTGCAAACTGAGGAACTGAATCTGAGCCTGGAAACAATGTAAAAAAACCTGAGTATGAATATGTGTGCTTGTAACTGAGAGTTGGAGAATTGCTGGAATTTACTGCCAGCCATAAGCATAAGACAGATAATGTTTCTTATAGAAACTTCGTATTCTACAAATGCAAAATGCTGCCCTATTGAGAAATAATGCAAAGTCCTTCATATTACATAGCTTAACATGGCTTCCCGTCTCTTGATTAGAAATTTAACTCACATAGCATTGACACGGAAGGAACATGCACTGAAGGAGAGACTGTGGCCTGATGAAGGAATGGCTTTCAAAGGTTCTTATGTGAGGTTCTTGGGCTAAGGAGCTGGCTTAGCCTGTAAAGTGTTTGCCATGTAAGTATGAGGGTCTGAGTTTGATCCCTAGAACCCAAATTTTTTAAAAAAGTCAGACATGATGGCCTAGAACCCTAGTACTGAGGAGGTGAACAGGAGGATCCCAGATGTTCTCTGGTCCACCAGCCAGATTGGTGTGTTTGAGGTATAAGTGTGAGACTTTGTATCAAGAAAGCAAAACAAGGCGGTAGGAGCTGCCTTAGTTGCTTCTCTTTGCCCTAGTGAAATACTGTGTGAAACTAACTCAGGGAGGAAAGGGTTGACTTCAGCTTGATCACTGTCCATCACAGAGGGAAAGTCAGGGCAGGAACTCAAGGCAGGAACCTGAAGACAACAACTGAAGCAGAGGCTATGGAGGGACAGCTGCTTACTGGGCTTGCTCCTCATGACTTGATTAGCATCCAGAGGTGGTACCATCCATAGCTGCTGGGCCCTCCACCAATCATTATTTCAAAAGATGTCCCACAGATTTGTCCTCAGGCTATTGCAATGGAGGTCCCCTGTAGTAAAAATACTTTAAAAATCCCGGTGCTAGGTTACTACTTGCCTCAATGGCTTATGTTCCTGAATGAAAGAAACACACACAGCCTCTAAATTTAAATATGCTTTAAGCAACTCAATAGCTGGCAACTGCCTAACCTCCATGCTGTTAGAATTCACCTCCCATCCGTAACTTCAAGTTACTACTTACTAATTTCTATGTTCCATCTTGGCTGCTCTTGACCCAATGGAGCAGCCCTTTGGGTCATGTTCTCTTGGCCCCTTTACAAATGGCAGCTCTGCACTCCTGTATGTTATGGCGGCCTCCATCTCCTCTCCTCCACATTCTCTTAAGGCATAGCAGATCTCCTCTGTCCTGCTTCCTCAAGGTCCCAAGTCTAGGAACCCTAAATCCCACCTCTCTCCTCCCCAGCTATTGGCTGCTGGCATCTTTATTTATCAATCAGAATTAACTGGGGCAGGTTCCCAGAAGCTAGGTGCAGACTCTCACACAAACTAATTTGGGGAACCCAATTAGCATTAGAATACAATCAGTTTCCCAGGTGTATCAACTTGACAACTGAAGCTAGCTAAGCCAGTGACTGAGGAAGACAGCCAAGGTTGACCTCTGACCTCCCATGCACATGCAACCTCACACGTATGTGTTCATTTATTTAATTCCAGAGCAGGAGGTTGGTATATGAGGCAGGGAGAGTGGAGCTCTGGACAAGCAGGTTAAAAAGAAGCAGGTATTTGCAATCACCTCAGAGAGCTCCCTTCTTTCCTCTCAGAACAAAGGAGACTACAGCCAGAGTGTCCTCTGCCTGACTCTGTAGGGCTTCTCAAAGGCAAACTCCAAAACTGCAGCATTTCCCCTAAGTCTTTGTTCCACAATGCAGCCATGAGCATTAAGCTGAAAACAACAACAACAACAACAACCAAACAAACAAACTAATGAGGTGTAAAAGTACCAACAAAGAGTAAAGCCATCTTGATTAATGAGAGACACCTGTTTATTCCTGCTTGATAAATGTGCTTTTATCCAACAGTTAGGATTTTTTTTTTTTTTTATTAAACAAATTAGAAATAGAGTAGAAAGGAAGTGAATGAAACAAGATCTGGTTGCTGGTCCTCTAGGGGAAATGATTCAATCAGGCAAATTTTAATTCTGGGCAAGCTCATGTTTGTTGACTCGAGTTGTGTGCTATTTCATGGTTTCTCGTGAACTCATTTGAACTTCGGTTTTGGACACATGGAGCCAGGCATTCAGGCTATCCTTCTGTCTTGCTCCTGTGTGGTGTTTTGTATGTCCAGGCTGCCCTTCATTCCCCTGACAGATACACTTTCAGCATCCCCATCGGGTGGTAACCACAGGTCGGTGATGGGGTCCCCCATGGTCCTCCCTCTGGTGAGCCTGTGAGAGATAACGGGCCAGGGATCAACTAATAATGTAGACCCTTCCATGTGAGCGATGACTTATACTGTCTTATTTATTAAGAAATGGTATTTTACTTTATTTATTTTACTTATTTGTGTGTGTGTGTGTGTGCCGTTGCACATGTGTGGAGGTCAGACAACATCTTTTGGGAACTGGTTTACTCCTTCCACAGTGTGGGACCTGAAATATCTCAGGTCCTCAGGCCTGGCAGCCAGGCCTTGACCTACTGAGCATCTCACGAGCCTGGAGCGAAACACTGACCCAAGGAGGTAATGGTCCCCACTTTGAATAAGTATTTTAAAATCTCTTTTATTATTGTTTGATAATTTTTATAAATGCATATTTCAAATCTAGCCCTTCACTCCCTCCTCTCCAATTCCCTTTTTGCAGTCTATGTTAGAGGAAATGTCTAAAGAAGTGGATTTGGAAACCCCGAGTCCTGTCTGAGCTGCTCACACCAGCCCTTAACGAAAAGCTTCCAGCTGATTAGCGGGATCATTAACCACTTAGTGGGTGGAAAATGTCCCATTATTTCCATTTTAAATGTCTAACTAAGCCCACTGGGATGCAGATTCTTATATTTCAGAAAAGCCTTCAGTCCCCTTGACACCTGTCCCCAGCCAAGTGCTAAACCTAGAGGGCTCTTACGTTTGGCTAAGATCATTCCTCGTGTGCTCTGAAATTTCTGTATTTGTTCGAGGACTCAGAGTGATGGTGTGACTCAGACAGTATATGGCTCCTGGCCTCTCTGGATTTCAGTGAGAGAACTCTAGTCTTTCTGCAGACTTGTTCGACAGGGTGTCAGGACTGCTATTGGCGTTCCCATTAGTGGCTGATTACTACTCCCGACTCATTACCTTCTCTCCAGAGTCTGGCCTCCAAGGTTTGCCCTTCAGACTCTTTGTCTTTAGTTCAGGGAGGGGGCATAGAGCAGATCTTAGTGGAAAGGATACTGTGCTCCTGAGTTGAGGGAGAGTATGAACTTGGGACAACTGCAGGGCTGTCTCAAGTTTGACGTCTGGATTTGCCTTCTCTGAGATTTACATTTGCCTGATTTATGACTTTCTTTGTTCTGTAAAACTAGGAAACTTCATGAAACTGCCTCCACATTGGAACATGGAATATGGGGTGACCTAAATCTGTGCTCCTGGACCATGATTGTTCTACATGGCTCCAGAATAAATTGTCCCTAAGATAATTTATCCCTGCGATTTTGTGCCCCTCTCCCACTCCCTTTCTTTCCCCTCCCTTCCTGCCCTCCATCTTTCCCCACTTCCTTTCCGTGATAAAGATCATTGCTCAGAACATCTTATTATTAAACATAACAGAGGCAGTGGCATAGGTAAGCCATTGGAACCTTGTGGTCACATGGTTTCACACAGGAGAAAAAGATACTCAACATTCCAGATAGCAGAGGTCAGTCTCCTGTTTCCCTCTGGTGTCTTCCTTTTTTTTATTTTTTATTTTTATTTTTTATTTTGTATAGTTTGAATGTGAAATGCCCCTTAGAAGCTGTAAACACAAAGACACAGCTCTCACCCTAAGGGACTAGGGATAATTTATTCTGGAGCCATGTAGACCGATCATGGTCCAGGAACACAGATTTAGGTCATGCCATACTCCATGTTCCAATGTGGAGGCAGTTTCATAGTTTTACAGGACAAAGCATGTCATAAATCAGGCAGATGTAAAATACATTGGTGGGCACACAAGCGAGGTGGTTACAGCAAGATGAGGGGAGATCTTTTTTTTTTTTTTTTTTTCGAGACAGGGTTTCTCTGTATAGCCCTGGCTGTCCTGGAACTCACTCTGTAGACCAGGCTGGCCTCGAACTCAGAAATCCGCCTGCTTCTGCTCCCAGTGCTGGGATTAAAGGCGTTGTGCCACCACCGCCCGGCGGGAGATCTTTTCTATGGGTGCAAGATGCTACTGATGACATTCTTAGCGTTTGGGTTGGTGGTAGCTAGGGTTTCACTAAGATAATAGAGTCCAAAAGTTTGTTTTTTTTTTTTTTCAAATCTATGACATAGGATATTAGTTCTGACAAAGAGGTAGGAAAAGAATTCTGGGGGTTAAAATTAGCTTTCTATCAGGTAATTAGCCTCTGGATGGGCAAACATTCCAACCTCTCCTCACCATTGCTGTTCTAACAAGGCAATCAGTTTTCACAGTTTCTTCCTAGAAATTCTTGTTTAAAAGGCACACATGTTTAAACAGTTGGACCTCGTTGCTGGCACCATTTTGTGAAGGGATTGTATAACATTTTGGACACGGGACTAGCTGATAGTCATAGAGCCACAGAGCCAGGCTGTGAGGTTCATAGCCTGTCCCTGACTCCAGCTTGTTCTCTGTCTCCTGCTCCATGTACAGTGGTTGTTACCCCTGTATTTCTTAAACTGTGAGTCATTAATCTCTCTTTCCTCAGGTTGCTTCTGTCCGGTACTTTGTTTCTCCAATTTTAGCACAATTAATAGCAGTTCAACTAACTAGAAGGAGTCTTGAGAGCCGACGATACTGTTCTGGCTTTGTGTTGGGTGAAGAGTTGGTTAAGACCCTGTTGTCTCCTTTCAGAATGATAAGTTGACATCTTACACCTAAGTGTCTGTGTGTGCCGTTGATGGAAACAGGGTCTTAACCATGGTGACTGAGTGAAGCTGAGCCCATTTGGACTGGAGTTGGCTCGTGCTCCATTACTGTTAACTTCTGAGCCCATGTGAAGAACGGGAAGTGGAGGAGGCCACTATGTGACAACAGAGGACAGGGGTGGAGGAGTGTCCACAAGCCAAAGGATGGTGGCAACCTGCAGTAATAAGGGGAGGGGCAGGGAGCTCGTGTGTGTGTGTGTGTGTGTGTGTGTGTGTGTGTGTGTACAGCCTTACTGACACTTACATTTTAGACACTCTCCTTCCAGAATGCTGAGAGAATGGGCATCTGTTATGATATTCCCTCATGTCTGAGCATGTGTTGTAGCCACTTTAGGATACTTATACTGGATCCCTTGGTGCTTTCAATTTGGCCAAAGTCCAGGGGCATGTAATGGGCACACAGAAGGGGAGATGCCTGCCCTGAGATGACCTATGTAGACCCTGTAGCTTTCAGCTCTTTGGGTTGAGTGGTTGTATTTCTCAGGGCCCATTTGTAGTCAAGACCCCATCCTAACACAGGTGCTAGCCTTGATATGATAAGCAGCCAACTCTTAGTGGGATGTCCACTGCTGGGGCCACTGTCACAGCTTCTCCTGGGACAGTGGCACTGGCTATATGTGACTATCTTTCTGTCTTCATGCTAGACAAAAGGTAAATCTGCCGAACCCCAGGACTGCTCAGTGTGGGTCTCCTTCCTCCCCTTCTGTTTATCACTGTCTGAGAATTCAGTGTGGGTCTTTGTGTGTGGAGCTGCCAGGCAAGACTCTCTCTTCCCTTCCCCAAAGCTTCAGGTCTTGGTTATTTCAGCATAGAGGAGAGATGGCTGATGGTGTAGGCAGACCATCTTAACCCTGCTGGGAGCTTTTCAGAGCTACTTAAAGGGGCAGAACTTGTGGACTTCTGCACGAAAAGGTGGGTTCACTCTGTGGGGAATGGAAGAGGCAGCAGACTGAGGCTTGGAACTGAGCCCAAACTGCTCCACACTCCCTTGTGTATCGGGGCGTCTTTATTACACAGTTTTGTTTGTTCATTTCAGTTTTGGGTAGCATCACTCTGAACTCCCTTTTGCTTGTGGTTTACGGTTTTGACAAATGCTGAAGTAACCTCTGGAAAGAGGTGGATCTGGAAGATGTAGTTTCTTCTGTTCAAATTGCAACTTTCTAAGCTGACTGTGAGGCTGCCCTGCTCCCACGTGCAAGCTTAGCCTTTCTCCTCTCTGGGTTTCTTGCATCTCCTTCTTCCAGGATGAGGAGAGTTGGGCAGAGATCCTGGCTGCTTCACAGGCACACCTTAGGTCTTAGGATGTGCTGCTAGGGAAACAACAGCCATTCTCCACAGCACTCCCTCCCCTTAGCACAGGAGCCTTGGAAGACCTTTGGCATCCAAAGTACAGCACTTAGCAAGAACAGTTTTTGCTCTGGCTTTAGTTTCATTGATTGACTGTTGTTTCAGGACTCTTGGACATTTATTTATTCATGGGTTTTTGTAGAGAGTCCATTGGAATTGAAGCACTCCCTGCTGGAAGGAAGAAGGAAGCTCAGAAGATCCAGGAAGCATAAGAAACTGACAAGGCTTAGGATTCTCAGAAGGTTATAACTCTCAGATCCTGTTCCAAAGAGCTATAAGCAGAGAACAATTTCCCTGGTGGGGTGGGGGCAGACAGGATGAAGGATTCTTGGGTGGAGCTGCCTGCAAGTTAGGCTGAAAGCTATAAGGATGTAGCTGATTTGAGTGTTACCCATGCTGGGGTGGGCTTTCCATTCATACGTTTATGAACAACCATGATAAACTAGACTTGGTTGGAATTGTTTGTAGTTGGTAGTGTATCTGAGATGAATGCACATTGTTCAGGTCTACCCAGGATAGGTAATGTAACATAAGCTCCTAGATGTTTATGTAGGTTAAAAAGTAACAGAAGTCACCATATGTTAACATAACCAGAACTAGGTAGCTACTAAAAGAAGAAAAGCTGGATCCCATACTAATGGAGAAAAGGTGGTGCTGGGTGTTGGGCAAAGGTTCTAGAGGACACTGGGGAGGAAGGATGCTCCTTATCCTTGTCCCTCATCCCTGCACCCCTGTGCTGGTCTGTGTATCACTAGGCAGGAAGCCATTCTACAATCCCTGTCTACACTGTTCACTGGCCAGATCCAGTACTCCAGGAACCCACACCGTTGTAATGATCTCACTGGCTGCAGGGAGAACACAGGAGTACAGATGTTGCTTAAAGTTAAAAGAAAAAAATGTCACTCCTGTGGGGAGAAGACCTTTTCACTCTCCGGAGCCTTGAGTTGAGAGCTCAGGCCTCCTGGGATTCACAGTTCCTTCTTCAGTGCTCAGCAAAGCTCAGGTCAAATGTAGTCATTGGTCACAGCTGCCTTCCTTGCTAACTAAAGCAATGTTTTTTATTTTCTGCACAACAAAATTAACACTTAATTATGGTGGGACATTCTTCATCTTGTGATATGCAGCTTTGACCCAGGAAGGCACAGGGAAAACATAAACAACTGTTTCCACCTCTCTGCTGGAATAGAATGCTTGTTTCCTGTGGGGAAGGTGTGAGTTACCTTGTAACACAGGTTATATTTTGAAAGGAAGGGGAACCTCCAGTCTGTTCTGTAGTAGATGCATTCAAATACAATATTGCCTATCTATCTATTTTATCTATCTATCTATCTATCTATCTATCTATCTATCTATTATCTATCTATCTATCTATCATTTGTCTATCTATCTATCTATCATTTGTCTATCTATCTATCTATCTATCTATCTATCTATCATCATCTATCTATCATTTGTCTATCATTTATCTATATGTTTATCTATCATTTGTCTATCTATCTATCTATCTATCTATCTATCTATCTATCATCTATCTATTTATCTATATCTATCATTTGTCTATCTATCATTTATCTATCATTTGTCTATCTATCTATCTATCTATCTATCTATCTATCTATCTATCTATCTATCATCTTGTCTGTCTATCTATCTATCTATCTATCTATCTACCTACTTACCTACCTACCTACCTATCTATTATTTTCCTATCTAATATCTATCTAAGGTATGTGCATAAGTATGTGTATATATAGACACATATGTGTATGCAGATGTGTGTATATGTTTCCACATTCAGGTAGAGCCAGAGAAAAACCTCAGGTTTCATCCTCAGGCATGGTCTGTGTTTTTGAGACAAAGTCTCTTCTTGGCCTGGAGCTTCAGGCCAGCTGGCATGGTCAGAAAGTCCTGGGGATCCTGTCCTTGTTTTCCCAGCTGGTATTAAAAGCTTACCCTACTCACATTTTGATGTGGGTTCTGGGAATCAAACCCAGGTCTTCATGCTTATGAGGTGTCCTGGTTAGTTTTGATTGACAGCTTGGTATAACTTAGCGTCACTTGGGAAGAGGGAACCTCAACTGAAGAGTTGCCTCCATCAGATGGGTTTGTGGCCTAGTCTGTGAGAGACTGTCTTGATTGATGAATGATGAAGGTAGACCCAGCCCACTGTGGGTGTCATCATTCCCAGGCTAGTGGGTCTGGGCTTTATGAGAAAGCAAACTAAGCATGGTCTAGTGAGTAAGGCCGTGAGCAGAATTCCTTTGTCATTCTCTCCTAGAGTTCCTGGACTTCCCTCCAAAGCTGGACTGTGATCTGAGAGTGTAAGTCAAAGAAATGTTTTCCTTCCACGAGTTGTTTTTGGCTGGAGTGTTTTTATCACAGCAACAGAGAGGCAAACAAATATGTGTGGCAGACATTTTACTGATCTAGATACCTGTTTACGTTCAACCACGTGTTTTAAGAGAAAAGCTTTAGGGATGGGCACCAAATGGCTGACTCTTCTAGGGTGAACACAGAAATCAGATGCCACAAAGCTACTTAGTATTGACCTCCACGTTGTGCCTGGCCTGCTTCTCATGTGTCACTCTAGATGGAGCTGGGTGTCTTCTCCTTCTGCTAGGAATATATATATGTGTGTGTGTGTGTGTGTGGTATACACATACATGTGTGTGTATTGTATATATATACATAGTATATTGTATATACAATATATATGCAAACACATCACATGTGTATAACTAAGTATACCCATGCTAACATGTGTATGTATATTCATAAAATTATCAGTGTGTTCCATGTGTGTATGTTTATGTGTGTGCATGCATGCGTGCACATGTGTTCTTGATGTGCATGTGCCTATACATGTGAATATGTGTGTCATATTTGTGTGTATGCATATGTAAATGCATATGTGTGTGTGTTGATGCTACTTAGTATTGACCTCCACATCGTGCCTGGCCTGCCACTCATGTGTCACTCTAGATGGAGCTGGGTGTCTTCTCCTTCTGGTAGGAAATGATGGACAGAAAGTGAATATGATCACGGACTAGAGACCCAAGCAGAGTTCATACGCCTATGGTAGAGAGTCTAGAAGCTGGTACCTTGGTCTCTGACCTTCTTGCCTATGAGACAGAGAAGGACACCTTGCCTCTCTTCTCTCCTGTCCCGGTTTCTATGAAGTCTCCTCGTGGTGCTTCTTGGAGACCCTGGTAGGACCCTCCCTGCTTGTTGTCACAAGAGACAAACTGCTTCCAGAGAAGCACAAGTGGGCACAGCAGGTATCTGCTGGTCCTGAAATCAGGTTAACTCCAGCACTCCTCCCGATGATCATGGAACAGCGACTGTGCTGTCATTGTGGGGATATAATTGATTGCTCCCACCTGCCTTGTAAATCTAGGGCCATTATCTTTCTGGTCCAGGCTTCAGATAATGGCCATACATTGAGTTTTCCTACTACCTTGCCCTGGGAGAGAAAAAATTTTTTTTTAGTAGATATTATTAAAAGGCTTTTAATCCATGAACACATAACCAGCTGAAATGGGCTGAGAGGGCCATTGTGATTGAACAGAAGATGTGTGAGGCATCTTGATCTAATAACCACCATTTGCCATAATAAAGATTTCAAATCAAAGCCTTTGAGTCAAGTTCTTTTCTTGAAATCTGTTTCTGCCGATAACCCATACATCCATAACCCCATTTACTGCCGTCTCTTCTACTGAGAGCAGAGGCAAAGGTTTTCCACTCCCTCCAGTGTCCCGACAGACTCAGTTGATTGCACTCTCTGTGAAGGTGGTACTTTTAAGCCTAAACCGCAGGAACGTTTGGGGGGTTTGAGCAGAATTGAATGTCCCCATTTGTGTGTTCAGCCTGCGTTCGGTTTTCACATCACATTCTCTTATCCTCCTGCTCTCTCACCCCAAGTCATTTTGGACAATGTGTACCCGGTTTCTTTGTTTAGGCAGGGCTTTCGTTCCCTTCTTGTCTCTCGGGCTTCCCAGAAAGAGTCTCAGACGAGTTTTCTGAAATAATTGACAGAGTGAGTACATCGTTAGGTGACCAGCAGAGGTTTTTCAGAGCTAACGGCAAAATGGAGGAAATATTGGTAAGATTTATTAAATCATAAAGCAGTCCCGGAACTAATAATATATGAAAATTTAAAAAAAGAAACCCAGCTTAAATAAGAACGTGTACACGTGCACGCACATACATGCACATACAAGCACATATAAGCATTCGTATGCACTCAGGAGTTCACAGTTTGCATACAAGTGTCATCTTCTTCCATGTTCTGACAGTGCTCATGGCTGGCTGAACTTACTGTGGTGCAGACTGCCACTTATTTGATTATTAAACACTGCCTTTGCCTCCTGAACATCTAGCTCAGTAATACTGGCTGGGCATCCATGGACTGAGAGCCAATGAGATGGTCTGTGTCTATGGCTAGATTACTGGCAGCTTCCTCTCCAGCCCTTCATGTCCCTCTCTCCTCATTCTTGGCTAGCCTTTGGGTTCTTAGGCTCAAGGTAGGGCAGAGCTATGAGGAAAGAGAAACCCAGGTCCCCAGGGGACAATGTGGAGCCATGTTAAGAGGATAATTGCGGCCAGAGAGGAGGTCTGGCCCTGGGTTGGTAGTTTATATGTGAAGGCTCTTGGCTGAGCCATTTATTTACTTTGTCTTCAGAGACAGCTATTCTTGGAGAAGCAATCCTCTCTCTGCCCCACCAGCTGGAAAGGAGGTTTCTTTATTGAATTTCCACATTTCATTTTTTATTTTTGTAATGTATGTGTGTGTGTACACACAGTTTTGCACACATGTCTGTGGAGGCTGAAGGACTGCTGTCATTCTTAGGAATGCCATCCACATAATTTGAAACAAGGTCTCCCACTGGCCTGGGACTCACCAGTTAGGCTAGATAGGCTGGTCCCTAAGCCCTGGATCCACCTGTCTCTGCATACCAGCAATGAATTAATAATATACAGCATACACACGCTAACCTGCCATCTCCTTCAAAGCAAATGCTCATGCTTATTTACTATAAAGCTAAAAAATAAACAAATGAAGTGTTTTTGTGGCTTCCATAAGACTGCCTCCTCATCTTTCTTCTCCTTCTTTCCCCTTTCCTCCTTGTCTTCTAAGATTTATTTACATTATTTTATGTGTAGGGGTGTTTTACCTGCATGCATGTATAGGTACATTATGCATGCCTGGAGCTCAGGGAAGCCAGCAGAAGGTCTTGAATCCCCTGGAACTAGAGTTCCAGATGTTTGTAAGCAGCCATGTGGGTGCAGGAATCCAACCTGAGTCCTTTGCAAGAGCAGCAAGTGCTTTTAGCTGCTGAGCCATCTCTCCAGCCCCCAATAGGGTCGGATTCTTAACTGCAGAAGTGATGTGGCCAATCATTCTGATCTGGTAGGGGTGGATGCCAGGGTGATGATGAGAACAGCTGAATTAGAAAGGAAGGAAGAGTAGAAAGCTCATTAACTTTTCCTACATCCTACAAGGAAAGGCCATCCAGGTTTACAGTTACAGGAGAAATAGGGACAGCCTCATGCATACATAAGTCACCTATTAGAATAAATATTGACTGGATTGTTCTCTTCACGACTTAACAACACTAAAGTAAATGGCTCGTAAAGAAAAATGTCCCCTCCCCCTTTAACAAGAAAGAAGTTAAATAGGCAAATGTTTTGACAATTAAAAGATAGATAATGAAACAAACTTGATGCCTATTTTGAAGCTTCACAAGGCTTCTGCACACATTTGGGTGGGTGTCTGCAATTGCTATTTGGATCTGTTGCCTCTGTCCTCAGTTTGTTTGGTGGCTCTCTCTGCTTGGGTGCCAACATTCTTACAACTATCAGAGTGTATTGTGATGACAGGAGCTTCCAAATTCATTAATGACTAGAAGTTAGAGAAGAGTGAAGGTGGCCATTATCCTTTTAATGAGATCTGAAATTTTCCTTGAGTTCTTTTACAGTAAGATGCTGAGTTTTGTGTAGCAGGCTCAATGCTTCTTTGTGGGCATTATTGCACCCCTCTTTGTCAGTTAAAAAAACCCACAACAACACATGAGCAGCAGGCAAGTTCCCAATCAGAAAGTCTATTAGATATTATCTGTACAAGAGGCTTGTCTATACACTTTCTATACACTCAGAACCCACCTGCCCAGGGAATGGCGCTGCCCACAGTGGGCTTGGCCCTCTTGGGTCAGTAAACAATCATGGCAGTTCCTCATAGACATGTCCACAGACCAACAAACCTCAGTGCTGAGCAGCTGAGGCAGGGGCATTACTAAGATACGTGGGTTTCTTTCATCTTGTGGCTCTGTTCTTTCTTCTTGACTTAGAACCTTCTATTTGGTTATTAGGTGGAGGAAGGGAGCCCACACAGGAAATGGCGTTACAGAGTCTCCTCTGCCTTCCTGTTCTTTCATTGACCCCATGGAAAGTATTAAGTTCTTCCCCTCTTTCTGTTCCCACTGCTAAACTTTATAACCCACTGGGTCATTAGCACATTTCTTGTACATAGAATAAGGACAGAAGTGACTGTGTCATCTCCCAGCCAATACAGACTGTCCATATTCCTTCTCTTGAGCCTGCCCAGGTCACTGTGACTTACAAGGATGGAAGAAGCATAAGCTGTAAGATCAGGCCCCTGTGAATCTGTGAGGCATCAGTCCTCCCTGCTGCTTTATGGATTCTGTCCTAGTTTCCTTTCTCTGACTGTGATAAAATGCTCAGATGGAAAGTAGTGTATGGGAGAAAAATGTTTTATTTGACTTCAACTTTCAGGTCATTGAGGGCAGTCAGGGCAGGAATTCAAGCAAAGTCTTGAAGCTGATACCATGGAGGAACTCTGCTTGCTTGCTTGCTTGCTCTAGTTCAATTAGCTTTCTCATTCAATTCAGAATCACCTGCTTAGGGAATGGTGCTGCCCACAATGGGCTTGGCCCTCCTACGTCAGTGACCAATCAAAGCAATTCCTCATAGGCATGTCTGCAGACCAACAAAATAAGACATTTGTTGACTCTCTCTCTCTCTCTCCTCTCCTCTCCTCTCTCTCTCTCTCTCTCTCTCTCTCTCTGTCTCTGTCTCTCTCTCTGTGTCTTCTTTTTCTCTCTTCAGGTGATGCTGAACTGATCAAAAGTTATAGTTAATGCTAACCACGGCATGCATTTTGCTTTCTTGATTCTGTAGACTCATAAACAGTGAGGAGATTTGCCCTATGGTGAATCATACCCATGTCTCACCAGGAACTGATTTAGATGAGGTTTTTTGATACAGGAATGAGTCAGCACTCTGAAGTATTTGGCTGTGGAAATGACAAGCGTTTTGGATGCCAGAGGGTAGAATTGGATTGAGTTGTGTTCTCTTAAAAAAGATACACTGACATCTGTTATATAAATGGCGTGGTGGGTTCCATGGAAAGGAAGAGGAGACAAATTACTCTTTAGAAAGAACTTTATTAGAAAAGTTAGCACCACAAACAACCATTACAGCCATGATCAGGCCCTGAAGCAGCAGAGAAAACCTCCGGCCCTGATGGGAACTTCTGTAGGAGAGATGGCCACCAAAGAGAGACGCTTTATCCTCACTCTTTCGGCTTAAGTGTCTCAGCACAGGCAGCAACAACATTTGTCCTGGGAAAAGCTAAGTCTAACAGACTGGATCTTACATCCTCTGGAAGACAAGTCTTGCAGCTAAGGCTGTGGCTGGTCCTAGTTGTTGGGCTCTGCTTCCTCTTGGGGAACAGTCTACTGAGTGAGGCTGGAAACGTAGAATCTAACCCTACATCAATTGTTTTAGAAGTGTTTTTTTTTTTTTTTTTCTCGTGTATCGCTTTAGAAAAGGCCTGTTTATCAAGGACCACTGGTCGTGTAATTCATCAGCTAAGGAAAATGTTCAAATGGCTTTCTTTCAGACTAGCAGGATTTTAAAAGGTGGTTATTTAATTACAGGCTATTCATGAGAGGGACAGATAAGCCTAATAGACCATTTTATTTAGTGGGGAATGACACTTGAGGCACAGGAGACGTGTGTGCATGTGTGTGTATGTGTGTGTGTGTATGTGGTGGTAACACCATCAATTTCTCCCCGTCTACTCTTCAGGTTTGCTGCTAATTTAGAACTTTAAATGTGACTTCCTACTCTTTCACCCATATTTGCCTCCCTCTCTTTTCCTTCTCTTCACTCCCTTTCACCATCCCTCCAGGGAGGGATACCAGCTTTCAGTTCACAGCATAAGAAAGCCCAAGACTCGAAGATGCAGCCGGTCTCCTCTGTACCTCAGAGGCAGTAATCAGAACTCGTCCACTGCTGAATAAGTTCTCCTGATAAAAGAGGAATTCTGTTCTAGGTATAAACACAGAGGCAGGTGGGGCTGGAGCTGCTTCCGTGAGAGAATATCCCATCCAATGGGGAGACACATGCAGTAGAAGGTGGGTCATGAAAGGTTGCAATACATCATATCCTGGTGGGGGCTGGGAAGATGGCTCAGTGGGTAACAGCCTTTGTTCTGCAAGCTGAAGAGTTCAAATCCTTTCCACACCTTTGTAAAAAGCCAGGCTATTCATATCTGCAGTTTGTAGGGTGGAGATGGGTGGATCTCCGAGAGCATACTGGCCAGCCAGACGAGTCAAAATGGTGGGCTGTGGTTCACTGAGAGATAGAGAGTAGTGAGGAAGAGACTGGACACTCTATTCATCTGTGCACATATGCACATATATGTGCCCCTACATGAGAACAGGCCCTCCACTCAAATGCACACACAAATCTCTCAATCACACCCCTGCGAAACCCTGAGTTCAGGAGATCGATAACCTATGTGACTCTGAGTGTTCTAGCAACACATTTTACATTCTCATTGTCTTGCAGACCCCATTTTCAGTTTACAAACGCAAGCAGCTAAACCGATGATTTCCCGGACTCAGGATGGTGTGTTACAACTTTTGGTCTTTCTGGAGTAGCACCCGTCTATCAGTAAGTCTTTTCGACTTACCCTCAAGATGATAAGGATCCATTTGAGGGTTTTAACCCAGTGACTGGTGTGCTTAGTTTTCTATTTGAGAAATAGATTGTCCAGAATGTACAACATCGTTCAGTTACAAAATGAACACACACCAGAGCCTGGGAGCAGTGAACGGATTGCCACTGGATTTTGTGTATGTGGATATGCCAAGGGAGTGGAGAGAGAGAGAGAGAGAGAGAGAGAGAGAGAGAGAGAGAGAGAGAGAGAGAGAATGAGGTGATGGATTAACTTGATCTTAGAAATGTCTGTCCAATGCATAATTTGATCAGAACACTACATTCCATATCTTTGAATGTATACAGCTTCCATTTGTCAAGCACAAAAAAGAAAGGTGCAGGAGAGTTTGGACAGAGAGTTCTGGAAGGAGCTAAGAAGAGAGCCTAACAGTTAAGCACTTGTTCCCCAGAAACTTGCATAAATGCCATGTGGATATGGAGACCATCCGATAATTCCACCTAGGAAGGCAGAGGCAGGATGCCCAGAGCAAGCTGTCTAGAAACACCACCCATACCAAGGAGTTTTGCTTCTGATTGAGAGATTCTGCATCAATGAAAAGATAGGCAGGACATTAAGGATATTTTCTGAATCCACTTTGGGCTTCAACATGTGTGTGCATGTGCATGTGTGTATCCACATGTAGAGGGAAAGCATTCATATACAATTCTCTCTCACACGCACATATACACATATTCTATCTTTCACACACACACAACACACACACACACACACACACTGAAAAGAAGAAAGTTCTGGAAGAGAGAAGCCCAGACAGGATTGATAAAATCAGAAATAACAAACTGTGTTGGAGTCACTGTGGAGGAAGAGGGGGACCAGAGGGAGAGTATGAGTGTGTCTGTCTGCTCTTGCCAAAGCATAAAGAGACAGAAATCCAGTGCCACCTCCTCCAGGATCTGAAGCCACAGCTCTATCTGAGGTACTGTTGGTAATTGATGGCTTCTGTGTGTGTGTGTGTGTGTGTGTGTGTCTGTGTGTGTGTGTGTGTGTGTCTGTGTCTGTGTGTGTGTGTCTGTGTGTGGTGTGTGTGTTCTGTGCCTGTGTGTGTGTGTGTCTGTGTGTGTGTGTCTGTGTGTCTGTGCCTGTGTGTGTGTCTGTGTGTGTCTGTGTGTGTGTGTGTCTGTGTGTGTGTGTGTCTGTGTGTGTCTGTTGTGTGTGTCTGTGTGTGTGTCTGTGTGTGTGGTCTGTGTGTGTGTGTGTCTGTGTGTGTGTGTCTTCTGTGTGTGTGTGTGTCTGTGTGTGTGTGTCTGTGTGTGTGTGTGTGTCTGTGTGTGTGTGTCTGTGTGTGTGTCTGTGTGTGTGTGTGTGTGTCTGTGTGTGTGTGTCTGTGTGTGTGTTGTGTGTGTCTGTGTGTGTGTGTCTGTGTGTGTGTGTCTGTGTGTGTGTGTGTCTGTGTGTCTGTGTGTGTGTGTGTCTGTGTGTGTGTGTGTGTGTGTCTGTGTGTGTCTGTGTGTGTGTGTGTGTGTGGTCACTTTTTGGGGTGAATGAACTTATGCTTATCAGTTTGTGATTCCGTAAGCACTCTGGGGCCCATCCTAAGTCATCACAGCTCCCAGTGCCTAAGGTTAACTGACTTCCAGAAAGCAGTTTAGTAAGGCTGACTAACGTCTCATTACATCACAAGGACATTTTCTACTGTAGATATAATAAATGCATATATTTTAGAATATACAGAAACTTGAAAAATGGAAATGGAAAAAATACCTCTACCGATTTTGCATTAAAAAAAAAAACACACATTTATTTTAGAATTCTCTAGGACAGTTGCAGTTTCCCGTATACCCTACACATGATTTCCATATATTACCATCTTACATAATCATATGAAAATAATTAGGAGAAATTAACCTTTGTAAAATAAAATCTGTTTTTCTTTCTTGCTCCTGCTGCTGGAATGACAACTCTGAGACTATTAACAAATGCCTAGGCCATCAACTTTGGCTCATTCTCATATTATCTTATTTAACCCATTCAAACTATTCTATGTCTTTTACCTGGCTAGTTACCTCTCTTTCCTCAACCTCTCCCTTAGCATCTGCCTCATTGTCTCGCCTCAAGTCTCTCCTTGCTCTCCTTTTATTCTCTCACTATTTCCCAGAATCCTTTCTCTTCCTGCCAGTGTCCCACCTCCTATTTCCTTGCCTTAGCTCACTGGTCATAGACTTTTTTTTTATTGACAGGTGATGCTTATAAGAGATTCTCCCTACAAACCTTGGGGCACTAATATCAACTAACTGACTCATTTAAAGTTTTTATTTTTGTTCATGGGTTTTTTTGGTGTATGCCACATGGCTGCAGTACCTGCAAACACCAGAAGGGGGAGTCAGACCTCCCAGAGCCAGAGTCAGTTGTGAGGGTGCTAAGAGTTCTGAGTAGCTGAGCCATCTCTCCAGCCCCAAATGACACAGTTTTTTTCACAGCAAGGAGAAAAATAGATACTGCCACTATTAGACTTTTTCACACTGTAGATTCCAACCCATACTGTATTTAGTAGTCAAGTGTCCTGGAATATATTAAAGTTTTCTTAGTCCCACTTTTTGGGGTACCTACCCCTGAGTTTCCCTAGTCTTTCAAGGATTTAAGGTATGAATGGCAGATTTTCCAGACTCTTTGCTAATGATCCACCTGTCTTGGTGTACTGAGCATACGTACCCTATCCTGTATGGCCTCCATCTCTGAGGATCCCCTCGTCCTTGTGGATTCATACCTTTGAACATTGAATTACACTTTTTCGGGTGCAGCCATAGGGAGGTTTGGCACTAACTTATTTTGTTCAGTCTGTGCTATTTAACAGCTAAAGATTCACTGAAATTTAAAAATATTCATTTGAATAATTTAATTTTATATAGATAGTATTATAATCTGGTATGGAATTCAAATATTTCGACACCAATGAACTGAATTTAGAACTTTGTGTAACCTTTTAAAACCATTCTCTGGTTTTAAAGTTTGGTGTGTGTGTATGAGAGAGAGAGAGAGAGAGAGAGAGAGGAGAGAGAGAGAGAGAGAGAGAGAAAGAGAGAGAGAGACTCACAGTGGCTAGGATTCCAGCAACAAAATCTGCACAGGCAAATCCCAGAATAGATAGGGGGAGAGACTCAGGAAGTCCCACTCCCAGCTTGTCCCCCCCACCACATGTAGTCAGTACTAAATGGACTTAGTGGTTTTTTTATAAAAGTGCACATGGAATTAGAAGGGGAAAGTGACGAGGGAGAAAAGGGGAGGAATTCAAGGGAAGGGGATGAGGATGGATTTGCTCAAACCTATTATGTGTATGTACAAAGTTCTTAAGCAAAAAAAATTAAAACAAAGTAAATAAATAAAAGAAATAAGTGCGTACATGTGTGCGCATGTGCAACTGCTTGTGTGCGTGCGTGCATGCATGCAGGTATGTAGCATCCTACGACTAGAGCAAGGCAATCATACAATATCTTTCTCTAAGTCTCTCTGCCATTTTCCTTTGATGCAGTGTGGTGGTTTGAATATGCTTGGCCCATGGGAAGGGCACTATGAGGAGGTGTGGCCTTGTTGGAGGAAGTGCATCACTGTGTAGGCGGGCTTTGAGGGCTCCTAGTGCTCAAGCTTTGCCCAGTGAGGAAGGAAGATGCTCAAGTCTTTCTGTGGCTACAAGTCTCCTCCTGGTTGCCTTAAGATTAAGATATAGAAAACTCAGTCCCTTCTCCAGTACCATGTCTACTGGATGCTGCCATGCTTCCCACCATGATGATAATGGACTAAACCCTGAAACTGTAAGCTAACCTCAATTAAATGTTTCCTTTATAAGAGTTGCCTTGGTCATGGTGTCTCTTCACAGTAATGGAACCCTAACTAAGGTATGCAGTGATTTTGCCTGATCACGAACTCTCATATTTTCATCCAGGCTGGAAGCCAGCAAACCCCAGTGATCCTGCTCCTCCTCCCTGTCCCTGGGGTTACAGGCTCCCCTGCTTGTTCCATGACTGCTGGGATCCAATTCAGGTCTGTATGATTATGGAGCAAACAGTTTAACCCACCAATCCTCCTCAGACCCATCATGTGTTGTTTTTTTTTAATGCTTACAAGATGAATATAGTCAACACATAAACCCAAATTAGAGATGACGAACGGTTCTTGATTTCACTTCGTTTCAGTATATTGAATGAAAGTTGGGGTTTGGGAGAGTTAGAGAGAGATGGGAAGGAGAAAGTGAGGATGCAAAGACCTACTGAGCCCCTGTCACTTGCTTTTGCATTCAACACTTCATATTTAAAAACAACAGCCACCACTACCAGACACCACCACCAACAACAACCAAACAACAGGGCACCCATACAATGGATTCACAGAGAAGACGCCAAAGGGCATCAGATACTTGTAACTTCACTTTCTTCGCTTAAAGCCTCATGTATTGAGCATATGGATTTTGTTGTCAAACCCTAATGATCAATCCCTAGATTGGAGCCCCATAACACCGTGATGAATGACACTGTGGTTGATAGGATAGGCAGAGCTTGCGATTTTTTTTTTCTTGTAAAATCAGCCCAGTAGGGAAATAATAACGACAGCTCACATATATAAATAAAGAGCCTTTCACACTGACAGTTGGAATTGTTACTATATATCTTGCTTCTTTGGTTTTATCTTCATTAGTGTGTTGTTTTCAGTCACACTCAATACACAGAAAACTGTGCATTTTCTACACTATGTATGGTTTTGGGTGCACTTTGCAAGCTAAAGACTAAATCAATCCATTTCCAAAGCGTTTCTCTCTGTCCTGTTTACAGAATTGAAATTAAACTGTTTTCAAAAGGTATTTTGCACTTGCCTGGCTCAGTGTCGTTAAGGCTTGAGTGTGAAATTTCCCCACAGGCTCAGTTGTGTGAACACTGTCTCAAGCTGGTGGCACTGTCTAGGAAGGTTGTGGAACCTTTGGGACTATGCCTTAGCAGAAGTAGGTCACTGGGGCGGGAAGGATGGAGCTGGCTGGTTCTGACCTAATTCTTGGCTGCTTGATCCACCCAAATGTGAGCAGGCCCCATGCAGGCTCTCAATGCTACAGATCAACATACTGTTGCCTGTCGTGCTGTCCCTGCCATTATAGTCTGTCCCCAGTGAGGGTGTGCTCTAAACAAACCTTTCTTCCTTTACATTGATTGTGTCAGGAATTTTGACACCTTGACATAAAAATAAGTAAAGTGAGCTTGCATTTGTGGCTGTGTGTGTGTGTGTTGTGTGTGTGTGTGGAGAGAGAGAGAGAGAGAGAGAGAGAGAGAGAGAGAGAGAGAGAGTACAAGAGACAGACACAGAGACAGATACACAGAGACAGACAGAGACAGACAGAGAGAAAGAGACAGAAAGAGACAGAAAGTGGTATAATGCATTAAATGTGTATAATGACTCCTTGAATCACAAGGCAGTCATTGGGTTTAATTTTATATTCAATATTTAAATGTCTTAAAGTCATACAGATTTCATTACATAGCTAAAGTTAATAGTCTAAATTTTCTTTCTTTAAATAATAGATTGTCCATATCCTTGAGAATTACAACATATATACAATGAAACGTGATCATAACCACTTCTATTTCACCCTTCTGCTCTCCCCAAATCCTCCTCCAAAATTCATATCCTCTTTCCTCAACCAATAACCACTAAGACCAGTTAGCATTGGGTATGTATGTAGGGCATGGGGCCATCTACAGGATTGTGGGAATTCTACCAGTGACCAAACCCTCAAAGAAGATTCTTCTACCCGAGCAGCCATCAGCAGCTGAAAACCTCCTCAGTAAGGGGTGGGGCCTGGGGAGCACCTCTCTCTCTGCTGGGATTCTGGCTGGTGGTCCTGTGTAGACCTATGCAGGTGACCCAGCTGCTGCGGGCTCATGATTTCAGCATCCATGTCACGTCCAGAAGGCAGCGAACCACAGCCCTCCTCTCCATCCTTGGGCTCTTACACTCTACCCACCTCCTCATCCAAGATGTTTCCTGAGCCTCAGTCGTTAAAAGTGAGCAAGTGCTCAGTCCTAAATGGGGCATCTTAATTGTTTCCTACACTAAATTACTCTCTTAAGAACTCTCTTGTCTCTTTTTTCTTCTCTCTCTCACACACTCAGAACAGAGAGAGAGAGAGGGGAGAACAGAGATCTAAAAGACTAAAAAATATTCCTAATTCAAAGATAAAGGTAAGACACTTATCAACAGGACAGTGGAGAGTTAAGGGTGGGATGACTCTGGAGCTTCCAGTGTCTTTACCATGTACGGTGTCTGGTGTCTACTATTTGTCAACACCTTCATGACCAGGATTGGTGAGGTGCAGACTAGCCATGTGGGTGCTTGGCTGAGAAGCCACTTTTTATGGAAACTGAAGTGTGCTTCCAGGCTGCCTTGGTTCCCTCTCACTTTCATGTTTTTTAGGAGAGTAAAGAAATGTTTCACAAAGTTCAGTGGTATTATGCAAACTGCAGTCCTGGGTCACTTTCTACGCTGTAATTGTCTATGGAGTTTGGCTCCAAAATTCTTCAGTAGTCTTTAAAGGGTTTCTGCTTAACTCTTCTAGGGGAACTAGCTTTCTTTTCCATAAAGCTTCCATGAGATAGATAATGATTTGTTCCTCGAAATAAACCAGTTCTTGACTTCTGGATGGGGTCCTTGGCTGAAGCTTCTTAGCAGAACTTCACCTCCTCCCTGCAGATATCTGTTCCTGGACATGTATCCTTTAGGTCTATTCCTCTTGTGTGTTGTGTGTGTGTGTGTGTGTGTGTGTGTGTTGGTATCACATAGATGACTGTCAATTCTGCCTACATTTATTTTTTACTGTGTGTGTATGTGTGTGTTTTCCTATTTCAAATTGTTCTTACGTTTCATAAGAGTTTCAGTACAATCTTCATTTTTAGGGAGAGGACCTTCCCGATGCATCTTCCTCCGATCTCAAGAGATGAGAATAATCCATAGCTTCACGGGCTGAGTGAGAATTGTTGGTTGGTTTCCAGTGATGCTGTGGGACCAGACTTTTGTAAGCTTGTGTCTGTGTGCCTCCTAGAGGAGCCTCTGTATTCTCTGAGCCCTGCCTTTGGAGGTTAAGTATGCGTTGTTTTTACTGTTTGTTCTAGCGTTGAGCCTCTTTTTAAATTGTTTTCCCTGCCTCACTAGACGCTGTGCGTTGTAAAATCCTTCCACATGGAAACCACTGGCCGCATTGAACGGGGAGGAGGGAGATTCATAGTAAGATATAAATGAAGAAGGCAGAAGTGACAGCCATGTATGTGATACCCCCTCAGCTAAGGGGGAGTGGAAACACCAGAAAGTTGCAGAAAAATTTGGTTGGAGCTAGTTCCTCCACAAAGCTCACATAATTTAGCACCAAATATTCGGGTCATTTAATGGCTATCTTTCTGTAAATCCTTCTTAATTAGGTTATGTGTGTCTGTGTGTGTCTTCCTCTCTGTGTATATGTCTATGTGCATGTCTGTCTATATATCTCTGTCTCTCTGTGTGTGGTGTGTGTGCCTGTGTGTATGTCTCTGTCTCTATGTCTCTGTCTCTTTCTCTGTCTCTCTCTGTCTCTCTCTGTCTCTGTGTGTGTGTGAAACGTTCAGAGATTGTCCACAGGGAATACCGTCATTGACGATTTTGCTGTGATAAACTCTGAAAACAAGGATGGTCTTCCGAGCCATTCCCTGTTGTTGGCCTTTTCCGTACAAGTCTTTTGAATTCTCCTTTCTCTGTTTTACAAATTTCCTCTAAATTTGTTTTCACTCCACCCCACCTCCATGCCTTTCTTAACTTGCTGTCTTAAGGTGGGAGCCTCTGAAGTTTCAAACTCACTTCCTGTGTAGTGTTCTGCCAGAGAAACCACATAATCTGGAAGTTGTGCTAAAACCGGTTGTTGGATACTTAAAGTTACTACTATTTATTAGAAATTGTGTTTAAATTTAAAAATCATTTTCTCATTTGTGTTGGCAACATTCCACATACTCACCCGATACTTGTAGGCGGTGCTTACTGGTTGACCATGGCACCGTTTACTTTCAGTCTCACACAGACCCTGACTAGGATTACTTCCGGTGCTGTGTGATTTTTTTTTTTTTTTCTTCCAAAGAAGGTGCTGACTTGAGCCATTTCTGGTGTCATGCCGTTAGGCTCACAGTGCTTACGTGATCTAGTTCGGTTTCTCACAGGCTTCTAGCATCTACGTTGAGCCCTTGACATGGGACATCTGCAGTATGGCCTAGAGCTCCATTGGGCTGAGCAGAAGGATTCCTGGTTTTGATTGTTTTCTCTGCCCAAAGTACATGAGATTAAACTCGCAGACCCCATCCATGCGTCTATAGTGGCTTCCATGAACGCTATGTTGTTATTATCTTTTCAAATCCTCTTAATTCTTGGTTGAGTCACTGACAGCTGCCTCACTCTGTGAACCAGCTGCCGTCGTTCTATTACAGCGATTTGATCGATATTTTCAGCTCTCCTAACTCCTTTGATTGAGACAGGCAGCTTCCCTCTGTGGGCGTGGTCTCAGAAGTGGTTGGAGGTTACCTCTTAGGAGATCTCAGGCCCTTCCCTTGAGACTCTAGGACCCTGCAGACAAGGAACTAAGGCTTTTATAACAAAATGTGCAGCAACTCCACGGTGACTTTTTCATGCCTTTTGAAAAATCCAAGGACCATTCTTTCCATTGGCAGCTATTCACACACATGAAAATCTCTCTGGGTTGAGAAGTCCGACTTGCATTTTAATCCTGATACCAACAGACACACCAGGAGTTACCAGGATGATATTTAGTGAAAGAATCAAGTATGAGTTCTGATACTCCTTTGTCTCTCTCTGGGACACAGTTTTCCCCCTTTGAGAGTTAAAGTTTCTAATTTTATTCAAGTCTGTTTTTTAAAAAAGTATTATCTTAAATTCTTGATGGGAATGACGTTAGTTATCTACAAACTGACCCTGCTGATCTAAACCCCTTTTTCCATGACTAAAAGGAAGGCTATTTTAAAAACAGTTCTGCCTAATGAAAATCTAGGCTATTTCCTTTATTGAATGTTATTTTTTTGACTTCAGGAATTTATAATTAGTTAATACTAATAAGGGACGACTGTTCTCCAGATGTCTCCTTGCTCCCCCCCAACCTCCCATAGTACTTTATTCTTTTGTAGACATGGGGTGAGTCCCTCTATGTCCATTATCAAATGCTTCTGATTCAACTTGTGGACAAAAGCAATCTACCTTCTGTCTTTTTGTATCGTGTTCCTTTTCAGGGAAATAGAACCAAAGCCTGCCTGAGAATAAGGATTTTTCAAAAAGTCTCATCTCCTTGTGAATTCTAATTTCCAAAGTTGACGTTCATTAAGGGGAATGGATATGAGCTTGCCATTGGCATTTGGTCGTGCATTTTATTTCGTGTTATATTTATTTTCCCTTTGTGATTTGAGGTACAAGCTACCCACATACAAAAATAGCTATCTAAAACAAGTTCCCATCATCTCCCTCTCTGTAAATTGAGATTTCTAAAGTTGAAGAGAAGAATAAAGTGGAATGAAGTGAGTCTGCAGATGTTGTCCATATACTTCCTAGAACAAGAAGCAGGAAGAGGCATGTTCCATGAACACATGTATCAGACAGACCCCATGCGTTTGAAATTGCATGTTGTGTGTGTGTGTGTGTGAGTGTGTATGTCTAAGTTATATGTATAGTATATGATGTATATGTGTACATATGTTCTAGTTAGGGTCTGCTGTGAAGGGTCAGGTACCATGACCAATGCAACTCTTATAAGGACACTTACTTGGGGCTGGCTTACAGGTTCAGAGGTTCAGTTCATTATCATCAAGGTGGGAACATGGCAATATCCAGGCAGGCATAGTTCAGGAGGAGTTGAGAGTTCTACATCATCATCTGAAGGCTGCTAGGAGAAGACTGGCTACCAGACAACTAGGATGAGGGTCTAAAGCCCACACCCACAGTGACACACTTCCTTCCACAAGGCCACACCTCCAAATAGTGCCACTCCCTGGGCTAAGTATATTCAAACCATTATAATGTATTTGTGAATGTTTGTGAGTGTCTTAGTTTGGGTTTTATTGCTGTGAAAGACACCAGTATCATGGCAACTCTTATAAAGGAAAACTTTTAAAGGGCTGGCTTAAGTTTCAGAGGATTAGTCCATTACTGTCATGGCTGGAAACATGGCAACATGCAGGCAGACATGGTGCTGGAGAAGGAGCTGAGAATTTACATCTTGATCCACAGGTAGCAAAAGGAGAATGTGTGTCACACTAGGATAGCTTAAACATAGGAGACTTCAAAGCTGGCCCCACAGTGATACATTTCCTCCAACAAGGCCACACCCACTCCTATTGGCACTATTTGTTCATCCCTTTAAACTTATTCATAAAACTGTTCAATGGACAAATGATAACTTTAATGAAATAAATAGCAGAACTATTAGAAAAATCAATAGGAAGATGTGTTTCTTGATTACTGCTCTATTGCTATGAAGAGACATCATGACAAACCAGCTTATACAAAGAAACATTTAATTGGTGTCTTACAGTTTCAGAGGGTGAGTCCATGACATCATGGTAGATATCACGGCAGCAGGAAGGCAGACATGGCTGACGTAGTAGCTGAGAGCTCATACCCTGCTCTCTAGACAACATGAGAGAGAAGAGAGACAGAGAGAGAGAGAGAGAGAAGAGAGAGAGAGAGAGAAGAGAGAGAGAGAGAGTGACTGGGCCTGATGGGCTATTGAAATCTCAAGGCCCACCCCAGTCACACATCTCCTTTAACAAAAGCACAACTCCTAATCCTTTCTAAACAGTCCACCAACTGGAAAGCAAACACATTCAAATATTTGAGCCTTTGTGGGCCACCCTTATTCAAACTACCAAAGTATGTAAAAAGAAAAAGAAATCAAGTAATGAGTGTCCATCCCACTTGTAGTATATTTTGTAGTATTACATTTCATTTCTCTGAGGTTAGGGTTATTTGCATAACAAGTTTCCAATCAGCCATCACTCGAATAAGCCAAAGGCATCCTACCTCCCCGTTTCTACTTGATTATCCACATTGGCATTACTTATCTGTACGAAACATATCCTTTCATCCTGATTTAGTTCAAAGCATGGGAACTATTGATGTGCAATTAATTGCTATTCATAATGGGATAAAACAGAAGCCAACATGATTGAGTCTATTGTTGCTGGGAGCTGAAGATTTCCCTTCCATTTAATAAAACGTGATAAATATGATTTTAACACAGCCTGGAAACCCCGATAAACCTTTAGTTTTCATTTTTTCAGTATTTCCAGATCATTCTCTGCTATTAACAGGAACCTAGAGGAGGAGAGCTGTATGGAGTCATTGACACACACACTCAACTAAGGTTTTCTTTGCATAGTAAGAAGATATATCCATTCTCTGCTATCTCTGGAGAGTTGGCTCCAGGACCCCCAGTGATTTAAAAGTCCTCAGGTCTCTTGGCTAAAAGGACATTGCATTTGCATATAACCTATGCAAAGTAACCTCTTGTATACTTTATTATTTATTTTTTTTTTTTGTGTGTGTGTGTGTGTGCATACAGACCTGTACGTGTAAGTTTAGAGTTTGGGGAGGATATAGCGTGTTCTGCTCCTTCACTCTCTGCTTTATTCCCTTGTGACAGGGTCTCTTGTTGAACCTGGAGTGAGGCTGGCTGTCAGGAAGCCCCAGTCATCCTCCTGTCTCTGCCTCTCCCCATCCCAAGCACTGGTGTTATAGATGCATGTGTGACCACACACTTGGCTTTACCCTGAGCCATCTCCCCAGGTCCTCCTATGTTTCATATAATCTCTAGATTACTCTTGCACTTAATGCAAGGAAACTGCTGTACAAGGAGCTGTTATTTAGGAGATGACAAGAAAAATGGTCTGTATGTTCAGTACAGATGTGTATTTTAAGAACCACTTTTATAATTCCTTGAGAACTTCATACAATATATTTTGATCAAATTTGCTCCCTACTTGTCTTCTTAACTCCTCACAGACCCAGACCCATCCCCACCTAATCCCTCCTCTCAACTTCACATCTCTCCTCCCCTCTGTTATAACCTACACGAGTCATTTGTGTTGCCCATAAACTCTTTGGCATTGGGCTACCCGCTGGAGCATGGCCAACCTACCACCAGCCATATCTTTGAAGAAAACTGACTCTCCCTCTCCCATCAACTGTCCATACTTCCTCAGCTAGGGATGAGGGATAGTGAGTCCTCCCACTCCATGATGGAACGCTGACTGGTTTGATTTCACGCAGGCAGACACAGTGGGCTATGAGTTATTGAGTGCAGTGGTCCTGTTTGTATAGAAGACATTGCTTTGCTCTGCTTCTCATTGACTTCTGTGTCTTACAAGATTTCTACTCCCCTTCCTTGAGGGTTTCAAGGCTCAACTCCTCCCCTTCTTGCCTCTCTCTGTGAGTAAGTATATATGTATGTGTGTGTCTATATTATAGATGTCCCATTTTACATTCAAACCAACACATAGGGGGTCTTTACAATTGACTGCTCACTGTATCTCATCTCAGACCATATGCTGCGATGTAGACAGGGTATGACTCAGTACCAGAAAGAAACAGGAGATGTTAGAAATCTTCCCAGCTGCTTCTAGTGTGAGGTGAAGTTTAGATCTCTGACCCAACCTTCTGGTCCCACCCTCTAGGTTTGAGATGCACGGATGAGGGTCAAGACCCTGAACTTGCATTGCTTTTTTCTTTGTCTTGAACTTGGATTTCTAAAAGCTCCTGGGGATGCTGATGCTGTTGGCCTGGAGATTGTCCTTTTAGAACTGTTAGACAGAGATATCCTTGAAAAGATAGATGGTATTCCTATTGCTTGTGTGCATTCGACTTCCAGTAAAGGATCTGGGTTTTGGGTAAAAGTATTGTCCCACAGTCGTGAAGGCTTTATCCAGTAAATGTTCAAAGATAGGGTTGAATGGATGGTGGGAACTGGAAAGGACTTTTAAGGATGGTCTTGGAATGTCATTGGAGGTTGTTGTCCTTGGCCTCAGGTTAGCATCCGTGCCATGAGGGACTTGGTCCTTGGAACCTTCTGGAGGTTGTTGTCCTGGTCCTCCAAATTTCGAATCCAGGAGCCAATGTGAACAGTTTGCTCCAGTTGCCAACTCTTTAACATGATGAAATGATGGACATGAACGAACCATTGAGATCACAAAATGTTCAGTCCACTTATGTGCCAAGACCTGGTTAAGTGATGAAGTTGTATGACGTGACGCAACTTAAGGCACACGAAGATTCGGTCCAGTACTTGCATCGAAAGGACCAATGGTTATCCTTTAGTGTCAAGAACCTTGTGTTCCCACTCTGGACCTCCCAGACCAATTTCCCAATAGTTGCATCCAGACAAGTTCCAAGTATTAGTGGTATAGTGAATCAAAACTGGAAGCTATCCCACTTGCTTTACACTTACAATTCACTTAAAATAAATGACTTTTAATTTTATTTTTATAGATGTAAGTGGGAAATGAGTATAAAAAGGAAGGAAGCTATAAATTTGCTTTTAAAATCATTAAATTACACACTTAAAAATAAATGGATTTTTTTTTTTTTTTAGTAGATGTAAATTTACTTCAGTAAAGCTGTTGAAAAGACTTGGTCAACTGTGATGCTTGTCGTGTGATTTGGTATTTGTCGTAGCTCCTGTAATGTTGCTCTTAATAGTAGTGGGTTTTTATTACAGATGAATCAACACACCGATGTAACCATGAAGGAAGAACACGCCGTTCCCTCAGGAAAAAAAAAATCAAGTCAAATTCAAATTCATTGGGTTTCTTGATGAGGGTTTTTCTGGCCATAGCTGAGTTGGCTGGAAGTTGGACAATTATTGGCTGAGAACAAAGATGAAGAGAGTGACTCTCAATGCTTATTGGGATAACTGAAGGTTGTGCTCACGGAAGGGGTTGATTTTCACAAAGTGCAATTGCAGAAGCTCCAGCGGCTGATGGAACTGAGGCATAGGACACGTTCAAGACTCACTTTATGTATTTTGTGATGTCATGGCCGAGTGTGAGATAGGGATCGACGAAGTGGAAATTTCTGGTTTCTTTGGAAACTCACTTGTGTCACATGATGTTTTTCAGGAAGCTGTCTTGTGAGAAGCTGTTTTGCTGAAGCAGACACAGGAGAAGGCATGCGATATTTTGCTGGAGCAGACACTTGAGGGGGAACATGATGTGTAGAGAGACTATAAATGTAACCCCATAGACAGGGAGAGGACACTCTTGCATTGTCACACCTTGCAAGGCTTCACTGATCTTCGCTAGCAGTGCAATGCTTTGATGGTCTTTGCTGGTCTCCATTCCATGAGAAACACACACACACCACACACACACACACACACACACCACACACCACTTCTTGTCCTTTCTGGGTGATTCTTGCTGCTTCTGCTGCTTCGTGCTGATTTGTTGGAGCATTATGTTTCTACCAGATTGAATTTCTGCTACTGATTCCTGTTTCATGTTTGTGACTGGACTGGACTGCTGATATCCTGACAACAAAGATTGGAGTTGCCCCAAAGAGTTACTTCTAAATAGGTCCACAACCCCCTTTTCCTTTTAACCTTTTTTTCTCTGCTACCTCTGGTTGGTGGGCTAGAAGGAAGGTTAAAGTTTTTAAGAACCCTAAATAAAGTAGGTTTTGAATAATCTAAGCCTACAGATAGAGCACAGACTTTGGGAAAGGGCTATGTCTCCTGTTGTCAGATGAAGAAGTAGATTGTGACTTTTTGGTTCTGTGGTCTACTGTGACCTATTAAATGCCAGTGGCTGGCTTACTGGGAGTGTAGCACACACTAGAATGTTTTTGCTGGGAGTTGGGAGGCTGTAGAGCGTTTTCATTTCTTGTCACATATCATTGAGTATTCATGCTGGTAACAGTAGTTACCCTTCACGTCTGCCATGCAGGAAAGTGGGTCTATGCAGAGACAGAAGAGAGGAGCTGGTGATGAGTATGTGAGTGTGGGATAAACATGTGCTGGGTCTTCCCCCCCCCCCAACTTGATAATCTAGAGTCACCTGAGAAGAGAGAACAACTGAAGAATTGCCTCCATTAGGTTGGTCTTTGGATAAGTCTATGGGACATTTTCTTGGTTAATGTGGGAGGGCCTACCACTGGGTGCAAGCACATCAGTAGTCGTGTATAAAGAAAAGGTAGCCAGCTGGGCGGTGGTGGCGCACGTCTTTAATCCCATTACTTGGGAGGCAGAGTGAGTTCCAGGACAGCCAGGGCTACACAGAGAAACCCTGTCTTGAAAAAACCAAAACAAAAACAACAAAAACAAAAACAACAACAACAAAAAAAGGCAGCCTTTTAGGCTGTATTTTTAAAAGTAGCTGAGAAGTGTGGTGGTTTGAATAATAAGGGCCCCTATAGACTCATATATTTGACTATTTATTCACTAGGGAGTGGCAGCATTTTCAAGGATTAGAAGGATTAAAAAAAGGTGTGGCCTCATTGGAAGTGAGTGTGTCCATTGGAGTGGGCTTTGAGGTTTCAAGAGCCCAGTACCATGCCAGAATCTCTGTGACTTTAGCTCAGTAGTACTCTATTGCTCCAGCACCATAGTCCCAGTCCCTGCCATGATGACGCACCAAACTTCTGAAACTATCAGTAAGCCTCCAATTAAATGCTTTCTTTTATAATAGTTGCTTTGACCATAGTGTCCCTTCACAGAAATAGAACAGTGACTGAGACAGGGAGCAAGCCAACAAGTGGTGTTCCTTGTAACTTCTTCAAGCTCCTGTTTTGGCTTCCCTCAGTGATGGTCTATAACTTGTAAGGCAAATAACCCTTTCATCCCCAAGTTATTTTTGATCATGGTACTCATCACGGCGAAAAAGAACGTGAACTAGAATAATTACATCACAGGTAGGCACATGAGCACATCTTACCTTTAAATTGAAACAAAATGTCTACATATTTCTATTCGTGGTCATGGGATAAGCCACAGTGGCTCTGCTCGACATTTTGTTTCTGTAAGAAACTGTCTTACTTAGGGTTTCTACGATTGTAAGGAAACATCATGACCAAAGAGCAAGTTAGGAAGGAAGAGTTTATTCAACTTACATTTCCACATTACTGTTCATCACCAAAGGAAGTTGGGACAGGAACTGAAACAGGACAGGACCCTGAAGGCAGGAGCTGATGCAGAGACTATGGAGTGGTGCTGCTTACTGGCTTGTTCCTCATATCTTGCTTAGCCTACTTTCTTAGAGAACCCAGGACCACCAGCCCAAGGATGGGTTGGGCCCTCCCCTACTAATTAAGAAAATGCCAAACAGCTAGATCTTATGGAGGCATTTTCTCAACTGAGTCTCCCTCCTCTCTGATTGACTCTAGCTCATGTCAAGTTGCCATGAAACCAGTGTGGTGGTTTGAATGTGCTTGGCCTATTAGGAGGTGTGGCCTTGTTGGAGTAGGTGTGGCCTTATTGGAGGAAGCACATTACTGTAGGGGTGGGCTTTGAAACCCTGCCCAGTATGGAAGAGACCCTTCTCCCGGCTGCCTGCAGAAGAGACAGTTTCTCCTGCCTGCAATTGGATCAAGATACAGAACTCTCAGCTTCTCCAGCACTATGTCTGCCTAGACACTGCCATGCTTCCTGCCTTGATGAAAATGGACTAAACCTCTGAACCTGTAAGCCAGCCTTAATTAAATGTTGTCCCTTATGAGTGGCCTTGGCCATGGTGTCTGTTCACATCAATGAAACCCTAAGACAACCAGCCAGTATAGAAACTCTCCCAAATAACAAAATTAATCAACCATAGAAAGTATTTTCAAGTCCTGCAGCATAGAAACTTTTTCTTAGAGAGAAGTAACAGTGATGAATGAGTCCATGACAAGGCTGCCTCCAAAGACACTCTTGGAGTGTAGATATGTCCCAGGGAGACCTCATGGAGCACAGGGGTTTCTCAGGAGGTGAGAGCTACATGGTCAGGAACCTCAAAGCATTTGAAAGTCATGACAAGTGGCATAGGAAAGAGCTCAGCACATCTGCATTGGAGACCCTTCAGTGTTTTCTGAGAATAAGATCACACATGAGTAAAGAAAAGGAACTTTCTGGGCATAGACAGGTTGAAAGGGCCCATAGATGTAGGGAGTTATACAGTTGGAGGAAAACCAGGCTGAACAGGCCAGTATGGGAGCTTTTTGGCGGTCATCTGGGGAATCCTCAAAAAGATCACAGGATACAACAGAGGCAAACAGTGCTCAGGGAAGCTACACAGGATCCATTTAACCCCTGAAAGTAGCTCACAGCATCCTCATCTTCTCTTTTAAATTACTTTTAAACTGATCATACAAAATAATGGTTTTTAGGATACTTTCAGGAGTCTCAGGAGATATAAACTTAGTTTTGGATTCAGTAGTCTGAGTTATCTGGTCAAAATATCCTCCTGGGAAGCCCCCACCTCACATCCACCTTCTGTAGTGACAGTCTGGTTATTTGTTAAGGAACCAGAGAAGCCAATGTGGATACGGCACAAGTTCAACTCTTTCCAGAACCTTTCTGTTCTTCCTAGGTCCCCTGCTTCACTTTTTGAGAACTCCATCTTGGAATTCATTTGTCCCTCAGTGTCCTCTACTCCCTTCTTTATGTTTCCTTTAATCCTTTTCCAGATCACCATCAGTTTTGTCTTTCTTACCTTCACCTGATCTCTTCTTTGCATGTGAATATTGGATTTATTTAAAAGACGACTGGGAGCCTGGAGAGATGACTAAGTGCTCAAGAGCACTTTTGCTCTCAAAGAG
Source organism: Mastomys natalensis (assembly GCA_021653895.1). Lineage (NCBI taxonomy): Eukaryota > Metazoa > Chordata > Mammalia > Rodentia > Muridae > Mastomys > Mastomys natalensis. The sequence continues at coordinate 470,330 of JAJTUV010000207.1, forward strand.
GACCTGGATTTGGTTCCTCCTGCTCGTGTCCAGAGGCTCACAACCCACCTTTAATGCCAGCTCCAGGAGACTTGACCATTCTTGTCTCCATGGTCACCTGTACTCACAAGCACATGCCCTGCCCCCACCCACATAATTAAAAATAATCTTAAAAAGAGAGACAAGTTTTATTAGGCTTCATTAGACAAATGAAACCTGATTTGACAAATGAAACCTGATGTGACTAATGAAACTTGATTCTCTCTGATTTCTGAGTCTGGATCAGTTTATTGGGTTTCCCCTTGAGTTTCAAGACCACATCTCTTTTATCTGCCACCCCTTTCCCAACTGTATGTTTCTGGCCCCTCTCCACTGCTTCCTAAACATTCATCTTTTCCCCTACTGCCATTCCTGCTCCTCCAAGCCTCCTTGCTCTCCAAACTAGTTTGGTCTCCTGCAGACCAAACTAGCTGAGCCCTGTTCGTTTTAGCCTATGGGACATTACATGTACTTACTGTTCACAGCCTGAGTTGAAGCTTTCGTTTTCCTTGGATGTTCCATCCACCACAGGCCCCGTCTCTTCCACCAAAGTGTTCACACACAACACATCATGTCACACATTTTAATTTTTTAGAGCAAAACAAATTCCATTGGCAAAGATACTGGGGTTGTCAAAGACCCTTAGGTATCTAATGCACTGAAAAACAAACTTTTTTTTCCCCCCAGTCCTATAAGTTATCCATCTACGTCCACGAACTTTGTGAATTTCACGTTAACGGATCTTTTCCACCAGATTATAGACATAGATATGGACGTCGCCATCAAACTTGATCAAGTACACGGAAGGCTTGGTTAGAACTTGGTAAATGACCTTGCCGATCCTTTTGGACCCATCGCTTCTGGTGTACTGTACATATTTACCTATGAAGACGTCACGGTCAATGTCTGACCTCACTTCTGCTGGAGGAGTCTCTGGAATGATACTGAGGTTACCTTCTGTGTAATCATCCAGGAGCTGGTAGATGTACAGAACCGGATCTTTCTCGTAGGTAATGTAAAACCAGGCCTCCGTGATCGGCACCTGGGCTAGGACCATCCCCCTCCAGTTATCCTTAGAGCCATGTTGGCCCTCAAATATGTGTTCCACCGCTCTGCCAACAATGGCCCTGGCAAGGTGGGCATCTCTCACTTGAGGAAACACTACTTTATGAGGCAAGACCTTAAGCTTTAAGATCCTTTCATCGCTGTTGAGCTCCAGTCCGTAGACACAGTCAATTCCGTCATACTTCACCAGATAGACAGAAGGATTTGTTGGCAGTTGATCTAGAACGGTAGCCTTCCATTGGGTGACAGGCTCATCACCTTCCTTCCATCCATGAGAAATTCTGCAGCCGACAATGTTCCTCAGGGCCTGGGAAGAAGGCCTTCTCCTCCTCTGTTTCTGGAGGGATGGCATGCTCATCCTTTTCAGGGACATCCTCCTCTTCATGGCCGTAGATCTGGTGTGGTAGGCCACAGCACTCCTGGTCCACTGTCTTGTGGCTATCATCCTGTGTTCAGGCTTCATACTTGCCCACTGCCTGGGTTTGAAGAACTCGCCTGCTTAAAGCAGGCTCAATGCTGTCGCCTCTGTCATAAGAGTACCTGCAAGAACAATGGGGGGCGGGGTGTGGGAGGATGCTGAACCAAGGCTCTTGTCTAAGAGAACTTGGAGCAAGTGAAGGCGGCTGTGTTAAACAGGTGTGGGCTTCTAAATCTAATGTTGTCATAATAGAAGGGCTGGGCGGTGGTGGCACACACCTTTAATCCCAGTACTCAAGAGGCAGGGGGAGGCCCACCTCTGTGAGATCAAGACCAGCCTGGTCTACAGAGTGAGTTCCAGGACAGCCAGGGCTACACAGAGAAACCCTGTCTTGAAAAAAACCAAAACAAAAACAACAAAAACAAAAACAACAACAACAAAAAAAGGCAGCCTTTTAGGCTGTATTTTTAAAAGTAGCTGAGAAGTGTGGTGGTTTGAATAATAAGGGCCCCTATAGACTCATATATTTGACTATTTATTCACTAGGGAGTGGCAGCATTTTCAAGGATTAGAAGGATTAAAAAAAGGTGTGGCCTCATTGGAAGTGAGTGTGTCCATTGGAGTGGGCTTTGAGGTTTCAAGAGCCCAGTACCATGCCAGAATCTCTGTGACTTTAGCTCAGTAGTACTCTATTGCTCCAGCACCATAGTCCCAGTCCCTGCCATGATGACGCACCAAACTTCTGAAACTATCAGTAAGCCTCCAATTAAATGCTTTCTTTTATAATAGTTGCTTTGACCATAGTGTCCCTTCACAGAAATAGAACAGTGACTGAGACAGGGAGCAAGCCAACAAGTGGTGTTCCTTGTAACTTCTTCAAGCTCCTGTTTTGGCTTCCCTCAGTGATGGTCTATAACTTGTAAGGCAAATAACCCTTTCATCCCCAAGTTATTTTTGATCATGGTACTCATCACGGCGAAAAAGAACGTGAACTAGAATAATTACATCACAGGTAGGCACATGAGCACATCTTACCTTTAAATTGAAACAAAATGTCTACATATTTCTATTCGTGGTCATGGGATAAGCCACAGTGGCTCTGCTCGACATTTTGTTTCTGTAAGAAACTGTCTTACTTAGGGTTTCTACGATTGTAAGGAAACATCATGACCAAAGAGCAAGTTAGGAAGGAAAGAGTTTATTCAACTTACATTTCCACATTACTGTTCATCACCAAAGGAAGTTGGGACAGGAACTGAAACAGGACAGGACCCTGAAGGCAGGAGCTGATGCAGAGACTATGGAGTGGTGCTGCTTACTGGCTTGTTCCTCATATCTTGCTTAGCCTACTTTCTTAGAGAACCCAGGACCACCAGCCCAAGGATGGGTTGGGCCCTCCCCTACTAATTAAGAAAATGCCAAACAGCTAGATCTTATGGAGGCATTTTCTCAACTGAGTCTCCCTCCTCTCTGATTGACTCTAGCTCATGTCAAGTTGCCATGAAACCAGTGTGGTGGTTTGAATGTGCTTGGCCTATTAGGAGGTGTGGCCTTGTTGGAGTAGGTGTGGCCTTATTGGAGGAAGCACATTACTGTAGGGGTGGGCTTTGAAACCCTGCCCAGTATGGAAGAGACCCTTCTCCCGGCTGCCTGCAGAAGAGACAGTTTCTCCTGCCTGCAATTGGATCAAGATACAGAACTCTCAGCTTCTCCAGCACTATGTCTGCCTAGACACTGCCATGCTTCCTGCCTTGATGAAAATGGACTAAACCTCTGAACCTGTAAGCCAGCCTTAATTAAATGTTGTCCCTTATGAGTGGCCTTGGCCATGGTGTCTGTTCACATCAATGAAACCCTAAGACAACCAGCCAGTATAGAAACTCTCCCAAATAACAAAATTAATCAACCATAGAAAGTATTTTCAAGTCCTGCAGCATAGAAACTTTTTCTTAGAGAGAAGTAACAGTGATGAATGAGTCCATGACAAGGCTGCCTCCAAAGACACTCTTGGAGTGTAGATATGTCCCAGGGAGACCTCATGGAGCACAGGGGTTTCTCAGGAGGTGAGAGCTACATGGTCAGGAACCTCAAAGCATTTGAAAGTCATGACAAGTGGCATAGGAAAGAGCTCAGCACATCTGCATTGGAGACCCTTCAGTGTTTTCTGAGAATAAGATCACACATGAGTAAAGAAAAGGAACTTTCTGGGCATAGACAGGTTGAAAGGGCCCATAGATGTAGGGAGTTATACAGTTGGAGGAAAACCAGGCTGAACAGGCCAGTATGGGAGCTTTTTGGCGGTCATCTGGGGAATCCTCAAAAAGATCACAGGATACAACAGAGGCAAACAGTGCTCAGGGAAGCTACACAGGATCCATTTAACCCCTGAAAGTAGCTCACAGCATCCTCATCTTCTCTTTTAAATTACTTTTAAACTGATCATACAAAATAATGGTTTTTAGGATACTTTCAGGAGTCTCAGGAGATATAAACTTAGTTTTGGATTCAGTAGTCTGAGTTATCCTGGTCAAAATATCCTCCTGGGAAGCCCCCACCTCACATCCACCTTCTGTAGTGACAGTCTGGTTATTTGTTAAGGAACCAGAGAAGCCAATGTGGATACGGCACAAGTTCAACTCTTTCCAGAACCTTTCTGTTCTTCCTAGGTCCCCTGCTTCACTTTTTGAGAACTCCATCTTGGAATTCATTTGTCCCTCAGTGTCCTCTACTCCCTTCTTTATGTTTCCTTTAATCCTTTTCCAGATCACCATCAGTTTTGTCTTTCTTACCTTCACCTGATCTCTTCTTTGCATGTGAATATTGGATTTATTTAAAAGACGACTGGGAGCCTGGAGAGATGACTAAGTGCTCAAGAGCACTTTTGCTCTCAAAGAGGACCTGGATTTGGTTCCTCCTGCTCGTGTCCAGAGGCTCACAACCCACCTTTAATGCCAGCTCCAGGAGACTTGACCATTCTTGTCTCCATGGTCACCTGTACTCACAAGCACATGCCCTGCCCCCACCCACATAATTAAAAATAATCTTAAAAAGAGAGACAAGTTTTATTAGGCTTCATTAGACAAATGAAACCTGATTTGACAAATGAAACCTGATGTGACTAATGAAACTTGATTCTCTCTGATTTCTGAGTCTGGATCAGTTTATTGGGTTTCCCTTGAGTTTCAAGACCACATCTCTTTTATCTGCCACCCCTTTCCCAACTGTATGTTTCTGGCCCCTCTCCACTGCTTCCTAAACATTCATCTTTTCCCCTACTGCCATTCCTGCTCCTCCAAGCCTCCTTGCTCTCCAAACTAGTTTGGTCTCCTGCAGACCAAACTAGCTGAGCCCTGTTCGTTTTAGCCTATGGGACATTACATGTACTTACTGTTCACAGCCTGAGTTGAAGCTTTCGTTTTCCTTGGATGTTCCATCCACCACAGGCCCCGTCTCTTCCACCAAAGTGTTCACACACAACACATCATGTCACACATTTTAATTTTTTAGAGCAAAACAAATTCCATTGGCAAAGATACTGGGGTTGTCAAAGACCCTTAGGTATCTAATGCACTGAAAAACAAACTTTTTTTTCCCCCCAGTCCTATAAGTTATCCATCTACGTCCACGAACTTTGTGAATTTCACGTTAACGGATCTTTTCCACCAGATTATAGACATAGATATGGACGTCGCCATCAAACTTGATCAAGTACACGGAAGGCTTGGTTAGAACTTGGTAAATGACCTTGCCGATCCTTTTGGACCCATCGCTTCTGGTGTACTGTACATATTTACCTATGAAGACGTCACGGTCAATGTCTGACCTCACTTCTGCTGGAGGAGTCTCTGGAATGATACTGAGGTTACCTTCTGTGTAATCATCCAGGAGCTGGTAGATGTACAGAACCGGATCTTTCTCGTAGGTAATGTAAAACCAGGCCTCCGTGATCGGCACCTGGGCTAGGACCATCCCCCTCCAGTTATCCTTAGAGCCATGTTGGCCCTCAAATATGTGTTCCACCGCTCTGCCAACAATGGCCCTGGCAAGGTGGGCATCTCTCACTTGAGGAAACACTACTTTATGAGGCAAGACCTTAAGCTTTAAGATCCTTTCATCGCTGTTGAGCTCCAGTCCGTAGACACAGTCAATTCCGTCATACTTCACCAGATAGACAGAAGGATTTGTTGGCAGTTGATCTAGAACGGTAGCCTTCCATTGGGTGACAGGCTCATCACCTTCCTTCCATCCATGAGAAATTCTGCAGCCGACAATGTTCCTCAGGGCCTGGGAAGAAGGCCTTCTCCTCCTCTGTTTCTGGAGGGATGGCATGCTCATCCTTTTCAGGGACATCCTCCTCTTCATGGCCGTAGATCTGGTGTGGTAGGCCACAGCACTCCTGGTCCACTGTCTTGTGGCTATCATCCTGTGTTCAGGCTTCATACTTGCCCACTGCCTGGGTTTGAAGAACTCGCCTGCTTAAAGCAGGCTCAATGCTGTCGCCTCTGTCATAAGAGTACCTGCAAGAACAATGGGGGGCGGGTGTGGGAGGATGCTGAACCAAGGCTCTTGTCTAAGAGAACTTGGAGCAAGTGAAGGCGGCTGTGTTAAACAGGTGTGGGCTTCTAAATCTAATGTTGTCATAATAGAAGGGCTGGGCGGTGGTGGCACACACCTTTAATCCCAGTACTCAAGAGGCAGGGGGAGGCCCACCTCTGTGAGATCAAGACCAGCCTGGTCTACAGAGTGAGTTCCAGGACAGCCAGGGCTACACAGAGAAACCCTGTCTTGAAAAAAACCAAAACAAAAACAACAAAAACAAAAACAACAACAACAAAAAAAGGCAGCCTTTTAGGCTGTATTTTTAAAAGTAGCTGAGAAGTGTGGTGGTTTGAATAATAAGGGCCCCTATAGACTCATATATTTGACTATTTATTCACTAGGGAGTGGCAGCATTTTCAAGGATTAGAAGGATTAAAAAAAGGTGTGGCCTCATTGGAAGTGAGTGTGTCCATTGGAGTGGGCTTTGAGGTTTCAAGAGCCCAGTACCATGCCAGAATCTCTGTGACTTTAGCTCAGTAGTACTCTATTGCTCCAGCACCATAGTCCCAGTCCCTGCCATGATGACGCACCAAACTTCTGAAACTATCAGTAAGCCTCCAATTAAATGCTTTCTTTTATAATAGTTGCTTTGACCATAGTGTCCCTTCACAGAAATAGAACAGTGACTGAGACAGGGAGCAAGCCAACAAGTGGTGTTCCTTGTAACTTCTTCAAGCTCCTGTTTTGGCTTCCCTCAGTGATGGTCTATAACTTGTAAGGCAAATAACCCTTTCATCCCCAAGTTATTTTTGATCATGGTACTCATCACGGCGAAAAAGAACGTGAACTAGAATAATTACATCACAGGTAGGCACATGAGCACATCTTACCTTTAAATTGAAACAAAATGTCTACATATTTCTATTCGTGGTCATGGGATAAGCCACAGTGGCTCTGCTCGACATTTTGTTTCTGTAAGAAACTGTCTTACTTAGGGTTTCTACGATTGTAAGGAAACATCATGACCAAAGAGCAAGTTAGGAAGGAAAGAGTTTATTCAACTTACATTTCCACATTACTGTTCATCACCAAAGGAAGTTGGGACAGGAACTGAAACAGGACAGGACCCTGAAGGCAGGAGCTGATGCAGAGACTATGGAGTGGTGCTGCTTACTGGCTTGTTCCTCATATCTTGCTTAGCCTACTTTCTTAGAGAACCCAGGACCACCAGCCCAAGGATGGGTTGGGCCCTCCCCTACTAATTAAGAAAATGCCAAACAGCTAGATCTTATGGAGGCATTTTCTCAACTGAGTCTCCCTCCTCTCTGATTGACTCTAGCTCATGTCAAGTTGCCATGAAACCAGTGTGGTGGTTTGAATGTGCTTGGCCTATTAGGAGGTGTGGCCTTGTTGGAGTAGGTGTGGCCTTATTGGAGGAAGCACATTACTGTAGGGGTGGGCTTTGAAACCCTGCCCAGTATGGAAGAGACCCTTCTCCCGGCTGCCTGCAGAAGAGACAGTTTCTCCTGCCTGCAATTGGATCAAGATACAGAACTCTCAGCTTCTCCAGCACTATGTCTGCCTAGACACTGCCATGCTTCCTGCCTTGATGAAAATGGACTAAACCTCTGAACCTGTAAGCCAGCCTTAATTAAATGTTGTCCCTTATGAGTGGCCTTGGCCATGGTGTCTGTTCACATCAATGAAACCCTAAGACAACCAGCCAGTATAGAAACTCTCCCAAATAACAAAATTAATCAACCATAGAAAGTATTTTCAAGTCCTGCAGCATAGAAACTTTTTCTTAGAGAGAAGTAACAGTGATGAATGAGTCCATGACAAGGCTGCCTCCAAAGACACTCTTGGAGTGTAGATATGTCCCAGGGAGACCTCATGGAGCACAGGGGTTTCTCAGGAGGTGAGAGCTACATGGTCAGGAACCTCAAAGCATTTGAAAGTCATGACAAGTGGCATAGGAAAGAGCTCAGCACATCTGCATTGGAGACCCTTCAGTGTTTTCTGAGAATAAGATCACACATGAGTAAAGAAAAGGAACTTTCTGGGCATAGACAGGTTGAAAGGGCCCATAGATGTAGGGAGTTATACAGTTGGAGGAAAACCAGGCTGAACAGGCCAGTATGGGAGCTTTTTGGCGGTCATCTGGGAATCCTCAAAAAGATCACAGGATACAACAGAGGCAAACAGTGCTCAGGGAAGCTACACAGGATCCATTTAACCCCTGAAAGTAGCTCACAGCATCCTCATCTTCTCTTTTAAATTACTTTTAAACTGATCATACAAAATAATGGTTTTTAGGATACTTTCAGGAGTCTCAGGAGATATAAACTTAGTTTTGGATTCAGTAGTCTGAGTTATCCTGGTCAAAATATCCTCCTGGGAAGCCCCCACCTCACATCCACCTTCTGTAGTGACAGTCTGGTTATTTGTTAAGGAACCAGAGAAGCCAATGTGGATACGGCACAAGTTCAACTCTTTCCAGAACCTTTCTGTTCTTCCTAGGTCCCCTGCTTCACTTTTTGAGAACTCCATCTTGGAATTCATTTGTCCCTCAGTGTCCTCTACTCCCTTCTTTATGTTTCCTTTAATCCTTTTCCAGATCACCATCAGTTTTGTCTTTCTTACCTTCACCTGATCTCTTCTTTGCATGTGAATATTGGATTTATTTAAAAGACGACTGGGAGCCTGGAGAGATGACTAAGTGCTCAAGAGCACTTTTGCTCTCAAAGAGGACCTGGATTTGGTTCCTCCTGCTCGTGTCCAGAGGCTCACAACCCACCTTTAATGCCAGCTCCAGGAGACTTGACCATTCTTGTCTCCATGGTCACCTGTACTCACAAGCACATGCCCTGCCCCCACCCACATAATTAAAAATAATCTTAAAAAGAGAGACAAGTTTTATTAGGCTTCATTAGACAAATGAAACCTGATTTGACAAATGAAACCTGATGTGACTAATGAAACTTGATTCTCTCTGATTTCTGAGTCTGGATCAGTTTATTGGGTTTCCCCTTGAGTTTCAAGACCACATCTCTTTTATCTGCCACCCCTTTCCCAACTGTATGTTTCTGGCCCCTCTCCACTGCTTCCTAAACATTCATCTTTTCCCCTACTGCCATTCCTGCTCCTCCAAGCCTCCTTGCTCTCCAAACTAGTTTGGTCTCCTGCAGACCAAACTAGCTGAGCCCTGTTCGTTTTAGCCTATGGGACATTACATGTACTTACTGTTCACAGCCTGAGTTGAAGCTTTCGTTTTCCTTGGATGTTCCATCCACCACAGGCCCCGTCTCTTCCACCAAAGTGTTCACACACAACACATCATGTCACACATTTTAATTTTTAGAGCAAAACAAATTCCATTGGCAAAGATACTGGGGTTGTCAAAGACCCTTAGGTATCTAATGCACTGAAAAACAAACTTTTTTTTCCCCCCAGTCCTATAAGTTATCCATCTACGTCCACGAACTTTGTGAATTTCACGTTAACGGATCTTTTCCACCAGATTATAGACATAGATATGGACGTCGCCATCAAACTTGATCAAGTACACGGAAGGCTTGGTTAGAACTTGGTAAATGACCTTGCCGATCCTTTTGGACCCATCGCTTCTGGTGTACTGTACATATTTACCTATGAAGACGTCACGGTCAATGTCTGACCTCACTTCTGCTGGAGGAGTCTCTGGAATGATACTGAGGTTACCTTCTGTGTAATCATCCAGGAGCTGGTAGATGTACAGAACCGGATCTTTCTCGTAGGTAATGTAAAACCAGGCCTCCGTGATCGGCACCTGGGCTAGGACCATCCCCCTCCAGTTATCCTTAGAGCCATGTTGGCCCTCAAATATGTGTTCCACCGCTCTGCCAACAATGGCCCTGGCAAGGTGGGCATCTCTCACTTGAGGAAACACTACTTTATGAGGCAAGACCTTAAGCTTTAAGATCCTTTCATCGCTGTTGAGCTCCAGTCCGTAGACACAGTCAATTCCGTCATACTTCACCAGATAGACAGAAGGATTTGTTGGCAGTTGATCTAGAACGGTAGCCTTCCATTGGGTGACAGGCTCATCACCTTCCTTCCATCCATGAGAAATTCTGCAGCCGACAATGTTCCTCAGGGCCTGGGAAGAAGGCCTTCTCCTCCTCTGTTTCTGGAGGGATGGCATGCTCATCCTTTTCAGGGACATCCTCCTCTTCATGGCCGTAGATCTGGTGTGGTAGGCCACAGCACTCCTGGTCCACTGTCTTGTGGCTATCATCCTGTGTTCAGGCTTCATACTTGCCCACTGCCTGGGTTTGAAGAACTCGCCTGCTTAAAGCAGGCTCAATGCTGTCGCCTCTGTCATAAGAGTACCTGCAAGAACAATGGGGGCGGGGTGTGGGAGGATGCTGAACCAAGGCTCTTGTCTAAGAGAACTTGGAGCAAGTGAAGGCGGCTGTGTTAAACAGGTGTGGGCTTCTAAATCTAATGTTGTCATAATAGAAGGGCTGGGCGGTGGTGGCACACACCTTTAATCCCAGTACTCAAGAGGCAGGGGGAGGCCCACCTCTGTGAGATCAAGACCAGCCTGGTCTACAGAGTGAGTTCCAGGACAGCCAAGGCATACACAAGAAACCTATCTGACAAAACAAAACAAGTTCATAGGAAATTAACGAATGATTCTCTACAGCTCGTAGTAAACACACTCAAGACACATTTCTTCAGCCTGAGGCAGGTTGCCTCTATGAGGAACCTTCCTCGGAAGTAGGTCAGTGTGGGAGTTGGCATGAAATAGAGCCAGAAGGGTGGCCACACCTCCTTCTACTCTCAAGCTGTGAGCACGTGCCTGCATCCACAAATATCTGCCGGAGACACAGTATAGAAAGCTAGTTCCACTGACTTTCTGTATTGTGTCTCCTGACCCAGCCCCACGTTTATTCAGCGAAGCTGTCGCACACCCGACCAGGCAACAGCAGCCATTTAGAAATAACATCTTCTAAAGCGCACACTGACAAAGAGGAGCTTTGGCATTTTAATGGAATTATGAATTAGATATTGTTAGCAAGGATAATAAACTCAGGAGATGGACAGGCCTAGACCATCCCCCTAGCTCCCAAAGGTGGGAGAGTTTAGAACCTACAGGTTACTCACTGTATGAGGGGAAAACTTTGAGCTTTCTGGGGCTACAGGGGTCCCAGTTAGTTCATAAATGTATTTACCCAAAGAAAATGTCCTAGTCGTCCAGATTCTGTTTTCTGAAATCGGTCAGGCACCAAAAGCCTGTTGTGGGGTTCAGGAGTTGAACTGGCTTTCACACACCGCTGCGAGGATAGTGAACCCACCTTCAAGGGAGTCTAGCGCCCCCAAGTGGAATAGATGCGCAAACTCCGCCCAGTACTCTGTGACATCACCCTGGCTCTGCTTACATCATAGAACCTCTCTCAGGTCGGTTCCTTCCCTAGTTACACTCAGAAACTTAGAGCATCTAGGCTTTAGCTTCTCACATAGCCTCGTGGAGACCCAAAATAAAGTCCCCACCCAAATGTTCTGGTGACCTGAGTCACATTCTGCCCAATTAGCTCGCTCCTGCATCTTTTTTTTTTTTTTTTTCCTTTCTGAAAAAGTCTCGAGTTTCTGAGTCACTAACATTCTTGGTGGTTATTTTCCCAGCTCCCATCTTTCCCTTGGTTATCTTTAAGCCATTCTTCGTATCAGAAATGTTGCCAGCCTCTCAGAGGCAGCCCACTGGATAGCACACCAAAATTAGCTTTATCAAAACCCACAATTAGAGGAGGGCCATTTTTATTCAAACAAAGCTGGAATTTGACAGGATTAAATACCTTGTATTGAAGTCAATGGCAATCATGAATTATGGATTCTTTGCAAAGAGCGAGGAAAAATTAGCTCCTGGGCCTACTTCCAAAGTCGGGATAAACTTATGACAAACTTGATATCGACCAGTCATATTTTAAATGTCTTTAAAATTTACCAGCACTTCTGGTTACAAGGAATTTATTAGATCAAATGCAGTAAAACAGGATGAAATAGATGAGGTAATTTTATTTTTGAAATATGGGTAGACAGAATACTGGATACAGGTAAGTATGAAATTTACTTTCAAATTAGAGGACACTTTAATTGTTCATGCTACATAGTTCCTCAGATCTTCAAAGGAGTTCTTTTCAGTCCCCTCCCCTGTCACCGCTACACTCTGTCCATCCTTTTCCTCTTCCCAAATCATTCCCTTTTACTTTAACATCATATATATGTGTGTGTGTGTGTGTGTGTGTGTGTATTTAGAACTCACCTGTAAGTCTGACCACTTTTATGAATGTAACTTCTTCTTTTTCTTCGTACTATATCTGTTTTAAGCATCCTTTCCTTCACACTTTGAGTTTTACTCTTTCTCTGCTCTTATATAACTCCTCTGCCATTATGTGACTGTTGGTCCACTGTGTGGCTGACCTCAGTGTGGGTTTAACTCAAATGACATGGTTTGCTCCCCTCCTTCTCCCCATCTTCTTCCTTCTTTAGGTACCTACTAAGATTTACAGCCTTGGTGATTTTTTTTAAGCCTGAAGAACATACATACATACATACACACACACACACACACACACAGACACACACACAGAGACATACACACACAGACACATACACACATAGACAGAGACAGACACACACACACAGAGAGCCCGTGAGAGAAAACATGTGGTATCATCTTTCTAAGATCAATAGAGACAGCTTTCAAAACATGAAGAATAAATAGGCAATAAATAAATATAAGAAGAATATTCTCAACATAGCCACCAACTTGAGGAGAAAAGAGTTTATCTCACTCTACACTTCTAGGTACCAGTCTGTTACTGAGGGAAGTTGGGGCAGAAACTCAGGCAGGAATCTAGAGGCAGGAACTGAAGCAGAGACATCTCAGGAATGCCAAGTACTGGCTTGTTATCCACAACCTACTCAGCTTTCTCTCCTTATCATACAATACAGGGCCACCTTCATAGGGGATGACACTACCCATAGTGGGCTAGACCCTCCCACATCAACCATCAAACAAAGATAAGGACCAATGTGATGGAGGCAATTCTTCAGCTGAGGTTGAGTCAAATTGACAATAAAAACTAACCAGGACTCCTGCACATCCATGTTGATTGCCACACTGTATGCAACAGACAAGCCATGGAGTAACCTTAGCTGTTGATCACTGGATGAATGGTTTAAAAAATGTGAGATACATATCAATGTATATTTCATCTATGTGTAAGGGTAAAGGGTTTTGTTCTCAGAAAAATGGATGGAGCTGTAAAATACATTATGTCAAGTGAAACAAGCCAAACTCAAAAGGACAATTGTGAAATTTAGATTTTAATAAGAAATATTAAATAAGAGGAGGTATTTAGGAAAAGGAAGGGAAGCAGCAGGGTGGGTGTGCAGATGGAAATGGAGGATAGTGGGGAGGATGAAGATGATTAGAGTACAGTATAAACCTGTACAAAGAGTCACAACAAAGCCCAGTGACTTGTACGTTAAAGTTAATGTTTTGATTAAACTAGGGATTTATAGTTTAGAGATACTATAAAGTTTACTTGTACTTTTCTTCCCACAGCTGGCTGTTGCTATTTTGAGCTTGATACTGGCGACAGGACATGACAAAGTGCTTCAGTCTTTGTACATCATTAATCACCAAGAACTCACTTCCCTCAGTGAGGTGCTAGGCTACCATGGGAAGGAGGTAGCTAGAGATCTTAAGGTACACGAGGTAGGAAGAATAAGGCCCCCTCTGCTATAAATATCTGAATAGTCACCCTCATCTCTGGTTTGAATGCATTTGCCCATAAGTAATTTTCTGAAAATTAATTTTGGGTGGAAATGTATTTGGGACGAATTGATTGGGTCAGGAGGGATTTGACCTCCAAATAAAAATCAATTAATGATGCTATCATGGAAAAGGTTTAATTATGAAAGGGAGTTTGTCTCTCTCCTTTGTCTTTCTAGCCCATGGGATCCCTTCTGTGATGACAACTTCCCACAAGAACGCCTTCTTCTGCTGATGGTCTCTTCATCTTGGATTTCTAGTTTCCTGAACCAAATCATACAAAATCTGCTTCATTATAGACTAGCCAAACGGTGTTATTCTGTTTGTCAATACAGCATGCATGATCCTGCCTCAGAATCGTGAGCAGACAGGCCATATGGGAAAACAAAGCTGGCAGAGAAGATTAGGTTGTTAATGAAGACGAGATGGGTTTAGTCTTACCATATGTGCTCTTCATGAAAGAAGGCAGCATAAAGGGCTAGTGTAGACTGGAGAGGTACAGCCTGGGAGGGACTCAGCCATCTACTGTTGGCCTTGGGGATAGAAGGGACGGCTAGGTAAAGGGACAGATCCCTAGGAAGAGCTCCAGCCACTGCTTTTTGCTACTGGAACCCTTTGTAGAATCCTCATTTTTCAAAGGTGTAAAAGAAAACTGTATTACTCTAATTTACTAAATCTGAGGTCATTTGGTACATCAGTAACCATTAACAATGTGAACACAGGTGAGGGACCCAGGAAGAGCCTTTGCCTTCAAGGAATGGAGACTTCTGCACAGCAACACTGGGCAACCGATCTACATTGGTAAGGGCATCCCACTGTGTCCAGACGAGTGATACTCAATCTATGGGTTGAGACCCCTTTGGGAGCTTAAACGACCCTTTCACAGGGGTCACATATCATATATCTTGTATATCAGATATTTACATTATAATTTATAACTATAGCAAAATTATAGTTAGGAAGTAGCAATGAAATAATTTTCTGGTTGGGGAGTTTTATTAAAGGGTCACAACATTAGGAAGGTTGAGAATCACTAGTCCTGAACCCTCAAAGCATGCCTGTCAGTATGGCCTGGACGGAAAATCCCTTTTATTCAATTGGGCAAACCCAGAAAAATCAAAACATCACTAAAAAGTTATGAAAGTTAAATAGCCATTGTACCCACAGTCTATAGGCAGGGCTGCTGACGTCTTAGACAAATGAGGTCAAAATGGAAATCACTGTCACACCATGACCATTCCCCAAATGAGAAGCAGAGGAGAAAAACCAGTTCCCTGGTGGTGACATCAAGAGGAAACCATTGTCAGAATCATCAGCAAGGATTTTAAATACCTGCTCCCAAGCCAGGATTCAAGAGTCGATGAGAAACTTCCAAAACAAAGGTAAGTACATAATCTTGGTGAAGTAGTAGGAGAAACAAGAGAAAAGCAAATAGGAATCCACTGAATTAAAACAGACAGTAAGAGTAGGAATTAAAGACATGTCTGGGCAAAATGAACAGTGAGTGGAGATCAGACGAGGCTGAAAGGACTGGAGAGATGGCTCACTGCCTACAAACACTGGCTGCTCTTGTAGAGGACCAGGGTTCTGTTTCCAGCACTCACATGGTGGTTCAAAACAGCCTACAATTTTAGTTCCAGAGGATCTGATGAACTCTTTGACACACACACACACACACACACACACACACACACACACACACACACTATAGAGATAATTTTTAAAAATCTTAAAAAAAAAGTAAGGAACCAGGTGTGGTAGTAAGCCCTTTAATCCCAGCACTCAGAAGCAGTCTGATCTCTGTGAGTTCAATGCCTGCCTGGTTTATATAGTGAGTTCTAGGCTACCTGATGAAACCCAGTGTCAAAACCAAAACAAAACAAAACTCAACACGACAACAAAAAGAAAGGGTGTTATATTTATTTCTGGTAAAGTAGACATCAGAGAAACTATTTCTACTGAGAAAGAGAAATACGTAGTGTTGGGAGGATCAGGGGGCAATGAGGAGGAGACCCTGATTCTTTGTGTCACTGCCCCATCAGAGCCTCAGCAGGAAGCGAGAGGCCCTTGGTCCTGTAAAGGCTCTGATGCCCCAGTGTAGGGGAATTCCAGGGCAGGGAGGTCGGGAGTGGGTAGATGGGTGGGGAACACCCTCATAGAAGCAGGGGAGGTGGATGGGTTAGAGGGTTTCAGAGTGGGGAAACTGAGAAAAGGGACAACATTTGAAATGAAATACAGAAAATATCCAATATATATTCAATATATAGCTGTGGACATAGGTCAGCACACCAGCAATGGAAGCAGGCAGAAAACCAGCTAGGATGTGAAGGCTTCACCAGCCAATTCTCTGTAGCTCCCCAGTAGCATCGGGATGTTCTTTTTTTCTTCAAGTACCCTTGGACTATTCACCAAGGCAGACACTCAGGAACCACGGAACAATGTATGGCAAATGCCAAAGAAAAAATGGCTTGCAGGACATGTTTGTTTGTTTATACAGGTTCATGGAGCCCAGGTTGGCCTCAAACTCACTATGCACCCACGGATGATCTTGAACTCCTGATTCTCCTCTCGCTCCCTCAGGTGCTGGGCTATGGGCATGCACTACAACAGCTGGCTTACGGGATGTTGGATGTGGCACCTAGAGCTTTGTGCGAGCCAAGTAAGCACT
Source organism: Mastomys natalensis (assembly GCA_021653895.1). Taxonomy (NCBI): domain Eukaryota; kingdom Metazoa; phylum Chordata; class Mammalia; order Rodentia; family Muridae; genus Mastomys; species Mastomys natalensis. The sequence goes on from JAJTUV010000207.1 coordinate 486,860, forward strand.
CTGTCCACCGAACTGCATCTCCAGCCTCTCAGGATGTGTTCTGCTAATACAACAAAATCAAAACAGAAGTCCTCAATGGGAGACAACAGCAGATCTCCAAATCCAGAAACATTAAAATTACACATTCACAAGTAATACTATGTAACAGTAAAAAAAAAAAAAAAAAAAACCAGAAGGGAAACATAGTATTAAAATGTGTGAGACATAATTATGAAGGTGCTAACAGGAAACTTTATTTACAATACTAATTCTTAAATTGAAACAAACAGTAGCTTTGGACCAGCAACCTAAGTTCTTATCTACGTTAGAAAATAAAAAAGAATTAATTCAATGAAAAAAATTGTTAAAATGAACCCCAAAACACTAACATTAAAAATAAGAACTTAACAAAAAAAGCCAATGAAACACAATTAGTTCTTTTTTTTTTTTTTTAAGCAAAGAATGGTATTTTGTGGTCTTAATTAGACCTAGATAGAAAAATATAAGGTCCATTCTGTTTGGTGATGAAAAAAAAAATTGCTAGTTTTAGATTTTATGCAGAACACTGAACCTAGTACCACAGACAAAATTTTTTTAAAAATTATTCATCATTAAAACTCTTTTTAATGACATGTGTTTACTCAACTTGTCTCTCCTATAATCTGTTTAATATCAGAAAAGATTCCCAGCGTAGCCATATGGAGATTATGCAATGTTGAAATGGAAGCAAAGCATTGTATTCCCAACACAGACTCTGGTTGAGAACATCATTGTTTTTATCATAAGGAAACCAGCACAAGATCCAAGCCCAGTCTCCGGAGGCGCTGTCCCATCTTAGAGTCATCTCTCCAGACAGCGCTTCAACCGTGTCGGATTTTTCTGCAAAAAAAATCAAAACAGAACTGTTTGCTGCACTGTTTGGCTTGTCGAGCTGCTTTGGAGATCCTGGACCGTCAGACACAGTGAAAGTTCTCCCAGACAGCATCCCCTCACAAACTACAGAACCAGCATTGATTTCAAGTAAAGAGGAGAAACAGAATCCAAAAAGGAAAAAAAAAAAAAAAGCTGCTGTTGTTTGGAGACGAGTCATGTAAGTAGGGTGACCTACTTGTAAGTAGGTTTAGCTCAGTCATGCAAGTAGGTTTAGCTCAGGCTGGCCTTAGATTTTCTATGTAGCCCAGCCTGGCCTTGGACTTACTATGTAGCTCAGGCTGGCCTTGGACTTACTATGTAGCCAGGCTGGCCTTGGACTTAGTATGTAGCCAGGCTGGCTGGCCTTTGGCAGCTTACATATGTAACCCAGGTTAGCCTTGAATTTACTATGTAGCCAGGCTGGATTTGAACTTGGGATCTTTTAGAGTATTGAGATTATAAGTGTGCACTACCACACCTAGCTTTGTATCTGTTATTATAAGAGACTCAGCTGTGGCCCCTCATTTGCCAGTCTTACTCAGCATCAACAACAGCAGTCACAATCACATGCTAGGATAAACTCATCCTTTAACTCATCTGTCAAGATATTTACTTTACAGAACACAGATTCGGTGGAGTCTTCCTCCTTATTAGAACACACAAGTGTGGATGGAGTTGATGTGATTGAGTCAATCATACCGATCCTGGTTCCAATATTATGACCAAAAAAAAAAAAAAAAAGAAAAAAGAATAAGAAAAACTGAAAAGGAGATGAGTCCAACATCAAGACTTGAACCTTAGCAGTTGAGGAGATGGCTCACAGGTCTCAGGTAAACGATGGGCAGGCTTTGTGTCCTAGAATAATCCCAGTCCTGGGAGGTAGAGAGGGAGGGGTCCCCAGAGCAAGATTACTGTCAAGGCTAGTCATATGGGTGAGCTCTGGGTTTGATTGAGAAACAATGCTTCAGTGAATAAGGTAGAAGAGAGAATGGATGAGTCCCTACATTATACACTGCACACACACACACACACACACACACACACACTGGAACAAAACACAAAACATTGGACTTCAAAGAGACCTCAAGGCACTGCCTTCACTGTAGTAGCAGCACATAGTAGGAGGTCACTGTAGTAGTAGCACATATTAGGAGGTAGGGTTCTAAATAAGTGTTCCTTTCCATCCCCACAAAGACCAACACACCTATGAAACCTCTGCCCTGGACCTGTACGATGAGCTCTACGATCTGTTGAGGACTCACATACGTTTAGCTTAGTTTCCTTGCTCTCTAACATATTCTGGTGTTCTGTTTCAGGAATCCTGAGCTGGGGCTCAGCCGAGTTGAGCCTTACTCCCAGTCTTGCATCCAAGACAACTTTCAACTGCCATGTACTGAGCACTGGAATCCCTGCTAAGTACCCTGCAATGCATTCCTCACGAGCCCATGCCACGAAGTCAGAGAGGAGTGTGGCTTTCTTACTCTGCCACTTATTAGCTTAGAGTATTGGGAAACTGGCTCAATGTCTCGACCTCACTTCTCTCATGTATAAATGAGCAAACGAACAATTTCAGTTCATCAGTTCTCCATTAGGAGTGAGCTAGAAAAACACATCAAAATGATTAGTGCCAATGTGTTTTATGGATGATAAGCAGTATTATTTATATTATTTGTAGCACTGGAAATTATTGTACCTGGAATGTAATGGTTTTATTATCATTGCATAGATGATGTGAGGAAAGCATCTAGGATGCAGAATGCCTCCCTCTTGCTTTACTTTTGAGAAGCATTTTTTTTCTGCTCCAATTCTTTTTTTTTTTTTTTAATTTTATTTTCAATCCATCTCCCCTTAGGTGATGAGGTTAGAACAGGGTTTGGTGAGAGGGGTTATAAGATGTTGTGTTACAGAATATATCTACGAGATTAACTGTTGAGTTCAAATGGAGGCACCTTCATGGATAAACCATGCCCCCCGATGAAGCCATTGATTTCTTGTGATGGATAATCTTGAAAGAAAAGAACCTCACTTGAGGAGCTGCCTCCATCAGATTGGCCTTGGCTATGTCTACTTGGCATTTCCTTGATTGTTTATTGATGTCGGAAGGCTCAATCTACTGTGAGTAGCACTGCTCTATGCAGGTGGGTCTGGGCTCTATCAAGGTTGTTGAAGGTGAGCTTAGAAGCAAACCAATGAACAGTCTCTGTTGTTTCTGTTTCATGATCCTGTCTTGGTTTTCCTTAATGATGGGCTGGAACAGGTAAGATGAAATAAAGTTTTCCCTTCCCAAGTTGGTTTTGGTGAGTGCATTTATCAGAGCAACGGAAAATCCAAATGAGATAGTTATTAAACAAAAATCATAGTGCCAGATGTGGGATGCCTTCCTGCAAGTTGCTGACCAGGGAGATCCCAAAAGCCCTCAAAACTTGACAAGCTGTTGCCATTGCTCTTGGTAGCCCACCAGAACTTGACAGTAAGACCCTGTTGCTGAAGTCACTGAATACTTTGGTCATGGGTCACAGAAGGATCAGCCTGGAGTTGAGATGGAAGCATCCACTATAATGGCTAGCCTTCATGGTTCAAGAAAGTGCTATATAGGCTGCCAGGGGAGAAAATCATCTACAGTTTGACTCGGGTGTGAACCATTCAGGCTAAAATATCAGGCAAGATGTACCACTAGTGCATTAGTGGCGTGACTGTCATGGGATAACCAATGGCTTTCCAGTTGGATACGAGGTCTGTTCCACAGGATGGAATACACACCGGGTTCTGTAAATCTGGTCAGGAACCCATGGTCAGGGTTAGGATATATGCTCTATGGAGGAATCGAATACTAGTGTTTTGCTAGATATATTGTCAAACTGCCTTCCAAGCAGTCATGTTTCTATCTGTAGATCAGTGCTACACTCAGCTCTCATCAGAGAAGGGGCTTCTGATTACCATAGGCAGAGGCACACAGCTGGACAAAGGGCTGGGAATCAATTATATTGGACTGTTCAGATGGAAATAGGACAGATAAATCTCCTCCTCCATGCCTCAGGGAACATCACGGAAGAGTGGGTAAAAGAATGTAAGAGCCAGAAGATGGGGAGATGGGCAGCAAAAAAGATGTCTTTTAGATGTGACTGAGTCATTGAACTCTTAAACTTATGCTACAGTCACGGGGACAAGGCTGGGCCCCTCAACATTTCATCATGGGTAGAAGAGACCATAAATTCCCTCAGCTCCCATAGAAACTATTTGGCAATCAACATTTATTGGAGGAGGGTTTCTATCTTACAGGCTTAGAGTTTTCAAGACTTACTTTAATAAGGGTTCTTAAACATGTTAACCTTCCTCTTAGCCCACCATTCATCAGAGGTAGTGGAAAGGAAAGATTAATAGGGCAAAGGGGCATGTGGACCTGTTTAGAAATAATTCTTTGAGGGGGGGAGGCAATTCCAATCTTCATCATCAAGCTATCAGCTGTTCAGTTCACATGAATCAGCAGTGGTAGCTAGATCTACTTGCAAACACCATTCATGAATTACCAATGGCAGTTCAAGCCAAAGAAATTGCTAAGCTCTGCCAGTCGGACTGAGTCTGAGGATGCAACGAGAAGGTGCTGAAATACCACCACGAGAAGTCCTTTGGTGTTTTTCGCTCTACGAAGTCATGACAAATGATTGTCAGCTGAAGAAGGCAAGGTGAACCAATATCACAACGTCATCAGTGAAGACCAGCGTCAGCAGAGACCAATGAAGACCAGCAAAGAGTGGCAAGGTGAACCAATGTCACAGCATTCTCCACTGTCTATTGGGCTATCCTTATATTCTTTCTAAACATCACATGTTCTCTCAAGTGTCCTCTCCAGCAAAACATCACATGCCCTTTTCCCAGGCAGCTTCTAGATAAACACCACATGTCTATTCTCAGCAAAACATCCTCTCACAAGACAGTTCTCAGAAAAACATCACATGACACAACTGAGTCTCCAAAGAAACCAGAAATTTATGCTTTACTATCTTTTTCATTAGTGTAGTCACAGGTAATTATGTACTCATGTAATTAGTTAAACTTAGGGATTATACCAAAAAGGAGACATAAAATAGGATGGGGGACTTACTGAGAATAGTGTGCTAATTGGAGAGGGAATGGCATGAGAGAAGGGATTGAGGGAGGGGATGATGGAGGAGGATGAAGGAGGAAGCAAGGGGGAATTGAAGGAGGGGATGGGAGAATGAGTCAGGATGAGGGAGGGGGATGAGGGAGGGGGTGAGGGAGGGGGTGGGGAGGGGGTGAGGGAGGGGTGAGGAGAGGAATGAGGAAGGGGTGAGAGAGAGGGATGAGGGAGGGGGATGAGGGAGGGGAGATACCGAATGGAAATGACTAAAACGCATATAAATATATGAAACTGTCAAACAATAACAAAAACACCAAAATAAAGGTGTTTTTTTTTTTTTTTTAAGTTTACTAATGTCTATTTAGACTGTCAGTCATTGCAACTTAGGGCTTATTTTGTTGGATCAATTTTATCTTTAAGGCTTTCTTTTCCTTTGAGCAAACTATCAGATGTAGAGTTTTAGCACGAGTCTGTGAAGTCCAGGGCTCTGTGTGACTGAAAAATCAAGTCAATAAATACCTGTATTTAGCATCAAAATCCCAGTGCATTCTCTCTAGTTATTTTCCCTTTATCACACTCAGCCCACAGTCCTTCTCAAAACGCTGGCTGAATTAAATATTTGCCACTGATTCGGACACTAGTTCAAATCAGTGGAAGTGGGAGAAGAAGCTAAAAACAAACAAAGTAACAAACAATAAAACTTCTTCACTCTGCCTCTAGGATTCCATTTTATGATTCTGGAGACTCTGCTACACTGAACAAAATGGAAAGAGTAGAGTCTGAGGCGGTGTTTAACTTAGTAAAGAAAGGCAGGTATGGCTGCAAATGGAGGGGAAGGGGTAGGCATTCGGGGCTGTTCCCCTCCTGAAGATGTGTGTAAACAAGGAGGCTGAGAATGGAGAGGGCCTCCAAGAGAAAACAGCTATGTCAATGTTTATGAATACATGAGCCTTTGTTTCACACTAACTGTGAACGTTCACACAAGTAAATTACACGTGAGTCTTGTGTGTATGTTCACACACATGTGATGCTGTGTGTTTGGGGGTTGTATAAACAATGTTTGTGTTGGACTGAAGAGATGGCTTGGTAGTTGAGAACCCTTATTGCTCTTGCAGAGGAACTGAGTTCAGACCCTGGCACCAACATGGTGGCTCACAAACATCCATTATTCTTGTTCAGCTCTTACTCTGTGCCCTTCTCCTGTCTCTAAAAACAAGAACTAACTTGATGTATACATCATGTGGTCATGAGGGGAAACCGATTTGAGCTCCCATGCCCTATTGACAGCTACACCTGCCTTTTGTCTCTAAGCTTCTTCTGGCTTCTGTGGGTGTGTATATGTATCATTTATACAGATACATAAAAGCAAGTGAAACAACTATAAATGGAATTAAAAAAAAAGAAAAGGAAACAAAGAAACAAAGAAAGCTGACACCCTCCACATCCACAATGTGACTATCCACCACACACTCTATTGCCTTCTTTCCCTGCCATGATGGATGGTACTAGCTCAAAAGGTGGATCAAAATAACACTTCCTTTCTCCTTTAAGTTGCTTTTGCTGTGTATTTTGTCATAGCAACAAAAGAAGAAAAGTCAATATGCTCTCTCTTCATATCAGGCATGTGAATTGGTGTCAGTGCCTCTCTGAGCCCTGTAGGGTTCTCTTGACTTCATCCACAGAGCCTGGAGTTGGCACAGACCCTCAAGTGGACCTGGTGTGGCCACTGTCAGCATAGACTCTTGGTGTTCTATTCTCCTTGTGAGAAACAAAACTTCATGTCATTGATTAAAAAAAAAATTAAGGAGAGTGTCACATGCAGCTTTGTAGAGTCTATTTTTGTATACCTATTCCTGGCAGCCCTTGTTGGGAGGCATGGAGACTTTGAGTCACCAAGAATGCCTCAGTTCTATGGACCACCTTCTGCATTCTGTGACATCATAGACCTTGATCCTGGAATGCAAATTCTTAGCTCAAATATCTAGTTCTTTCTTCCAGGCGACTTCTAACACGAGACAAAGCTATAGGTTTGAGAGAAAAATCGTCTCATGCTATGGGAAATTTACCTGACAATGCATGCCTTCAATATATTTTTCCAAGTGAAATTTGGGCAAGAAAAGGTGTGATCAGATGCCAAAAAGACAACCCAAATCCCCAATCCAAACTCTTTGAGTATTTGTCCTAATGCACTTCTCTCTCTTTATCCCATGCTCACTGGCATGCTGGAGATCCCGTGTTTTGTTTATTCGGTCCATAGCTAGACACTCATTCTTGCACTGTAAGTGTGTGACCTTCCTAATGCTGACATCCTTTAAGACAGTTCCCGGGTTGTGACGACCCTCAATGAAAAGTTATTTTTGTTGCTACTTCATAATTGTAATTTTGCTACAGTTATGAATTGGAATGTAAACATTTTGGAGTTCTCAAAGGGTGTTGTGAACCACAGCTATAACTGGTTGCAAGCTACATCTGAAGGACAAACTGGGAAGACAACCACCAGGGTCAGGTTTCAGGTCCTAAGGCCATCATTTTATGGACCCCCCTCACCTTGTTACCTCCTTAAATATGGAGTCATAGGAGAGCATTTATCATTCTGAATAAAGAAACCCTTAACAGAGGCACAGAATGGATTCTTATTGCTACTACTTGCATTTTCCTCCTCCCATTTTAAACATCATCAAAAGCCAAGAAAATAGGCATAAAGATCTATCCGTGTGAGATACTGTTCATTATTCATTTTGTTTACTGGTGCCTTGAGTTTAGAAGACTGCAAACACTAGTCATTTGAGAAATCCCCTTCCTGTTTATTTTGTTAAAGAAAAAAAAAATCAAGCTAAAGGGAACAATAGCGAGTGCACAAAATGGGTTGTGTGTTTAAGCTCTTAAAGAAAGCTCTCGTAAAGTAAGGTATGTTAACATACCTCAGCTGACTCAGAAGCAAACAGGTGAGGACCATAGGAAGGCTCATGCATCAGCAACAGGGATGAAGGTGTCTTTGCAAGGCAGGGAGACAGAGCAGAGCATCCTTCCTTGGGATAGTTGAAAGTGAGGATGCAGGCGGCTCTCCACCTAAGTCGTTGCACACTGAGCTGGCTTCTGGACCCTTAGAATCTCCAGTCCCTGAGGTTGGAATGCAGCTATCCTCCCAACCCCCACAGGAACAAGCACTTGTTCCAGGGAGAAGTGCCTGAAGACTTCATTGTTTGAAGCCATCTTCTCTGAAGTGCAGATCTTCGGATCCTTAAGCAAGAAAAGGCATCTTGTCTTCAACCTTGTCATCTTTCCAAATCGGCCATCTCTGTGAAGCCCTGTCTCAAAGGTCTTGGCCAGGGGATCTGGCTTCCTGAGCTGATGTCTCCAACAGGCTTCCCAACATCTCACCTCAGCAGTTTTCAACGGATTACCTGTGCTTTATCTAGAGTGGAGACCTGGAATCAATTCTTGCTTATCTGTGACCCTGGAGGTAGTTGGTGCTCATAGAGAGACGAGTATGTCAAGGAATTATAGAATTGAAAGTGCTAATCTATCCTCAGGGGCAATCTTCTCTAAATTTTTTTTATATCTTTTTTATCATTAAATCAAATAAAGTAAGTCAATATCCCAGACAGGGTGAGTGTCTGGCTTATACATCAGCCTCTCTCATCCCCAAGGTCCTAACTCCTGGCTGCTCGGGCTGTGATATCTATTGGAAGTAGAGTCATTGCAGATGTAAGTAGTTATAATGGGGGTCACACTGGAGTATGTTGGGTCCCTCATCCAATATGATCATCGATCATATCAGAATAGAAGTGGCAGTAGGCTAAATGACAGGCAGGATGGATGAGACCTGATGTCAGGCTATGGTTGACTGGGAGCTGATTTTCATTTCCCAACCAGGAGTTTGGGCTTTAGCCTGAGGTTCTAATGAGCACCTAAGAATTTTCATCAGGGATTTCCCTTCAGGGATCATTCAGGATGATTCCCTGGGGCTGCACAGAGGAGGATGTGGAGGGGGCTGAGGGGGCTGTCAGCCCAGGCAACATCAAAAGCTGTTGGTTTCACAGAAGGCACATGCTGCAGAATGGAGACCAGCAGAGACAGGGACCTGAGGCAGTTAGTACAATGCCTCTCTTTGTATCTGAGCATCCCCACCCAACGCTATCCTGCTCACATAGCACCTTAGTCTGCGCCATGCAGTTTTTACACATTCCACAAGCAAACCATCAAAACCCGCCATGAGGAAAAAGACACCGTTGCACTAAGAAATGATCATATTATAAAACCCGATGTATGGATCATAACTGAAATGATGCAAAACTGAAATAATGGCCTTTAAGAGTCATGAGACACTGAACTGGAGGGATGGTTCAACAGTTATGAGTGTTCACGTCCCTCGTAAAGGACACAGGTTCAGTTCCCAGCACCTACATCAGATGGTTCTCAACTACCTGTAACTTTAGCTCTAGGGGGTCTGATGCCCTCTTCTGACCTCCATGGGCAACTGCACATGGGTGTACATAGGCACAAACAGAAACCCACATACACGTAAGTAAAACAAATCTAAAATTCAACACTCAAGCTCACTTCAATTTTGTGTGACTTCTCAGTTTCTCCCTCTGGTGTGCTCCTGTATTCTTTGACGACAGACCATGGCACAAGCTTCTGTAAACCCTATGGGCGCCATTTTTGAATCAGTTACACACAGCAAATGGAGTGCACACACTAGAGGTGGTGTAAGCTGCCAACTGTCAGATCATTGGAAGAGCAGTAAGTTTCAATGGGTCATAGTGTAGTTTCATCTTTTAAGTGAAGAAACTGGACATTTGGGAGAAATCTTGGAAAAGAACCGCAAGGAGAAATAAATTCCCAAGAAAGCCCGCAAATGTGTGGTCCTTTCTTGACTTTCAGCTCGAAGGACACAGTCTCTGAGATCCATGGGTGCTATTTGCATAATGGACCATCAATCACTCCCGGGTTTAGAGGAAGTCAGAGGAGTCTTGGCCTCTCTTTCCTCTCCTTGTCTTCACATCGGCCTCACTTGAGGTTGTATAATCACATCTCAATTTTGGTTCAAAGCTCAGGAGCTGCTTCACCATTATTATTGATTTTTCTATAAATTTCTCTTCATCAGAAGCTTAAGTAGAAACTGTCAGGTTGAGTCCTGTCAGCAGGGTGGGTGGGACCTGATGTCAGGCTGTGGCTGACTGCGAGATGATTTTTGTTTCCCAACTAGGAGTTTGGGCTTTAGCCTGAGGTTCTAATGAGCACTGGAGAATTTACGTTGGGGAGTTCCCTTCAGGGATCATCCAGGATGATCCCCAGGGGCTGCTCAGGGAGGACCAGGAGGAGGCTGTTGTCATGGAGTCTGAGAGTAAGTCTCAAGTGTTTACTGCCTCCATCACTGAGAGAAATCAGCTGTAGAAATTTGAACATTGTTTTTCATTGTGCACACACATGCACATGCACACACACACAGATGATTTTTTCATTGAAAATTTTTATGTCGTATTTTATTATGAATCACTGTAGAAATCTGAACACAGTCTATCATTGCACACATACTTTTTAATTGAAAATTTTTATTTACCTATAATATATTCTGATCATGCTTTCCTCTAAACTCCTTCCTACCATGCTCCCTCCCCGAAAATTCCTGTCCTTTCTTTCTGTCTCACTTTAAAAACAAATAAACAAGATGAGAAACTCACACCCCTTCAGAAGTACAAAATTGAAAATTAAAATATACAAGCAGAAGATGAATAAGAAAAACAAATGTCCAAACAAACTATATGAGATGAAAGTATACAGCAATAATCATGAATTTGATTCTGTGTTGGCATCTATCCTAGGTACCAGGCAGCCTGTGTCTGTGTAGTCTGAGTATGCTATATGTCATAGTGAGACCCACTGGGGAAGATTACTTTTTTCCTTTGCAAGAAGGTAAAAGTTCTGAGTGTTCTTGATTAAGGGTGGGAGCCTAGGTCCACTTTCCCCTCTTAACCCTGGTACCCTGTCTGGCTCTACCTGTTGCAGGTTCTTTGTGTGATGCCAATCTTATGGTTTGTAGATGTGACAGTCCTGTTGTGTCTAGAAGCCCTTGTTCCTCAGAGTCATCTGTTACTTCTGGTTCTTCTAATCTTTTCATTTCCTCTTCTGCACTGGTCCTTGAGCCAGAGTGAAGAATTTGATGGAGACATCCCACTTGAGGATGGAAAGATCATCTGCTACACATGGTCTAGCACACACACATACTTGTGTCTACAGCATAGAGAGAAAGGGAGGAGAGAGATGGCATGCTGTGGGCACACAAATTTGCATCTCTATGAATGAGAGAACTTCATATTGATGTTTTGTCTCTGTATGTGTGTGTGTGTCTTCATTTGTATGGTGGGGATTATACTGATGGTGTGCATGCATGTCTACATGCAGTCCACATGTACAGTGGTGATGTGTACATATTCACATGGAAGCCAGATTGACATGAATGTCTTCTTAATCATACTTGTTTTACTTTTAATATTATGTTCATTTACGAGTATGAGCTTTTGCCTGCATGAGTGTCTGTTGTACCATGTGTGTACACACATGAAAAACCTCATTGTTAGATTACTGGGAGTGGGATTACATCAATAAAAAAATGGAGAGATTGTATAAAAAAAAAAAATACAAGAAACAAAAAACCTACTACTACCCAGAGTAGTTATACAAGAACTGGGTGACACTTTTTCTATAGAGATCCATAAAATCTAACGGATATCTGACACTTTGTTTTGCTGTGACGAAGCTTCATGGAACTGTTGCTGAATTCGAACACAGACTTTGGGGTAACACGACTCTCCAGTTCCAGGGCCATGAACAACTCAAACTTTGTCTCAATGCCCACATTTCAATTAGATTTTTTTGCCACCTGCTATGTCCTAATTGTCATCAAACTGTTATTGTACCTTGCTCCCTCTTTTTGTAGCCTTCACCAGTTGTGAATAGCTGTTCTAATTTGTTTACCCATCTTGCCCATACCAGGACAGTCCCTTGAAGTGCTTCAGAGGTGGCTCAGAGGTTTAAAACACTTGCTACTCCTACAGAAGACCCAGGTTCAGTTCCCAGCATCTATATCACAAGGCTCACAACCACCTATATCTCCAGGGTCTCCAACAACCACTTCGGACTGCTGCAGAGCCCAGCACTCACATGCACAAATAATACACATGACAGATGTATGTAAGCACACAATTAAACACATAATATGAAAGAATATTAATTTCACTGGGGAGAGGGTTTTGGTTTTTAGCTAGCATGCTTCTATAAAGACTACTTCAGGGATAGAAGTCATGATTTCTCGTGGGGCTGCACACAGAAATGGTTCCTTTGGGTTTCTTGAAGTAATTGGATTCCAGAATAAACGAAATGCAACTGATATGTACATATATCTTAGAATACTTGTGCTCTGGGCATAGCTACTGCTCCACAGTGCTAACTGTTATTCCTGTGTTATTATACAGTTGCCGCTGTCTTCTCTAAATAGAGAAGCTAAACCCGTCTGGGGACCTGGTGGGAAGCACTTCCCAGGCTATTTCCAACGCATTTTCCCATTCTCCTGCACCCAACTAAATAGCGCCCCTTCTAGTAAAGCAAACTCAAAAGGTATGCCTATTAACCGGCGTGGGTTTGCCATCCCCACCAGCTGCCATATGAGCATCTACAGAGCAAGGTTTCCTCTGAGTATCCCAGCTGGAGCAAGTTCCACAGAGAATGATACTCGGGCATCATTCTTTACGGGATTATATAAAAGCCGTTTTATTTGAGCCATTAAGACAATCTGTGTAAACATGATTTTTATGGCAGAAAGATATTCCAGCATACGGCTATAGTGTCATGGGCTTGACTATTTCCCTGTTATTGGATGTTTAGGATGTTGCTTGCTCTTGCTCATTACGAACAGGGTGGTGATGCTTCTCCTCAGATATGAATAGGAAACTCCTGCTGGAGGGAATCTTGATGACGTCGTTAAAAGACAAAACACCGCCTTGCTTCCCCTGGCTTGCTCAGCTTGCTTTCTTATAGAACCCAGGTCTACCAGGCCAGAAGGCACCACCCACAATGGGCCCCTCCCCTTGATCACTCATTGAGAAAATGCCTTCCAGCTGGATCTCATGGAGGCATTTCGTCCAGGGAGGATCCTTTCTCTGTGATAGCTCCAGCTTGTGTCAAGTTGACACACACAAACCAGCCAGTGTACACTGTTTGGCAGCGTTCTGCGTCTACACCAACGATGGAGGAGGGGGCTGGCTTCTCACCTTGTGCTGCTGGTAGAGGCGTCTGGGATGGAGATTGGTGTGGAGAGTGTACGGAGATTCACAGATTGACGGTCTGGAGTCGGGGACAACAGAAGGTTCCACGACAAGAGCATGTGTTTGAACCCTGGGAAATGTACGTGAGCATCCAGGTTCAAACCTCCAGGGAAGTTGGAGAAGCACCGGGAGTCATTGAGTTTTCTCCCTGATTCAGCTCACAGAGGAGATGGGTGTGGAGACTCTGCGATTTGCTAATAGTTGCCATTGAAGAGAGTTGAATTGATAGCACCATCAAAGATTCCGGGGGGGGGGGGTGTTCATTTGCTTGCACTGTCAGGCACTATGAGGATACTTTGGGGACAGGTGCTAGGCTATCTCTTTTAGAGTTTCTTTCTGATGATTTCTAGACAATGGTCACCAGTGTGAGGAGCTCCTGACATGCTCTGCAAAGCTGCTAAATGACCGAGCATCATACCAAAGAACGTTTCTGTCTGTGTGGTGTCATCTTGGGAAGAGGAAACTCAGGGGTAAGACATGTTGAATAGGGCAAATGAAATGGCTCAGTGGGTCGAGGCCCTTGTTGCCAAGACAGGTGCCGCTGGAGGTGGAGCCTGGTGGCCCACATGGTGGGACGAGGGACCTGACTTCTGTAGTTGTCCTGTGATTTCCACATGATCACTGTGGTATGTATGTGCATGCACACACACACAAATAAATATTTTTAAATGTAATTTAAATAAAATGATGAATAAATACCATGTATATAGGTGCATGCATGAGTGTGTGAGTGTATAAATGCATATGTGTATGTATGCATGTGTGTGTGTCCGTGTGTGCATGAATATGAAGATCATAGAAGAACCTCGAGTGTCTGTCTTAGGGTGCTGTCCAAAAAAGAGTTTTGTTTCTTTTGAGACCAGGTCTCTCATTGGCTTGGAACCATCAGGCAGATGAGGTTGACTACCTAGGAACCCTAGGTATTCACCTGTCTCTACCTGCCTGGCAAGCAGCACACATGGGGTTTTCATGTGTACAATGAGGATTGAACTTGAATCTTCACGCTGTCAAAACAAACACTTCACCAACTGAGGTACCTTTCCAGCCCTGAGTGGATTTTTTTTTTAAATGTGAATCACTGTGAAGGTCCACATATGTCCACTCTTTTCTTTGGAAAGTGATGCTACTTTGTCTTTCTAGGTGACCCAGTTTTGACTGAGAGGAGAAAGTTTACAGCCCTAAGAAGAGCTTCAGAAAGGAAGTAAAGCAGTCAGGCATCCAAGGGCATCATGGGAGGTTTCTCAGCTGGTGGTTCAACCCAGGAACTGACTCTCAGAACCCCTGTCTTAGAATTCCCATTGCTGTGAAGAGACACCATGACCACAGCAACTCTTATAAAGGCTAACATTTAACTGGGACTGGCTTACAGGTTTAGAGGTTTAGTCCATTGTCATCATGGTAGGAAGCATGGCAGCACACAGGCAGACTGTGCAGGAGGAGCGAGAGTTCTACATCTTGATCTGAAGGCAGCCAGGAGGAGACTGGATTTATTTTACACTGGGCATAGCCTGAGCCTTTCAGACCTCAAAGCCTCACCTCCACAGTTACACACTTCTAACAAGGCCACACCTCCTAATAGTGCCACTCCCTGTGAGCCAAGCATTCAAACACATGAATCTATGGGGACCATACCTATTCAAATCACCACAACCCCATACATAGAGGTAGGGAGAGCCTTCCTCTGCATTTGTGCATTGCACAGGAAGATGACAGTGGTCCTGCCTTCTCAGCTGACACGTAAGAGAACAGCAACAATCAATATTTCAGTTCCCATCCAGAAGAATGCTGTGAGATCATAGCTTTGCATTTAGAAAAACGGAAAATATCATTCCTGTTGCATTGCTGTTGAGTTTGGTCTTTACACAGGTCTTGGGAAGAATCTGAAAAGCACTTTATGTTGTCATGAAACAGTACCTGCCATGTGCCCTGCATCAGCTGTTGCTATTAACAGTTCATTGTTTATGGTTTGGGGTGTTCCCGCCAATGGCAAGCGATAATATAACGGGTGTTTATTACCGTCCTGCCCTGCAGGTTATTAGAAAGAGTGGGAATAAACTGTGTTCCAGCCACCGATGAATCAGTCATGGGCAGGTGTTTAATAAAGCAAACCACATGCTCGCCTGCTGTGTGCTGGATAAAGATGCAGTGGCTTTAATTTAATGATGATTCTTTTTTTTAGGCTATGGTTTCAATAAGCATTTCAACTTATTTTTTGGTACTCAGTATTTATTTATATTTTTATTTTTGAGATGGGGTTTCACTATGTAGTCTTGTCTGGCCTGGAACTTGCACTGTAGAGCAGGCTGGCCTCCAACTCACAGTGATCCACCTGCCTGTGCCTTCAGAGTGCTAGGATTAAAGGTGTGCGCCGTCATGCCTTTGTCCATTTTTAAATGAAATGTATCTGTTGGAAATAACACACGCCTGTCTTCGATATGGAACTTAAGTGTTATGGAATGAGAAGGAAGGTGGGAGAGGTGACATTTTGCTAGGACTGGAACATGTAAGAACTCTAGGTTATTGTCAATCTCAGAACATTATCGATATATTTGGGAGTGTATATTTAAAAATATTAGTTTGTTAAATGTTGGAATGTAAAACACTGTATTTTGTTAGCTTCCTAAGATTCTGGTTTTTAAAAAGATTTATTTGTTTTCATTTTATGCATACGGGTGTTTTGTCTGCATGTGTATCTGTGTACCATGTGCATGGAGTGTCCATGAAGGCTAGAAGAAGATATCAAGTCCCTTGGAATTGGAGTTACAAACAGCTGTGGCCTACTATATAATGCCTGGGAATTGAACCTGAGTCTTCTGGAAGAGCAGTCAGTGCTCTTAACCACCGAGCCATCTCTCCAGCTTTCTTAGATTTTTAACAGGTAAGAACACTAATCTGTGAGTCTTCCGTTACTATAACAAAATGCCAGAGTGAAAGTCTACTTAACATAGGAAAGGTTTGTATTGGTTTTAGTGTACCAGAGGTTTCAGTGTGATTGCTTTCGGGCTTTCAGGCCCACCGTGGGAGGAGTTCTATGGAGGAGGATGATGCTCACCTCAGGGTAGCAAGAAAATTAAAAAAAAAAAAAAAAAAGAGGAGAAGAACTGGCTGATAACCCTCTTAAAAGACAAACCCACGGAGACCTGATACCTTTCTCTAGGCTCTGCCTCGTAAAATTCCCACAGCCTCCCATGGTGGCAAAACCGAGGACCACATTTTTAACATTCATGCTTTTGAGGGACTACAGTAAGAATTCCTTGCCTGGGGAGACTTAAACAGTTATCATGCCCTCCTCGTTAGTTTCCAATGACAAATGTACACATGACCCTATCAGAGTCTACCCTGGGGAGCTAATTAGTTTATTGGGCTTGTTTGCACAGTATGGGTACAGGGTTCCTGCCGGGAGTATGAATGACCTCAATGCGTCCACACTAGGCGATCCTCCAGCAGGGTGGTAGCAATACAGATGGAGCCCCTTCAACCATCTGTCCCCAGCCTATATATGTGAACACCCATGAGACCCCAGACTACCTGCAATCGGGGCAGGGCTGCATGCAAACAGCTGGCACACAGCTGGACCTTGGGTGAGAGGTCAATGACTTTCCCCATCACCTCTTTCTATCGGGGTTGGGGACATCAACTATCCACAAGCCAAGATATGGTGGTCACTTGCAAGCAGATACTACATACAACCTAATGAAGAGGACCATGATTTATAACAGGGACATTCCAGAACCAAAGCATAGCAGACACATTAACATCGTGGGCTGGGCACTAGTCAGCCCCTGAGTGCTAAGGCCCAGCCCTCTAGTGTGTTACCTATTCCAGACTCTCATACTCTTTTCTCTCTCATTAAACCCAGACACTTTTATTCTTCCTAAAACTGAGCTATCAAACTCAGAGGGATGGAGTGGCTTCTTACATAGGTCACCACTGTGTACTCTCCATCCTGGCTCTCGTGTTGCAAGTTGATTCTTGTGTTGCCGTGTCTCGGAGTCTTTGTAATTTCCTTATATGACCAAGGCCAACCCAGTAAATCTTTAAAAGTGGATTTGTAAGATTAGAGCACAATTAAGTAGGAATTTGGCCTGATATGTCCCTGGAATCAATGAAAATGTATTATGTGCTGGTAAGCCGATTTGAAATTCTCATTCATGGACAGCAGGCTACTTAGAAATAAGGGGACTCCAGCAATACAATTTTCAGTCTCTCATAAAGGTATCTGAGTTGCAAGCTAGCTTGCAGGCATGCCCAAGGATGTCTGAAGTTTGAACCTTCTCCATAACTGTAGACGGGTGGTTCTCAACCTGTGGGTCGCAACCACTTTGACAAACCTCTGTCTCCACAAATATCTACATTATGACTTCAAACAGTAGCAGGCGTCTAGTATGAAGTAGCACGAAATGATGTTCTGGTTGGGGTCAGCACAACACAGGGAACTGTATCAAAGGGTCGCAGATTAGGAGGGTTGAGAACCGCTGCTCAATATGGGCTGGTTCCCTCATCCTCTGCCTCAGAACTCTCCCTGTCTGCCCTCCCTGTGCCATCCTTCCTTATCCGCTCTTTGATGAACACTCAGTGTGAAGTCTTCAGTTTTAATTTTTGTTTTCATATCTCTTTCTCTTTATCCCTTTCTCTGTCTTCTGTCTCCCCCTCTGTCCCTCTGTCTCTCTGTCTCTCTCTGTCCCTCTCTGTTTGTGTGCCCTGCTGTGTGGTGTTTGGTGTCGTCTGTGCACTGGTATGGTTGGCCAGAAATGATGCTGTGCTGAATGTCTTCGCTCACCACATGGGTGCAGCGCTGGGTTATTGGGTGCACACACTGCTGCTGCACTGGGGTTATAGGGTGCACACTGCGAGCACTGGGCTATTGGTGTACATGCTGTAGCACTGGTTTGGGTGCACACTGCTGCAGCTGGATATAGGTTGTACACTGTGCAGGCGTGGTTATGGGTGCAATCACTGTGCTTGCTTGATTGAGGGGACTGACCAGTCTCAGTCTGTGTAGCAGTACCTTACGACTAGCCATCCCAGGCCTGAGTGTTGCTGTTCGCAAGGTATTTCAGTTTTTTTCAGAAGATTAAATCATGACCGTATATTTTTGTACAGTGAGGGATTACCTCAGCATGTCTGAGCTGTCCAAACACCACATGTTTCAAAGTGAGACTCAGTCAATCAGCCTTGAACCTGAAGTGAGGCTCAGTGTCTTGGGGCATCAGTGGGCATTCAGAAGAGCTGGAGAGACTCAGTGGCATAGATGCTGATGTGGCTGGCCCCAAATAAGAATGCCCATCAGCACAACTCGGGTGAGCTGCTTTGCTGAGCATCTTTCCCATGTGTAGTCATTAGCAACATAGGGAGGACCAGGCCCCATCTGTGTATGGGTGTGTAAGGAGAGGTGAGCGCTGACTGTGGTGTATTCTAGCTTTGTCCTAGAAGCCCTTTTACTTTGGCCACTTTAAACAAATCTTAGTGCTTGGAGGTGTCCCTAATGAAGTCTAACGCCTATTAAAAATTTTGCTGGAAGGCTGTAGGGAGAGCTCAGGCAATGAAAAGCCTATCTTGTAAGTGCGAGGACCACATTTTAATTCCTCCAGGGGTATGAAAAAAACTGGGTGGGAGAGGAGTAGTGTGGGTTTGTTTGTTTGTTTGCTTTTGTTGTTGTTTTGAGACAAGGTATGTAGCCCTGGCTGTCCTGGAACTTCATTTAGACCAGGCTGTCCACGAACTCAGAGATCTGCCTGCCTTTGCTTCCTAGTGCTGGGATTAAAAGGTGTGTGTCACCATAGCCTCGATCTTTTAATCCCAGTGGTAAGGAGGCAGAGACATGAGGATTCCTTGTGGCTCACTGGCTAGTCACCCTAGCCTAGTAGGCAGGTTCTGAGCCAAGAAAAGACCTTGTCTCAGAAAAACAAGGAATGACACCTGAGGATGTCCAGGGGCCGCCACACCTATGTGTATGCCCACCTGCACACACGGATTCTACATGAGGGACCAATAGACTTGTCCTTGTCTACAGCCATCTCTTGGTTACTGCCTTAATTTGCTCTCTTTCCTCATGGCGAGTGTAAACAGGATGAGCTCTTCAGAGACTGACCTTGACTTCGACTGGCTTTGAGCATTTTTGTTCTTGTCTTCTCCTTCATACACGTGTCACTCAGCCAGGGCTGGGCACAGGGTTTAATGGGCACTGATTAATTAATTAATTATCTCATTAAACAGATAACATAACTATTACAAAGTGGCTGCCCTTGGGCTGCCCTCTCATCACACTGCCTCCTTTGAGCTGCGCATGCGCCCACGGACGGCGTGAAGTAGTTACACCCTTCCCCATTCTCAGCGCTGTGCTCTACTCATTCATTCAAACTGTCCCAGTGCAGTCAGCAGATCTTTCCCAAGTGACAGAAACTGGCCCAGTTTCTAGAGAACTTAGACGTCCTTGTCCCCAGAAAGATTCCATTCTTGAGGGGACAGGAAATAGATACAGGGATTAAGTATGACTCAGTCACTGGTAATTTATAAAATGGAGAAGAGCGGTTGTGGGGGAGAGAAAAACCCAGGTGCTCCTGGCATTGCGTGTAAAGACCGGAAGTTATTAAGAGATGGATCCTGTCTGTGGCCCTCATCAGAGACACCAAGAGCTGTATGCAGCGATTTACTCCAGTTGGAAACACCCCCTCCAGGAGCAAGGTGAGGGAGCACTTCACCAGTGGGGGTAGGGTGGGGTAAACAAACGTCACATGTCTGGGAAAGCCAAAATTTGCCTGATTCACCAGGGTCCCTCTCCAAGGTTATGGAAGCGACCAACACCTGCTGGGGAAGAGACTCTGATCAGCTGAGTTACTGGCAGGGAAACTCTCTAAGCTGTCCAGCTGCGCTGCTTGTGACTACAGCAGAGAGCCCAGTGGTGACACTTTTGTGAGCCATCATCTATGTTGAAGTATCTGTCTTTGAGTCGTCTCTGCTCCTGTGAGTAATACCTCACCCATGATGTCATAGGTAACCCCCATAAAACTCACTGAGGCTCTGGAGAGATGGCTCAGTAGTTTGGAGAGCTTACTGCTCCTGTAGAGAACCTGGGTTTGGTTTCTATCGCCAATATGGCAGCTCTTAACTCCAGCTCCAGGGAATCTGATTCCCTCTGCAGGTACTCCCCCACCCCACCCCCACCCCATCAGACTTACAGGTTTACCCAGGTAGGCTTTGGTAAGGTCAATGCATTGGTCTATCATAGGTGGGTCTTTTGTCTGGTGTGTGTAGAAGTGTGGTTCTTGGCTTACCAGAAAGAGTCTCACGCACATCAAGAGCAAAGGTGACAGTTGGTTCTCACTGGAAATGTTTCAGGCTCATCCTGGGGCAGGAGGAGGTGAGACACGGGAGAGATCAGGCTGGGGAGGGGATGGAGTAGCTGGGTCTCGTGGAACCTTTGGAAGGAGTGTGGCTCCTTTTGCTCTGAGGAGGATGAGAGACCCTGGCAGGTTCTGAGTAGAGCATAGCATTTCTGATTTTCATGGGGATTCTCTCCCTGTGATGTTTCTGATACAGGGGTTGTGTGTGGAGCTGGTCCCACACCATCATGCCTGTGCTATCGGGGATTTCCCATGGAAACCATCTCATTTTGTATCCCCAGGAGGAATAGGAAGAGCTCAGGACTCAGAGAGGACAAGGCATTTGTAGGTGAAAATCGAAGACCATATCCTTTGGGTTCCCCCAGTTCCCCTCCTATCTCTCCTCAAATTGGGGAGAAGGGGGAGAAGTCAGCTCTCCGCTAGAACTGTAAGTCTCAGAAGGAGAAAAAGCACAACACAAGCTAAAGGTCACGTATAAAACATCATTATTATGTTTTCCTTAGGCCCCAAGGACTTTAACTGAAAGGCCAATCAACAAATGGGGGGGGGGGTCTATCCAGGTATAGGAGGATTCTAGGGATACAGGTGACATTTAGAAAAATCACATCCCAGTGACATGGTCAGAAAAGGCTAAAGGGTCAGACACCCTCCTTTTTGCCCTCCAATATGGAGCTAAGTAAGCAGGTCAGCCATCTTCCCCTCTGTATTTATCACAGTATAATAATCTTGTGTCCAGTCATTGGATACCGAGATGTGCAAGGGCTTCTGGGTTCTTGTGGATGGTGGTTGGGTCTCTCCTAGCACCAAGACAGCTTTTCCGACCCAATACCACCATGTCTGTGGTGTTTCCACAGCCTCTAAAGAAATGCTGTTTTAACTTTGACACTGGCTGTACCTTCTCTGCTCAATCACTCTTGCCTCAAGCGGGCCCTCCAGGGCTCAGCCGCAGAGCTCTCCGGAGTGCCCGCCACTCGGGTGCCTTTCTGTCTCTTCTGCCTCAGGAGCTGAGGTGGCTGTTCTCATTGTCTGCATCTGGACTTCTTCTTTCTTCATATATTTGCATGGTGCCTTTGTATCAGCATCAGGCTGACACAATCTGCAAAGCCTTCCATTCTAGAAGGGACACACAGTTGTTTCCTTCACATTCTTGTGGGAGTTGATTGAGCCCAAGCCTTGTAGATGCTAAGTAAGCACTCTACCACTGTGATATCCCCAGCCTTCAGCTTGCTTTTTTTATTATTATTAATTATTATAAATTTGAGGCAGGGTCTCACTGAGTTGCCCCAGCTGGCTTTGAATTCTCTCTGTAGCCCCCTCAGACCTAAAACTCGCCATCCTCCTGACCCAGTTTCCCAAGTTGGCATAACAAGTAGATCTACATATTCCACCAGGCTGGGTTTCCTGCTACTGTTTAACTCCGTTCATAGCATGCCATCTACCTGAAGACCTTCCATATGCTTCTCTGATGCTCACTTATTCCCTCTCCCTCCCAGCATGAGGTCAGCTGCAGGGGAGAAGGAAGCATGTGGGTCTTGTGCAATGATGTCATTCAGGTGATGGGAATTCTCTTGCATCCTCAGATGCAAGTTAGCTATGGGTGAACGGGGCTGTAGGGATGATATCCGTAGACATCTGCCCACCACTGCTGCCGAATAGCTTATGCTGCTTGCTGTATATGGGCAGGAGCCTCCAGGGTATTACCTCCAAGTAACTCAGTAACTTCCCTTGTGTGGTGAAGAGGTTCGGTTGCTTGTGAAACGTGCAAATTGGATGAGAGTTGGATCAACAATGTCAGCATCTCTAGCCCATCTGCAGCATCAGAAGGACGTGAGACCTACATGTTCAGACCCCAGGGAGACTAAATGGTCTCGTGCTTTGACTTTCCTGATGGAGGCTGAAATAGGCTGTTCACATCACACTCTCAAGGCTCATGGACCACCTTGGAAGACAGGGTGAAAAGACAGTTAAGAGCCAGAGTTCAGGGAGGACCAGAGGGAAGATGCAGTATCTTCTAGACATGACAGGAAGCTGCATTAATGAACTCACTGGTCAGTCAACATTCCAGCATGGAGTGGGACAGGATTCATGAGTCTTCACCCCTACCTGGGGAGCTGTGGACAGTTGATGGCCTTTGGGGGATGGAGTTATTTTTCTTTAAGGATGTGTCCCCGGTAGGTGCATCACTCTCCAGAGGATGACTGAACCTAGGAGCATACAGGCATCACTTATGACAACGAAACATGAGGATATGAATTTGGTGCATGTTGTCAGGGAGGGAGGCACAGATGGATCCGTGAGAGGCTGGATGGGGGTGTGTGGAGAACTGAGGAATAATTACGACAAGAATACCTTGTTAAAAGTATCTTAAAAGAAGCAATAAAATATTTTTAAATGGAAAAGATATTTGACTAGGTTCTTCACCAAAACAACAACAAAACCCCCCAAACAACAAAGCAAAGCAAACAATAATAGCAACGACAACAACAACATACTGTGGCTGCAGTCAGGAAGCAGAGAGAGAGAGAGAGAGAGAGAGAGAGAGAGAAGAGAGAGAGAGAGAGGAGAGAGAGAGAGAGGAGTGTTGGTACTCAGCTCAACATCTCCTTTATATTCAGTCCAGGACCACTGCTCAAAGGATGGAGTTGACCACGTTACAGTGGTTCTTTCCAGCCCTTAAGAGGCAGAGACAGGGAATCTATATAGGAAACTGGCTGGCTAGACCTGTTGGATCAGTGAGCTCTGGGTTCGGCTGAGAAACCTTGCTTTAGTGAATAAGGTGGAAAGTGGTAGGGGAGACCCAGAAGCATTGGCTTCCATTAACCCAGACTTGTGCAAAACCACTTCCCATACATATACCCACATGTATGCAAACAGGCACACACATAAGCATGCCTACAACACAATAAACACATGCAACAACAGCAACAAAAATCCAATGGGACTGAGGGTCAGTCATGGCGGTGACCTCTTGTCATCCCAGCACTCAGGAGGCTAAGGCAGAAGAAACATTAGTTTGAAATCAACTTAGGCTACCAGGGAGACCCTGCTTCGAGTGAAAACTCTGACGACAGCAACAGCTACCAAAAAGATCACGGCACTCGGACAGTGGAGTATGGATTATGGAAAAGCCACTGAGGGAAATGGCTCAGCCAGTTCAGATCACATTAAGTGTTCACGTCACATGTGACCACCTGCCTTTTGTCACCTCCAATCCCCAAAGAAAAAGTCATGTGAACATTAAAA
The DNA here is from genome assembly GCA_021653895.1 of Mastomys natalensis. NCBI lineage: Eukaryota > Metazoa > Chordata > Mammalia > Rodentia > Muridae > Mastomys > Mastomys natalensis. Next base: position 510,763 of record JAJTUV010000207.1, read on the forward strand.
CCCATCTTCATCAACGTCCAAAGTACACGATATGTGTGTATGTGTACACATATGTCCCATGTGTTTGTTCAGGTGCTTGTTCATGGTGGTCAGCTGTCCCTAACTCATCTGTAGAAATCATTTAGCTTTCACTGGAGGAATGACCTCTGAACTCTTCCATGGAGAAGGACTTTCCTTGCAAAAATACCCAGCCTGGAGCTTCCTGCCATGCAGCTGTTGATCATGTGACATCCCCTGAGATTTAAGTGATTTCAAAACATAATTATTCTGAAATCCTCTTGGTCTCAGTTTTGCTTACGAATAAGAACTTCGGGGCCTAGGGCTAAGTTCTGAGCTGAAATTGATACCCAGAGACCAGATTTGGGGATCAGAATTTTTCATTTTTCATAGAAATGAGCTCTATAACCCACTCCTTCATTCTAATAAAACCTGGTACCTCAAACCTTGAGGCTGTGGCACCGCAATGGAATGGCTTAGCCAGGGTCTGGGAGCTGAACTAAGACCGGATGTGGAACTTCCTCAGTGCTATTTCAGTTGATCCTAAAAATTCCAATTTAGGGTATATTTTCATCTCCTCCTTTGTGTGATAGACTTCCATCTCAGTTAATGTGGCTGTTAGGCCACCCGGAATGTTCCTTGTGGGAAGACTTTGGAAGGCTAGCTATACAGTGGTGTCTGTGCTTGCTGACGGAGACTCTGGTAGGCTTTTCCCCATTATGATATTTATTTTTAGAGGAGCATATTTCCTTAACAAGCCTGGCCAGGCACAGTGGTACCTTTTTGGGTGACTACAGGGCAGTGTGGCTCAATGATTCCTACTATTTGATTACTGACAAGAAACTGGGGCAAGTTCCCATTCGTTATTCTTAAAGTCTTCACTCCATGACATCAGTTGCTTTTGAGTCCTATCCTAGCTTCTTGGTTCTTCATTCACTCCTTCCCCCACCACTAACTTATTTTATTTTATTTTTTCATTTTTTTTGTATGTGTGTAAGTGCATGAGAGTGTGGGTACCTTCAGCAACCAGAAGAGGGCGACAGATTCACTGGAGCTGGAGTTCCAGATGGTTGTTTCCCACCCGATTTGGGTGCTGGGAACTCTGGTCCTCCACAAAGCAGCAAACACTCTTTATCACTGAGACATCTTTTCAGCACCCATCACTAACTCTTCATACATCCTGTGTTTCTTGGTATTGAAAAGCCCCAGAAACCAGTTTCTGAACCTCCTCTCTGTGTTTATTCTGTAGTGGGATGTCAGTGAGTCCTATGTTGTGCTGGGTACTTACTGCTCTTGCTCTGTGAATAGTTGTGATGATAATGAGACACTCTAGGGCTGGGTGGTGTTGGCGCACGCCTTTAATCCCAGCACTTGGGAGGCAGAGGCAGGCGGATTTCTGAGTTCGAGGCCAGCCTGGTCTACAGAGTGAGTTCCAGGACAGCCAGGGCTACACAGAGAAACCCTGTCTCCAGGATTCCTTGGAGTTCAGTTAAATAGTGAAAACATGTGCACAACTTAATACTTGCAGCATGGCCAACTAAATAAAAAACTAGCAATAGCTTCTGATTTATTTAAACACCAGGAACAGAGCCTGAAGATCAGGAGATCACAGCCAGTGTTTGATCTTTATTATTGAACAGATTGGTGTTTATTGACTTGTAGCAACCGGAGAGAACATAGGCCACAGGGTTCTGTGAGTTTTCCTCAACATGAAAGTGTTATCAAAGGCAATTTATAGGATTTGGGGGTTGTGTTTAGTATTGGAGGGGAGCATTAAAATCATTAAGGCTTTGGGATGGATTAAGTGCTCTCTGAGAGTGGAAGTAATTTTACAGAATGGTCTCAAAAGGATTGGCTGTCTGTGAATGCAGTAGGAAGCTGGGCCAGTAGGAAGACAGACAGGATCTCATGCACCTGCTGAACACCTCAGTAAAATCTAACACAGCCTTCTGTGTTCTGGATGGAACGGAAACAGGATGTTAAATGTTTCTGACAAGACACAACATTTCTCATGAGGCACACCACACACTTTCCACTTCTGTCACAAGCAAGTTGAGGACTTTGGTGATGTCACTTCACAATTGACTCTCAGGTGGTGGTTTCTGTTACAGAAATTCCACAAAGTATTCCCCTGCCTGACATTTTCCAGAATGGTGGCAGGTTTGAGATGTTCCGTCTGTTCGGTGCCTGAACTGGGGGAAGCCACAAGTCCACGAGTGTGCTGCTACCCCATGTCCAGCTGAGGATGATGGGAAGCCCAAACTTGGCAGCTCAAGGATGCTTCACCATGTTATCTGTCTGGAACCAGGAGAAAAGAGTTGTTGTGTAGGGATGAAGTTGCCTCCCCTTTATGTGATAAGGAAACAGCCATAGGATCACAATAATTCAGAGCACCTGTTGTGACCTTCTGTATCATCATACATTCCTATTTCATGACACAAAACCCATCAGATCTATTATGACCTACTATATTACAGAAAACTTTCTGTTGTTCTATAGAATTCTGTCATATTATCAATTATGCATGACAACGTTTCTAGCATAAGTCACAATTGAGACAAAATAAATTTCTCTTGTGTCATGATAAATCACATTACATCACAATATGTTTCCACTTCACCATGTTAAATTATAACTGCATCACAATAGATTTCTACTGCATCATGGTAAGCCATAACAACTCTCACACAACAACTTTATTTCACTGTAATTATTTTTTGGAACTTTCCAGAAATGACTTTCTTTTGTCCATGACAAGCTACTTTCAGCACACAGTCCCCGCCATGCCTCACTTACTGAACAGTAACAGTAAGGCCTGGAGGGGCATCTTGTCTAACTACTCTCCTGTTGTGATCAAACACCATGACAATAACAACTTAAAGGAGAGAATGTTGGTTTTGGCTCACAGTTAGAGTGTACAGCCCATCATGGCGTGGAAACTCTGGCAGCAGGGGCTTCAGGCAGCTGGTACTCAGCTCAGTTTCCACCTTACACAAAACCCAAGACCTCAGCCCGTGCAGTGGAGTTAAGAGGAGTGGCCGCTTTCTCAAGGATCCCAGTTTTATTCTTAGCACCCATATGGTAGTTCACAACCAGTCTAATTCCAGTTTTAGTGGATCTGATCCCCTCTACTGGCCTCTATGGGTACTGCATGCATGTAGTGCACATACATACATGCAGATACAAGCTCACACATACAAAATACAAATTTAAAAAGAAATCCTTTTAAAAAGAGATGTATGCTTATGTAGAGATTATTAGCTGCAAAAAGGTTGAAACATTGAATCTTCAAAACCTAAATGAAACACAAAATTATTAAGAAAAGGAGGCTAAATACGGGAAGGGCACTAAAGGTGCCTGACAGAAACATTGTAAAAATAAAAAAGAATAAGTTAGGAAGTGTAGTGGATACAGTTACCTACAGATGTTCAGATCATAATACCTGTAAAAATTCCAACTTGCATCCAAAGTCAGTGACATATACTACAGGTTTTTGTCTCTCTTGGGGACTTGTGCAACTGATTCTAGAATAGAGTCCCTTTTAAGTTTTTAGAACTGGCTGCTTTTTGCCTTGAGTAACGGAGGGAGGACATGTGAAAAGACAGAATTCTATTTTTAGGGTGCTCAGCATCCCGACTCTATTTTCATTTCACCCACAAGAAAAATCTCCTCAGCTAACCTTCAGCTACTTTTCTTATACCACACCTAAAAAAAAAAAAAAAAAAATCCTCTTGAGCCCTCTCTAATGGGCATGTGATTCCCAACTATGAATGCACACACATTTGATTTCTGTTGGAGAATTTTGGAAAGTATATGCTCAGAATACTCTCCTGAGAGATTACATCATGTTTAGAGAGAATATTGCCAGCATTAAAAGATTTGTTTGTTTTGATTTTATGTATATGGGTGTTTTGCCTGAGCTTATGTCTATGTACTATTTGTGTGCAGTGCCCATAAGTAGACCAAAAGAGGGCGCCAGATGTGGGTTCAGGGAACTGAACTCAGGTTCTCTCTGTAAGAGCTGCCAGTGTTCGTAACCACTGAGCTCTCTCTCCAGCCCCTAAACCACATGTTTTTTAAAAGCTGGTACTGAAATCTGAGTAGTCTGTAGTAGAGGATCGGAAAACTATAATTTGCAGAACAAATATGAATCACCTGTTACTTTCGTAAATACAATCCAAGTTGGACACAGCCACACATCCTTAACGGTTGCTTCCACGGTACAAGGGCAGAGAGCTAGGCACTGATGACAGACAAATTGCTCTTAAAACATGGGAATATTTGCTATATGGTTGTGATTTATTGTCGATTTCATAGGACGTATGGATCATCCAGGATTCACATCTCTAGGTGTATCTGAGATGGGGTTTCTAGGTTAGGTTAATTGAGAAGGGAAGTCTCACCCTGAACACGAAGCAATACCATCCGATGGGCTGGGATGCTGGGCTGAATGAAACGGAGGCAGTGAGCTGAGTACCAGCATCCACCTCTCTCTGCTTCCTGACTGTGAATACAATGTGACTAGCTGCAGCCTCGCTCCTGCTGCCATGCCTTCCCTCCATGATGGAGCGTGCCCTTGGATTGTAAGACAACATAGATACTTCCTTCCTTTATTTGATTCTTGTCAGATATTTTGTCATAGGCACCAAGAGAAAAATAACCTAATATAATGGTCATTTTCAGAAAGAAAAGTTTGCAAACTTTCTTTGGGCCTGGGGAAAAAATAGTTCAGCAGAAACCATCTAAGAACACCTTGATATATGTCATATTACCCTCAAGTAATGATCCTCAAGCTATGAGTTGTGACCCTTTTGGGTTCAAATAACCCTTTCACACGGGTCATTTAAGACCATCAGAAAACACAGATATTTCATGTTACCATTTATAACTACAACAAACTACAGTTATGAAATAGCAATGAAAATAATTCTACAGCTGGACGTACCCACAACATGAGGAACTGTATGAAAGGATCATAGCATTAGGAAGTCAAGAATCACTGCCCTAAGGTGATCAAAGATGATCCACTCAGATTCAGAGATGGGGAGAAGTTTAAGCTTACCCAAAATTGCTTGGGAAACTTAATACCTGGAACAGGCGTCTTTTAACTCTACACCATACAGCAAGGTCATCTATAATACAATCCATGTGATTTTCTTATAGCAGTTAACCCTTCTCTTAATTTTGCTTATACTTATCCAGAGTTCAAAATTATTAAATAGAAATAGAAAATTCCAGAAAAAAAAAGCTTCATAAGTTTTAACAGTACACCATTCTTGGTTGTATGATAGAATTCCATCGAGTTTTCCTTCATTCCAATCTGTGATGGTTTGTATGTGCTTGGCCTATTATTAGGAAGTGTGGCTTGTTGGAGTAGGTGTGTCACTGTGGGCATGGACTTTAATACCTAGAAAGACAGTCTTCTCCAAGCTGCCTTCAGAACAAGAGGTAGAACTCTCAGATCCTCCTACATCATGCCTACCTGGATGCTGCCATGTTCCTGCCTTAATGATAATGGACTGACCCTCTGAACCTGTAAGCCAGCCCCAATTAAATGTTGTTCTTATGAGAGGTGCCTTGGTCATGGTGTCTCTTCACAGCAGTAAAACTCTAACTAAGACACAATCATACCTGGGTTCAGTGTGAGCACACTGTACATGTTACCCTCCCATTAATCAGCTAGCAGCCTTCTTAGGGACTGGATTAATGTGGTTTTTATCATATTGATGGGCTAAAGTAACTCATTTTACTTAATAAGAATCCCAAAAGTCCAAAAGTGACTCCTAATACCATCTGTATAGTGCTTCCTTTAAGTAAAACTGTAAAAGTAAAAAATGTATCAACTCCGTAAAGGGACAAATGAGTTTAGTATTGCAAGCCCTGGTTACTATTTTTAACCTCATGATGTGGGGATTTATGAGTTAAACTTTATCAGAGGTGCATGTTCCCTGGAAAAGACACAATGCATGTGTGTTCAACACTCTGTGGTTCTAGGTACCCACTGTGTTGGAGAAAATCCTTCATTGAGACAGGGGACAACTGGATTGACAATGTATGCTGGTATAAACCAGTATTGATACACTGCTGTGACCACACTCTATATTTTTCATTCTTTTTTTGTGTGTTGCGCACACACACACACACACACACACACACACACACACACAGAAAGAGAGAGAGAGAGAGAGAGAGAGAGAGAGAGAGAGAGAGAGAGAGAATTTATTTAGTGTTAGTGCTTTGCCTGTCTGTAAGTCTATGCACCATGAGCATGCTTGAGGCCCATGGAGGACATTGAATCCCCCGGAATTGGAGTTATAAATGGTTGTGAGGTGTTATGCTGGTCCTGGGAATTGAACCTAGGTCTTCTGCAAGAGTAGCCAGTGTTCTTAATCTTGGAGCCATCTCTCCAGTCCCTGTTCCTTTGGTTTTTGTCTAATTTCCTCTTTCTGTTCCAGGCTCTTGCCTAGGATACCTAACTAACAGACTCCGTTATTTCCCCACACACAAGAGACAATTTAGCACCAGCATCAAATGGTCCTCTGACAGAAACGTTTAGATCCTTCCTTCCTGACAGTCTGACCTGAGTGACTTCACTGGGGACCATGTCAGCTACTTCCTGGGAATGACAGGAAAGGCAGTCTCCAGACCTCTTTTCTTCCTCTGTCTAGTGGTTTACTTGGATATTGGTGATCATACGAAGATGCAGTAATTCCAGGGTAGCAGAGATGGGAAGTTTTTCAAGCCCTCGAGCACCCCTCAGTTTCCCCTTAGCTATGGCTAACCCTCAGAGATCCTGGAAGGTTATGTCAAAGTCTTAAAATGACAGTGTGGTGAAGTCAGAGCAGATGGAGCCTTGGCAGGGCTTTCTCTCTTGCTCCTGTTGGCAAGACACGGAACATTCTGCTGCTCATCTTCCCACAGGTCTGGCAGCAGAGAGGGGAACTCTGCCCACCCCTAGATAAATTCATAGCTCAGAGTCACAAAGGAAAACGCAAGGAGCAGAGGTGGGGTGAGATGCCAAGCCCGGAAGGAAGCAAAGCCCCCCAAAATATTATGTGGCAGCTGCACAATTTAGCAAATCTGTATTGAGTCAGAGATTGTGGGGGTTGCAGTCATGTGACTGTGGAAACTCCCATCCCTTAACTGTTCCATTTTGTGTCTGCTGAGGACTTGGGGTCCCAGGATTGATCCACTGACCTCTCTAAGGGGACTTGTGGAAAAGCAAACATTTAATCTGAAGAGTGGATGAAAATTCACCTTTCTTTGATAGGCATGCTACATTAAAAATGCGGTACAGGAGAGAATGCAAACAGAAGCAAATGTGATATTGGTGGAGACTGAGGCAGCATGAGAGAAAATGGTACCTATCAGGACTCCTCTGGTTGCAGGTGACTAAGCTCCAAGTCCTGTGCATATGAAAAGAAAAACACTGTCTTCAGCATTGGCCTCATTGTCTCCTTTTTTAGACAGATGAGGGAGCCCCACCTTTCATGGGGCATGGGACAGGTGACAGGGACTGTGAATACATTGTCAAAATCTGTTGCATTATTAGTGTTAACTACAAGGCTTTAAGAACATCCACATTGCAAGCATTTCTTCTGATGTTTGTTTTCCTGTAAATAAGCAAAGACACAAGGGATGGGACAATTTGACAGTCTAATTGCTGCTCTCTGGGTTGCCTTAGAGAAAAAAAAGGATCAATCTACTAACTGGAGGGACCATCAGCACCAAAACACACCACGGATGCCACCAACAACTGTACAAAGGCAGGAGCTGACTACTGGAGCTACAGCCTCTACTAGAGCTGTCTGAAACTCAACTAGACTCTTGTGGATCACAAGCCTGTGTGAGTCATCTCCACCTTGGGCAGCAGGGGGCACACTTCCCTTAGTTGGAGGGACTACTGTAGCTCCTTCAAGAGTAAGTGGTTGTGATTGGTTCAAAATGAACAATAGTGCCCTAGAGAAATGTCACATTGGTTGAGAGCCCAGGCTGCTTTTGCAGAAGACTTGAACTTGAACTTGTTGGTTCCCAGTGCCTGTGCCAGATGGTTCACAACTGCCTTTAACTCCAGTTCTATGGTTCTGACGCCCTCTTCTGGCATCTCTGTCTGTGCTGGCTAGTTTTATGTTAACTTGACACACAAACTGGAGTTATTCTAAAGAATAGCCTCTCCTGGGATCTCTTCATAGTGCCAAGCCTCAACTCTTAGGCATGACCCCTTCAGTCCTGGGCCTTCAACTGTCATTGAGGTTGCACCTTCATCCGTGGCCTCTTCCGGCCTCTCATAGTGCCAAGCCTCAGGTACTCTCCATGACCCCCTCAAAACGAGTACCACCTGAGTGACTCTTATACATTACCAAGTTGGAATTCAGTTTCTCTGTGCTGTCAGGAAACACTTCCCAGAAGTTTTTACCTCAGTGATGCTGGTATCTTCCTGATCACTGCTAATGTCTTGACTTCAGCTCATTAGCATCAGTTGTTTCAATGATACAAAACTTTCACATCAGCGGTGCTTGCCTCTTGTTAATTGAGGCTGATTTTTTTTCAGCCCCAGCTAACCAGAACCACAGAACCTTAATTTAAGATAGCAGACATCCCTGATAGAGTCTTTAAATTTCCCTCTGAAACTTCGAAAGCCAGGCCTCCATCTTCTGCACTGCTCTTAATAGTCTTATCTTTCAAGTTCCTCAGGATCATCTTTCTGTGCACTCAACACTCATTGGCTTTTCTAGCTCAAAATTCCAAAGTCTTTCCACAATCCTCCCCAAAACATGGTCATGTCTGTCACGGCAATACCCCACTCCTGGTACCAACTTCTCTTAGAGTTTCTATTGCTGTGAGTGAGACATCATGACCAAAAGGCAAATTGAGGAGGAAAGGGTTTATTTAGCTTACACTTCCACATCACTGTTCATCACCAAAGAAAGTCAGGACAAGAACTCAAACAAGGCAGGAACCTGGAGGTAGGGCCTGATGCAGAGGCCATGGAGGACTGCTGCTTACTGGCTTGCTTCACATGGCTTGCTAAGTTTGCTTTTTTATAGAACCCAGGACTACCAGTCCAGGAATGACACTATCCACAATGGGGCTGGGCCCTACATGGAGAGCACTTCTCATGGAGGCATATTCTCAACTGAGGCCACTTCTTCTCTGATGACTCTAGCTTGTGTCAAGTTGACATAAAACCAGCCAGTGCGTGTTCTGTGTGTAGAACCAATGATCTGGCATGATGTTATGCATGGACCCTGTACAGTCTGGCTTCTGATACTCAAATACTGGATTCCTTATTCAAGTTTAGCTATCGGTACCCATTGTTTGATAGATGAAGAGTTGGCGACGGTTGCCTGCTCTGTTGAATATTTTTCTGTTACTGTGATACAACGCAGCAGAGCTGTCTCCTGGTTGCTTCTGCTCACACTTCAGCTCCTGAACAACCCCAGCCTCTGAGTTGTGTATACCACAAGTTGTCTTGGTAGCAGCCACTGAGCTGTCAGAAAACTAAGGATGCAGCTGATGAGATTAAGAGTAACAATGGCAGAAAGAGGAAGGGAGGCAGAAATAAAGAGACAAAGAGAAAGATTAGGGAGCTGGTGGGAGGTTATGAGGGGCTACAGGGGAAACTGTGGTTGGTGATGATCAGAAAACTGTCAGGGCTTTAGGACCCAAAACAGACCCCACTCCTGTGAGGCTTCACCTCCTAAAGGTTCCATAACTTTCCAAAACAGCACCACCTGCTGGGTACCAAGTGTTAAAACACCTGAGCCTGTGGGGGACATATCACATTTAAGCCACTAAGAGAAAAGATTCTGCCCCTCCAGTAATTGTTACCTGGGGGGAGGGGAAAAGGTCATATGTTGTTGGTGTTCCCTCCACTCCACAAGGGAATGTTAATGAGCTCTATCATGTTATGGCCATGGTATGCCTGAAAGATGGCTGTCCACAACACAGGCTGGTCTTTAGTCCCTGTGGTGTGATTATGATGAGCAGAACTGTGTCTTGATAGGTCAGATCTAGTAACGGAGCATCAAGGGATTCATAGAAATCTGGAGAGAAAGAAGGCAACTATTATTCTACAGTGGGGCTTTAAGAATGGGGAAAACAGTCGAATCAGGAGGAAGAGTCACACATACATTATAAGTGAAGGATAGAAGATAAGATTGGAAGGTGATCTGACGTCATGTTGTGACTCAGACTGGAAATTGTAGGAACTTGAGTCGGGAGGGAAGACACAGGATCCAGGGGCAGATAAATAGCTGGCTTGGTTTTATTTTGTTCTATTACAAAAATAGGTTGTTGAAGCAGTTCAATAAACAATTTCTTCATTTTGGAATATAGTTATTGATTTTGTTGTCTGCCCATAGTGTTCCATGCTGCAAGAAGAAGAACTCTCTGCCTCTCTGCAGTGCTATCAAATGTATGTGTGTATGGGTTTGTGTGTGTGAGAGAGGCTGAGACAGAGAGAGAGATAGTGACACATACACACACACACACACACACACACACACACACAGAAATAGGGGCAGGGACAGAGACAAAGACAGAGACAGAGAAAACCTTTGCCCAAATATTTTATAGACTGGAGAAAGTATTTTTTGTGAGTGAATAGTTGAGGTGTCCTAAACTTATAGTTTACAAAGCAAATAAAGAGGAAAAAAATACTCTCTTCTTTAAAAAAAATATTTTGATTAAAAGAATTTCAAATTTTATGCATGTATGTGTGTCTCCATGTTTGTGCCACATGAGTACAATACCCAAGGTGGCCAGGAGAGGACATCACATTCCTCTAGAACCAGAGGTACTGGTGATTGTTAGCTGCCCAACATGGGTACTGGGGATCAAACTGGGACCTTTATAAGAACAGCAAGTGTTCATGTTCTGGGAGAGACTCTGCTTTAAAGGAATAATCCATAGAACATTAAAGGAACCTAGACATCACATGTATACACACACAGACACACACAACAACACACACACTCACACACACACCTTGTAGAGCATGAACTGTTTGTGGGTATCCCCCAATCTTGTACCAAAGCTGAATTTACCCCTCTCCTAGAATCTACCTGACATCTGTGTAGTATCCTTGGTTTTCATCTCTATCAAGACTCCATCGATGGCTGGTGAGATGAGTGGATAAAGTACTCCTCACTTAACAAGCACAAGAAGCTGAATTCAACTCTAAGAACCTATATAAAAAAAGCCGAGTGTGCTGGTACCCACTTGTAATCCCAGCACTGGTATGGTGAAGACAGGTGGGTCCTTGGGGGTCACTAGTGCCAACTTAACCTACCTGGTTAGTTTCAGGCCAATGAGGGAGGATTCTCTCCTAAAACAAAGTGGATGGCATCTTAGGCCTGACAGTGAGGTCATCCTTTGTCTTCTGTATTAGTCAGGGTTCTCTTGAACCACAGAACTTATAGAATGTTCCTCTATATTGAGGGGATTTATTGTGGTGACTTATAGTCTGTAGTCCAACTAACCCAACAATGATCAGCTGTGAATGGGAAGTCCAAGAATCTAGTAGTTGCTCAGTCACACGAGGTTAGTTGTTTCAGCTGGTCTTCTGTAGAAGGAAGTTCCAACAGATGTGCTGGCAAGTAAATGCAAGAGGGCAAAGAAGAGTGAATCTTCCTTCTTCCAATGTCCTTAGGTAGGCCTCCAGCAGAAGGTGTGGCCCAGATTAAAGGTGTGTACTACCACCCCTGGATCTGGGTCTTTTTTGTCCCTGGATGACCTTGAACTCAGAGATCTCCTTGCCTCAGTCTCCTGGATTAAAGGCCTATACTACCTGCCTGGGCCTAAATTTTCATGGCTACTATCCCTCAAGATCTCCATGCCAAGATCCAGGTCAGAAACTTATGTCTTCCAGCCTCAAGATCTGGATCACAGGTGAGCCCTCCAATTCTGGATTATAGTTCATTCCAGATACAGTCAAGTTGACAACCAGGAATAGCCATTCCACCTTCTATGGTAAATCCATACTCAGGCATGTGCACACAGAGAAATACTGGCTGATGAGCTAACAACATCCTCAGCCCCGAGGTGATGGATGAGGCTGGCAACAACAATGAGGCTGGCTCTCTGGAAGCAGCCATGTTCTGTGGGAAAGCAGGAATGCTCATCCAGTCAAGAAGTGACCCCTGCCCCACTCCCTGGGCTGACCTTGCAGCTGCCATATTAATTTTTGCCCATCAGTTTCTCCTTGGAAAATCCTTAAATCACCGTATTCCAAGTGGACAGCTGAAAGTCCATGCTGACCTCAGAGAATCCACCTGCCTCTCTTCCTGGCAGTTCACAATGGCCATGCCCTATGCATCCAGCCACAGCATCTGCACTTTATGTTTAGCTGAGAGGCTCGTTTTCTGTCATTAGGGTCACTTGGGACCCCTGTCAAGAGGATGAGAACATGTCACCCATAGAAAGAGTCCTTGAGTTCAATCACTTCTGCCTCCCCCCTTTCCTCTGAATGTCTCTGCAGTGTTGACAGCCAACAGGGTCCTACTGGCACATGTGCCCCTTAGCTCCATCCAATGTATACTGTCTGGTATTTCAGTATCATGTCGTGGTTTAAAGCCTAGTCTATTTTGATTGGCAGAGCTAGGGATGGAGGGAGGGAGGAGAGAGAAGAGAGGAAAAAGAAGAGTCAGAGAGGAGAGAGGGAGGAGAAGGAGTGTCAGAGGAAGGCAGAGAGATACAGGAGAGCAGAGACAGAAGACAGAGGCAACAGAAAGGGGGTGGGGGGAGATGAATGAATGAATTCTACTTAACCATAATTATTACGCCTTAGGAAGTGCCTGTAGGAGGCCAGTGACTAATGGAAAGACTCGCCCACAGTTTTGTAGTCAGGGGTCCTTGTGTGACTTCTGTTTTGTGAGAAGCATGGTCAACTGAGGTCTAGGGTTCATCCAGGTCTCCCTGCTGTTAGAGATTCATCCATCAAGGCCTCCTCTAGTGCATTAAGTTCAACAGAGCCAACCCACTGACTCCTCAGTTCTGCTTAGGCAGTGCCATCAAGCAGGCTCACACCAGTGTTCTCTGTTAAGCACAAAATATTGACAATCTTTACTCTCTATAAAGCCAGCGTCTGTTTTCTCCTTGGTGCCTTAAAAGCAAACGTGAACTTGTGCTCGTGTGTGTGTGTGTGTGTGTGTGTGTGTGTGTATACTTTCTGTGAACACTCATCTCACCCCAGGAGCATCCCACGTTTCTGTGAGAGTATGTGGATTGATGGTGGACAGGGATCCAGCAAGGCTTAATTTGGCCACTTTAGACTCCATAGGATCCCCATTTTCAGCCAACAGTGCAGTGGTGAGAGACTATTATCCATGAGGCAGCCCTGCGGTGATGCAGAGAAGGAGAATACAGCTTCTCAGAGTGGAAACACACCTACACAAACACACACACAAACACATACATGAACATATGTACATACATATGCATTCACATACAAACATATGCACACAGACATACACATAGTTGCACATGCCCCACACAAACACACACAAATACACATGCACACACACGTACTCACATACATACACACAGGCACACATACATACACAAAACCATGTCTTCTCTCTCTCTCTCTCTCCTCATTATATATATATATATATATATATATGTGTGTGTGTGTGTGTGTGTGTGTGTGTTGTATGATATAAACTCATATATATACAAACACACACATATATGCCATATATCCATATACAGACAAACTTAACAGATACATATACATGTAAGCACACAAACATACCCACAAAGATGTATACAAACACACATGCAGACAGACAGAGACACTGTTCACACACACACATACACACATAGAAATGCATAGCAGGCACAACAATCTGGGTCATTTGGGGGAACTCCTAGAGTTGATATATATAATTTTATTTTATTTATATATATAAAATTTTATTTTATTTTTGCAAAGCATGGGAATTGTGAAGACTGAAAGCCTAGTATAGATTTTTCTTATTCTTTATGTTTTGTTTTCTTCAAGGTGTTTCATTCTCAGAAGCCCACCAGAGACGGTGAGAATGGATGTCTGAGAGGTGCAGGAATGGGCGAGCAGCCCCACAGTGAGGTGATGAAGAAAGAATCGATCGCTGCGGCAGGGTGACCAGGGTCTCCAGCGAGGGGAAGTAATGAAGGATGGATGGGCAGGGTTTCCTCCTGACGCTCACAGGATAGATGGCACCCCTGTTACTCTGTAGTCAGCAAAGAATAATAGCTGTGGTATACAATATTTCACTAAGAACAATGACTAGCACAGCTTAAAGTCAGAGAAAAAGAACTAATAAACACTTTTGCTGAACTAAAGTCAATAGTGTGTTGGGATGGAACCATTGTGCAAGTAGGGGATACTTCGAACAGCGCCTACAGACAGTTATAACCCAGTGAGAGGAGTGGGTATAATTTGGGCACAGAACCTGACTCTGTGCTACGGGGCAGCTTGCTCTTTAGTGCAGCACTCCCTTCAGGAAGGAGCCTGGAGACTACTACAACAGCAAGCAAGTTTAGCCATCTGGGGAAAACTGAAACTCACAAGAGTCCCAAGGACCCTGCGCCAGTGTTCCTAGCAGTCAATACCTGCTTGGGGAGGATACTCTGGTCAGCCTGGCTGTAAGTAACGCCAGTGTACAGTGGTTTTGTGTTGATTGGACACAAGCTAGAGTCGTTGGAGAGGAAGCAGCCTCAATTGAGAAAATGCCTCCATGAGATCCAGCTGTAAGGTATTTTCTTAGTGATGGATGGCAGAGGGCCCAGCGGCATTGTGGGTAGTGCCATTCTTGGGCTGGTGGTCCTCGGTTCTGTAAGAAAGCAAACTGAGATAGCCATGTGAACAAGCCAGTATTAGCACCCCTCCATGGCCTCTGCATCAGCTCCTTCCTCCAGGTTCTGCCCTGCCTCCTTTGAGTTCCTGTCCTGACTTCCTTTGGTGATGAACAGCAATGTGGAAGTGTAAGCTGAATAATCTGTTTCCTCCCCACTTGCTTTTGGGTCATGGTGTTTCAACATAGCAATAGAAACCCTAACTAAGATACCCAGTAAAAAATCCAGTTTACCAAACTGGCCTTTTGTGCAACTGTTGCTTTGGTTTGACTTGGGTTCCCAATCTGGGGTGAGTAGGAGTGTGTGTGTGTGTGTGTGTGTGTGTGTGTGTGTGTGTGTAGTATATTCCTTGGAATAGTGTCACATAGCTCATGACTCTTCAGAACAGATCATTTGGTATCAGCTCAGACTGGAAACTATATGATGGGGTATTAGATCTTACCCACCACACACACACACACACACACACACCAACACACGGGGGGGGTATAGAGAGAGAGAGAGAGAG
Source organism: Mastomys natalensis (assembly GCA_021653895.1). Lineage (NCBI taxonomy): Eukaryota > Metazoa > Chordata > Mammalia > Rodentia > Muridae > Mastomys > Mastomys natalensis. Next base: position 526,106 of record JAJTUV010000207.1, read on the forward strand.
AGAAAGAGAGAGAAGTGGTTTTCAATCTGTGGGTTACAACCCCTTTGGGGTGGCATATCAGAAATCTTGCATATCAGATATTTACATTATGATTCATAACATCAGTAGCAAAATTATAAAATTATAAAGTAGCCACAAAATAATTTTATGGTTAGGAGTCACCACACTATGAAGAACTTTATTAAATGGTGGCATTATTAGGAAGGTGGAGAACCACTGTATTAGATTGTATTGGCTTACATGACAAGGCCTACCAGTCCAACAATGGCCACCTACCAGGGAGTCTGAAAGCCTGAACTGGGTGTCTCAGCAGTCCAGGTCTGGTGCTGAAGGCCTGAGAGATTCATGGAGAGATGCTGGTCTTCAGTCTACATTGAAAAGCCAATAGAAGCTGGGTTCTTGTGCCAGCAAAGGATGCCACAACTACACCAACAGCAGCAAAGTAGATGCACTCAGCAGCAAGGGGAAAAGGTGGGTAGGCCACAGCAGCACTGTATCTCTCTCTCTCAGAGCCCTTTATTCCTGTCTGCTACCTACTCTGGGGGAAGGTCAATCCTCCTGTGATTAACCCTTTTCAAGAACCATCCTATATACCCACACAGACATGCACAGATCTTATTTTAATCACAGAACTATTAAAGTTGACAACCAAGATTAGTTATCATGCTGTCCATCATAGGGAGAAGGAGCTGAGTCCCAGGCAATGAACTGGTGGTCAGAATAGGGAAGAGAGCTGGGGAGATCTGCAGAGTCTCAGTAGAGTTCTCATCAGAGCATGCATACGGACAACTGGAGAGGGCAGAGGAAACGGACCATCTGGAAGGATTAATGTAGCAGCAATGCCTCTGGGGAAGAGGATCCTCTGAGACTGTGGAGTGGGAAGTCACCATTCACCCAGCAGGATTTAAATGAATGCGATCCCACCGTGTGAGTGCTGTACCTAACCTGGATGAAACAGAGCCACGCAGGAACGACTGGGGTGGGACTGTAGCTGTATATATAAACCATTTCCTGGACAGTTGATATCTAAGCAGGTAAAAACACCCTGGGTCCAAACATTTGCTTGTTGTTAATTTCTGAGCCCCAAATCCTTGGGGTGGAAAAGAGACCTGTGGTTTGTCCAAGTCTTTCATGTTTTACCAGAATACTTCCTTTTAGTGAACAGTTACATATAATTTTTTAGATTTTATTTTAATTTCTTATTTGTGTGTGTGTGTGTGACCATGGAGATAAGGAGTCAGCTCCTTCAGGATGTTGTGAGCCACCCAGTGTGGGTGCTGGGAATTGGAACTTAGGTCCTCTGTAAGAACAGCACACATTCTTAGCCTCTGATCCATCCCCCTAGCCCAATACTTTAAAATGGAGACCTGTTCCCCAGTCTCATGTTTGTATCCTGTTATAAAACACTGTCCAACTTAAAAGTTCTATGGTTTTTAAATAATCCAACACTTTGGGCAGTCAAGTAAAAGATAAAATTAAACTTAAAAAAATGAACAGAGAAACCACAAAATGGAAAAAAGAAATCTGAAGTGGGCTACTGTAATAAAATTACAAAAACCAAAACCAAACTCAAACCCACACCCCCAAATACCTCTTATTAGAAAAGGAGGCAGGCAATGGTGACATGTGCCTTTAATCCTAGCACTTGAAAAGGCAGAGGCAGGCAAATCCTCGAGTTCGAGGCCAGCCTGTTCTACAGAGTGAGTTCCAGGACAGCCAGGGCTACACAGTGAGACCCTGTCTTGAAAAAACAGAAAACAAAACAACACAGCATCAACAACCATCAACAACAAAAAGGGAAGAACTAGGCAGATAAATAGGCCTATCAGGAGAAAATTGGCTTCTTTGCTCGGTTCACGTTTGCTCTTCGAAGGTTTAAGGCCAGTTTTACAGCGTGTTGATAATTCACTTTCCTGAATCTTTTTTTGGGACCTTGAAATACTAATGAGCTCTGAGAACAGGGCATCTATTTCCCTTGACCAGATGATGGATGCGTGTGCTGTCTGAATCAAGCTTCTTCAGCCCAAGTGGCAGAACGCATGTGTGGCTCTCGTAAGCAATGGGAGAGGTGATTGGAGGAATGCCAAGTGGCTGGTTCCAAAGTTCTACGGGAAAACTGGAGAGCGGGCCTCCAAGGAGTAGCCTCCAGGCGCTCCGATACAATAAAATATCCCCAGTGTTGCCAGAGAAAGCTCAGAAGTTTTCCGTCTCTTGTATTATTGACCACACTGCTGTAAATTGTCTACCTTCCGTTAATCAAATGCGATCACTGTGCATCAACTTTAACGAACTCTGGTTCCTATTTACAGTTGGAACCTATTTATAGCGTCACCTCGGTTTCCCGCGCAGAGTTGCAAACACTTGCTAGACTGAAGAGTGTTTTCCTCCCTCCAAAGGGGAAGGTGGATAATGATTTTCCAGGCGGAGCCTCCTCGTTCTGCATTTTCAATCTCTCTACACTCACTTCCGCCCAACGCCCAACTGCTATTTAAATACAACATTGCTTCCCACATGCTGGGGATATCCGTGCTCTAGTTTGGAAGGGAGCCATAAAGTCCCACAGAGTCAATGCAAGCACCGTCTCTGACTGCCCACGCTAACCTTTGCCACCCTCCATCACTCAGCAAGATGACTACACTGTTGCATGTCACAAGTTCAAACCCATTTCCCCCTCTAGGGAGGCAGCTTGGTAAAAAGCCATTTTTCATGCTGAAATCAAGGTGAGCCACCCTATTGGATTATGACATGAGACCTCAGCTGACAGATTGGCCCTGAATGAGAAAGGAGAGAAATCCGGCCTCATGACATTGAATGGAAAGAATTTATGCTAAAATCCTCCAGCCCATAGTCCTTGGACTCTCAGGCCTGTTTTCTACCCATCTCTGTCTAATGAAAGCCTATTACTATCTCAGAAGCTCCAAGCTCTCTCCCTTGTCCTTGTGGTCCTCCTCCCCTTTGTCTGCTCTTTATTTTGATACAGAGTTTCTCTACAGAGTCCTGGCTGTCCTGGAACTTCCTATGTAGACCTAGCTGGCCTTGAACTCACAGGGATCTGTCTGCCTCTGCTGAGATTAAAGGTATTCACCACCATGTCCAGACTGATCCTCTTGCCTCCCCTCCTTAGTATTGGAATCTCATCACCATGCCTGGGGTGTGTGGTGCTGGGGATCAAACTTAGGGCTTCATTAATGCTAGGCTGGAATTCTATCTACAGAGATATATCCCTAGCTCCTCCAGCCATGGATCTTAAAATCAAGAAGACTGATTTTTCTTTCCCAGGGAAATATTTTCACATGCCTCCAAGCTTCAGGCAAATATTCCATCAAAAGGAGCATTTCCCTGCACAAGATTCTCAACCCCCTGTGTCCCCACCACTGGTATTTCCATAGGGGCTTGAAGAGTGTAGTTGGATACTCCTGCACAAGAAAGGAGAATTATATTGTGGCCCATGTTATCTTTGCTTATTGAGGTGTTTCACACTGAGTCAATCTATAATGGATAAAGTAGGATAAAGTAGAAACCTTCTTTTTCCTACCTGGACCAAGGATGGACCCCAAGATATCACTTTATGGTGGCCATTGTGGTTTATGTAAAACCTACAAGATGTCTAGTGAGGGATGGTGGTTCATGAGTCTCAGCAGATGCAGAATGAAGGTCTCTCTTATCTCTTGAACTCTTATTTCAGAGTTGCCTCTCTGAAGGTTTTTGTTTTACTTCTGTTATAATTCTAGATCTATCCCCACCTTTCAGAGCCAGAGTGAGGCCTGGGTGGAAAAACCTGGCTTGAAAAAAAACAAAACAAAACAGAAACAGCTGACCTCATAACTAGTTGTCCAATATCTTTTAAGGGCCTTTTAGAGTCACTATGTGTGTGCTTTAAAAAATCTTTATTGGCGTCCTCAAATGAATGAAACATTTTCCATGTTTTTCAAATGAGGGAAAAAAATTCTTTTTGCACCAATGTTTTTGTCTTTGGTGCAATCCCTGCTTGGTTAAGCTATCCCTCTTTGAAGGCATTGTAAATGGAAGTGTGTTGCTCTAAATTCTCCAACCCAAATGTGGCCGGTCAAAGAAAACACAACTCAATAATTATGAATATAAGCTGCACGCCTAGATTGGGCAGATTCACCACTACACTACTCTATTCCCCAGCTATGAGACCCCCCTTATAACTTGCGGTTTTCCAAGTCACACACTTGTCCTTTTACCTCCTGCTCCTCTGTAGTCTTCCTTCTCCGTCGTTGTCCACCCCCCTTCTCTCTTCCCACCAACCTTTATTTCTCCACCTCCCCTTCTCTGCCCAATCACTGGCTCCAGCCTTTAGTTTACAAATTAAGGTGGGCAGAAGGTTCAATAGAATTCACCTGTGTACTGATTCACTCCTCCTCTGCAACCCCTCCCAGGAAGTGGAATTAGCATCAAAATAACAGGAGTGCTTCCTTCTTTCTTTTGCAATAGATCAAGTTAATGCACAGAAACAACTGTTCTTGGTGTTCGATCTTTTGGCTCTTGTAACTTCGTCAATTTCTAACTACATTTTGGGTTGGCATCTAAAGGGTTTTCTACATGACATCTGCCAGAGTCCATTTCCCTTCATCTTTCAGCTTGGATTCTGTATTTCTTTTTCAGTTTTGCCTTTCTTTCCCTTTTCTCAGTTCCCCTGCCTCTCTATGTGGGTCCTAGGAATCGAACCTGGGTCCTCCAAAAGGGCAGCCCATGTTCTTAACTGCTGAGCCATCTCTCCAGCATCAGAAAATGTTTGCTTGTTTACATTCTGAATCTCTAGTGTTTGAAAATGTGCTCACATAAGAAAGTAAAATTTATTATGAATCAATGCAAGTGTGGCTCCTTCAGACAACACTTCTATATTCTTCCAAGGCTGGGAAGATGGCTCAAGGGTAACCTAGAACCCACTTAAAAGCCAGTGGATTTGATCAACCTGTAATCCTGGCTGCCAGAGGATCCAGAATAGCGTGCTCCATGTTTAGTGAGAGACCATCCCTCAATTTATAAGGTAGAGAATGATCAAGAAAGACACTTGGCACAAATCTAGGGACTCCACACACACACACACACATGTACATGTATACCTATACACACACATACAAACATAAATTAAAAATAGTGTTTAGTTCCCAACATTGATAAGAGCAAGATGAGGTTTTCCCTCTAAATTCACACCTAGAGAATTGGTGGGATTTTCATTGTTTGGGATCCATTAGCATTTGATAGTAAGGGCATATAGTCCTCAGACATGGAACAAAGTCTTGGGAAAAGGACATTCTGGGGATGGATCTGTCTTCTAACGTTGTCCACAGTCACACACAGAGAAGGATAAACTCACGAACGCTTTCCTGTTGGAATCAAATCTAAATCCGCCTGAGGATTTTTCACTTAAGGGATGTCTCAGTGTGCCTATCCAAAAATACACCGTTCCCTTGAAAGCCGTTGTCACCATAAAGTGCTGCTTAAGAACACAGGTGTTACCTCTTATTTTTAACTTTTGAATTTGGATGAGGGAACAACAAGAGATCCGTGTGCCTGTCACACAAGGACAAGATTGAGAAGAATACCCTCCCCCCAACACACACCCAAACCCATATATTTTCCTCAGCTCTTTTTAGCTATACATTTGCTGTCTGGTGCAAGGGCCCTGTCCTTCTTTTGATGTCTGTCCTTTTTATTGTTTAGATTTGTGTTAATTACTAGGGGACAGAGACCCTCATGGCTGAGTCAATCCTGATGTAATTATAAGTAAGAGAGAGTCCTTTGCTGTGGTGGGGACATTTACTTCTTCCACAGCCATCAGAATATCGCCTGTGTATGATGGACATGTTTACATGCCACTCAGGTGAAGATGGGCTCACACTCAGCCCCTTTAAGACTTGGGTGATTCAGAAGAAATGGCCTGTGTTGTCCATTCCTGAAGGCTGCTGGGGCTTTAGCATCAGTTGATGGTGATGGGTATCTGAGTCTCTGAGCTTCTGCTTCATTTGCTCTGTACTTTTCCAAGAGCTGTAGAAGACTTCAGCCCCCACAGGATAAATTTGGGCTAAGTTTGTTTGTCGCTATGGTAATTTATATCGGCACCATTTTATAATAACCGCATCAAACTTGGACACACCGAGGCTCACATCTAACAATAGACTAGAAACACTCTGCGGGAAAAAGAAAAATTAAAATCATGACAAAGAGTCACTTCAAAGTGAAGTCTACTTCGGCTACTAAGTGTGATTGGTTTAATGGCAATTTGCATATGGTCCAGATTCTACCCAGTGAACACAGGGGGCACATGCTGGCTCCTTAGTAGACACTGAACTTTTCTGGCCATCTTTAATGATATATTAAAGTTAATGACCACTACTCTGTGGGTGGTAGTTTTTATTTATATAAGTATAGATATTTTAATATTTTTTAAGCTAATTTTTATTTTAATTATGAGTATGCATATGTATGTGTGAATGTGCACATGTGTGGTGCAGATTTGTGGAGGCCAGAAGGGGGCGACAGATTCCTTGAGTCAGAATTAGCAGTGTGTGTGCCTCGATTGTGGGTCTGCTGAGACTGAACTTGGGTCCTCTGTAAGAGAAGCAAGTGCCCTTCATTGCTGACCATCTTGGAAAACAATTATTTTTCAAATTTCAATTAAATTCTTTATACCATTTATCTCTTTGATCTGTACTTTTGGTTAATATTTTGGAATTAATAGGGATTCTAAGCACTAGGCTTCAGAGAGTTAAAATAATGCAGGAACCTTAAATTTTTGATGAATAGTTTGTTGCTGTACTGGGTGTCACTTCTGGGGCCTTGAAAACTCTGGTGATAATCTCTCTTCTCTCTCTCTCTCCTCTCTCCTCTCTCTCTCTCTCTCTGTGTGTGTTGTGTGTGTGTGTGTATCTGTGGCGTGTGTGTGTGTGTGTGTGTGTGGAGAGAGAGAGAGAGGAAAGAGAGAGAGAGAGAGAGAGAGAGAGAGAGAGAGAGAGAGAGAACATCTTGCTAGAGTCTCTTCTCACCTTCTACTCTGTGGGATCATCAGGCCTGGAGTTAAGTAGCCAATCATAACAGATACTTAGGCTGGAGCTGAGCCAATCTGGATTGCCCTCTTAGAACTTTAACTGTGAGATACAAGAGTTTTCTATGCAATTTCTGCTTCACAAGTTCACATGCTTGTGACAGTGCTGTCCAATCTGAGTCACAAAAAAGTAGAAAAATATAAACAGAAACAGGTAAAATTGATTTTATTAGTATATTCTATTTAAATCTACAGCTAAATGTTTCATTTTAGCATGTGATCATATCAATACATTTATTTTTTCGTTTTCATTTTAGATTTCAGTAACCCAGTGGCTGCATGATATACATACATACAGAGCCCCAATTTGGGTCAGACTCATCCCAAGTGTTCAATAACCACTGTTACAGGGACCAAATTGGATATTGACATTGTAAGGCATGAGACCTCAACAAACTAGACAACAACAACAACAAAGAAAATGCTGGTTCAGTTTTAGATGCTTTCAAGTGCTACACTGCAAATGCACGCATGTACACATCTATGTACATGGCCATGCATACACAGATGCACATAGGTATCCATCAAATGCACACACAGGCACACACATGCAGCCCTACCCTCCACATAAGTGTACACACATGCACACATGCACACACAACCAGACATGCACACACACTGCCCACACACACATCCATACCCTTTCACATAGGCACACACACATGAAAACAGAATTTTCTAAGGCTCTACCGACTGGACTGGTGTCCTTTTGCCTGCATCAGAACTGGTTTAAAATTGATCTGACAGTGTCTGCCTCATGTTTTCTCTAACTGGAAAGACTTGGTCATTTTCCCAGAGGAAGTACTGGGGACAGAATGGACCCAAGGATACTTGAAAAAGTCAAATACTGTCTCCTACCACATGGCATGTGATGCTAACACCAGGGCTGCAGTCCCTGTTAATGAGGCATGATGCTCTTTACATAGTGTGGGCCTGACAAGTTGAATTATCCGAGGGTCAGGATGGGGAGCAAGGGAACCAGAGCTCAGCTTTGCTCTGATTTTTATTCTTTCTGCTTCTCCATGGGACTCAGAAGAGTCTATGCTCACTTCCTTGCTTGGGGGAGACTGAACAACCCAGATGGGAAGACAGTCTGGTCTGTGCAAGGAGAATTGGCAGTGGCTTCCTCAGCCCCTTGGCTCTGTCTCTCAGCCCTTCTGTCTCCAGCATCACATTCACTAATGGATTTTGGAATCCGAGAAGAGGAAAATATCATCATGAAGACACCAAGACCCTTAATCATTCTGGTGGTTCAAACCTTAGTGCTCTTTGTCCTTTAGTTTTCTGTGGGGGATAAATTTGAGCCCTGGTAGGTGCATGGGATCTGGTGTTCATTCAGAAAGCTCCAAATTCACATGTTTAAATGCTGACCAACAAGATGACGTTAGGGAAGTGTCTTCAGGGTGTGTAGGCCATGATCCTCCGTTAGCGTGGGGTCAGAGTGAACATGAGAGAGATCCTAGAGATACGTTGCCCCTTCCAGAACATGAGGATACAGCAAGAAAGTGCTGTGAACAAGGAAGCAGTTCTAGCTGGGCATCATCTCCCAAAGCCTTTGTCTTACACTTCTCACCCTCGAGAACACTGGCGGATGTGTTTGGGTTATCTATAAACCACTTAGCTTATGGCAGCTTGTGGTAGCATAAGCAGGTTAAGCATGACAGCCATTGGCTTATATGTGCACTATGGTCTTTGAGTGACCTTAGCTCTCTGATGGGAGCAAGAGAAGGCACAGAAATTGGCCATCGACTTCTACAGTGACAGGAAGTGGGTGGGATCTCAGAATCTCCTTGGTCAGCTTTGTGACATTGGGATGACTTAATCTGTGTTCTGCTTTTGGGTGGGGATTGTGTTCTGAAAAATAAGATTAATGAAGATTCCCACTATATATGGCTGTTATGAAAAGTAAGCAAATGGACTGATGGGTAGGGCATTTTAGAGCCTGAAGGCTCCTCACCGTGTTGTGCCCATCACTGGTCATGATTAGGCAGTGGTATGATGTCATTCTGAAGTCACTGGTGCATTCTATGGCAACTTAACAATTCCTTTAAGATTTCCACGATGCTCATACCTCTTTAGTATGACTGTGATAAATCACTCTGTTCAAACACAAACTGGCTTACACACCCAGGTCACAGTCCATGGTTGAGGGAACTCAAGGCAGAAACCATGGAGGACCACTGCTGGCTGACTTGCTCAAGCTCATGCTTTCTTACACAGCCCAGGACCACCTGCTTGAGAAATGGCACCGCCTACAGTGGCCTGGGCCCTTAATACATCAATAACAATGAAGACAACCCCTCACAGACTAACCTGATCTAGGTAATTCTTCAGCTGAGGCATCTTCTCTCATATGACTGTAAGCTGTATCCAGTTGACAGTTAAGACCAACTAGGACAACCAGGTAAATGCAAACTATAATACATGTAAGACACTTTATTTATGAATTAAAAACTGGTGGGCACTTTTCCTATGAGTTGGCCTCACTGAATCCCAGGCTGGACATGGAACATCATGGGGTACATGGCTGGACAATGGGGCTTCCCCTTCATGATTTCATCTTAACTCAACTATCTCCATAAGTGTCTCATCTCCTAGTGCTATCACTCTGGGGTCAGTTATCAGCATGTGAATTTGAGGAAGGATGAACACAGGCCTTCAAGCTACAACAATAGGCTTCTCCCTAGAAGGAGAGTCAGATTGTGAAAAGTGTTGCTGGCTAAGACACTTGACCATAACAGCTCCTTACAGAACATCCTCTCTCTCCATGTCTGACTCCCATCTCAGGAGGCTAGCTTGCTATTGATGTCTGATGGAGGAACCATAATCACAGACAAGAGGGAATTGCCCGAGTTGTCCCCAGGGTCTCTGGAGCCTGTCCCCGCACATCAGCAATTTGCATATGCGATCACACCATCATCACATGCAGTAGAAGACACTCAAAATAGTGTCCCCCCCCCCCGAGTTGGGTCAGACAGAGTGACAGGCTAGCAGCTGTGGAGGCCACTCTTGAAGGCCACCATGGAGCTTAAGATGGAGTCAGGGTCTAGACCTTCTTGTTGGAAATCGATGGGCACAGTTGTACGGCTGTTGCTGTGGAGTTGGGAATTCAAATCAGGAAGAGCATCTGGCATCCGTGTGTCATGGAGATGAACCTTGGAGCTGCATCTGATGGGACAGAAAGGAAAGCACAGTCAGCGAGACGGAGCCGTTGCTCGGGGAAGCGAGTGCAGATGTGATATTCGCTTCTCCATCACTGGATGCTTCGCTAATCAGTAATAAAAAAGAGCCTGATAAATCAGGCCCGATTTTCTGCTCCAAAATTAAATGCAATGAAAAAAATAAATAAAACAAGTGGGGACTATAATAATTTTGCCTGTTGGCACCTTAGAGACAGCACATTATCTTGTCCTGATTGGGTTCTACCTGCCTTGAGGTTGCTCCAGAGTTGTTTCTGGATGGATACAAGTTGTGACTGATATGAGGATGGTTGACATAAACTCTCCAGTGCCTTTGTGCTCACTGTCAACTAGTATCAGGTTGTTTGATTTATATCCTAGTTTGCTTTTCTGTTGCTATGGTAAAACCCTCTCCAAAACCAACCTGAGGACAAACGGGTTCACCTCAGCTTGCAGCTGTCCATCATGGAGAAAAATCAGGGCAGAAACTCAAAGCAGGAACCTGGAGGCAGAAGAGAAGCAGAGGCCATGGAGGAGTGCTGATAACTGGCTTGCTCCCTATGGCTTGCTCAGCCTGTCCGAGATATCATTGCCCACAGTGTGCTGGGCCTTCCACAGCGGTCTCTGTTCAAGAAGATGCTCCATAGACTTGCTTACAAGCCAGTCTGAGGGAGGAAGTTCCTCAGTGGAGGATCCCTGTTCCCAGGTGACTCTAGCTTGTAACAAGTTGACAAAACTAACCAGCACAATGTACTAATGGAGGCTATAAAAGTCATGTACGTTTATGACAGAAGAAATAAAACTTAAGAGACATAAAAGAAAAAAAAATTGCTTACGTCTCCAGTAGAAACAACTGGGTTAATATGTTGATTTATTTGCCTTTCCTGTTTGTTTTGGGCATGAAACAAAGATGTATTCATAAGTTTGAGTGGGAGCTTTCAGGAGCAGATTTTATTTCATTGTTTTTGGAAAATTGGACTCATTTATCTATTCAAAACCAACACACTAGAAGCATCTCTCCATGCTGTTAAATATATTTAGAGAACATGAGGCTTTGAAATGATGTTAATAGCATTGAAGTGAAACTTATTGGCCTTCTTCTTTTTCACTGTGATATGGTGACTGCTGTCTGGATCATGTTCTGCTCTTCCCCGAGTGTTCTCTTGATGCTGTAGTTCACCCTGGTTCTTCCTCTCAGCCCCATGCTCCCAGAAATAAGACTCAGATTCAAATTATATTTACAAATACCTTGGCCTTATATTAGGCTTTCCTTTGACTAGATCATAACCAAAGATAATCCATTTATTTTAACCTACATTCTGCCATGTGGCTGGTTACCCCATGCTTAGTATCATGTCATCACCTCATTTTGGCGTGCTCCCCCTCCCACTTTCTTCCAGAATTCTTTCTTCTCCCGATGTTCCACCTCTATTTCCTGCCTAAGCCACAGGCTTTTTAAGTTGTCCATACAATACACAAGACATTCTCTTTATGTCTTGAGGTTAAAAATATAATTCCCTGGATCCATAGGTCCCTTGGGAGTGGTCTCTGCTCAGCACATCCATAGCAAAAAGCCATTGAGGGATGGATTCAGAGCCTGGTGGCAGCAACAGCAGAGACAAGTAGTGCCCATGAACTTGTGGTAAGTGTAGGGAGTGATAGAAGCCCTCTTGCTCATGCATCTCAGCCCAGGATGCAAACCCCACTTTGTCACATGAGGATCTGGGGAGAAGAGAGACTCTTTGGAGTGCTAACAAGCTCTTGACTCAGTACCTGGCTCTTTGGCCAGAGGCAGGCAGGGACCATGATCTGATAAAGGCTTTCCTACCTGTACTAACTCTTAAACACTTTGAGGCAGAGTGCAGCCACCCTCTTACACCGGCTAGTGGGAACCCACGGGAGGTGAAAGAAGCCAAGTGTACAGACTCCAGTGCTACCAACTGTTGAGGTCAGGGAAGCCTCTTGCTCAAGTGACGCTCTTCTTAAAGTTCACCAAGTGGCCAAAGGCTCTGGAGCTCAGCTTTTTACTCCCCATGTCCTCTGCGTGTGTTATTCTCCTGTGTGTGTCTTACTATGTTCCTCTTTCAGAATAACCAGGAGGATAGGACAAATGGGGAGGAAGCCAGGGTATAAGGTCCCCAGGTAAGAATTAATAACTATTCATCAGATCTTATGGTGGTCTAGTAGAGCCATCAGAAGGTGTTTTCATAAGACCCAGAATGTCTGTGTGTCAGGGGCAACTTGTACCCCTCAAATATCTTAGATCTTCCCCCAAGTCTTGTACAAATCTTTGAGGTCATGTGACCACCTTTGTTCAAAGAACTATAAATGCAAGTGGTGCCTCTCACTTCAGGACTGGTGATGTAAGAACTCAGTGTAGCTTCTCCTTCTGTCTCTAATCCTCTTTCTACATGCCCCTGATGGTACGGCTGTGACATTGTAAGGAAATGCCACAGTGCAACCCATTTCTTTTTGTGCTACCTTGAAAAGGTAATGAAAACCAAGTGTCTATGCAAGTCTTTAAATGTAGTTTGTACACTGAGGGCTGCTAGGATCCTGGTTCAGCAGCTCACTGGGGAATCAGAGCTACCAAAATACAATCCTCCTTTTTAGCAAGACATGGGGTGGGCATCAGTGGAGAAGCTGATCTCCCTATGGCTTGCATGAGTCAGCTTGGCGTTCTGGAAACTATAGCAACAGCTACCTCTATTGCTCTGCTTGGTCCTTACAACTGCCTGGGGACAATCCTGTATGAAACGGGGATGCTGGGGAATAGGAAGAAGCCAATCACGAGGCTTATGCAGGTGATCCACTATGTCATAGTCATGGAGCTACCACTGAGAAACATGAATTTCACTCTGGTGCTGTTGGGAAGAAATCTTAGGGAGGGAGGTCCCTGTCTCCACTCACATCCTCCAAGGCTACCAATATCCTCTGCTCTCCTAGTTCACAACAATTCCCTTTTCACTGTGGGACTGCATAAGGGTATCCTGGTTCTTGCTGGGCATGGGCCTAGAACCCGAGACTCCAAGGGAGAAACGGCAGGAGTTCGGCCATCACCCCAGAACTCAGGGTCCTGAAAAGCAGTCCAGTCTCCATGGACCTACATTATTCAGTCACGTAGACCATTACAGACCCTCCCAAAGTGCACAGGTAGAGGGTGTACTACAGGCCTCAGGCCCTAGGGATTTACATACTAATGAAGGTCAGAGGGCGGAGCCAATTAAGCATTCCTCCCCAGACCCTTCCCCTTCTCCCTCCCTATTAACTCAGGCCTGCCCTGATTTGGGGGGTACATCCAGATCCATCTACCATCGCCATGACAATAAACCCTTTTGGAACCAAGGATTCCTCATTTCATTGGGGCCTGCCGAGCCTGCCCCACCAAAGCCTCCAGCCACTGGAACCTGGGACCTTTCTCTGTTATTGAGACCTGCTGCCTGGAAGCCTCAGGTAGCCTCCACCACGCAGGTCCCAGGCCTCGTGGGCCTGGGGCCTGCCGCTGCAGCGCCCGTTTTCCCACATTTCATATTTTCTCTTATAATTGTCTTGGTCAGAGGCTACAACCTTTTTTCTCTTTTATTCATTTACAGGTCTCTTCTGACTGAGATCTACGCTGTGCCCCTCATCCATTTAAATCAGCAAAAGTTTAAACATTAAGAAGGGAATGAGAAACAGTTGACTGTGAAAGATTTCTCTGAACATAGAAGACAAGGTGGCCTGTGAATGAGTCACACATGTCTTTCCAGGAGGTAGACTTCTTGGGATGGGGGTGTTGAGTGAATTCTGAAAAAAAGAAGATTGTGAACTTCTTAAATTCAGTTCGGATTAGACTTTGACTTTCTAAATTTGTATTCTCCAGCTTAGAATTCACTCAGGTTGAGCCTTTCCCAGGAATTCCCATGAGATACTGACAACTGCCAGTCTTTTGTAAATCGTAATAAGGTTACAAATGAGACCGAAGTTGCTCTGAATATGCCTGTCTATTCTGGTAGGACTTTTGCTGAATTGGAGCTCAAGGAGGCACAACAGAAATGAAATAAAAGGCAAATCATGGTGTATCTTAGTTAGGGTTACTATTGCTGTGATGAAACACCATGACCAAAAGCAAGCTGTGGAGAAATTTTTATTTGGCTTACACTTCCAAATCACTGTTCATCATTGAAGGAAGTCAGGATAGGAACTTAAAACAGGACAGGAACTCAAAACTCCAGGGCAGGAACCCAGAGTCAGGAGCTGATGCAGAGGCCATGGAGGGATGCTGCTTAGTGGCTTGCTCCCCGTGGCTTGCTCAGCCTGCTTTCTTATAGAACCCAGGAGTGGCACCACTCACAATGGGCTGAGCCCTTGCCCATCAGCTACTAATTAAGAACACACCTTACAGCCAGATCTCAAGGAGGCATTTCCTCATCTGAGGCTCCCTTATCTCCAGTGCCTCCAGCTTGTATCAAGTTGATCTAAAAACAGCCAGCCTAAGGAATAACAAGTGTCCTCAAGTTCAGGGTGATGTGGAGTTGAGTCACACATTCTTAGGCTGAAAGAGAACATAGATCTTATTGAGTCATATCATATCACCATATCAAAAAAACTGACTAGTGATTATAATAAAGTTTTTTTTCCTGCTTTTAATACTTTCTGTCTTGAGTACTGAGGGATGTCCTTGATATTTCCAAGTCTATTTCAATATTACTAAACAGAGCATCCTATTTGGGTGTGTGGTTAGCTTTTGTCAGCTTGACACAGCCATGGTTATGTAGAAGACATAATTGAGAGATTGCCCCCATTAGATAGGCCTGTGGTACATTTTCTTGATTGAACCATTGATATGCTAAGAGCCACTGTGGGCTGTGCCTTCCCAGGACAGGTAGTCTTGGGGTGAGAAAAGAAAGCAGGCTGAGGAAGCCATGAGGACCAAGCCAGTAAGCAACACTGCTCCATGGCCTCTGCTTCAGTTCCTGCCTCCAGGTTCTTGGTTTGAATTCTACCCCCTACTTTCCTTCATGATAGACCATTACCTGTAAGCTGAAATAAACTCTTTCCTCCCCAAGCTGCTTTTGGTCATCGTGTTAATCACAGCAGTGGTGCACAAACTAAGACACCGGGCTTCTGAGAAAAACTGTGGAGAGGAGTAGACACACCTGAGTAGATCAGAGATGCCCTGTGGGGACCAGAGACAGTGCCTTCTCTTCACTGGAGCAGAGACCTTTTGGTAAGTATTTTTTCTAACATACTTGGGTGACATTACTCAGTGTAGCCATGTATCTGATGAGAACAGATTCCAAGGGAAGCTTATCGAGCTGTAACCCATAGGACCCGCCTCTTGCCGTCTTCTCTGGTATGCTCAAACCCTTTGAGTTGAGCACAGGAAACTTGACTTTGTGTTGCACAAGGTTGCATTGGTCTGCAGGGAGACTTGGTCAGTTCCCTGAGTCCACACCTGGAAGACAAACCTACACGGAAACAGTGGTGAATAATTCCCATTCTACCCTGCAGTCACGAGAATATATTGACTGTTGTGGGTAAACCCTGCTAATTAAGGTCAAAGTCTACAGTGACTGGATAGCTCCTCTGAGTTGCGAGGCAAAATGGAGGACTCCGTTCACCAGACGGGGCTTCCCTTTCTCTGACCTTGTCTGGGGAGCCTGAGCTCCCACACCCTCTATAGGTTGGCAGACCTACAAGTTCACTTCCTCTTTCCCTGATAAGAACTGGCCCAGTAAGTACCTGGCCCAGCAAACGAGGCAGCCCCAGTACTTTAAACTCTAGCTAAAGAAACATCACCCTAAGAAGAACCCCTTCCCATTCTCCAAGGTCCATATTCACCTTGAATAAAGTATATTTGTACAAGCCAACCCCGAATAAAGGTATGCTCACAAGCTAAGGTCGTCTAAGAGAGCTGTTTAGATCCACTGAGAAAGACTCTCCCCCCCCCCCCCCGCAACCTCCCCAGCTTACTCCCAACCAGACCGAGATCCTGCAGAACCCCACCTCTTCGGATTCTAATTCATCCTTCTAGCCCAGTGTGCTGTGCACCATTGTCTGGACACCCTGAGAGGGAGGAAGCAGAGGACAAGGAACCACAGCTGGACCCCAAAACACAGCTGGCACTAGACATGGGACCAGCATACCGCAGCATGTTTAATGGTGGGGCATGCCTTTAATCTCAGCCTTCAGGAAGCAGAGGTAGGCAGATCTTTGACTTTAAGGCCAGCCTTGTCTATAGAGTGAGTTCCAGGACAGCCAGAGCTACTCGGAGAAATCCTATCTCAAAAACAAAAAAGCAATCCACCCCCAAAAACAAACCCAAAAAGGCAACCAACCAACCAAAAACAACAAAAAACCTGCAAGGAATTAAGAAATGTAAACAGTTAAATTCATACACAGACACGCTCGACTGCCTTCTGTTAGCTCAGCACCATGTCGTCTTGACAAAGAGGGAAGGTGTCTGTTTTTCCTCACTATTGAGTGATGTTTTCTCCACAGGACCATTTCTGTCCACGGATGATAATGCCTGTGCCAGGGGACTTTACTTGTTCCCAAACTGGAATTTCAACAGCTCAGGACAAGCCTAGGCTTTATTCCCAAAGGAAACTGCGATTCTTGCGGGGGGCGGGGGGGGGAGGGAGGGGAAGGGGAGGAGATGGGGAGGGAGAGCTATTGATTGATTTAAAAGACAAAGCATCAGCATCATGACTGAACTTTGAGAAGGAGGTCAATGTGATTTACCTCAGGCACACTTCCTATAGTAATGAGCACGCTCGTCAAAACCACCATCATTACAGCCATCACTGTACCACTGTCATTACCACAGCCACCATCACCATCACCAACATCAGTGTTTGCCACTTTCATCACAACCAGTAGCATCAACCTCATTATCACCACCAGCATCGTCATCTCACCATCCCCATATTACCATCCTGATCACCGTTACCATAATCAACGTTATCATCATCACCGTTATCACACTTTTCATCATCATCACCATCATCACCATCGTCACATCATCACCATCTCCATCATTGTTATCATCAATCACCATACCAAGTCTTTTCAGGATTTGGTAGTTCATCCCTTTGCAGCACTGCTTAATACTCCATGGTCTGGATTTTTTTTTTTTTTCACCATGTGTTCACTCACAGACTGACACACGTAGCTGATGAGTGGCCTAGTGGGATTTGAACTAAGGACAATCTGATATCTAGGCTGTCTAAACAGTTTTCAAGTTGTCTTTGAAATTTTCCTCACTGGTATATCTCCATTTGGGACTCCGGGTAAGACCCGGGGCAGTGTTATGTCTGACTTTTGTCCTCACTCAGAAGGATGCTCCCATCTCCTCACTCCCAAAAGATCAAGGTGCATGCACTATAAATAGTACTTTGAATTTCTAACATTTTAAGGGACCAAATCCTGCTAAGCTTCTTTTTTAACACTGGTGCTTTGCACACGGCTTGATGGCAATGACTGAACACGTGACTACGTGCTGGCCTCGGACCATTTGAGGTGTGGCAGCTTGGGGGTAACAGGGCTCAGCATTAAGTTCCTGCCTTAAGCTAGCTCATCAGATCTACCTGTTCACTGGACATTAGGGAGCTAGTATGCGTGCGTGCGTGCGTGCGTGCGTGTGTGTGTGTGTTAGTGTGTGTGTGATTTTCAAGGAATCTTAATGTTGGATCTTCCTTTGTTTCACACCGTGTTTTGGGGAAAACAGAGATGGAGCCTGTGAAATTTGAGAGAAATTTAAACAATCCGCTAAGCCTTCTGGGAAAGCACGGATAGAAACGTATTCTCGGTGGCGTGGGTAGGGGCTTTCCTTATGCACGCATTGTTTCGTCTGAATTCACCTATTAACTGGAAAGGCGGCTGAAAAAGTGGAAAACAAACAAACAAACAAACAAACACCTAGTGGAAATAAAATGCTTTCTGATTTGCTGACTTTTCTCACTTGCTTTGAAGCGATACTTGTTGGAAAAGGATAATTAAACATTCTTCTACTTCTTCCGTGAAATCAAATCAAAGAAAATATGGAAAGGGACAGGTAAATAGGATATAACCCGGGAGTAAGATCAGGAGTGCAATTATTCCCTTATATACTGTCGAAGGCTTTCCTCCGCAATGGTTAAATAGGAACGCTTTTCAAAGCCTCGGGGACAGTGAGGCAGAGAGGGGAAGTGTTAGGGTTTCCAATTTGAGAGGATGTTTGTTCAAACGCTGATTTGAAAGCAATGAAATCTTCAGCCTCCCTAACCACCGTAAAACGAGATTTCTCCTCAATCCGTGGAGAACCAGTTAGAGCGACGTTTTAAATTTCTCACAGGAAAAACAGGCCTGGCTTCAGCAAAACTTACAGGTGAGGGAGACAGAGGCGAGATAAAACCACTAAACAGAGCTGCCATCAGGTTGGGGCCACACCCATCTTTCCAACATCAGAGGTAGCCCAAGAACGCCCTGTGTGCCAAATACAGGTGGTGGTGGGGCTCGCAGCAGGACCCCTCGAACAAAATCTGCCTTTAAATATGGGAATTATTTCCAAAATGTCTTTGTTGACAGCTGGTGAGGCACAAAATAAACACAGGCCTATTTGCAAGTAAGCAAGAATTAGCATAATTCGCAGCTGCAGCCTAACCCACTGGCGAGCAGGATAAAGAACTTAGTGGCTCCTTCTGAAACAGCCAGGGAAGGGACCTGCACGGAATAATGAGGCTCTTGCCACCTGCCAGTGGCCGGCAAAACCTAGCCAGCAACAGCCTGGTGTCGCCGGCACCTCCGGAGCTCTCTAATTAAAATAGAAATGAATGCATAGGTTGCAAGTCAACACCACCTCGTGATTTAAAAAAAAAAAGTTTCTCTCTTGCGCAATAAAGTTTGAAAATAATAATTGCGTTTATTAATATCCATTGTCCAAAGTGCGAAATGTAATTTTCAATTGTCGGTGAAGGGGAATTGATTGAGAAGCTCTTCAAGTCCGTTGTTTGAAGGCTGGTCAAAATAACAAGAGTATAGGAGAAGGAAGCCGAGAAGCAATGGCTTTGTGTTTTGCTCTGGGTGAATGCCAGCCAATGCTCAGGACACCGCGTTTTTTTTTCAGACCGGAGAAAAGTCCATTGTGGGGGCGGATAATTACAGGTGAGAGTGAGGCTGTTCTACCGCCAGGCTTCCACGTGATGCTGCGGACGATCAGGCCTCTCCGCGAGCTCTCTCTCGCTCTTTCTTTGTGGTGACCCAGTGGTTAAAAATGAAATTATGTGCACATGTAGAGCAAATATATGCCCTCCTCTTAGCGGAGAAGGGAACGATCCTTAGGAAATGGCTCTCCATCGATCGGGAGTCTGCGATAGCAGATGTCACCCGGAAGGCAGCCAAGGCTGTCAGTGGTCTCTCTCCCGCCCCCTTTTGTGAAAAACTCTCCTTCCTGATTGTACCAGCCACTGAATGCCTTTGCGCTGCCAGTTTCTGAGTACTAAAACTTCCCGTGAAGTCAGTTTATTAGTATCTGCCCCCATGATACCCACTTTTATTCCAACAGATTTGACTGAAATACAGGAACTCGCTTAAAAGTCTACCTTACTCTCCACAACTTTCTTCTACAACTATGCTGTGACCCTGCCTGTGCTGGCTAGTTTTATGTCAACTTAACACAAGCTAGAGTCCTCTGAGACACCATGACCAAAGCAAGCCTTATAAAGGACAACATTTAATTGAGGCTATCTACAGGTTCAGAGGTTCAGTCTATTATCATCAAGGCAGGAGCACGGCAGCGTCAGGCAGGCATGGTGCAGGAGGAGCTGAGAGTTCTACTCTTCATCTGAAGGCTACTAGCAGAACACTGGCTTCCAGGCAGCTAGGATGAGGGTCTACACTCACAGTGACACACTTCCTCCAACGAGGCCACACCTACTCCAACAGGGCCACTCCCTGGGTCAAGAATATACAAACTATCACAGTCATGGTGTTTCATCATAGCAACAGTAACCCTAACTAAGTCACCACTCTGACCCTGCTTGTAGACCACTGCTTACCAAGAGTCTACTCTGCCACTTCCTCCCTGATACTACAGAGGTGATCCACCTCTGGAAATCCTGGTCCACTTTGGAAATGGGTAAGTGGGTCAAATTTTAAAGTAAACACAATTTAGTAACCCTATACCTAGGATATGCTAGGTAGAGAGTACAGGCCTGGGAGTGGCTGAGGAAAAAATGAATGACACAAGTGTGTGTGTGTGTGTGTTGTGTGTATTGTGTACATGGTGTTATGTGTATATATGTCCATGTTGGTATGCTTATATGTATATGTGTATATTTATATATGTTGTATTTCTGTATATTTATAGATGTGTATGCATATGCATGTGTAGGTCAAAGGACAGTATTAGCTGTCATTCCTCATGTGCCATATCACTTGACATTCTGACATAGGGTTTCATACTGTCCTGGGATTTGTCTTTTGTTTAGGAACTACTTTGGCCATTAAGCCCCAGGGATCCTGTCTCTGCCTTCCCAGCAGACACCACCAAGCCTGGCTTCTTGAAAACATGGGTTTGAGATTGAAGCCAGGTCAAGCTCTTTACCAACTGAGGTAACTCCCCAGCCCTCCAAATGGTTAATATTTTAATGAAAAACTTAGGGATCCATGTTCAAGTCTAGAACTTCAGTCTTAATGAGTTCCTGGAGTTTATTTAGGTCAATGAGGCCCTATTACTCCATCACCTCTCTGATTTTTTTTTTTTTTTTTACTACAAAAATCCATCTTCCCACAGAAGATTTGAGAAAGAGAGGCAACTTCAAAGAGAAGTGAAAAACACATGTTTCATCTCAATGTGCGGAGACAGGGGTGGCAATGTCAGTGCATGGCTTTTCCAGTGTTTGTTCTTTGCAAAAAAAAAAAAAATGCACACAGGAGTTTGGTGGTATGAATGCTAAGTCAATGTCCTTGGTCCCTTAGTATGTGTGCTCTTCTTTGTGAGGGGGGAATCAGTGCATGGGGTCCTCGCAGAGCCAAGGGAAAAGGATTTTGCCGAAGAGGTTTCGGACAGCTGCCTGATTTAATCACAAGAGGGAATATCCCCATGTACTGATGCTGATCGCTGAGTCTTTTAAAAGACCACCAAAAAAAAAAATTCTTGGTTTGGAGACACACAAGGTCCCAAAGAAGGAAATCTGTCAATAGTTACAAACCTGGAGTAACCATCCTGACAGGATATATTAGAATGTTCTGTGTCCTTTCCTTTGATTACCAAATTAATGAAACCATGAGCCCCAGTGAATCAAAATTTCCCAGAAGCCTTGTACCGGAAGAAGGAAAGTGTTGAAGCCTGAGACCAGCTGGGGGTGGGGGAACCTTGTCTCCTAGGAAGAGACTCCACACAGGTCTGACTTGTCAGGCCCTTTGCAGCACAGACTGGAACACAGACAGTGAGGGGGTCAGGGATGGGCAGTCT
Organism: Mastomys natalensis; assembly: GCA_021653895.1. Classification (NCBI taxonomy): domain Eukaryota; kingdom Metazoa; phylum Chordata; class Mammalia; order Rodentia; family Muridae; genus Mastomys; species Mastomys natalensis. The sequence goes on from JAJTUV010000207.1 coordinate 547,794, forward strand.
CCACTTGGACCTCTTACCTTCTTTTGAACCTAAAGCTCACGTTATAACCTCAGGGTAATACTTAGGGTTCACCAGACTCCTTTATCTGTTTCTCTTCCCAATGTGATCACATTGAAGAAGGCCTTTTCCTAGCCTCCACTGTTACTGTCTCTTTAATTGGTGTGTTCAGGGTTTGTGTCTGAGCCTGTTTCATCAGGGCTGCCAGAGACCTGAGCTTTGACACACACACACACCCCATACACACACACACACACACACACACACCACCACCACCACACACACACACCCACATCATACCACACACACACACACCACACACCACACCACACACACACACCACACACATACACAGCACACACATACACAGCACACACACACGCACACACCCCACACACATACCACACACATACCACACCAACCACACACAACACCACACCACACACACACACACCATACACATACACAGCACCACACCCACACCCAACACATACCACACACACACCACACACACATCCACCACCAACACACACACCACACCCACACACACACCACACACACACACACCCTCCAGAACACCCCTAGAGGATTCAGTCTCAAATGAGACCCAGCTGAAACCGCCGAGATCAGCAGAGGGATGAACAGGCAACGCTCCTCCTGTATTTCAAATCACTGATTTCGTGATAATTCATGCAACATAAAAAAATAACACAGGACATGAAATAGAGGGACTCTGCTACACTGTGACGGAGATGTTCTTGTAACATGGCTTAGTGGACACTCATGTTTCCATTTTACACCCACATTATAGGATTATTTAGTTTCCACTGTCATAAATCTGAATGCTCACAGACCTTGGACGGTTAAAGAATGAATGTGAAAACCTGAGAGTATGAAATTGGGGGTGGGCACTTCAGAAGAGGTACAGGGTCCTCTGAAAGGAAAATTACTACATAGCTACCATCAAAGATCTCTTTGTAGTTTTAAAGAATTGTGTGTGTGTGTGTGCGTGTGCGTGTGGCGTGTGCTTGTGCTTGTGCATGCTGGTGACGTTGGAGGTCAGAAGAGGGTGTCTGATCCCCTGGGGCTGGAGGTACAGGCAGTTCTCAGCCGCTTCACATGATGCTGAGAACTGAATGTGGGTGCATCCTGTGCACAAAGATCAGTTTCTCTTGAACAGAGGTGCTACCTCCCCTGCCCCCTGTCTGTTTTAAATGGATTAGCATGGTTTCATCCCATCATGCTGTTTGGAGTCTCTTCTGCTTTTCCAAGAGGAGATAGTATCCCTCCCTCCCTCCCTCCCTCCCTCCCTCCCTCCCTCCCTCCCTCCCTCCCTCCCTCCCTCCCTTCCTCCCTTCCTTCTTTCCTTCCTTCCTTCCTTCTATGACAGGATCCCTGGAAGCCCAAACTGGCCTTGAGCTTTCTATATATTCAAAGATATATAGTCTTGGGTTTGGCTCCTCTGATCCACTTACTCATGCTGAGTCCGCATGTGCATTGACCACACCTGACTTTGAAGTGATGGGGATGGAACTCAGGGCTTTGTGCACACCGGACAGCACTGGACCAGCTGAGCCCCATGCCCAGCCCTGTGTGTATTTTCTGAGTTCTTGATGTACATTGCTAGGTGAGCTCTCAGAGACTGTCAAATCCCTAGCAGCAAATGTGATTTTCTGTCCCTTTCTAGCTATTTAAGTTTAAGATATTCTTTTTGATATAGATATTTAGATTTTCACCAGCGTGCTTAGTATCTTGTTATGTATGGGTAGCCATCCTCTGTACCCATGGGCTCTAAATGTAGGGGTTTTTCTTTAAAAGTGGCAGCTTGCACAGGCCCTGGACGGTTCAAGCAGGGGGTGGGGATAGGGGGAGACGGGCGGCGGATCCCAGCACTGAGACAGGGATTCAGACATAGGCTCCCATCCCTAAGGAGCAATTTACAATTGATAGCCACTGGTAAATGAAAAATTAGCTTTCTCCAATGGACTCTTACCAGGTATATAAACCATATTCAAGTGTAGGCCCCATGGCCAGGATTAGACGGCCAACACAAAATGAGCTAAGTAGTATTTTTGTGGACTTTTTGTCTTGTAATGTGATTTGTTTGGGCATTTTTTTTTTACTTGTATGTTTTATTTTTTCTTATTATGAGTTTTCTTTTTCTGTTGTTGTTGTATATGTGTGTGTGTCCGTGTGCATGCTCTCAGGTAAGCATGTGTGTATGAATGTATATGGGTGCACATGTATGTGCATGCATGTGTGTGGGTGAGTGCACACCTATTTATGCACATGGAGAGCAGAGGTCAACCTTGGATATCATTCCTCAAGCATGGTTTACCTTTGTACTTTGGGAAAGGGTCTTTCACTGTGACCTGGGGCTCACTGATTAGACAAGGCTAGCTAGTCACCCCAGGAATCCATTTATCTTTCCTCCTCACTGCTGAGATTACAAGCTACCACACCACCTTTAAATGTGAGCTCTGGGGGTTGAACTCAGCTTATGAGGCTTGTGCAACAGTGATGTTACTGACTGAGATAGGCTCTGGAACTTTCAAAATAGACTTTTAGTTGTATCTGTATGGAGCACAGACACATTTTTGTTATTGTTGTTTTGTGTGTCATTATTCTCTAAATAGTACTGTATATGTAAGTATGTACACACCAATCACACTACAGAGTATTTTAAGAGATTGGGGTAGTTTAACCACACAGCAGGATAGTCACAGGTTACACTTCTTTATCCCGCTTGATTATCCCCTGGCTTTGTTATCCATAGAACATTCTGGAACCAGTCTCCCATAGGTGCTGTGAGATAACACCAATGAGAAGTTTTTTTATTGTAGGTGAACTTTAAGACTTTCACTAGAGTCTTTTCATCTGTATTTCTTTAAAACCTGTAATACACGTATTTTAGTTTTGAATGGTGTGTAGAAGTTTGTGTGGTGTGTGTGTGTGTGTGTGTGTGTGCCCTACATTCATGCAGTCCCCTTGGAGACCAGAAGAGGGCATCAGATCCCCTGATGCTAGAGTTATAGATGATCACAAGCTACATGGTGTGGACACTCAGGATTGGGCACAGTTCATTTACAAGAGTAGACAAAGCCCTTACACTCCAAGCCATCTCTCCATGCCTCTTCATTTGTATTTTATTTTTTTTAATGCATCATCTTTTCATGTCCTTTGCTCTTCTAATTTTGATTATTTGGTGTTCATTATACTTTGTAAAACATGGAGTTTGAATTTGATGAATCTATAGTGAACATGTGAAAAATAAGAATGATATATATAATTAAATATGATATATATTACACCAAATTTTATATACATACATATGATATATATTTTATTTGTTGATGTTTATTTTAACTAATTAATTCATTTTAATTAAAATATAATTATAGCCTTTTTCTCCTGCCAACCCCTCCCATGCCCTCTCTCTCCAACATTTCTATTCACAGAATACAGACTAAGACCCAGCACTGATGGCAGAAAGAGGTATAACCTTTCCCAGGATGGATAGGACAGCATGTTGGCAAGATTCCAGTCACAATATGTAGAGTCTGGCTGCCATAGGAGGAGAAAGAACCCATGAAATCCAACACCAAGATCCTGACATAAGACTCTACCTAGGACTAAGAGAGGATCAAGACAGCAGAGAAACATCTGTCTTGCTAATGAGCCCAGATGTAGGTGATGGCTTAACGAAGATACTAAAAATGTTATATAGGGATTGGAGAAATGGCTTAGTGGTTAAGACCACTTGCAGAAGTTAAGAGGCTCTTGCAGAGGACCTGGGTTCAATTCCCAGAACCCACATGGTGATTCCTCCGGTTCAAGGGGATCCAACACCCTCTTCTGGCTGCTATGGGCATTGCACACACACAGTACATATGCCAACATATATGACACACACATATGCACATCATTAAGAAAATAAATGGTCTTTAAACTAGTTATATAAATATATATAACAGAATATTACTCAGCACAGTAAGAAATCATTTATAACTATAGCAACATTCTGGAATCTCCATATATTATGTTAATCGAAGTAAGCCAGGAGCAAAATAGTCCTATCCTCTGAGGCTATTTCTTTTCACTTCCTTGAGATGAAAAGCCAATTCACTGTGTCAAAGAGAATATCAGCAGTGACCCAGGACCAGGAACAGCTGGGAGAATAGATCATACAGGGACACCAGCCATCTTTTGAGAACAATAGAAGTGCTTTGTATCTTAATTGTGATGACTTTCTGATACACACATACAATAGTAATATCAGCTCTTATACCCTACACCCATGCTCATAGGATTATCACTAATCAGATTCAGGATGTTATTCACAATAATTTTATTTTTTTTTAAAAAAGAAGACATGAGTTGAAAAAGAGATGGGTGGAGGAGTCACTAGAGCATTTGGAGGGAGTAGCAGAGAGTGGCTATCATCCAAATGTATTGTGTACATGGATAAAGGCTTCAAAGAATCAATACAAATATTATTTCTTTTTAAAAATCCATGTATTAAAGGAGATAGAATTTTGTACCTTGCGTGCTCTCTGGTTTTGTAGATATGCTTTACTGAAATGGTAAAACTCAGGCTAGCTCACCCTGGTAGATGCCTTTTCTGAAACTGGACAGGAAGCGGGATCCAAGGCGCAGGCAGATGGTTCTGTTGATGTGTGAAATCGTCCTTGGTTCAGGCCCCAACTCTGTCACTTTCTCCACATGTGACACTTGTTCAGGGCTGTCTCTGTTTCCATGGTTGCACACTGAGGGGTCCATGTAGGACCTAGTGCCGGCGTTGGCATGACAGGACTCCTCCTTCCACAGTGTACTTGGTAACAGGGAAGAGCAGGGAATGTGGCTGAGGCTCTGCTCATGGGGAGAGTAAATTCCAGAAGTAAACAAAGACAGCAAATCCATAAATAGGAGGGAAATGCCAATCACTTCTATGGGCTGTAAAGATGAAACAAAAACCACTTTTGTGAACTCAGACTTGGGTGTTTCTTTAGCTGAGTGGTAGACAAGGCCTCTCTGGAAAAAGGATCTAGGTCAGGGATCTGAAGGTCAGAGAGACATCTGTTGTGCCAACCCAGGAAGCACAGATTCCTGCAGAGAATCTAAGGTAGAAGAGGAGGAGGCATGTTAAGGGGGGAAGGCAGATTTATAGCCTCTGGAAAATAGAAAGTTAGACATGAATGTGGGCAGGACTCCATGAGAGATGCCTGTGAGATTCTCAGTGATGTGAGCTGGCTTTGATCATCATCCTACAAATTCTCCATCAGGAGTTACAAGCACTGTAACACTGCTTCTCTGCTGCTGTGATAAGACTGATCAAGAGCAACCTGAGGAAGGAAGACGTATTTCTTCTTACACTTTACATCCCATCATAGAAGTGGCTTATCCAAAGTGCATGCTGGGAGCAGAACTCCAGTCCTTTGGAAGAGCAACAAGCGCTCTTAGGTCCTGAGCTATCTCTCCAGTATCCCTGTTTCCAGCTGATGTATTCATGTCCTTTGAGACTATCTTCTCCTTTGGGGATGTGGCAAGGTCATCCTCTGGTAACATTCTTGGGTGTTTTCTTACATGTTTCCGAGCATATTTCAGGCAGTATTTTGAATTCCAGTCTGCTTTTTTTTTTTAATTGCTCAGTTCCTGACCAGGATGATGCTTTCACTCGATTTGGAAATTGTTCATTTGAACGCACATTGCTTCAATTATTTGCCATTCTGACGACTGTCTTGTACAACTCCTGGGGTATTTAAAGAGGCAGTAAATTTAGCAGCAGCATTCGGTAGCTGAAAAGACCTCCTTGTGATTTTATGGTTGCCCCTCTGCAATCCACTCCCTGTTCTGACCACCCACGGTTCTGTCTGGAAAGACCCCACAAGCATGCCTTCCTCTGTGGGAATCCACTGAAGCCCTTCTCATTCAGAGTCCAGTCCAGGTCTTTCTGGGTGACAAGAATGTTGTTTGGATTGGAACAGGAACGATGTTCCTATTGGTTCCAAACCTTCAAACTTTTAAGTTTCCATCCTAGCAAATGTTATTTTTAGACTTTCCCTGTGTGTGTGCAATTATTTTATTATTATCATTTGATGTATATGTGTGTTTTGTCTGTCCATGGGACTGTGTACCACTTGCATGCTCCTGGGTGCCATCAGAGGTTGATGGAGTGTGTACATTCCCATGGAACCAGAGTTACAGATGGTTGTGCACTTTCATGTGGGTGCTGGGACTCAAACCTGGGTCTTCTGGAAAAGCAGCCAGTGCTCTAACCACTGAGACATCTCTCCAGTCTTTCCCTGAGCTTTTTAGTGCACACTATGCACTAGATTAATTAGGCAGTTCTCAGTTCTTCTTGACAACATTTGTCATATTTTAGCTCAAGCATTTGGTATTTTGAGGATTTTACTTGACTATCTGGTGATGATAATCACCCTTATATATCAGCTTAGAACATGTTCTAAGGACCGTTCTAATTATTGTTTACGATGGCCTGTTTTATCCTCAGCAGAAAAGGTGGACCTGGTCAGACTTGTAACTCTTGCTGCTAAGGTTAAAGGTCATAAGACCAGAAGCCAGGGAGACAGGAACAAAATGGTGTGTTCTGAACCTAACAGTACCACTGCAACCTTGAACTCTCGGCAGCCATGGTTACCTGCTCAAGGCATGGACACAGTCAAGCCAGTCAACATTCCAACATGGAATCAAGGGGGGTTTCAGGGTACGGGGTTGGGGAAGTCCTACAAGGTCTTATCCTAGGTGAGGAGTTACTGGACCTTGAAGACCCCTTGTGGAGGAGAAGTCAGTTCTCCACAGGGATGTAGTCCCTGGTAGGTTGATCCTGTTCCAATGGATGGCTGCTTACTTATGCACATGTGGCAAAGCATGAATTTGAACCAGTGGGTTATTAAAATAAAGGCTTGAAAGTGGGGAGGAGCATGTGTGTGGGAAGTCTGTGAGGAGACTCAGGGAAGCAGGATAAATACAATCAGAATTCACTGTAACCAGGTGTGAAATTCTCAAAGGATAAATAAAAATATACTTACAAAACTTTCACATAGCGAAAGAGCTGGTCTCCACGGCTGCTGTGCTTTGGGATACAGGTTGAGTTCGTTGTGGGCTTATTCTGTTACTCAAGTAGAAATCCTTTGGCCAGCTCTTGTCTCATCTCAATGAGATAACCAGAACCCCACAGAGTTGGCTGTTGTCCTCAGCCAATCCCATTCGTTTGGCTCCTACAGGATGAGTTGGATACAATGAGATGAGGTGGTTCCTATGACCCTACAGATTACCTTCTGGTTGCTACCTCCCTGCTGGGGCTTCCACAGACCACACAGATCCTTTTGTGATGGAACCCAACCAGCACCTGGCAACTAGTGATGACTAGGAGATGGGAGATTTGATTGGCTAGAAAAGTTCTTCCAACCTTTTGTGTTTAAGGTGGCCAGAGATAGTCATAATGAAATAACGGATAAATGGCTACGATTTCCCCTGCCCCTACACCCACACCCACCCCTCCCACACCTTGCTTATTGGTTCTGTGTCTTCAGATAAATCAAATAAGGCAATAAGACGAGCCATGAGATTTTGGATATATATGTATGTCAACATCATCGAAGGATCCGGAGATGTGGCTCAGGGGTTAAGGACACTTGCTGCTCTCATAGAGGACTGGAGTTTGGTTTCCAGCACCCACATTAGGTGGCTCCTACCATCTGTGACTCCAGATCAAGGGAATCTGATGCCTTCTTCTGGTCCCTGAAGGTATGTGTACATTTATACACAAAAACACAAAGTCCTGTCACTTTTTCAAAGATGGGTCAACAAACACACAAACATGTACAACAAGTAGCTTTCAAACCTCACAGAATAAGAGTGAAGAAAGAAGCTTTGTAATACAGATGGAAGAGTCTTTTGTTAAACAAAGGTTTACTAAAAGGAACAGACATAAAGTACAGACAGTATCTGCCTTGGGTTCAACAAGGAGGCTGGTCTTGGTGGGCAGAAAGGAGAGAGTGAGCTATGATTCCCCTAACTGCAGTGGTTACCCAGATTAGGGGTAAATATTGCCTTTGGCTGTCATCTGTCTGGAAAAACTAAAAGAGTCAAGTTCACAAACCAACGGAGAGCGAGGAAGACAGTCACAGTTTCCCCGGGACCCATCCTCCTGTCTGCGATCCCATGCTTTAACAAAACAGAAGGGAAGGTGGATATGATTGGTCCCCAAGATGTGCCTACAAGACTCCCCTTTACAGATTGGTTGAGTGCCCTTCACCAGTACCGTGCTACCTTAGGGTAAGTCCACAAACACTCTCCATAGCTGATTTTTCAAATAAGGATGAGCATGCCATGTATTGCAACATGGAAATGAGCCCTGGCACACAGCTCACTGGCATATAGGTAAGCAGCATATCTGAGGCCAACATTCAGAAGGAATGTGGACCAGGACAGGGCAAGGGTTGCCTCAGTAAAGTAATATTGGAACACCAACACACACACACCCCCCCATAATATGAATGGGTCTGAAGTCAGACCTTTAATTGTGTTTCTCCCAACCTCTCTAAAGGATAAGCAACAGTAAAAAGAAACCCTTCCAATACACCAGCAGACTTGGCAGTCTATTTAAACACAGATCAGGAAAACGAGCGTGTCTCATAGCCAGAGCAGGTTCTGAGGGCTCTGTTCAGCCATAAGTTCAGGCAACAGAAAACTGAAAGCAGCAGGGAGGAGTGGATAGTTTAGCTGGTTACCGCTGGGTGTTGAGCTGGTTCTTAACCAGTGGGCTACCTGTGATTGGCTAAAGCTCAGCTGTTGTGATTGGTTGAGACCACTCGTTTGTTGCAGAAGTAGATTCCTAAGTAGGACTTCACTTCGGTTTCTTACTCAGTTTGATTGCAGTTTGCTATATAAGGACTCTCAGTACAGAGGTATCTTCAGGCCAAATTTAGTTTAATTCCACACAACACACACACACACACACACACACACACACACTAAGGTGGATTTTAGCATCTTTTCTCAACTTGTCATGTTAGTAGTGCAGACAAAATCATTTATTAATGATGCCATACATACTTGGAACATTAAAGCAAGACCTTCAAGGTGAACGTGGAAGCAGAGCTGGGTGTCTGCTAACTTCACTTAAGTTTTTCTAGTGAGATAATTATTTTTGTTACCATGGTGACAAATTAAAATGAGCTGTACCATGAGACTATATATGCTGCATATAAAAATATACAACCTAAATTAAATGTATATAAAATATTATGGGTACTCTGTATTTCCTCCTGAAGTATAAAAGTAACACACTATAGTATTTTATACTACGTTATCTTCTATAGTCATATTATTTACTATACAGTCCTTGTATTTCCAATTATTTCATAAAATTCTATAAATAATGTGACACATACATAATATATGCACAATCCAGAATAGAGGACAGATCGTACCACCTCCCGGCTGATGTCTGATACCCTGGCTTCTCCCTGTCCCTCTGATGTGCTCTCACCTGTTTTATTACAACTGTTTCTATTTCTGCTCTCCCTAGACACCAGTGCACAGGGCCCTGGTAATTAGTAGGCTGTCCTGTCACCATTCTCTATCCTTAGCTTACAACTTCATCCAACCGAGTTTGGAAGTTCGGTTTTGACTTAGCTGGAAATGACTCCTGCAGTACTGAGAATCTAAAACCAAGCTCTGCAACAGTAAGGAGAAAGAGCTCCATGAGTGTCATGCTTAAGCCTGCAGAGCACTCGCATTACCTATCAGTTTCTGCCACATCCTGTTAACCGTCTTCAATGATGCAGCTCCAGACTATTTTGAATTTAGAGAACCAAGTCCAAACAACCAACTTCAGTCAGACTCAAGTAATAGTATCTAGTATCTGTTGATATGTAGTAAAGTGAACGGAAGAACCAAGTCCAAATAAAGGCAACATGTTTACAGACAGACTCAAGTAAACAAGTATCTGGGTATATGTATATATAGTAAGTAAAGGTGACACCGATAAACACTTAGAGTTGTGTTCAAAATACAGAGAGAAAATGATATGCACATCACATAAAATAAAACAAATCTTAAAGAAGAGATATTGCAAAGATGATGATCTAGTTCAGTGGGTAGAGTGCCGTCTAGCATCCATATAGTCCTGGGTTCAATCCCCAATACAGACACAAACCAGGGATGGCGATGAAAACATATAATTCCAGCACTTGGAAGGACAACGGAAGGAGCAGAAGCCCAAGATCATCAACAACAAGTTTGTGGCCAGAGTGGGAAACAGAAGCTATATCTCTATCTTAAAAAATAAGGGTAGGGAGAGTGAGTGTTAGCTCCAAGCCTCCCCATGCTGTGGCTAAGCTGTCCTGACATTTTACATTCAGATCCTCTGATGTTAGCTCACTATATATGCTGTTCTAGGCATAGGCTGTCACCCACTTAAATAGCTCAGATGCTGCTGGCAGAAAATGCACGATCTTGACAGATGCCGAGAGTTGAGCCCTGCAGCTAGCTGTGTTAGTGATTCAGAGCCTTGGGACTTAACGACTCTGTGAGGGCTGGATTCCACGACTTGCTGGCAAATTGGCACTTCTAAGAAGATATTTAGAGCCAAACAGAAGTGCCTAATAGCTAAAGCAGTCTTTTAAATTTTCCTCATGGATATATCCCTTGGGGGCATCAGATGTTCCTCAGTGGAAAGAGGTGATGTGGTTGGCTAATGATCTATGGGTAAGGTATGCGTTCTAAGGAGTCAGAGAGCAGGGAAAAAATTCTTGGTAGCAGTAGGGTGTCTAGTGACATCAGTTCTGGAATCTTCATTCCTGTGGGCTGTGTTGCATTTCTTGTGCCTAGGACCAAATATCTGACAAGAAATAAATGAAAGGAGGAAGGTTTTGCTTTGTATTATAATGCAAGGGCACAGATCATCTTTGTGGGGAAGGCATGGCAGCACAGGTGTGAGGCATTTGGCCATGTTGTATCCACAGTTAGGACGCCGAGAGAGCCGAGAACTGGTGTTCAGCTTTCTCCTTTTAACTCAGACCAGGGCTTTTGACTCTGAGATGTTGCTGTTCTCCGGTGGTGTGCATCCTCCTTAAATTAACCTGTTTAGAAATTCCCTGTCATGGGTAGTTTTTTAGCAACTTGACATAAACCTAGACACTCCTGGGAAAGGGCAATCTTAACTGAGGAATTTCCTCCATTAGATTGATCTGTGGGCAAGACTGTGGGGGTACTGTCTTGAGTAATGATTGCTATGGGAGGTCCGGTCCACTGTAGGTGATGCCATCCTGGGCAGGTGGTCCTGGGCACAGGCTGAGCAAGCGATGGAGAGCAAGCCAGTAAGCATATATACTCCACTGTCTCTGCTTCAGTTCCTGCCTTGAGTTGCTGGCCTGACTTCTTCCCATAATGGACTGTGTAACGATCCCTTTCCTCCCCAGGTTGATTTTGGTCAGGGCTCTCATCTCAGCAACAGAGATGCAAACCTGGCACTCCTTCAGAGATACACCCAGAGACCTTTGTCTCCTAGGTGGCTCTAGTTGGCAGTCAGTATTAAACATGACAGATGTCTACTACAAGCAGATTGGATATAAGCCAACATTGGTTGGCTTATGTCTGCTGCTATGGTCTCAATGTGAAATTGCTGTCTGACCATTTTGACCGGAAGAGGTTTAGAATGAACTTAATGGTAAAGGGACCGAGAGTATGGCCGTCAACAACCAGTCTTGATCCCACCACAGTCCAAAATGGCTAGAATTCCCTGATGGGAAAGCAAGACTATCTTCAAGAAATTCTTTTGTTATTTTTTAGCTATTTGATATTTAAGTGTTTTAAAATCTATTTAATTTTTTTTTTTAGTATAGTATGAATATTTAACATTGGGATTGTGCTCTGACATTTTAGGTATACCACACTTGTGTGTATTCACCATGTTATAAAACAGAACTCCCCTTCTTTCTCCTTCATGAACTGAGGCCTTATGTAGCTCAGGCTGGCCTTGAAATTCTATGAAAGCCAAGGATGGCTCTTCCCCTTTGTCTTCCTGCTTCCACTTGTTAAGATTACAGACATGATTTGTGTGTGGCTGGGGACAGAAGCCAGGGTCTCTGCACATGAGGCAAGCCCTCTGTCAAGGGAGCTAAACCCAGCTCTGCAGAAGAGCTGTAGAATTTAATCTTTTCGTAGAAAGGAAAGTTGCGTTTGTTGAACAGTGACGTCCAGTCCATCTCCATGTCCTGGAAGCCACAGTTTTTCTCTGTTTCTATGAATGTACTTGACACTTCATCCTGTGATTGGCTTATTTCATTTAGTATTGTGTCCTCTGAGTTCATCCATGTTCTTGCAGATGGCAGTGTGGCTTTCTTTTTTAAGGATACATAATATTAGCCAGGCAGTGGTGGCTCATGCCTTTAATCCCAGCACTTGGGAGGCAGAGCAGGAAGATTTCTGAGTTCGAGGCCAGCCTGGTCTACCGAGTGAGTTCCAAAAACCAAAACCAAAACCAAAACAAAACAAACAAAAAAAAAAAACAAAAAAAAGGATACATCATATTATATTGTATATATCAGTACATGTCTGTTTCAGGCAGAAGGATTCATTCTGGTAAGATAGATTTTTTTTTATTACAATGTTTCCTATTTAATTTAAATAGAAAAATAATGATCTTGTGTGTTTGGGGTATAGTGTGGTGATTCGATGCAGAAATGCTATATATAACAAACATACCAGGGTGATTGGCAAAGTCTAAGTAAAATCTTTATAATTCTTTTTGCTGGGAAGTATAGAGTCCACTCCTTCCCATGTCCCTCTTGCAAGCTGCCTAGTGTTCTTGGACCCACCAAGCATACTACCCTGCCCAGCATCTGTTTCTTTATAAATCTATGATTATTCTATTTGCACTTACTTTTAAAAAAACAACTGGGTTGGCAGTCTTTACTCCATAATATTTACCTACCCAAAGCTTACTGTGTCTCATATTCTGTCTATGCCTTTCTCACATTTCCCATATAAAGTTCAGGAAACAGGAAAGAGATGGAAAGATAAAATTGTAATTGGCTCAGTTGCTTCTCACCACAGGCCCTTCCTGGACTCATCCCTCCGATGCTATCTCAGACCTAGACATTGTCTGAAGCTATGCATTGTCAAAGGAGCCAGAAAACCAACAAAACACATTTTCCACTTGTATTTTTATTTACTTATGATTTTATTTTTGTTTAGTCATGCTCCTGGGTGAGCCAGCATGCATACATGGAGGCCAGAGGTCAACCTTGGTGTCATTTTTAGGACCCTGGCTTTTGAGACAGTTTCTCACAAGTCTGAGGATCATTGATCAGGTGAGCTAGGTGGCTGGTGAGGTGAAAGGATCTGCCTGTCTCCAGTCCCCATCCCCAACACTGGAATTACTAGTGCATATTTGAAGGAGGTGAGGTCCTATAGCCAAGATGGACCCTCTCTTCCTGGGAGGAATCTGCAGTTATCTTTGGGTGCATCTTTCTAATTCACCCATAAAGAAAAGGCTTGTCAGGAACAGTCTGCTGGAAACACATTTCTTAGCTGTCACCTTAATTTTATTCTCAAGACCAGAGGTAGACAGCAGAAGTCTGGTCCAATCTAGGATAAGTGGCATTTGTGCTCAGCAAAGAGAAAAAGAGAGACAAAGCGAGTTCCCTGTGATCCTGAGCCTGCTTCAGTAACAGTGGCAGAAAGTGGGTCACATGCATCTTCCCACCCAGCTGCCATTTACTGACCAGAAATATTAAACTCCTTTTGAGTATGTGCTGGGGATTGAAGCCAAGACACTATGCATGCTTGACCAATGCGCTGCCATGGTGTACCACCACAGAAAAAGAAGAGGTCTTTTAAGTTATTTCTTTAGAGTTCAAATCCCCACTCCCATCCCTTATTACAGTGTATCGATTCTTCTGTTAGCTTGTGAACCCAGCCCTTCCCTGCCAGATTTGGGGGTGTCCAAACAGCTGAAGCTTGTCTTCAGCTAGGGAAGGATATGTCCATCTGGTTCATTGCTTTTTTGTGTGGGAGAACTCTAGTAAACACCCGTAACTCATAAGGTGAGGAAGAGAGTCAGCTTCTGAGATGCTTCATCTATGAGATGCTATGTACCCTTGTCAAGTTTTGTGTCATTAAGACCATACAGCTAGACATTCTACCCAAAGGAAATTATCCTACAAAGTAAGTACAAAAGCAATTTTATCATGCCCTCTCAAAGAATGCACACCACAGCTGTGCTGATGAAGTTATGAGAGAGATGAAGAGTCCAACTTAAAAACATGTCTTAATCAAGGTTTCTATTGCTGCACAAAACATCATGATCAAGAAGCATGTTGAGGAGGAAAAGGTTTATTCAGCTTATACTTCCACATTGCTGTTCATCACCAAAGGAAGTCAGGACTGGAACTCACACAGGGCAGAAACTTGGAGGCAGGAGCTGATGCAGAGGTCATGCTGCTTACTGGATTGTGTCCCCTGGCTTGCTCAGTCTGCTTTCTTATAGAACCCAGGACTACCAGCCCAGAAATGGCACCACCCACAATGGGCCCTCCCACCCTTGATCACTCATTGAGAAAATGCCTTCCAGCTGGATCTCCTGGAAGCCTTTTCTCAAGGGAGGCTCCTTTCTCTGTGATAACTCCAGCTTGTGTCAAGTTGACACACAAAGCCAGCCAGTACACATGTTATGGGGAATGAGTGTGATAAATATCAGTGGACACTCAGAGTGGTTGACTATAAAAGGTAAGACTCATTTGCTCAGCTGCTTCCCGGGTCATTCCACACATGCATTTCAAAGTCGAGTTCTTAGGCGCATACCCCCGTGCATCAGGGAATATCCCACTTGAAATCAGTTGCACTGGTCTAGAAAGAGGCCAACGGTCTCAGCATACGGATCAGTATGAGTGCCAGGGAGAGAGGCTGGCCTCTGCACTCATGACTAGAACTGCAGTAAACTAAAGAATGCTGAAGAGTGGGAGAAAGTCTTCCTCAGGGAATATAAGCACACTAATTGGCTATTCAATACCAAATGGTCAACCCTGAACATGTACATGAAAGTAGCATTTTAGAGACTGAGAAGATTATATTCATATAGGAATGTATAATATTATATAATGTAATATAAATATATGTAATAAATGTATATATATATATATATATAATTTAAAGTTTGTGTTAAGAGAGTTGATTTTATGAGTTTTATATGTCAACTTGTGGTTGGTTCATATTATGTGTCAAATTTGGGATTTTGTGTGGTGTGTGTGTGAACTTGTGGCTGTTTAATTTTACGTGTCATCCTAGTTAGATGTCTATTGCTGTGATGAACTCCATGACCAAAAGTAACTTGGGAGGAAACGGTTTATTTGGATTCCATGTTCCCATCACAGTACGTCATGAAGGGAAGTCAGGGCACGACCTCAGGACAGAAACTTGGAGGCAAGAGCTGATGCCATGGAGGGTGCTGCTTACTGGCTTGTTCCTCAGAGCTTGCCTTCTTGTAGAACCTACCACTACCTGCTCAGGGGTAGCACTGCCCACAGTAAGCTGGGGACTAGGTCTTCCCCAGATTGGGCACTAGACCTTCCCCACATCAATCATGAATCAAGGCAATATCCCACAGACTTGCCTACAGGCCAATCTGATGGAGGCATTTTCTTAATTGAGATTCTCTTTTCTCAGATGACTCTAGCTTGTGTCAAAGTAGCAATCACAAAATCTAACCAGCACGGTTATCAGTTTGGGATCAGTTATTTCGTGTTAACTTGTAGTTGTCATGTCAAGTTGTGGCTGTTGGACTTTGCTCAGCTTTGTCTCCTCAGGGTGACTAGATGTGTTTCTAGAAGAGATTAGCCTCATTTTGGTATAGAGTAAAATCCTTTTTGATTCACTAATAAAGAAACGAAAAACATAAAAGGACACAGGTCTCTCCATTCCCTCCCCCCACCTCAGTCCTTGCTCTGGACTTACACTCCGGTCCCCACCATTCCCTTCCAATTTCCATCTCTTGCCTATGCATAGCATTTCAGTCTCAGACTAAATTACACCTTGTGCTTTTCTGTCTCTCTGGCTTAAGTATGACATACTGCAGGGGTTTCTCTGCCTCCGTAATGGTATGAACCAATTCCCATAATAAATCTCCCTTTATAGACCTATATAAACCCTACGGGGTCTCTTTCCCTGGAGAACCCTGACTAATACACTAGTTGAGATAGGATATTAGACACGGTTCCAGGTACACCGTCCTAGTAAATATTTACTGAGTCTATTTTGCTGTGATAATTTCCCCATAGTGTGCAGATTATGGCAGCTCACATTTTATCCTAATACGCTGTGCGATGTTTATGCTGTGTGATCTATAGTAAATATTGATTTTGCCAACACTGCTATTGTTCATTTGTGCCTCTTTAGTATGATTTCCATGGGCGACTTAAAGGGTGGCCGAGAAGCAGGTGGGAAAGCGGTCTTGATCTTTTGTAAAGAGCAGTGCACATGAGAGAAAGACTGTGAAAAAGGCATTTTTATACACCCCAAGTCCCTCTTTTTACCCAGGGAGACAGAGCAGAGGTGCTTATGTGCATTTTGCAGTCAGAGTTTCTTTGAGTCTCACCTCTGTTACTTGATATTTGAGGATTACACAGTCAGCCACTGTATCAATTTTTAACTTCTGATAATTTCAAAAACGTACACAATGTTGTGATTAATTATAATTATAATGGGGGGGGTAATGCTCACCCCATTATCGTCTCCTGTCTTTTTGGCATTCCTGCTGAGATTTTGTTTTTTTCCCATTCTATTCTTAAAAATTTATTTTTACTTGTGTGTATGTGCCTGTCTCTCTGTGTGTATGTACCATGCATGCTGGTGCCTGTAGATGCCAGAAGCGGGTGTCAGACTCTCTGGACCTGGAATTACAGGAAGTTGTGAACTATCTGAGCTGGATGCTGGAAACAAAACACAGAAACAGGAAATGCTCTTAACCTCTGAGCCATGTCTCTAGTACTCTTCTTATTTGCAACACATGTGTGCTGTGTGGTGTGTGTGTGTGTGTATCTTTGCGTGTTCAAGCACATGTGTGTACACACACACAGTCTGTACAGGTCTTATGTAGGTAGCCTCAGATGTTGTGGCTGTCTGTTCATGGATGCAATGGCCATGTCATATCCAGAAGACAGTTTTTCACAGCTTTCCTCGTACCTCCAGAGTCTTACAATCTTCCTGATCCTCCTTCTGTTATGCTTTCTGGATCTGGGAGCAGGTATACGGATGTTCTGTTTAGAACTGTTAATCTCCTTAGACTCCAACTTTCCCCTCTGGAAGTGGGAAAATGGGAAGGGTATCTTTCTAAAAGTTATCATTTTTATTAATTTAGGCAGTGCAAGACTCTCAAAGCTCTCAGCCCAGGCAATCACTCATATTATGTAATTGATTGTAAATGATTGATACTGTATGTGCACCATGTGAGTGCAGGTACTCATAGAGGCCAGAAGAGGGCAACAGATCTCCCAGAGCTGGAGTTAACACATGGATATGAGCTATCATGTGAGTCCTGGGATTTGAACTCTGTATGAGTGTGCTCTAACCCCTCACACATACACACACACACCTCTCCAGCTGATGGTGTCAGATGGTGTTGTGTTGTACACACCTTCCTGTGATTGGCTTGAGTCCAGTGGGACTTTGCTTATATTTTAAGCCAACCTCAAGTGCATAGGGAGACACTACCATTAGACTAGCCTGCTCTGCAAACAGCTTATGGCAGCTTTGATCAAGGATACAGGCTGCTACTTGTCAACAATCCCTGCGGTTTGGGGAAGTCTGTAATGAGTTTAAAATGAGTTTTTCAATCTTTTTGTTGAATCTCTGATGTGATTTAGTGACGGAGTGTCTTTTAATTTGGGCCTCAGTGGGAGTGTTTCATTTACGTATCAAAGCATTTTCAAAAGCGCATGAAGGAATGCTTGAAAAAGAAAAATCCATAGCAAATATTATGTCTAACAAAAAAAAAATGAAGTTACAGATACAAATTTTAGCCACGTGCTTGAAACAAGAGCAGAAGCAGATAAAATATATGAAAGATCATTGCTAATAACACCAAAAATAAATCAACAAAGACAGAAAGAAAAGATTCGAACGAGCAGAGCCTGTGTAGTTTGCTGTTAACCCTTGTAGCTTATTGCCTCGAGTTTGCAGGCATGGGCTAGAGACTCAGGTATGTCCTAGGTAATTCAACCCGCTGAAAATTCCCAAGCTGCAGGAAGAATCCAGAAACTGCAATTTTGGCGATGAAGGAATGGGCAGGAGAAAGCTGGCAGAAACAGGATTCCTAGGGAGGGCCGAGGAGACGGGTATTCAGCTGAGTACCTGTTAATATGGGAATGTGAGAAAATTGCCCCTGAGACCCGGAAAAGAATGTAAAGGAGACCAGCTCTGTCAGGGGCTGGTGCAAAGGCTGCTGGGAGCAGTGCTGGCTTCCATCCAGTATATCAACAAACTTCAGTGAGCCGTCAGTATTGGTAGAGTCCACAAGGCTGTGCCTTATTGGTTGGGAACACCTAACTCTGGAGTAATTACTTTTCCTATCCAGCTAAATGACTCTAAAAATCAGGACCTAAATATATCAAAATGATTTTTAAGTGACAATTGGATGTTAGAACAAATGTATACTTCTGAGAATGTACCAATATCTGGCAGTTAATATGGTAAAATTCATATTGTCTAATATCCATCAAAAATGTTAGATGCAGAAAAAGAACCATGTCAACATGAGAAGATTAAGGCTACCAGTCAATCTAACAACTCAATCAATTGGTCATTGAAACCAAGTGATTAAAGCTGCTAGTAAGTAATTAAGGATATTGTGATTAGTAAATTAGTATGTCATAAAGATATTTTTTTATCTTTGAAACATGTTGAATTTTATTTTTTATATAAAAGGTTATTATTTATTTATGATTATGTATATGTGTCTGTGTGGGTATCTGCATGTTTGAGTGTAATACCCACAAAGGCCAGAAGATGGCATTGGATTCCCTATAGCTGGCATTATAGGCAGTATGAGTTACTATGTGGGTGCTGTTAACTGAACTCTGGTCCTCTGTAAGAGTAGCAAGTGCTCTTAATTGTTGACCCACCTCTTCACCTCTGATTTCTTATATTTCTGAAAATAAAATAAATGAGCATAGAGGAAAGGCCTCATTTTTGAAGTGGCATGTTTCAGAAAAATCTGAGAAGTTTGTTTATCTGGGTGGGACCCTGCGGATCTAAGCTTCAGCTACTCAGCTTTGGCTAGCAGGTGCACACTGTAACTTCTTCCCCAAAGAGGCTGTCTTTTGTCCCCCTCTTGGGTATTATGGTGCTTCTGACATTGAAGCTATCTCAAATGTCTTCCTGCTGATGTTAAAGTCAGCATCAGCAGACTTTATTAAGTATGACTGAAAATCACACCTGAAACAGTCTCTTCAAGCTGTGAGACACATGAAAAACTCAAAGAAACAATTGGGGGTTACAGCACACCAACCAGTAAAGGTATTTTTTTATCCTGATCTTGGAATGTCTCTCACTTGATAGAGTGCTTGATCATCATGCACGGGGTCCTGGGTTCATTCCCATAAACTGAATGGGCTGATGCATACCTCTAAATGCCAGACAGAACTCAGGAGGTGAGGCAAGGAGGATCCAGAGTTCAAAGCCGGCCTGGGCTATATGGGATCCAGGAGTGGAGGGGAGGGAATTCCTTTATAGGTAATGCTGAGGGCCAAAGCCAGGAGTAATAAAAGAGTCAGAGGCTTCAAAAGAAAATATTATTGTTAGCTTCACCACTCACTGAATAGGGAATGGCGCCTCCCACAGTGAGTTGGGTCTTCCTATGTCATTTAGCCAGTCCCCCACAGACATATACACAGGGCAACCTGATCTAGATATTTCCTTATTAAGAATCTCTTCTCTGGGGCTGGAGAGACAACTCAGTTATGAAAAGCTTTTGCTGCCCTTGCAGAAGACCTGAGTTCAGTTCCCAGTACCTGCATCATGCAGCTCACAACCACCTGTAACTCCGGCTCCTCTTCTGGCCTCTATATGCATCTGCACAGACAAATACCTATAAATAAAAATAAAATGAATCTTGGAAAAATAAATAAAAAATCAAGCAAGTGGTTTCATTTCAGTCTGTTTTCCCAGGAAATTTTAGAAGGCTTCTTCATTCCATCTTAGTGTTGACCTAGATCCTCCAAGGACACGTGTTTATTGTAGGTTAGAAGTGTCTGGGATTTGTTCTTGGGGGTGATTTGAAATCAACTCTACAACTTTCGTGTCCTTCTTGGTTTATAATGAAAACAGCAGGCGTAAACTCATTCATATATCCTTATTGCTCTTTATCCTGCCTCCCTGCTTCTTAGGTCCTGAACCATCTAGGCATGGCAGCAAGACATAACTTACCTCCCTCATAAAGCATTACAGTGGCGCCAGAGGGCAGTGCGCTGAGCACAGTGTTGGCTAAACACAGAGCACACGGCCTTCACACTCAGAGCAAACATGTCAGCTGATAATTTCTCATTGTTCACACTGGGAAACAGTCAAGCAGTCCGTCTTAAAAAACAGTTCATCTTAAAAGTCTTGACACTGCCAGTCCCGGCACCTAATTCACAAAGCTGCCTGTGAGCTTTGCTGAATGTCTCTCTGTGGATGCTGTTGTTTGACCAAAGAAACAATCTCCCAGGGAAGAGACAAGCCGCTGACGGCTCACACAGGAGCCTATAACAAATCCCAGGAACACCAGGACAAAGCCAGCTCCCACCCTTTGCTATTAATTTCTGAATGGACAGTGATTTTCTATTTAATTCTGGACTACTGGATGAATTACTTTTTAAAACAAAAGTATTTATTTGATGACTTTATTTTTTAAGTATTTTGAAGTCAGAGAAGAATTCCTTTTACCATAGTAGAGTCCTCTTAACTGCATGTGCATATGGAAACCAGAAGTCAATATCCAGTGTCTTTTTTCTATTGCCACTCACTTTATATTTTACAAATATTTTAAAAGTATGTGTGTATGTATGCACACTTGTGCACATGCCTTTGTATACATGGGGGCACGTGTGTGCTACAGTGCATGTCCGTGTGTGGGAGGATATCTTGCAGGAGACAGATTTCCTCTTTTTCCATGTGGGTTTCTGAGACTAAGTCCTAGTAATCAGACTGAGCCAGCTCACTGGTCGCTTGCCATATATATTTTGAGACATGGTCTCTCATGGAGCCTAGAGCTCACCAGTCAGCTAGGGTAGCTTCCGGGAAGCTCCAAGGGTCTGCCTTTCCCTGCCCTACAACCTAGGGAATTACTGACTCACACACTCATGCCTGTCTTTTCTATGAGGATGATGACAATTTGATCTCAGGTCCTTCTGTTTCTATGGCAGGTACTGACTAAACCAGCCCCCCACCCCCAGCTCCTGTATCACTGTTTCTTTAACTATTCACCATAGAAAATATCTGCACTGTTTCCCATTCGAGTTATGACAATTACAGTTGCCGTGAACAGGAATTCCTCATTAGAGTCTTTTTTTGTCTGGATATAAGAAAACGGTGTGGGGTAGGGGTGGGGTAGGGGTGGAGAAAGACTCTCCGAGTCGGACAGAACTCTTTTTTCTTGTAATGAGTGATTTTCTTCTCTATTTCTGAGAAGTAACTTTCGGATGCGTACGAGAAGTCCCACGCCTCTCCTCTGAACATGCCCGCCTCACGCTGTTCCTCAGATATATTAAGTCGTTCGGTCCTTCTGCGATCTTGCTGTTTAAAGCTACTTCCATTCTTCTTCACAGCGCTGTTTACTGGTTACTCCATCATGGGCCCAGAACTGTCAGAGGAGAATGGGAGCCCTGTTCCTCACACAGCTTCTGGGAACTGAAGAAGGGAGATGGGAGGGGGGAAATCGATACTAGTGACCGCCATCCTTCATCGGTTGCGACGGGGCCGGTGGGAACACTATTTCCACCTTTGGCGAAAATTGGGTTATAAGTGTTGGGAAAACAGAAAGGGATTTTTGATGGTAAAATATACTTCTACCTTCAAGGATGGATGGTTTTGCTGAGGAAATATGAGCACATAAGTCACAGCACCCGGAGCCCGGGAGTCGGGGAGAGGCAATATTGGAGCTCATGCCACATTGCTATTTCTTGACCATTGTCGTAAAAACTCAATTAGAGTCTCTTCCTTTCCGATGAGTCCCCTCAGTCAGAATCTCAGCACCCTGAAGATACAGTTTGTAATTAATGCGTGATACTGAATAGCTCTCGGGATAGCCTGTCACTGGTTAGCATGACTTAAGAATCCTGTGTGTGTGTGTGTGTGTGTGTGTGTGTGTGTGTGTGTGTGTGTGTGTGTGACCCTGTGGGAAACTTTCCACTTGCACTTAAAGAGGAGCTATCTCCCACCAGCCTCAGTGGCAAATGTAAAAGTGGGTGGGGCTGGGAAATGGCTCTATGGGTAAGGGGCTTGCAGGAAAACTTGAGTTTAGATTCCTAGTATCACAGTTCCATTCAGCTGTCAACTTGACCTAAACCTAGACACAAAACTTGACACAAACCTGGAAAGAGAGAGATCCTCAGTTGAGGAATCGTCTAGATCAAATTTTCCTGTGTTCATGTCTGTGAGGTATTTTCTTAACTGCTGATTGATGTGGGAGGGCCCAGCCCCTACTATGGATACCAATCCTGAATTGGAGGTAGCATGTGCTATAAGAAAGCAGGCTGAGCAAGCCATAGGGTGCAAGCCAGCAAGCAGCACCCCTCCATGGCCTCTGCTTTGCATTTTTCCCTAACTTCCCTTCATGACATTAAATAAACCTGATAAGGTGAAATAAACCCAGTTGCTTTTGGTCATTTTCTTATCACAACAATGAACCACAAACAAAGACAGTCTTGTTTTGTAGCCCAGGCTTGCCTGGAACTTACAATAATTCCCTGTCTGTGTCTCTGCCTGTCTGTCATCTACCTATTATTTATCACCCAATCATCTATCTATCTATCTATCTATCTATCTATCTATCTATCTATCTATCATCTATCATCTATTTCTGTCAATCAATGAGGGATGTATGTATGCTATGGCATTTGTATGGAGGTCAGAGTATAACTTGTAGGAGTTGGTTCTCTTCTTTCACTGTGTGGGTTCCGGGGATCGAACTCAGGCCGCCAGACTTAGTGGCAAGCACCTTTACCCACTGAGCTATCTCACAGGGCCCAAGCTTCTGTTTTTGGGCATAAATCCTCCCTCAGCCCCTCAACCACATTTTTATTTCTGGGTATTGGGTGCAGGGTCCTAACTGAGCTGGTTCTAACGTCCATGGATACAGAAGCTTCCAAGTGGGTTTTGGCCATGGTGAGAGGCCCATACTGAAAAGGCCTCTGAATGCAATAATTGAATAGACATAATTGCAAGGCTTCATGCCATGTGAAATTGTAAATAGACTGACAATGTAATTTGCACTCATTTATGATACAGTAGCTCATTAAGGCTCCAATTTCCATCCCCTTCATTAACAAGCTCATCTGCTTCTCTGAGTGAGGCCCCTTTTGTGTGAGGTGTGGCTCTCTGCCCATGGCGATGGCCAAGTGAGTGCAGAAGCACTCTTGGTGACAGCGCAGTAAGTGGCCAAGTGGTATCCTCAGGGTGCTTATCCATCAGCAAAAGAGAAGCAGGTGCAAATTATGGGATGCCTATATTTCTTTTTTATTGGAGTACATCTATTTTGTCTGTATGGCAGAGAATTCTTAACATTAAATATAAGCCGTGGGATGCTATCACACCTTCCATAATCGTAGTCCCTGTGCCATGGTTTCTTGGGGAGAATTAAATGAATGGCCAACCTGCATGCTAAGCGCTGGGCATGGTGCCTGGCAGGGTGAGCACTTCAGAAATGTTTGTAAGGGAGCTGAGTACACGGTTCCACCTGTAAACTAAACCTTCCTCTGTGGAAACAGAATAGTGGTCAGTAGGGTTATGATGGAAAAAGGGAGTCTCTATGCATCCAAGGCTAGTGGCCATGAGCAAAGAGGCACTCGATGGATGCTAAGCTTTGAATCCATTTCTAATCTTCCTTGGGTGAACTGTGTGGTAATCCAAAACCTGCCCGCTGCCAGGTTTGTCCTTCTCCAACTGCAAAGTGCAGCTGGTCACTGTGATAGACATTATCTGCTCACTATCTGTGCAGGCTTCAAGTTAGACACACTCAGAGCCCACAGATAAAGTGAGAGTCAGTGATAGCTCAGTGGTTAAAAGCACTTGCTGCCAAGCCTCAAGACCTGAGTTTGATCCTGTTGCACATAGAGGAAGGAGAGAACCAACTTCTCAGTATGTTCTGGCTTTCACAAGCTCTCTGTAGAAAACACACACACACACACACGTATATGTAATAAAAAAGAACAAGTGGACATGTTGGACTTTATTTTTCTTTCTTCAAAAGCATTGTCTCTGTTGCTATGTCTTCTGCACCATCCTGTTTTCCCTGCAGATGGACTAAGTATGCATCTCTCTGCTTCTTGACTGTGGGTGCCACACCACCAGCAACTTCATGCTCCTGCCATCATGACTTCCCCCGCCATGATGGACTGTGCTCTCATACTGTGAGCCAAGACAAATGGATTCTTTCTTAAGTTGCTTTTATCAGGTGTGTTGTCCTAGCAACAAGACAGCGACTAGCACATTCTGCTTTGCTTCTTTCTCCAGTTTCCTGGGAATCTTCTCTATTTCATTTGCACTGATTTCTGTGGTAGAGTTTATGGATCTTCTACCACCTGCTGCATGCTGGCTAAGCATCTCACATTCAGAACACCAGTTGTAACGGTCAGCTTCAGGGGTCAACGTGATACTAACCTAGCGTTACTGGGAAGAGGGAACCTCAGTTGCAGAAATGTCAGATCAGCTTGCTTATGGCCATGTCTGTGAGGCATTTTCTAACTGCTAGTGGATGGAGAAGGGTCCAGCTCACTCAGGGCATTTCAATCCTTATACACGTGGGCCTGAGCTGTATAAGGAAGGTACGTGAGAAAGCCAGAGGAGGCAAGCCAGTAAACAGTGTGCCTCCATGGCTTCTACCTCTGCTCCTACTCAAGTTCTTGCCTGATTTCCTTCAGTGATAGGCAGTGACTTGCAAATGTAGGTCAAATCCTCTCCTCCCTAAGTTGTTTTTGGTTATGGTGTTTATCACGGCAACAGAAATCAAGCTAGAATACCAGCTCAGCCCCAACAATGACCATAGTTTCTTTCACACACAAGGAAACTGAATCTTGGATATATTAAGCAGCCAGCTATGCATCACAGTGAGCTGTGGAGCTTGGACCCAAGCCCAGTCCACCTTAGTGCAGGCCAGAGGTTGTGTTCATTACCTCAGCTTCCCTACATTAGTGCTCCTTTCTACATTCAGTGAAAACTCCACTTTCTTAGCATTTAAGTTGCTGTGTATGCTACCACTGTGTTGAACAAAATCACAGGTCATCTGCTTTATTTTAAATGTATCTAGCATTGAAATGCATTTTTACAAGGTGGGCTTTTGTACACATTGAAAAGGAAAAGAAAGCAAAAAAAGTTTACACAAAGCCTGTCTTGAAAGAACATCAAACGAGTAAAATGTGTTCTTTTTGAAGCCAAGTGACTCAGTCCAGTTTTGACCGTCTTTTGCTAGTTTCCTGACTGCTGATAGTTTATGAAGCTCTCCGGGCTTGTTTGTCTGTCCAGTGGAAATAATCAGGGACCTACTTTGTAAGATTGATGAGAAAATTAGATTACAAATATTTTTATTATCAAAATTTTCATAAAACAAAACAAAACAAACCAACAACTTTACCCCATGTCTGGAATGTAATGAGTTAGGTTGCATGTGAGTGAAGGAGTCCTATGTAGAGTTTTTACTACATAGAATTGGGAGAGTTGTCAAGAAAAGATGTTTGAGATGAAGAGGAAGGAAGAGTGCTCAGCATTCTTTATTTCAATCATTTGCTTACAGATTGCATGGCAGAAACGCTCCCAACTGTGTACCCCCAAATCAACAACAAAAACCTTTAAACTCACACTCATGGTGATGTCTGATTTAATTGTGGGGCTCCAGTTGTGAATTCAAATGCCCAGAATAGGATGGACACCAATTAACTTCAGCAACAGAACAGTAGAAAACCCAGTGGGGGATATCAACAGAATAACTAACCCAGGATCCCAATCCTGCTCTAAATATGACATCCATCAAAAGCTTAGATAGTCAGATCAGATGGAAACACACAGAGCAACAGAAATGTGTGTGTGTGCACCTATGTTGTGTGTGTCTATGTGAGTGGTGTGTATATGCACCCATGTGAATGGTGTGTGTGTCTGTGTGTGTATGTGAGTGGGATATGTATGTTTTGTGACTTATTTTACTTATTTTGTTTCTTTCCCTTAAATTACATCCTGAATGATGTAATGACACAGAGAGAGTCTCTTTAGTGCTCAGGGGTAAGTAATTTTCCAGAGAGAAAAGCTTGTGAACTTCAGAGCCCCCAAGCCATAAGCTTAAACCCTGCTGTCACTTCTGAGTGTCCCTGGATGGGACGATTCTTTTTGCTGAGCTGCAGAGTTCATGAATCATTAATTGGAGACTGCAATGCCCATTGTACCAGCTCTTCGTTAGCATCAGTAAGACACTGCAATTAGATTCAGTCCCCAGCACAGAGCAGGCAGCTCACAAATGTTATCTCTTCTTCACAGAGCAGAACCCTGGGACTGCCCTCCAGAGAAGCTGGATGGAGGCACGCTGTTCTCGGATGCTCTGAAGGACATTTAACTCTTCAATCAGATCCTAAAGGCACAGGCATCCACAACAAGCTAAGGAAGAAAATGACTGCTGATGGTTCTCCTGAGGACAAGTTACATCTCATTCTTGGTGGACTGAGAAAGTGAGCCGCAGATTCATCCATGGCGCCGACAAATTTACCAAGAGCTAAAAGTAGAAAGTGACCTTTCACCCGGATGGACGCATGCCAAGTGAGAAGATAATTGAATTATGACAACAGAGCTGGAAAGACTGTGTGGCTTACGCACTTTTCTTACCAGTAACCAAAGGTCGAGGAGGATATTTCAGTGATTTGTAGAATTCCTGGTCTTTCCACCTCCCTGTCTTCCTCAGCTTGCTTTCTCTCTTTCCCTCGATTATACACAATATCCTGCTCCTGTTATGGCCTGTGTAGCATGTGGTTGGGGATGTGTGACTGGCTGTAGAATTTTGTGTTGGTTAATTTAGCCTCCCTTTGAAGCAGCCTCCTAATATTTGTTTCACAGGCATCTGAGTGTCTATGGCCACTTTCCTTGGTGAATGTTTTACTTTTGTGGGGCTAGAATAGAAACATGTGGTGGTGAAAACCCATTTCCTCAAGAGTCAAGTTAGTGAACATAGCAACAAGGGAATTTTCATGTCTCTGGAGTTCCTAGTCAATCCTGAAAACACCCCTATTAAAGTCATCATTAAACAGATGCCTAGGCCTTTCCTACTGCTGTCTGTGCCTGTCTGGAAAAGTCTGCTGAGCTCTTAATCTTCAGAAATTTGTAAGGGGTGGGGAGTTTGTGGCATCTGGCACCAAATATTACAGCAATCTTAGTCAACTATGTGAGTTTCAGTTACTGAACTGACTTCATAAGAGATACATTTGGGTGTCACACTTTGAGAATTCTTGTGTTTGTTAAACATGTCACCTGACAAGTGACCCATTCTGAGATATCCTCAATTCTGTGCCATCTGCTTAGACTCTCCGTCAATCCAGAATTCTCTGAGGATGGACTGAATACAGTTAGCAAAGAAGATGTGAGCCCTGTTCTATTTTACAATGCTGGACGAGAGCTGCTTGTGTGTAGGCTGAGAGGGTTTGCAAATGGGAACAAGGCATCCCATGGGTGTGGTGGAAGAACAAGAGGCTCTCTAGGTAACCACAGAGAGCAGGAATCCTCGGTTTCTCTCAGGTAGCCCAGTTACATCTGTTCAGGACACATGTTGGTTTTGCATGCTGTTGAGCTTGAGTGTGTTAGAGATGAAAGCCACGATGCTGAACATTGTGGTCCTGCCAGCAAAGGGTAAGTGGGGAGCCTGGATTGTGCCTCACTAGACCGTTAGACAGCAGCCCAACACTCTTTGTTATGGTTCCAACAGAGAAGGCCAAACAGCAACCAAGAGCTATAATCTCAGTGATAATAAATCCCTTCCACTCACATGATATCAGTGGAGGCCACTGAGGAGGCTGAGTTTCTACCTCAGCCAAGATGATGAGCTTTCTTATCTATCACAGCACCACTATGGACCACTGGCTTTACCTTTCCAATCAAGGGCATTATTAACAGATGCTTAATGGGGAACTTCTGTCATATCACCTGTCCTAGTGCAACAATAACAAGGCTGTGTGAGAAGAATGGATTTCCTTCTCCATCTGTTAGCTATGGTACACCACTGCCAGTTCTCATAGGAGACTGTCATATGAGGCCAAGCAAAACAGAAGAGATAAGTGAGATCATTTACACAATAATTGAAATGCCCAGTTAACAGGTGTCAATCATTTGTCATACCAGAACTGGGAATAGCCCAACCAGAGTAAGAAAAGACAATAACCTCAAGCCAACAGCATCAGTGTGCAAGTGTTAGAGCAGTCAGGCATGGATCTTACAGGAGGCATCCTTAAAATGCTTTCAGAACAATCAGGGGCAAGCTTAGAAACAATGGAAAAGTTAGACACTTCGGGAAAGAAATAGACATTATAAAGAATGTCGTGGTTTGAATAAAAATGTCCTCCATAGGCTCAGATGTCTGAACATTCAGTCTCCAGTTGGCGCTGTTTGTGAGGTTATGGAACCTCTTGGAGGTGGAGCCTTACTGGAGGAAGGGCAACACTGGAAGGGGAAGAGAGGTTATGGCCTCACCCCATTTCTTGTTCTTCCTCTGTTTGGAAACACATAGTTGAAGATGTGAATTCTCAGCCTCCTGCTCTAGCCGTCTGCAGCCATACCTCCTCCATCATCACTGTCTGTCCTCCTGGAACCTAAGATAAATGAAATTCTTCTATATATTCTGATAGCCAGAGAGAGGGACAATCACATGTAAAGATTCTGAGAAGCTTTGGGCAGGTAGGACATGCTTTGCCATTGGACAGGCATACCCATAGACAGGCACACATGCTGCGGGCAAACATATACAGGCCTACATAGAAGCTGGGATGCTTTATATTGGCATCCCTGATAAAAGAGCTTGGGAAGGAAAAACTGCACAACAACATCAGGACCAGAATCTGTCTGGTAATAGATGATAGGAAATTCATACCACTATGGTGCTGGGTAGGTATTAGAAAAAAAACAGTGGTGTTGAAAAGATTTCTTAAAGCAGTGACTACAGTCTCTCTAAATTTGATAATAAAACAAAAGAAAGTAGACAAATGAGCAAGCTATCCACAAATCTTCAGAGTGGAAAGAAGACAAGAAGCCTCTAGTGGGGTGAAAACTAAGAAATACACACCAAGACAAAATAGTCAGCTCTCTGAAGGATGATGGGAACCAAGAGAAAGAGGGAAAACCTGAACACAAGAGACAAGAGCTGGGCTTTACCTGAGGGAGGGGAAGTTCAAATGACAGGGGACTTCTCTAGAACTAGAAGAAAGTAGAACCATTTCTTAACACTAAAGGGAAGAGAGCTGTCTTAGAATTTTATGCTGTGAACAGACTCCATGACCAAGGCAGCTCTTATAAGGACAACATCTAACTGGGGCTGGCTTACAGGGTCAGAGGAATCTGTCCATTATCATCAAGGTGGGAACATGGCAGCATCTAGACAGGCATTGTGCAGGAGGAGCTGAGAGTTCTACATCTTCTTCTGAAGGCTGCTAGAAGAATACTGGCTTCCAGGCAGCTAGGATGATGGTCTTAAAGCCCACACCCACAGTGACACATCTATGCCAACAAGGCCACACCCCTTATAGTGCCTGCTACTCCCTGGCCCAGGCATATACAAGCCATCAAAGAGCATCTATTTAGCCAGAGAAAATAACTCCTCATGCCTGAAGGGGTGATTCAGATTTTCTTGGACCCAGGAAAACTGGTTGAAGTTGTCACCAGCAGAAAGACCCCTAAAGAACTGTGCAAGACCTCTAGACACAAAGTGAATGGAAAACAAAGAATCCTGCAGTATCAGAAATCAGCATTGAAAACACACGTGACGCCAGGTAAATATCGGTTCCGATTATGCACCTGGAGTTCTTTACATTAAATTTGATCATTGAGGCAAAAAAGAGTAGTACCGTTTAATGTATCTTCAGTGTATGCGCAGAAAATTTCAGACAATTATTTGTTATCAATGAAGTAGAATAAGGGGTTGCAGATTTCTTTGTTTGAGTGGGCTGGAAGGCTGAACAGCTCAGTGCTTGAAAGCATTGGCTATTCTTTCAGAGAACCAGGTTTTAAATTCCTAACACCAGTATGAAGACTCATAACCATCTATAACTCCAGTTTCAAGGGACCTAACATTATCTTCTGGTCTGTGCTGGCACTTCTTGCACATATAGACATGCAGGCAAATAATCATACACATAAAGTAAATCTTTAGAAAAAAAATTTTTTTAGGGGGCTGGAGACAGTTCAACAAGAGCACTGACTCCTCATCTGAGGGATCCAGGTTTGATTCCCAGCACCCAAGTGGTATAGCTCAAAACCATCTGATGCCCTCTTCATGGTATCCATTGGTGCTGCAGCCATATGGTGCACATATATACATGCACCAAAACCCTATAAACATCAAACTAAAGAGTCTATACTTTAAATTCAAACTAGTAAAATAAAGACACAGACTACATAAGTTTATGCATGCACACATAAAATTACACTATTGTATAAACATGCATTGAATAACACTATTGATAAATCAAATGAAAGTTTTAAAATGTGAAATTACCTACAGGAAACAGAAACATAAAAACTGACAAGAACAATAAGAAAATAATAAAATGAGATAAAATAATATACCTAAACCCCAACATTAACACTTACGTCAGTGATATACCTAAAACCCTAACAATTATTACATCAGTTGAAAGATGAATATTAGCACGGTTTTTTTTTTAAAGACTGGGTTCTGGGCTAATTAAAGATAAACTTTTTAAAAACAATTTTTCTCTTTGTTATATCTAGTCATTATTTCATACAGCATAACGTGTATGAAGGTCAGAGGGACAATTGTTTGTAGTAAGTTTTTTTTTTTTTACCATGTGAGTTTCAGGAACTAAATTCAGCCTTAACAACAAGTGTGTTTACCCATTAAACCATCTTATCAGTCCCAAAACAAAAATTCTTTAACTGTAATGACACAGGTAAGTGGGAAGTAAAAAGTTATTATTACCACACACCACCACCACCACCACCACCATTACCATCATCATTATCAAATGGCTAGCCAATGGGTCAATGGTTAAATGGTTTAAGGAGTGCTTTTATGACTGAACTACTACTCCAATCACAGGAATAAACTTTAGCACACAGCAAGGAGCATTTACAGTCCCTACGCTCAGTGAAAGAAGCTAGATGAAAATGCAAACAGGTAGGTTCCCATCTACAACCAATGGTAAGAAATGGATATCATGTTGT
This sequence comes from Mastomys natalensis, assembly GCA_021653895.1. NCBI lineage: Eukaryota > Metazoa > Chordata > Mammalia > Rodentia > Muridae > Mastomys > Mastomys natalensis. The sequence continues at coordinate 579,432 of JAJTUV010000207.1, forward strand.
CCATCTAGAAAACACAGCTGCTTTCCTATAGGTGGATGAAGACGGGCAGAAGGACCGTTGACACCCAGGAGGACCTTTGATCATCTTTATGGTGCTGATGTCTTTATTGATGCACACATCACATTTAATAAAGTGAAGTGCACATTATATACTGTTTATGGTTATACCGAATGTCCCTTAGTGAGTTAAAAAGTACATACAGATTCCAGAGATGCATACAGGCTTGAGGTCATAATCAGGGTGTGATAACGAGATGGGTTTTAACTTCACTACGTTCTAGACTATTTCTTGTATAGAAATACATTCGAGACTATTTTCTTTTGCCTCGTGTTGTGAGTTGTGAATTGTGAACATTTTTTATTATTAAATGGGGTCTCCTGCAGCGTAAGCTAGCCTCAGACTCATTCTGTAGCATAAGCTAGCCTCAGACTCATTCTGTAACTGAGGTGGTCTTGAACTTTTGCTTTTCCTGTCTCCAGTTCTCAAGCACTGGGATCCCGGGCATGCACCACCGTATGCACTCTGGGCTTTCCCCACTATTTACATTTCCAAAATGGCTAGCCATTACAGAACTTTCCTAACTATTTAAAGTCTTCTCTTCCCCCCTTTCCCTATTCTGATTGCTATTTCACAATCTGTTTTGATACTTCCTCTGTGGGATCTATTCGAACTGAGAAGTGCAAAATACATTTTGGAATCTCCAATTCCCTGCAACTGTGTGTTCAGTTTCTTCCGCAGTCGCCCTGCAGATCCGGTATGGTCAGCACATTCTATCACACATATGCATTGTCCAAGTGTGTTTCATCAAGATGTGCATCACTTAAGACCAGTTAAACAGCAGACAAGCAGGGGGCGAGTCATTCAGAAAGCTTCTAGGATAATTAACCCATAGTGTACTCTGTCATAATAAGTAGTAATTGTGTGTTGTGTGTGTGTGTGTGTGTGTGTGTGTATGTATTTCTCATGACCCTTAGGTTTGGAGAATGTTCTAAAGCAAAGAGAAATTAAGATTCCCATCATAGTCTTCAAAGAAAATATCATAGGATATGGTTACATCACATATGCATGTGTATGTATGTGTGTGTGTGTGTGTATACATATATACACAGGTATACACAATAACACACATATGCACAGGTATTCCACATATGCTGACAAATATACATTCATCCATAAACATGCACATGAAGATCTATAAATATAGATTTGTATATTCATTTTAGAGACGAATATGAGAAGAATATGGAGGAGGAGAAGGAAGAGGAAGAGGAGAAAGAGCAGGAGGAGGAGGAAGGGGAGGATGAGAAGGCACATTGGGTCTAATCTGTGCCTGTATATTATTTATCCTCATTTTCTTGCCTTGTGTCCTTTGTCCACATTAGAGAATTTGAAACATATATACATGAGAATGCTTTTAAAATATTTTAGGATAATTGCATAATTATAGCTTTCTTGAGATAGCCACACGCCAATGGTAGTTTCTAGCTAATAATAATAAATAATGATGATAATAATAATACATATATATTCAAAATAGCACTCTAGGAAATATTTTAGATAATAAAAACATGAGGCAAAATAGAATTCTTATTTACATGTAACTAAAACACAGCACAATGCTGTTCCCTTGCTGTGAAGTTTATGTAATGCTTCTTTTTTCAAAAAGTTTACACAAAAATATAAAGAAAACACAAATAGCTTAGGAGATAAACCAGAAAACAAGCAGGGCAATAAGAGTCTTGAAATCATAAACTGCCAAAGGCTAAAGTTTATTACACAATTCAGGATGGATTTAGTCTGTGTGAGTGACGGAATAACTCCAAGATTTCATTTCAAGGCTCAAGTGTTTGCCCAGCCACCTGGGACAGAGTTTATGGGAAGGTTTGTAGATGATAAAAATGAGCTTGAAAATTTCATAACTCTCGCTCCCGTCTCCATCTGATTTCAGGTCTTCTTTTATTTGTCTCTCTGGTTTTCCAGACCTGTTGACATGTCGGCTGCCGCTCCCTCCCCATAACTGGAGCAGAACATTTATGGTGGGACCTCTAGGAAGGGGTTGGCCAAGACACTTGTCCCCAGAGAGCTGGGCAATGTCCCTTGAAGCAATATCTCAGCCTGCCTGTAGAGGGAGAGATGGGTTGCAGGTGTGTCTGTCTACTCTAGCATTCTTAGCCATTTTTCATACCACGTCCAGAGTAGGGGCTCTGTTTCTGCCTATCTTTTCTCTTGGGGGAGGGGACAATAGTGATGAGGAAACATAGGGAGCGTTAGTTTTTCTGTTAGTGACATTTTATTGATTTCCACAAAATCGATCCCAGTCTGTGCTGATACATTCCCTGTTGTAACAAATTTTCATAAAACTGGTGTACAGAACTTTCTTTTTAAAATTCTATGTGCACATGTGTTTGTATGTATGTATGTATGTATGTATGTATGTATGTATATGTACCACATATATGTAGTGCCCTTGGAAGCTAGAAGAACTATCAGATCCCCTGAAACTAAAGTTAAAATTGTGAGCCACCATGTAGATGCTGAGAATTGAACCCTTCTCCTTTGGAAGACAAGGCAGTGCTCTTAACTGAAGAACCATCTCTCCAGCCGCCTTCTGTCATTCTTGATGCTGTTCTGATTCCAGAACTGGCTTCTGATGTTGCATTCACAATGAGATAGGAGATCATTTGAAAACACTTAGGTAGCTCCCAAGGGAGACTTGGTTGTGCAATCTGCAGCCATGCTTAGTTGCACCATGATATCATGGTCAGACTTAAGGGGAGGAGGATTTATCCTGAGCTACTTATGACATCTGTCACAGTGGGTGACAGGACAAGAAGAGAAAAAGAATGGGAGCTAGCCTTCAAACTGTATGTCACCTGGTCCTCCTGCAGATATGGTTTCAGGGCCCCTTGTATCTGGTTGTCATGTGGCACTGTTCTTGGAGAGACATGCACAAGTGACACACCAGATAGGAAAATGGCAACAAAGTCCAGCTTGGTGAATGAATGACTTTACTGGGGCTTCTTACAGGTGTGTAAGTGCCAAGGTTGCTTATAGGAGCATGGAGAACTCAAAGATAGCTACATCACCAAAACCTTACCACAGACAAAATCTGAAACTCTGGACCTCTCTTTCCTGTTTGAAGGTACTTGACAGGCAAGAGTATCTTTCAGGAGGCTCAACTGGTCTGAGACTCTAATGTAAGCAGAGTTGCTGGTTGGAGTTTCCTCAATAGTCCTTATTGCCGATATAAACCTGAGGATGGAGGGTTTTGTACATCTGGTTAGTTTCAGAGACTTCCTGAGACTTGGGAGTTGTTCACTTTTTGAATTTTAAGGAGCTTCCCTCCAGGATAAAAAAATGTTGAAACTTGAAGAATATTGCTCTCCAACACTGGCTGTCTTTAAAGAGCTGGGGATGGGAGATCTGACCAAAGAATCAAATCTGCTTTCATGAACCTTGTGTTTTATAAAGTTTAGTAATTAAACAACTGTTTTTAGACATAACTAAAATGATAGGCAGTGACTTAGCCTTGGTGGAAGAAAAAAGCAGAACAGAGAAAGAGAAGAGAGAAAGACAGGGACAGAGAGACAGAGAGACAGAGACAGACAGAGAGACAGAGAAACAGAGAGACAGAACAGAGACAGACAGACAGCAGAGACACAGAGACAGACAGAAACAGAGACAGAACAGAGACAGACAGACAGAGACAGAACACAGAGACAGACAGAGAGAGAGAGAGGAGAGAGGAGAGAGAGAGAGAGAGAGAGAGAGAGAGAGAGAGAGAGAAGAATTGATCCTGATCCTGAGTTATTTGATGATGGAACAATATTGCAGAATGGACTTGTTTAACCAAACAGTGGGCTCAAAAGAGATCCATTCTGTAACTACTAGTTTCTCAGTTTAAATTTGATTGTAGCAGTTTATTGGAGAATGACATGCTTGCCCCCATGATCCTGGGTAAGGGAAATGGTGGCCAAGTGAGAAGTTTCTATCATTTTCTACAACAAATACTTCAATATTGTTTCAATCTTTAAAAAATCATATATATACATATATATGTATATTTATTGTGTGGTGTGTGTGTGTATGTGTGCATGAGTGCAGTTGCCAATGGATACCAGAAGTAAAGGACAGATGCCCCTGGAGCTTGAGTTATGGATGATTGGTTGTAACATGAATGACTTAGGAGCTGGGGATTGAGCCCAGGTCCTCTGCAAGAGCATCAAGTGAGCTTAACTCTCCAGCTCCCAAATTAAGCATTTTAGTGCACTGGAAGATTTTGTTAGATATCTGTTATATATCATAGAATTTCCTCTCACATTCATGTTTTTGGGGTTCAGTTGCTAGTGAGGACCAGTGTGGTCAGAGCCACAGAAACAAGCTTGGGTCAAGCTGAACTTAATCAAATGATGTAAGTTTTTAATTTACTTTTCAGAATCTAGTATGGGACTTGTACATTGCACTTCCTGAGATCCCATGAGTGTCTGTGTCCCAAGACTAACTTGTTCTTGGGATCAACATCTCAATTACTAGTGAGTGTATAATATAACCTGGATCCATGCACTTACCTATCAGAATATCAATGTAGAACTAGTCAAAATACCCTAATATACTCATTAGAGATAAAATTAGAATCAAGACCAAAACTAAATATGAAATAATTATTGAAATTAGGGAAATTATATCCAATAAAGTATTATTACACAAAATTATTTTAATTGGCTAATTTTCTTCTTCAATAGACATTTCTTGAGCACAAGGTGTGCACCTTGTCCTTGATGAAGGAGATCAAGGTGGGAACATTGTATGTGCTGTGTTCAACTGTTTGTGGGTGGGGTTACAACGAGGGATTATTAACAGGGGAAGTGGTTGCTGGTGTCTCTTATGGTGGCTTGGCAGAATCAACAGGGAAGTTGTGCCAGAGGATCCAGAGAAAGGATCATTCTGGATCAGAGAAGACTCTACCAAGAAGACATTTGTGTTGAAAATTAAAAGATGAAAACGTCTGTCAAGAATAAGCAAGATAAAGATGCTTCCATTGGACAAACAAACAAACAAACAAACAAAAAAATGTGAGCTCAGAGCCAAGAAGTTAGGAATTATAAGCAACCAGTAACAAAATGTCGTGTTTGTGCATCCATTAAAGGAGACTGAAGAATGAAAGCCTTGTCTATGATTGGAAGAGAATGTATCAATAGTTAAGGTCCTGGAAAAGCATCCTACATTATTCTTAGATAAACTTAATTGAATCCTTACAGCAACCTTATGAAGTAGGTATTTTATCCTACTCATGGAAATATGGGTAAACAGAGACATAGAGAGAGCAAGAAACAATTTCACCCCTAGGAACACTCTTGATAGAATTCGAAATGCTCTCTTACACCACACTTGCATATAAAAGATCCTAGAGGTAGTATTACTAACAGCTCAAAACGGAAATGATTTCCCAAATGGCCATCCATAAACAAATGGGTAAACAAACACCACGTGGTTTATCTATATGGTGAGATAGTATCCAACCTCTAAGGATAGCGTGTTAAGTGAAGGAAGCTAGGCATAACACATTAAATAATGATCCCTCTTAAACAGAAATCCTCAAAATCATGAGTCAATAAAGAAATTTGATTGGTGGTTGTAGGGATTTGGGGATTATCTTAGTCAGGGTTTCTATTATCATGAGGAAACATCATGGCCAAAAATCAAGTTGGGGAGGAAAGGATTTATTTGACTTATACTTCCAGATCATAGTCCATCATTGGAGGAAGTCAAGACAGGCATCCAAGCAGGAGTGGAACCTGGAGGCAGGAGCTGATGCAGAGGCCATGGAGGTGCTGCTTACTGGCTTGCTTCCTCTGGCTTGCTCAGCCTGCTTTCTTATAGGACCCAGGACCACCAGCCCAGGGATGGCAACATCCACCATGGGCTATGCCCTCCTCCACTGATCACTAATTAAGAAAATACCTTACAGCTGAATCTCACGGAGGGATCTTACAGCTGAGTGAGGTACCTTTCTCTCTGATAATTCTAACTTGTTTTCAAGTTGGCACACAAAACCAGCCAGTACAGGGGCCATGGAAAGTGGAATTGATGACTACTAGATATAGTTTCTTTCAGAAGCTATAAAGATGATAAACAATTGGTGATGTCGGTAGTGGAAGTTTTAAGGTAAATATCTGGGCTCTGAAAGGCCCAATAAGCTGAGTTTGGCCATCCAGCCTTCAACATGCCAATTAGAAATAAATAATACAGAAAAGCAGCAAAAGGAGATTTATTTAAAATGGCCGTGTTGAGAAGAGAAACAAATAAAAAGGGTCCACTGAACCCCCAAGTCTGTCTTCCAGGATTCTGACATGATGTTTAAGTTCAAATAGAAAGCACCAGGCATGAGTAAAAGTCTTAAGTGTGGTCCAGCCCATTACTTACCCCTCACAGACTGTCTAGTAAGGATGGCTGAAAAATTGTCAGAACTGAATAGAATCTCTTCCTGAGAGACAAGGTTCCCTCTGGTTGGCACAGAATCCAGCATGGGATTCCTGGGGAATTTTTAATTTGGGAGAAGTGTCATTGTTTCAAACGTGTAATAGCTGAAGGCGAGGAGGAATAGCTGCCACTCTTTATAGAGTGTGTCCTCTCCTTCCCTGGTCTGTCACAGTCATGGGTGTGAAACTCTTCGTGAAGATTCCAACCGATCGAATTAAACACCTTGAGAGGCAGAGCTTTATTCGCGTAAATTAAATTAGATAAAGTTGCGCTCTAACGAAAAAGAAACACGCCCAACAGGTGCCAAAGTGGCGGTTGATGAATTTGTAGCAGACATCGGGCTTTGGTTCTATTCTTTAATACATTGTACCCTGTTTACCTTGCACGACTCTGGAGGGGCTCAGGGGTTTACCCTGTGGGAAGATCAATCCTTTGCTCTCAAACCAAAGCTATGGTGTTGCACCGAAGTTTTCCTAATTAATTTAAACAATGGAGCTAGTTGGAGAGTCACAAAGGATAATGTTTGTATTATTCTTGTCTACCATCAGTATTCCTAAATGGATTTTTGGGTTTTACATGAACAAATTGTGATAAATGAATTAGAAACTGTAAGAACGGGTCAAAATCTAGACACTTCAAAACACACATGTTAAGCAACAGAGACGAGGGCTCAGAGCTTAAGAATGCTTGCTGCTCTTCCATGTGACCTGAGTTTGGTTCCCAGCGCTGACATCAGATGGCTCACACCTGCCTGTAACTCCAACTCCACTAGGTCTGATGCCCTCTTCTGGCCTTTGTGGGAACTGGACACTTGAGTTACGCAGCTAAACCACACACAACCACAAATGAAAATAAATCTTAGAAAAATAATTTCACAAATGTGCGCTTATCATCTGCCTATGTATATTGCCTGCTTTGTGTCTGTTGGTTTTGAAGGAACATTACACAGGCGATGGAGAGAAACTCCGATTTGTAAGCTGATTCCATCTTGAGCCTGCTTGTCCCCGGATTGAACTCTAGTTAATAGAAATACCACGAAAAAAAAAAATCTCAGGAAGAAATGGCCTTGGGCCCCCAGCCAATCAGAGAATATAGGGAAAGTGCCTAAAATTTCAGAGGTTATAGATAAATTGCTCAAGGTGGCTGTAGTCATCACTGACCAATCCCCGTGCGCCAAGATACCCCTTGACAAGTAAAGCAACTGCTAGGCTAGAGCTCCCCTCATCACCCCCCCTCGCCCCCCTGCCACTGTTCCCTGCTCAAACTGGTCTAGAAACCCTACCTAACTGAGTCTGGGGCTCTCAGCATGAATCCGCTGAGGTCAGAGGGATCTTAGGGTCCGAACTTAAGCTTAAATAAGGTCTCTTTGCTTTTACATATGGATTCGACTCCTGCTGGTCTTTGGGGACCCAGACATCTGGGCGAACATTTGAGAGAGAATATTCTAGTACATTTGGTGAAGACAGGGTCACTGTGGGTTACACCTGCGGTACACACTGAGCTCAAGGAAACACTGAACTTGCTCTCTTTTTAGTATTTGGCAAAGCAACTCTCTATAATGTCCTCCAGTGGGAAAACTGGTGTATTAGTGTTGGATACACACACCCAGTAATAACTTAATGGCCTATTATCTGTCATGGGTATGTGATTGACTGGGTCTTTCTCATGCAGCTGCACCAGGCTGGTGGGTATAAAGATGCCACACACACACATCTGAGAGCTTACTGGTTAGCATTCTCTGTGGCTCTTCCTGTGACAGATGATGCTGACCTGGGTACCTACTCAGGCTTTGTTCCTTAGTTCTATGTTTTTAAAGGCTTGTTCAGGCACTGGGGAGATAGCTTCATTGCTACAGTGTTTGTGGTGCAAAGGCAGGGAGCTGAGTTCGATCCGGCAAGCTCATGAAAAAGCTGAGCACAGTGGCATGTGTTAGTAATTCTAGAACTCGGAAGGCAGAGACAGGAAGATTCCCTTGAGCTTGCTGGCCAATCTGTCTAACCCAGTTGAGAAGTCCCAGACCAATTAGAAACCTTGTTTCAGTAAAATGAATGGTTTTACTGACAACTGACGCCTGAGGTTGTCCTTTGGCCCCCACATGCATGAGTGTCCAGGTAACAAGCATCACACATGTACACGCCCACAAGTCTGTTCGATTTGGGGAAAGCAACATGAAATGTTAATGAGTTGAGTGGGGGAGGGCAAGAGGAGTCACACTGGTGCATGTTAAATGGAACCAGGCAAGCGTTGTCTGTGAGATTCTCAAGGTTTGTTGTCTCCTACCATTATTACGACGCTAAATGAGAAAATTTACACAAAGCACACCTCACCGCGCCTCACATTCTGAAGCTGTTTTAACAAATTGTGGTTGAGACAGAAGCATTGGTGCATGACCTATGAGATTGCAGGTATCCGTGGGGAGAAGGAGGTGAGGAGCCTTTCCCCTGTTTCTGTGCTTTTATACGGAAAGTTAAAGGAGAGAGATTATTTAAAGGGGAAGCAGCTATGGGCTGGGGTTTTATTAATGATGAAGTAATTCTACCAACATCTAAAAATCCATCTATTCAGGACAGAATAAAAGACAGGGCAGATTTATCATGTGTGCATCCTTGACCTTGATCCCCTCATATTTTCCTTTCTTGAGACATTTAAATGTGTCCCCTTTATATCAATAATAAGTTTATTGATGGAAGCAGTCAGGGCACTCAGGAGCCAGGCTGAAAGGCAGAAGCTCTGGCCTTCTGAAATGGCTATCACTCTATAAAAACACAGCATAATGTGTTGAATGTCAAGTAGATTAATATGTCAGCCCGGGGAACATTGCCATGTAACACTGTCGCATTTAGATAATTGAATACTTTAATAGCTCGCATCTTGATCAAAGTTAAAGTATCAGGATTGACATCATCCTTTGCCACAGGATGTTATTTTATCAGAAGCTTTAAAGTCTTTACGATACCTGGAAGGTCGCGTCTGGCTTGTGTACACAGAACTCTTGAAGCAGACCCAGTTGTACGTACTCGCATTACCAAACAAAGATGAATAGTTATTTAATGGGGCTTGAAATTACTTCTGTCTGTATGACTTGGTAGAGCAAAGGTTTGGTCTGCCTGGCTCATCAAGGGACAAAGTCAACAAACCTGGTTCTGCCAGTGTCCACGGTGGAGCTGAGAGTCTGTAGGTAAGGATATTCACTCCATATTCATGCCTTTTAACTCTCTTTGTAGAAGTAATTAAAAAATTTGAAAGTATGTGGCGCCTTCTTCTTCCGACTCTCTGGACACTCTCTCGACGACCTCCGGACCACTCCCCGGCAGCTGAGCTGCCTTTGTTATATACCCTTCCAAGGGCGGACCTGACTGCCTGTTCCTCAGGATTGGTTAGGCCATACCTCATTAGCATAAGCCCTCTCGGAGGGCTTGACTGACACATGCGCAGTAGCGCGCCGGCCAATTGGAACCGCGCGTCTCTTTGGCCACTACATCCCCTTATTTATTTTATAAATTTGAAATAGGTTACTTCTGGACCCTTAAGATTCGTCCTAGGCCTCCCACACCCAAGCATGCCTTTGATTGTCAAAAGGCTTTGGAAGGCACTCCTTGAAAGAGCCACTGCTGTGGCAAAAGTCAGCGGGGGAAAGCAGAGGTCTGAGCCCTTGTGCAAGTGTTGAAGGCATTGTAATGGGGGGCGCCACCCCATACCCGCCTTTGTGCCTTTTTTCAGGGAGAGGTATTTGACACAAAACCTCTATGCACTCAGACATACTTTCAGAGAATCTATCTCAGGATTGAGAACATCTCTAGTCGAGGCGCTCCTCGTACTCCCCGCTTCTGAAAAATTGAAATGGTGCCTTAGGAGCCTTATACCATTGGCATTGGTCAAGATGGTCAGGATCTAGGGAAAATGCCTGGACGGCCAATATCGGGTCCAGAAGGTTTCCCACTAGGTCTCCCTAAGGGAGGCCAGCCAAATACTTGGGGAAGCACCTTCCTTCATGGCATTCAGTGCCTGATAAACTACAGCCTTATGTCTTGCATGGTCATGGCATAAGCAACATAGAAACCAAAGGCAGAAACCATATCCTAAGAGAACAACAGCTCCCCATACAAATACTCCCGCCCATAAGTCTTTTTAGAGTAACGGGATCTAGGCAAGTGCCGTTCAGGGTGGCAGTCTTGCGACAGGAGCTTCAACATCAGGATCTGCAGTTTCATCATCCCTCCTTTCGTCTGGGATCGCCGGACTGGAGATCTTCCGAGTCAGTCTCTCAGGGATCCAGATAGGGTTTTTTTGATCCTGCGGGAAAACACAAACAGAACCTCGTGCTCTTATGAGCACGGGATCGGGCCCTTGCCATGAGTTAGTTATGATATCTTTCCATTTTACCTTTTCTGGCAGAGGGCGTAAGTGATTATGATGTCTGTCAGCAGCAGACTGACCCTGAGCATCCAAATTTAGAAAATTTAAAGTAAATAGTGCTAAGGATAGTCTATGCTTGGGGTTAAGGTTGTGGCCTATTCCCTCTTTTTGTTTTTGAAGACATTCCTTGAGCGTTTGATGTGCTCGTTCTACAATACCCTGCCCCTGAGTGTTGTAGGGCAGTCCATGAGTGAGTGAGACTTCCATACGTTGGCAAAAGGAAGAAAAGGCTTGAGCCGTATAGGCTGGGCCATTGTCTGTAAATATAAATCTAAATAGGACTGTTATAAAACAGCCAACAACTAATTAATTTATATATCTATTAATAATAGTTTTTTATATTTTTTATAAATTATTTTTCTATCAGCCAAAAAAAAATTAAGGTTTGTATCTCTCTTGAGGCTTAAATTCTTTTGTGGAGAGCTTAAAAAAAAAAAATCTTAGCCAATTAGCATCTCCTAGAAACCTTTGAATCTTATGTCACAATTTATTTAGGAATATAGCTGATGTCTCAAATATTAAAAGATATTGTCATACATCTGGTTTTGAGTGACTCCAACTTTGAATTACCAGTTTAAATCTAGTTTTTTATTACCAAAATTATAAATTTGCAATCATACCCAATAACATATTTTTCTTAACCCTAGTTCCCTGTGTTCTGAAGATAGGCTCTTGGAACTGTGTCATGAAGAGTGATTGCTTAGAAAATATTTGCCTCCAGGATCAAAAAGTGGGAAGGCCATACGCGCTTCCTTCCAAGTCTGTGGGCAGAATGAGCATTGTGTCTCTGGGGACAGACTGGCCCAAGGAACCTCCACATAGGGAGGCGGGCCTAGGGGTGGAGCTGTGGGCATCTCCCAAGCATGCGGTTTAAGTTTTTCTGCCATTTTGCCTTTCTTTTTCCTTGAGAGGACCACGGTCTCTATTTTAGTTAACATGTCCTCAAGGTCCTCCTCCATCTTTTCTAAGCTCTTTCCTTCCTCTATCTTTTCTAAGCTATCAGAGCCAGAAGAGCTCTCTGTATCTATATTGGTTATCTTTTTTGGTCCCTTGTTTATTTTACTAACTCCTGCCTCAGAGCCTTCTGACTGAGCCTCTTTTATTTGTTCAAAACTTCCTGGTCCTTTTTGACAGTGAATTCATAGTCACAATAAGAATTTAGGTACAATCTAAGACTATATGTCAGGAAAAGCATTATTATGATACCCAAGCCAACCCACTCCGAGTTGACAATAGACATCATAGTTTAGAAAATCTGCGGACCTTTTATTGCCGCTTTCCTTATACTCGTCCCTAAACCTTAACTTGTCCCAAATCTAGGGAATCTTTACTTGTCCCAAACCAGGGAAATTCAAACCAGGGATCCTTAACTCGTCCCAACCCAGGGATCTTTCACTTGTTCCTGACTTGTCCCAAAGCAGGGATCCTTAATTCATCCCAACCCAGGGATCTTTCACTCGTTCCTGACTTGTCCCAAAGCAGGGATCCTTAATTCATCCCAACCCAGGGATCTTTCACTCGTTCCTGACTCGTCCCATAGCAGGATCCTTAATTCATCCCAACCCAGGGATCTTTCACTCGTTCCTGACTCGTCCCAGACCAGGGATCCTTAACTCGAACCTCTACTCGTCCCAAACCAGGGAGCCTCTACTTGTCCTCGACTCGTCCCAACCCAGGGAACCTTGACTAATAAATATTCCTTTTTTTCCTGACTCGTCCCAGACCAGGGATCCTTAACTCGAACCTCTACTCGTCCCAAACCAGGGAGCCTCTACTTGTCCTCGACTCGTCCCAACCCAGGGAACCTTGACTAATAAATATTCCTTTTTTCCTGACTCGTCCCAGACCAGGGATCCTTAACTCGAACCTCTACTCGTCCCAAACCAGGGAGCCTCTACTTGTCCTCGACTCGTCCCAACCCAGGGAACCTTGACTAATAAATATTCCTTTTTTTCCTGACTCGTCCCAGACCAGGGATCCTTAACTCGAACCTCTACTCGTCCCAAACCAGGGAGCCTCTACTTGTCCTCGACTCGTCCCAACCCAGGGAACCTTGACTAATAAATATTCCTTTTTACCTCAGTTTTCTGAATTTATGAGGCTGTTGTCCTCAGTTTCCTCATTGTCCTTGGCTCCTTGTCGTTGGTCTTTAGCTGCCACGTCTCTTCTCTACCGGCGCCAGGTGTCTCTGCCAGGGCCTCCGCGTCTCTTCACTGCCGGGGCCGGGTGACTCCGCCGGGGCCGGGTGACTCCGCCGGGGCCGGGTGGCCGCCGGGTCGCCACCGCCCACCGGGGCCGGGTGGCCGCCGGGTCGCCGCCGCCCGCCGGGGCCGGGTGGCCGGCGGGACGCCGCCGCCCGCCGGCTCGCCGCCGCCCGCCGGCTCGCCTCCGCCCGCCGGCTCGCCCGCCGCCGGGCCGCTTCTCCGCCGGGCCGCTTCTCTGCCGGGCCGCTTCTCTCTTCTCCGCCGGGCCGCTTCTCCCTTCTCCGCCGGGCCGCTTCTCCGCCGGGTCGCTTCTCCGCCGGGTCGCTTCTTTCTTCTCCGCCGGGCCACCAGTTGTGGCGCCTTCTTCTTCACGACTCTTCTGGACGACTCTCTCCGACGACTCCTCCGGACCAACTCTCCCCGGCAGCTGAGCTGCCTTTGTTATATACCCTTCCAAGGGGGCGGACCTGACTGCCTGTTCTCTCAGGATTGGTTAGGGCCAATACCTCATTAGCATAAGCCCTCTCGGGAGGGCTTGAACCTGACACATGCGCAGTAGGCGGCGCCGGCCAAGTTGGAAACCGGCGCCGTCTCTTTGGCCACCTACAAAGTACCTTTTTTTTTTTTTTTGTAAATCCCTAGCCTTAAGTAAAATATTAGCTAGAAAGATAAATGAAGAAAGAAGTCACTGTTTAACTGATAGGTATTTGCCTCAACAGAAAGAAAGGGCTACACAATTATGTAATACCAATCTGAAAAAAAAGGAAGTTATACTTTTACATGTAATATACTGATTTTCTACCAGAATGACAGTATTAGGTTCTCCCTGAGAGCCTATGGTCTAGCCAGCAATGTGGTTTGGGCCCAGTTAACAGGACAAGACATGAGTTCCGTCTCGTAGAAAGGGCTTTAAATCCGTCAGAAAGTGGCTGGTTATTCCTATTCGGTTCATACCACTAGTAAACCTATGGGCACATCTTGCCGGCTGATTGTTTTTGCAGCTTGCAGGGATCACAGCTGGGTGAGATTCTTGGGTCCTTTTCTCTCCTGGTAATATGACTAGAACCTTTTCACAGAATCCTACACCCATACACGCACAGCCAGCACTAAGGTGGGCTCAGTAGGTTTGAAAAAAGAAAAGAAAAGAAAAGAAAAGAAAAGAAAAGAAAAGAAAAGAAAAGAAAAACAACACATGAAGCTGCAAGGGAGAAATGGGAAAAGAGAAGAGAGGGGCTAGAACCGGGGTGAGATGTGACCAAACTGCATTAAATACAACGTATGAAGAACCCTATATTTAAATATGGGGGATAGAGCCAATTTAAACATGTACCCTGTTCCATGCAGAGGCTGGTTGTTCTGCTCAAGTTCCTTTACAGGTAACAAAAGCCTGGTTTATATTTATCTCCAAGACTGTTGTTAATTCGAAGGGGGATAACACATTATCCAGTGTGCTTCCAAACCCTGACCGTATCTGTATTTATTGGACAAATGAACTTGGCTACTAAAGACTGTAAGTAGGTGGCGTCCTAGGCAGAGGGTATTTAGTCTAAGCCATGAAGGCCATTTATTTAACTAGGCTAGGTTGCTTCTAGCTACTTCTGAGCTATTTGAGTTTGTGTTTGACTCCTCCTTAGGAAACAGGATTAATCAGTATGTAGCTACCTGGTGCTGTGTTTCAGCTTTACTTGGCTTTCAGAGGCCATGTGCATGGAGAGGCGTGACTATGGAGTTCCTGGCTGGTGTCTGCAGTGTCAAAGTTGGCGGGGGAAAGATCCCTGGCTTGTTTTGGTTTCTGTGAACTAAGGCATTTTAAGCAGCTTTTAAGGAAAGCTTTTAACTTTGGCTCCTGGGATATGAGTGTAGCATGACCTGCCGTCTGCAAGGAAAGATGTTGAACTAACAACAAGATGTCATTGGTGTCATTTGTCCCCTGCCCTCTGTAAATGTCAGCGCTCAGCTCCATTAGACAGTGGCTTGTCTTCCCAAAATGAGATCTAGGGATGGACGTGCGAATAGACACAAGGGGGTGGTAGGGACAGAGGAGAGAGTGTGCCTGTCTGGTGTCGTGTGTGTCTGTGTAGTCTCAGTCTATGTCTGTGCCTCTGTGTGCTGTCTCTGTGTGTGCTTGTGTGTGTGTGTCTGCATCTGTGTCTGTCTGTCTCTGTGTGTGTATGTGTCTGTGTGCCTGTCTATCTGTGTGTTCTCTGTGTGTGTCTGTCTGTGGATCTGTGTGCTGTCTGATCTGTGTCTGTCTGTCTGTGTATGTGTGTGTCTGTGTGTGTCTCTCTGTGTGCCTATCTGTCTGTGTCTCTGTGTGTGTTGTGTGTGGTGTCTGTCTGTCTGTCTGTCTGCATCTGTGTCTGTCTGTGTGTGTGTGTTCTGTGTATATATGTGTCTGTGTATGTCTCTCTGTGTGCCTATCTTGTGTGTGTCTCTGTTTGATCTGTGTCTGTCTGTCTCTCTGTTTGTGTTTGTGTGTGTGCTCTCTCTCTGTCTTCTTTTCTCTCTCTCTCTCTCTCTCTCTCTCTCTCTCTCTCTCTCTCTCTCTCTGTGTGTGTGTGTGTGTGTGTGTGTGTGTGTGTACCTGGGAAGTGGTGAAGACTAATCCACTAATGACCACTCTACAGATCTGGGGGAGACAGAGAGATGGGTTTGCCTCTCTCTTCCCCCATCCCCTCAGTGTCTCTCCCTCTCATCTTCCCCCTCCATCTTCCTCTCTCTCCTACCTACCTCTTCTTTTCCTTTTCCCTCTCTGTGTTTCTCTCCTTCTCTCTCCTCACTGTGTCTCTTCCTCTCTGCCTCTTTCTTTCTCTGTGTCTCCTCTATCTTTCTTTCCTCTCCTCCTTCTTCCTCTGTCTTTTCATTGCTGACTCCCTGAGCAAATGCTCTCTGTTCGATGGCCCTGCTGTCACTAGCCTGCTCCTGCAAACCATCTGCCATCTCCCTGTGAGCCCTTTGCCATCAGAGACAGAATGACATTTTATCACCCCCAGTAACATTTGCTGATACCAGAGTGATGGCCTTTTGTTTTTTTAACACTTTGAGTGGGAATGATGCTCTACCCTTTCTCTGTCTTATCTTCAGCTGGGATTTCAGGCTGAGGTCTGCCTCCAAGGGTCTGATCTGTGTCAGCTAAAACCAGAGCTGGTGGTGACCAACCACATTGATTAATTTCCCTCCATCTCTCCATCCTTCAGAGAGCTAATGGCACAGATCCAGCTATGAGGCAGGGCACCCTTGAGCTTCCTGTTACAAGCTTGGAGAGACACAATTAGGGTACCAAGCAGGTGACTCCTCAAGAGGATCATGTCTGTTTAAATCCATGGAAAAGGTGAAGCGTACTTTCCTTCTAACTCCAATTACTGTAGAAGCCTCTCATGATCTGTCTGATAATGGGTACCCTACCTCAGTGTAGTGACCTGCTTTCTTTTTTGTTTATGCTTTGTTGTTGTTGCTCTTAAGGATGGGTCTCCTTGTAGTCCAGGCTGGCGTTGAACTTCCGATCCTCCTGCCTCCACCTCCTGAGTGGTGGAATGATAGGTGTGCACTGCCGTGCTGCATCTGTTACATAACTCTGATAAATATATATCTCACAGGAAGCTTGTCTCATCACTGGACATGGAAGCATAGTACTGGTTTCCACATTTATGAAATATGGATGGCATGAAGGTAAAATGATGTTGTTCAATTACAGTAGCAAAATAATACTTCTTCAGTGTTACTTTCTTTACAGAAAATGGCCTTTTGATGATGGCACCATCCTCCATCCACAGGGAGAAGAGCCTGGTAGCCTAGGGAGAGTGTGGAGACATTTGAGAGGACTGGCTTTCTGGACTGAGCTGGAGCATCCCCACTTGGGTCAGGGGGCAGAGGAGATGATACGGTCTCTTCTCTGCCCTTGTTTAATTCTTGGTAGCTTTGGAGGATCCTGCAGTTGAAAGTCTGACAAGTGCTCATGTGCAGCTCTTGGAAGGCTA
This sequence comes from Mastomys natalensis, assembly GCA_021653895.1. Classification (NCBI taxonomy): domain Eukaryota; kingdom Metazoa; phylum Chordata; class Mammalia; order Rodentia; family Muridae; genus Mastomys; species Mastomys natalensis. Next base: position 596,509 of record JAJTUV010000207.1, read on the forward strand.
GAGTCCTGATCACCTCGATGCGGTCACTAATTGGAGGAGTTATGATGGCTGAGGGAGAGGGCTCTGTGCTGATCTCCAGGCCTCCCACTGATTCAGTCTGCAGGAAGGTCTATGGATCTGGATTGTTCACTGTCTCCCATTTTAGATTTGGAGATGTTCTCAGAGAACCAAGGGAGCTGGGCTTGTTTGGAGACCCTAGAGCTGCATTTCTTGGTGGTAGTAGCTCCCAGTACTAGATTCAAACTAGGCTGTTTCTTTGGGAGGATTCAATAGGCAAAACCCACCTATAACCTCTTTCCTTCTTGGGCAGAGTTAGAAAAGGGGGGTTTGCTCTGTTGGTGTCCTCCATTGGCAAAAGTCATTAGTGGACATTGTACCACTCCCCTGGGATTCTGTGAGGAGGTGCCTGGGCAGGGTACAGATCACCTCTTTTCTGACTTTGCCTGTTTGAAGACTGGTCCATGTGTCTCTCTGCCTGACTAGTTCTTCTTTGATGATGACAGCTCTACTCTAAAGTCAAACATCTTCAATGCACCAAACCTACTATTTTGAAGATGGTACCTTAGGATGGAGCTATGCTTAAAAGGCATCAAGTTGAATTAAAATAGTAAATAACTATCCATGCAGGTATTAAGTGCAATAAAAAGAATTTAAAAGTAAAACTTAGTTCTCCATGTAAGTGGAGAGATATTTCCTCCCTTTTCCTAGATCAGCTGTTCTAGAGAATTCCTAACTGTAAAATTTTACTCCGTGTGTTGTATGTATGTAATGTGTATTATGTATGTATTGTTGTGTTGTGTGTGTGGTGTGATTTACATATATATATGTGTAAATTACTTTAGAAGCTAAATATGCCCTCACTAGCTTTATGATCTGGAACTTCCTTTTATTAGGATCCTGGGATGACGTCTTAGACATTCCTTCACCAAGAATGGAAACCAGGGCAGGAATCCAAAGTTTTCCTGGTGCCTCACTCCAAGTTGCAAAACCAGCTCTTGTCACAAAGATAGGGAAAGTGTGGTTTTGATCTGCATAAAATTAATTGTTGTTTGTGTGTTGTGTGTGTGTGTGTGTAGTGGGAGGTGTTGCTGAAGAGATAGCTCAGTGGTTAAGATTACTTGCTGCTCTTCCACGGGACCTGGGTTCAATCCCAGCACTCACATGACAGCTCACAACCATCTGCAACTCCTGTTTCTGGGGATCTGTCATCCTTTTCTGGCTTCCATGAGCACTGTACACACGGTGCACAGACATACATGCAAGTAAACACTCACAGCATAAAATAAAAATAAACAAGTAAAAGCTAATTAGGTAATACATATTGGGATGCAGTTGCCAGGGGAACTTGGGATGGCCTGTTTATGCCTTCCATTTGAGGGCTGGTTACTGTGTATCTTGAGATTAGAGAGGATAGTGTGATCTATCTGCCCGAGTGCACTCTTCCTTTTCTTTTCTGTCTCTTAACTGATTGTCTGTTATGTATCCCACATGTCTGGTATAACCCTTGCATAGTGATAAAAAACTGTCTTCTATCTTCCTCATTTTTGTGGAAAGGTTTTCTAGTCTAGCAAGAGATTTTTACATTTTCATCATATTTCCTGATCACTTGCAATAGACAGCTTTTTAGAATATCCCAGAGGTGGGCAGCAGGATATTGGTATTTGGAAAACAATGGGATAGAACAAATCATGAGGGCCTGAAAGACACTCTCAAGCATGACGTGCCTGTTGACAGAGTCTACAGCTGACAGCGATAGCCTATCGTGTTCACTAAGCATGCTCTCAGGCAAGGATTCTTTCTTTGGAGTGAGCTAAGGAGAAAGCAGAGACATGGTCCCAGTTCACCATCTCTTACAACAGCTCCTGAACACCAGGGTGAAGACACAGGTGTGTCTCACAGGTCTCATCCTTGCTTGAGCTCCTCTCAGAATGGTTAGGATGACTGATGACAAGGAGCCCTGTATTTTCTGCTCCTTGGAGACTGAAGGTGGGTGATCAACTTCTTCATATCAGAAAGCTGATTTCTGCTTCTTAAAGGAGCCATGAGAACCCAAAAACATCTGAACTAGTCTTATGCTCCAGCAAGCAAGTGCAATCATAGCACAAAGCTTCCTTTATGGGTGTATCATCCAGACTGAGCTCTGTTGTAGTTGTGTGGATGAGCAAGGCCTCTTCCCCAAGCCAAGGGTGAGCAGCAATGATGAGAATGGCTACCTCCAGCCTGCTGGTCCTGATGTCCAGAGCTGGGAGGTGAATGACTTCTGCAGTCCAATCTACTTCCTAATTGCACACCCATGTTTTGCATCTGTAAAAAGAGCCTCTAAAGGTCACAATCAATTGTAAGGACCTATGAAAGCTTTCAGGCAACCAGCACGGAGGTAGGCCATCGATCCACAAGAGGCTCAGGCTGGTTTTTCTGAGTCGGCTTTGACATTTAGCAATAAGTACATTCCCTTCCTAGAGTCAGAAGCCCCCTTTAACCCTGCAGATGCCCAACCAACTCTTAATGGAATATTAGCACTGAGGTGAGAGCCAAACAGTAGGCTTCTTAGATCTTCTGGTGGCTTGGTGATATAAGAGCATTAGAGATACTAAGCAAGCAGCTTGGTTACTTGTAGCTTTGACTAGCATTCACTGTGTTAGGGCTCTTTTTATGTCAGTGATGAATGAAAACCTGTGCCATGCCCTCACTTCCAAACAGAGAGAATGCCTGCTCTCAGGAACTAGATGCATAGGCAATAGAATGTGTAATATTTTGGAAGTTTAGAAACTTTTGATAATAAATTTCAGGGCCAGGGTGATAGGTCTCTGTAAAGTACTTGCCTTGCAACATGAAGACCTGAGGTCAATGTCCAGAACCTACATTTTTTATAAAAAGCCCAGCATGATGGAATGTGCTTATAATCTCCGTCACTGTGGAGGGTGGAGACAGGCAGATGGTTGGGGTTCCCTGCCTAGCCAGCATATTTTACTTAATGAACTCCAGGACAGTCAACTCCCCCACCTCAAAAAACCCCAAGGTGCCTGAAGAATGACTGCTGTGGTTGTACTGTGTGCACTCACATATGCTCATGCACTCACATACACATGGATACATACACATACACACACATACACATGGATACATACACATGCACACATATAAACATGGATACATACACATGCACACACATGCACATATGTACACACACATGAACACACATGTACATGCACACACACCCACACACACACACACACATACATACATGCACAGACACACATGCAGAGATTAACTTAGACTCTTTGTTTCATAATTGACATTTCCTCTCATGGACCAGATGACTTGGTTATATTTGTATCTGCTGAGACACGACAGACAGAGGAGGGGTTAAATACTTTTGGATGTGTGCGTCGTAAATCAATGCCATATAGAAAAAGGCAATTCTCAGAAGAGGAGATTAAAAACCATTCTCAATCAAATGAAGACTCATTTATCATTGACCCCAAATCGATGAAGCTAAATACAAGAACAATGAGAAACTTTTACTTCACATCAGGGCAGGTCAGGTAATCCAAGGATGATTCTAGAATAATTCATGCTCCCATTAAGGACAAGGAGGAATAAATGCAAACAACAACTGACCTCTCTCCAGTAAAAAAAAAAATCAAAACAAACACACAAAAAAACCCAGAAGATGTACTCTGGAATGCTAGGATCAATGAGATTAATATCTATTTCACAACGGGATGGGAGGCTGTGAATCTTACCTCACTGTGTTTTGGGCATCAAAGGGTTGTGCTTTTGGACTAGAGAGGAACTAGATGTAGATATCCCTGTGAACACTGCATCCCTGTTTGAAAGCACCCTGACTACAGAAATAGGATACAGCTCATCCTGGCTCATGAACACTCGTGCGTGACTTATAGCAAGGCTTGTGGTTCCTCTCTAGAAGAACACAGTATTATCTCAGACATTTAGATTCAATTTTTCACACTCCCATATCCCAGCTCCAATATTTTAAAAAGCAAACAAATAGAAAACAAATAAGCAGTTGCATAAGGAAATACATTTCCTACAGATTGAGAAAAAAAATGAGTTAAAATCTAAATAAGGTAAAAAACAGATACAATTTAGAATACCTCCCACTCTGGTGTTGCTCATCCTGGCTGTGACCTCATAATATGTTTATCTTAAATGAGATAATAGATGAAACAAGATCACAGCAGGAAGATGGAATCTGTGGGGGAAGGGTGGAAATTCTACAACTAAAAGGAACAAGAATTAGACAAAGTTTAAATCCCAGTGGCTTTGTTTAGGAACAGATTCATCACTGAAGTGCAGTACCCACAGAGGCCAGAAGAGGGCATAGGACCCAGTGGAATGGTTATAGACAGTTGTGAGGGCCATTGAGGCAAAAACCAAACCAAACCAAAAATCAAAAAACAAAACAAAACAAAACAAAAAAACAACCAAACAAACAAAAAACAGAAAAAAAAAAAAAAAGGAAATACAGAGCAAGGAAAAAAAGTGAGAATATCAGAGTTTAAGATGCAGGCAGTGACACATGTCCAGTTAAACGGCATAACATTTGCATATTTGTAGCTCAGGGAGCAGAGAGAAATAAAACAAATGGGAAAAGTGACATATATGGGGGACAATGGCTGAAGGCTTCCAAGGATGATAAAAGACTTCCTGAAAATTGAGAGTCAGATGAATGCAAGAGGAAAGAGTCTCAGAATCACAGACTTGAGTGATGCCACTGATAGTATTGTTACTGTGTTCAAATTGTGTAAAGGGTTACATTTTAAACAGTTATTTACTTTTATTTTAAGGGATGAATGTTTTATCTGCATGTATGTATGTGCACCATGTGCATGCAGTACCCACAGAGGCCAGAAGAGGGCATAGGATCTAGTGGAACTGTTCTAGACAGTTGTGAGCCACCATGTAGGTGCTGGGAATAGAATCTGGGTCCTCTGGAAGAGCAGCAAGCATTCTTAACCACTGAGCCATCTCTCTAGACTGAAAGAAGTTACTTTTAAAAGAACAAAAAGGAAGTAGTCATGTCTTTATAGAATCTTCTGCACTTGGTTTTCTCCTCTGAGCAAAGCTAAGTACAGATACTCATTCTCTCCTCACCCATGCCCACTCCAGAATTAATTACTGCCAGGATTCCCTGTGGGAACTTTCTTCACAGTTGAAGATCTAGGTTGTCTTGCCTAGAAGCCTGGATACTTTGTCTCACTAGGGCCTCTTGAGTTAAGTTACTGTCACTCTTGGCACCTTTTTGCCTCCCACAGATGCTTGGAGGCAGGATAGGGCTTTCAGGATGTCTTTTCTGCGGTAGAAGGTCATAATAAGCCTTTGAAAGGCTGATTTTTTAAGATATCCCTCACCCTGAAATACCTGTGTCTCAGCTTTGTTTCCCTTGAATTTTCTTTGAAAAGTAGTAACAAGGGATGTGTGTCAAAAGCTGTTTGATTTACTGAAAAAAAAAAAGTGCTTTATAATCACATCCACTAACCTAGATGCTAAGCATGGTAGCTCAGGGCTCTGTTCTGGAGCCCAGAGATGTGGATTTCAGGAGAAGGCCCTGAGAATTTGTTCCTAGTTATTTTATTTGAAGTTGAGGTGAAATGGGAGAGTTTTCTTTCCACCGATATGAGGAAGTTGATAGCACAGCCTGACTTCTGAAGCTGGTTCCTGCAGGGCTTGCCAGTCAAGCCAAATGGGAAAACAAGAGGGAGGTTGACATCGGAGAAGGAGAATTTGAGTTCTGACTTTGGAGTCAGTATAGAGTGATCTCCATTTATTTGAGTTTAAAAATCTCTCTGTGCCTCAGCCATTATCTAGTATATAGATCTAGCAATAGTACCCATATGTCCTTAGAACCCCCAAGCCTGGGGCTTGGGAGATTGCTCAGCAGGTAAGACCTCTTACTGTTCTTTCTGAAAATCTGAGTTTCGTTATGGCATCCATACCTGGTGTCTCACAGCCTTCTGAAAATCCAGCTCCAGGAGAGAGGCATCATCTTCTAGACTTTTCTGGGACACACACACACACCTACAGACAAATGCATACACACACAAATACACACACACACAAACACACACACACTGAGTTATAAAAAGTAATTAACTGAATTATTAAAGGCAACATGTGAACCTCATTCTTACATATAGGTTTTCCTGGAGGATCATAAAAAAAAAATAACTTTATTTTGGAATGATAAAAAGTTACTTTACCTATGAATGTCCCTCCCAGCTCATAAATATTCATAAACCTTCTTTAAAAATCTTCAATAGAGTTCACCAGGAGGCACCCCACTTTGGATGCACCTCCCTTTAGAGTGCATGCTTAACTTGACTCTGCTAATACACTTTGTTGAAACTGTCTCTTGACTAAATTCCTCCCTTCAAGAAGACAAAAGCAAAGAGACCTTTGAAATGGCACTACCCATAGCAAGCTCTGATGGTGGGATGATAGTTCTTACTAAAATAAGCATGTATAGCCCAGGGACCTGGCTGCTTTCTGTTAGTGTTTTGTGTGTCTTTTTAACCTCATTCCACATCCCTGAGCACATGGGCCGACTGCAAGTAGCTTTTGAACAGTGACAAATGTAAGCTGTGATTCCTGCCCTTACTTACTCTAAAAACTTAGTGTAGCCAAATGCTTCATTCTTCCACCAGCTTGAAGACAAGCTTGTAAAGCCCACTCCAGCTTTGTCTAAAGTCTAAATCATCACCATTCCTGCCTCATTTTGCACTGTCCAGAAGCAAAGAAATTGGACATTGCACCACACTAAATGACATGCTAACAAGAGAAGATTAGACGCATCGAGGACAGCTTGCCTAGTGGATTAATTGAAAGTGTCACCTGGTGATTAGAGGCCATCGGCTAATGACTTGGAGGGAGAACGTCACACTTTAATAGTGACTCATGAAAACCAAATAGTTCAATAAATCCCAAAGTTGACATGATAATAGGAAAAGCCACTGGCTTGAACAATTCTCTGGAAGAAATTCAAAAGCAGCCCAGTGGAATTTATAGGTCCGGGCAAGAACTTGAAAGTGAAAGTTTTTATTCTGTAACTAAACTGAAAGCTATCATTTAATAGCTGTGCCACCTTGGACTAGTTACTAAACCTCTCTAGGCCATGATTTCTTCACAAATAGAATGGGTCTGATAATCAGAGCTTCAAAGTCACACAGACTCTCACAAGCTGGATGGTGGGGCTCTTTGTAAGGGTATATCAATCAGAGTTCTAAAGGACAGACATAGCTTATACAAAAGGAATCATGAGAACAAATTAATATAGAAAATATTTGATTGGGTGTGGCCACAATGTAGGTAACCAATAAGATCTACTGAAACACCAAGGACTGCTTCCTGAAGCGATTTCAGCTCCAGACTGGAAGAGCACAAGGGGAGCATTACCACACCCAGGGAGAGCTGTGGTTTTGGGGAAATGACCTCTCAGAGGAGCAGAGATGTCATCAAACCATGTAGAGAGAGAATGTAAACTCTTCTCAGTCCTGTCTTCCACAGCTCTTCCTGGGCGCTGATGAGCTCTGTCTCATCAGATGTCAATACACATAGAAAAGGAGAGTCCAGGAGTTACAGAACCAAGAGCTGAATTATTCTCCAAGACAGAGCAAGGGAAGGTGAGGAAGGAAGAGGAGGGGAGGGGAGGATGGACACAGTCAGCACAAAAGATGGAGAGAATCTCATCCACTCACTGTCTTCTCTCTCTTGCAAGAATTGCTTAGTGGGTTAAAGTAACTTGTGTGGTCAGACCCTGTGGTGGTTTGAATATGCTTGGCCCAGAGCATGGCACTATTAGGAGTTGTGGCCTTGTTGGAGGAAACGTGTCATTGTGGGCGTGGGCTTTAAGACTCTCGTCCTAGCTGCCTGGAAGTCAGTCTTCTCCTAGCTGTGTTTGGAATAAGAGGTAGAAATCTCAGCTCCCCCAGTGTCAAGCCTGCCTGGATGCTGCCATGTTTCCTGTCTTAATGATACTATACTGAACCTCTGAACCTGTAAGCCAGTCCCAATTAATGTTGTCCTTGTAAGAGTTGCCTTGGTCATGGTATCTGCTCATGGCAGTAAAACCTAAACCCAGACACTCCCTACTTTACAGTGTGGAAGATTGCTATAGCTCAGCTACAGTTAAAAAGCAGTAATGCATTCCATCAGTAATGATCTGAACAGGGTTGGAGAGTTGGCTCTGTGGTCAAGAGTGCTTGATTCTCTTGCAGAGCACCAGGTTCAGCTCCCATCACGGTCTAAAACTCTAGTTCTGGAATATCTGGTGCTCTATTCTGGACTCTAGAGGCTCCTGCACATACGTGGTACATATAACCTAATGCAGGCACATACATGCACATATAAATAAATAAGTAAATAATTAAATGTATCCTTTAGACAAAGGATTGGGTGAAGTTTTATTATAAAAACAAAAAAAATAGTACATACTTCAGAGGAAGTATGAGCCTCTCAGGAACCATAAGCATGCTTTCATTGCTAATTTATATTATCTCTAAATTCAATTATATTTTCAGAATTATCTTTAGTGAGAAATCAATGAAATGTAGGTGAGAATAAACCTCTGCACCAGGCCAAACAAAAATGAGGGGTTGCGGGGGTGGGAGGGATGGTGGTAACCGAAACCTTATCTCATATCCGCACCTATTTCCTCTCATAAAAAATGAGATGAGGTGGCTATTGTCTGCACCCATCTATCTTGTCCTATATTAGGTTCTAAAGTTATAAATCATGTCTGATTTTGAGATGGTTTCATAGTTCACATAACCTGGCTTCCTTAAAATTGAGTATCTATCATCTCCTGGAAGAATTTTGGAATTTCTTAATGGCAAGCGTTGGCAACTGTTAATAGGATATGTTTTGCTTTCTAAATGTCATTTTTAAGGCTCTGGATCAGCAAGAGCAGGATCACAGACTCCAAACTTCTCCCCAGCACGGAATGCAGTAGCTCATCTGTGAGACCGCACGTCACACCGTTTGTCTTTAGGTACGCTGGAGACACTCTCGGTCAAAACATAGTGTGACTCTTTGCCCCTTTCCAAATCTACAGCCACTTTGGAATGAATTAGCTAATTCCATAAATTATTTAGTGGGTAATTTATTTATTGATTAAGCTCCTAAATAAAAGTAACAACACCCTGGCTTATTTAGTTCAGCTAACGTGACATATTTATAATCCATAAATACTTATTCGGACAAAATCAAAAGATTCCAGGAGAGTTAGCTGTGAAGTTGGCGATTTTTTTCATTCATGTGTGAGCATATGTGTGTGTGTATGTGTGCATGTCTTGAATGTGTTTTTTGTATGTACATGTATGTATCAGCCTGCATATAGAGACCAGAGTGTCAATTTTGGGTGCCTTTTTCCTCAATACTATCTCACTTTTTGAGACAGAGTTTTCTTCCTGAACCTGGAGCACATCTCTTCAGCTAACAGTCCCCAGGAGCCTCCTGTCTCTACTCACCCCACCCCCAATGCTGAGACTATAGGTCTTTCACTTTATGTAGCTTTTTATGTGTGTTCTGGGAACATTTCTCTCCCAGCTCAATCCCATGAGACCCTTTGATGGAAGGCTTGGGGGAGGGAGAGAGACATGAACCAGAAAAATGCTCTGGGAATATGGGAAGATAGAAGCTTCATCAAGAGTGACCCATCATCCCCAAATTAGAACCAAGCTAACGAAACCCGAGTTAGAACACAAAGGTGGCCAGACAGACCTGTCTTTAAACTTAGAGCAGTTCTGGGGTGTGCGCCCATATACCGTGCCAAGTTCTCCCTGCATGGAAATCATCTGTATCTCTCTTTAGTAGTTTAACTTCATCCTTATTCCAATTCTCAGATGCCCTCGCTCATATTTAGGCTTGGCTGTCTGTTATTCCAAGTCTTTATCACCCCCCGCCCCCCACAGCCCGTTAACGATGCTCTCTTCGTTCAGCTTTTAAGTAACTCCCTACTTTGGTCCATCAGGTTACCTCCCTCCACCATTTAACAACCTGGCAAGGCTCTGAGAACAATTTGGAAGGTAGTATTCACATCTTTCTGTCTCCTTTTTCTTCAGGATTCAGGCCCCTCAAGTCCGAACTTGTTTTTTTTTTTTCCCCTGGCAACTATGAATCCAATTTTTGCCTTCCTGTCCATGTGGATGGCTGAAAGCCCTGCTGGGTTCTTATGGTGGTTAATTCAAAATATTCTTTTTGCACATGCCTCACAATACCAAAGCCAATTTGGCAGGTGCTCCTCCAAGCGGAGATGCCAGGAGAGAAGGAACATTGGCCAATTCCAGGTAATCAGAAACAGCCCCGGAATCCTATAGATACCATTTTCATTGCTTAGGAATTTTTGTTCACAGGGCCGTCTCTTCCGTTTCCTCTCAAATCTTTGGCAGATTCTGCCTTAAATTGAGAACCTGAGAAACTCATGTCTGCATAATGAGCAGCCGGCTCCTTGGGTCAGATAGAAAAGTGTCTGGTGGGTGAAGGAGAACTTACTGCTGCTCAGTGCTCTAAATGCTGGTATTTGTGTTCTTGCAAAGCAGCCTGGGAATGTTCATCATGCCAGGAATTAAGAAGAAGGACTAGAAGATGAATGCAGAACCACGATTCCATGTTGTGTGCTGGTGCATCATTTCTAATTAGCATGCTGCTCTTGGCACGGACATTACCACCACTCTATCTACAGGTGCCCGTCTGGTACTCCAGCTTCTTGCTGGAGTCTGAGGCATGACCGTGACCCCCTCCTCCCTCCCAACTGCCTTGAGAACAGCACAGTGTGCAAGACAAAGGCTGCAGGGTTCTGACACCATTCTCTGTGCTGTGACTTTCTTAGGGCTTTTGCCACACACAAGAATGGGGCCACTTCTGTGATGACCGGATCTCAACCGTCATTGGTTGAGAATGGATTCATGACTTCATCTTCCTCGGAGTAGCAATGCCTTGTTATACAGGGGTCCATTGTCCATCTTCTCTTTATTGATCTTTATGTGTGTGTGATGGTGTGTGCAGATCAGCAGATGATGCGATGGTGGTGGTTAAATATGACCCTTGCCTTCATCCTTATGGCAAAGTACTTAAGCCCTGTCTCATCCAGTTTGTTTCATTTGCCATCCATGAAACAAGGACAGCATACACACCAGCTACATAGGCTTATCGGAAGCACACAATAGAGGGAATCATTGGTGCCAAGTTCACAATCTGCCACGTCTCTTGCTGACCTTTTTCTGTTGTGAACATAAAAGGAGCTGCCTCCTGGGACTCGACAGCTAGAATGTTCTTCCCTCAGATCTTCACACAGCTGTCTCCAGTTTTTTTTTCCCCCACACCATTTCCATACCCTGAGGTATTGTGTATGTGTTCCTTTACTTCTCTTGCCTTCTTGTCCTAGAATGCACCTGCCTGCAGATGGGATCACAGCCCTCTGCTAACCTCAGCAAGCCCGATCGATCTGCAGGACTGCTGGTAACCATGGGATGTTCAGAAGCCATTTGCAACTGAATCCGAGGAGGAAAGTGGATGCTCATGTTTATGAGCCCCAGCAGCTTGTGTTGTGCAGTGGGTCGTAATGTTCCCAATAAACACAAAACAAGGAGACTACACCCTGGAGACTTTCTCTTTCCTTGCTCAAAAGCCCCTTTGGGAGTTTCCCATCAGCCACCACCCTTTATATCAGTCCAGAGCACATTATCGATTTTTTTAAAATTAAAAATTAATGTATTTCTTTTTGTGTGTATATGTGTGCTTATCCACGTGTGTTAGGGTACGCGTGTGTACATGCATGTAGAGGGCAGAAGTCAACCTCAGGTGCCATTCCCCAGGAAATATCCACTTAATTTCTTGAGACAGGGTCTCTCACTGGGACTTGGGGATTTCTGAGGAGGCCAAGCTAACTGGCTAGTGAATCCTAAGGATCTTTCTGCTTCAGCCTCTCCACCAGTAGTGTAGCAAGCACCAGCTACTGTGCCCAGCTTTTTAATGTAGGTGCAGGGGATTGAATTTGAGTCCTCAGGCTCGTGTGGCAAGCAATTCAACCACTGAGCTGTCTCTCCAGTCCCAAAGTTTTCTTTTTAAGATAAAAAAAAAATCATAGTTAGACACACACACACACACACACACACACACACACACACACACAAAACCTCAGTAAAAAAAAATCACAGAGAACTTATATAAACAGTATGTAACAGATACACATGCACATGCCCAAATGCACACACATGTGGTCGTGTGTACTGCCCATTTTCAGCATCCTGCACCTGAGAGGAAAAGGCTGCTGCAGTTGATGTGTTATATGACACATCTTCCTCACCCAGGACCCATGCTTCTCCTTGGAGGTGCTCATCTTAGCTCCCTTTGCAAGGTGATACTTGTGTTTTCTTTACTTGATGCCCGACCATGAGAAGAATGGGCATCACAGATGCACACAGAAGACCTGGGACACATCCGTAGGCATAACTTTGTTTGCAGCCTACTTTTAATAAGGGTTCAACCTCTCCTCTAGCCCACCACCCAGCAGAGGGAGTGGAAGAGAAAAGTTATTAGGATTTGGGGGAAGTGGACCTGTTTGGCAATAGTTCTTTGGGGGTGAGCTTGATCTTCTTTGGTAGCAAACACAAAATACGACTCAGCAGCTTCAGTTCAGTCCTTTCGGCAGGCAGACACCAGGCTCGAACCAGCAGCTGTCAATCCTGAAGGAACCACGAGGAGGCTCACCAACCAGCCTGAAGTGAGGCTGCAGAAGCAGCAAGCTGCCTCAGGAACCTCATGAGCAGTTCTTGGGCAAGTTTCTCCCCATGGTGGCATTTATCATAAGTTGAGCTCAACAGTGCTATGTAAGGTGAATCAGTACATGCATGTCATTAGTGAAGAATAGGGAGGTGGAACAAACCAAACTAAATCTTGTCTCCCATTGTCTGTGGGGTCATAGTTATACTCCTTCATCATGGGTCCTTTCACGTGTTTGCTATATCAAAACATCCTTTCACCTATGTCTGCTTTAGGAAAACATTCTTTTCCATGTCTGCTCCAGCAAAACATCCTTTCACCTGTGTGCCCTGGCAAAACATCATTTGACTTAACTAATTTTCCAAAGAAACTAGATTTTTCCACTTCACAAATCTCTATTTCACTTATGACTGTTTCTGATGATAGCTTATCCAAAGGATTGACTTGAGACAATGAAGTAATTATGTCTCCATTTCAAATCCCGGTCTTTGAAATCTGGGACAGAGATACTGAGCACAGAGAGTGTTAGATGCATGAAAAAGGCATCATTGTTGAGTGAAGAAGGAGATGCTGGCCCAAAGCTAAGGAAATGTTCAAGGGCTAAATAACCCCTCATCTTTTAGAATTCCCGGAGATCAAATCCTCCAAGCACCTAAAATCCTGTTTAGAACTCTCTCCTCACACAGACTCTTCAGTGGCTTAATCAGTTGATAATAAAGTAGTGCATGAAAGCAAATATATCTTAAATCATGGTTTTATTTAGTTTCTCGGTATTAATATGCATTTCTCCTGTCATCAGAGCCTCTAGAGCCTGCCTGGCATGCAGCTGGGATTTGGAAGAGACTCTAGTTTGTTGTTATTCACGTGGAAAAAAATGATAACGAATATGACCTTTTCCTTTCTGGTTGTGCTTTCGAGAGCCAATTCAACTGACACATTGTGAATATTCAATAGATCTTACTTAATTTAATTAGTAATTGAATTTCACAGAATAATCTCCGAACTCTTAGAGGAGCTGAAATCTAACAAAATCCCAAATTTCTTTTTTCAGATGCCTTTTTGTTGTTGTTAGGGTGGCAAAGCTCCGCAGATAACAGCACATATCACCCTTACAGAGGACTTAGGTTTAACTCCTAGCACTCACATGACAGCTCACAGCTGTTTGTAATTCCAATTCCGGGGGACACAACACTCTCTTCTGGACTCCTTAGGTACGAGGCACATGAGTGATTCATATATACCCATGCCTGCATACACACAGGCCAATATTCACACACATAAAATGAGAAAAATAAATACAAATTTAAAAATGTGGTAAATCCTTGATTACTTCTTCCCCATCATCTCCTCCCTCCCTTCTCTCCTGTTTCTTTTTATTTCTCCTCTAGGAGTCTCCACCTAGGTCTCATTGGGATTTGTGACTTCAATGCTAGCCCATATTCAATAAAGCAGAGATCAAAAGTAAAGGAGAGATCCAGAAAAAGTAAGGTACTTGAGAGCCTGAATGGGGCCATCCAAACAGAGGTACCAGGAACTCTTCTACAGCCAGCATATCTGAGACTTTGGTGAAATTTGAAATGACTTTCTTACCATTGGGTTGTTTATGAGGGACACCTCGTAGGATTTCAATAGATAGGGTCTAGCCTTTGGCAATATAATGGATCTAGTAGGGCATTTTAACTGTAAACAGTCGTGTTTTAGATTCTGGGGAAAGGAATGACATCGTTCCCAAGATCATATACACTCAAACTTTAGGCCTGGCTCATTGCTATTTTAGAATAAAATATTTATATATGAAGGGGACATTAACGTCAGCAACCTTCACAGTGAATGTTGTTAATTGTGTTGGAAGTCCCTGCTTCTCACCTGGAGGGGTCCTTCAATCAGACTCTAAGGTAACTGGATAGTTCTGAGTTCTCATGGCTCCCCAAATTTCTCCGACTTAATTCACTCCTCAGATATTGATCTTGAGCATTTCTGGAAGCAGAAAGTTCATCTTTGAACGTCTTTGGAGTTCGACGGTTTGGAGTTCAACGGGTGTGTGGTGATTTAAAGCCGTGCCACCCTGTCACCTTGGAGATCTATAGAGGCTCGAATGCGAAACATTCTCCATCATCTCCGCATCTGAACACTTGGTTTCAGACAATGGTGCTGTTCTATGGAGGGTAGCTGGTACAGCCATGCTGGAGGAGAGACATCACTGGATTTGAGAGTATTGAGAGTATAAAACCTCACCCCTCTTACCCCTGCTCTCTCTGCCTCATTCTTGTGGTTGAGATGTTAGTGATGTCAATGCTCAACTCTCTGCTCCTGCCATCATGCCTGTTGCCTGCTGCCATGACTCCAGTCATGGTGGACTCTAACACTCTAGAACGGTAATCTCTCACGAACGCTAGACTCTATAAGCTACCTTGGTCATGGTGTTCTATTACAGCAACAGAGAAGTATCTAATACACGTTCTGAAGGTCAGGATGTTGTACAGGTACATCAGGGTGAAGTTCTGGTCTTCAGGATTGTGCCTACTTCTGGACATTAGAGGGGAGAATCCACTTCCTTAGGGTGTTTAAGTCCCAGAAGCCTCCTGTGCTCCTTGAAGACCCCCACCTTGCAGAGCCAGCTACCCCCAGTCATACTTTTGTTGAGGCTGGGTTTTTTTTTTTTCTTTTTAAACTTGGTTTTCTCTTTTCTGATTCTTCCAGCTATTAAAGACTTTTGATTACATCAGGATCGCATGAAATAATGGGTAAACCTGGAAGAAATCCCCACCTCCTGGTCAGTTGGTCAAGACTTGAATCCCACCTGTAAACTTAATGCCTCTTCTCCACATGTTTCCACGATTATCCTCAAGGCACAGCTAAAACTCTAGGGATAAGGGTGCCATCATCTTTACAAGCCCATCATGGGCACCAGGACATGGACATCATTGGACTGAGGAAAGAATAAGAAAAGGTATTAATTTCCCCCAAAGAAAGTCATACTGGCTAAGGAGGCTGGGTTTGGGATGAATTCAGAATGAAGTTGTGGAGTTTAAAGTTGTTAATGACTCATAAGAGAAGAACAGGTTTTGAGCTGAGAAACCCCAGTGAAACCAGGATCTGTTCATTAATCGTCCCAAACACCAGCACTGGCAACTCAATTCACCACCGCTGATAACAACATGTATTGCAAAAAAATAAAAAAATAAAAGAAAGAAAGAAAATGAAATTAACATTACAAATAAATCAGGGGTGATTTGCATCACAAAGAGTGTCACCTTGGGACTTCAGTGAATCCAACTGATTTAATTGAATATAAAACATCCAGTGCCAACTGTTTCTCTGTTCTCCAAGTTTCTGGTTTCTAGCCCCGTGCTGGGTATTGGGTATTAGGGAAGAGACAACACTGAGACCTCACTTGGCTTCTGCTTTGAGTTAATGGAGAGACTAGGTCATTTCCTCTCAGGAGAAATGATTCTGAGGAAGCATGGGGTTTCCTGACATGACAGAATGGAGAGACATTTTCCTATCAAAAAGGCTAGAGAGGCAACTAGGATGATGTGCCCAGCTTTCTGAAGGCAAACGTAGGTCAAAGGACAACCTTAGGTGTCATCCTTAGGAATATCACCCATATTCTTTGAGCTCCAAGACAGCGTCTCTCATGATGCACTGGCTGGTCAGTGAACCCCAGGGATCCTCCTGTCTCCATCTCCTGAGCTCTGGGATAATAAGCATGCTCTTTCACACCGGAATTTTTGTATGGGTTCTCCACTCGCTTGCACAGCAGATACTACTGATGGAGCTATCTCTCCAGTCCCCTGCTGAGATGTCAGGGGACACGTGAGTGAGGGGCGAGTGTCTAGACACAGTATAGCATGTGCAAGGCCCTATGGTAGGGAGAGCGCATGGTGGATACCTTCGAAATATTTATGTATGAAACTCTGTGTGTTTGAAGCCACAAAAGGAGGCTGTGCTGTGAGCATCCTCCAGTGTTGGTTTGTTGAGAAGAAGGCATTTTAAATGATGCCATTGCAAAATCTGTGGGTTCCAATTAGACTCGCAAATACTAAAATAATTCCCAGGTTAAACTTTAGCATCAGGGTGGGCAACTGCAGTGCCTGCCAGGTACCAGGTAGGCGGGGAGGGGACATATTTAGCTGTTACACATGCAAGAGAGAGGACTGCTTGCTTGTTACAGCTGACTTGTGTGGTTCTAGAGTCAGATACTCTGAGGGTTTTTATCTTTTACTTATTCTTTGGCAATTTCATATATACATATGTACACATATATACATATATATGTATATGCACATACATATATGCACATGTACACATATACACATATGCATACACATATATGTACATATATAAGCACATATACATATATATGTGTACATATATAGATATGTACATATATATGTGTATATGATCATACCCATGTAAAAACCCCCTTCTACTCCTCCTAGAAGGCTGCCAACACATAACTCTATCATCTATCATCTTTCTTTCTATTCCTTTCTTCTTTTGGTTTTTCTTTTCTTTCTTTCTTTTTTTTTTACTTCCTATATTTCTCTCTTCCTATTGAGTCCAAATGACTGCTGGGGTGTTGACTGATTCGTTGACTTGATCTTGGGCAGATAACCATAGCTGCAGTGCATTTATGAGTGTGACAGTCATGTCATGTCCAGAACACAACATTTCACAGTGCTCTTCCCCATCTCTGGCTCTTATGTGCTTTCTGTCCCATCTTATTTGATGTTCAGTGAGTCTCGGGTTGATATGGATGACCCAGTTATGGCTGAGTACTCAACACTCAATTATTCTCAGTACTTGGACCACTTAAAAGTCTCTGCATGGCTACTGCAAAAAGAGGTGTTAATCAGTATTGGACTGTAAGTGATACAGTGCCTAGCTACAGACAAGATGCCATCTTTGGTACAACAGTGGCATTGAAGTTATGGAAGTAACCAAACACTGTCTGATTGGATCCAAGGTCTGGTTAACAGGAAAGAATTCCTGTGTGGCTCTGCAAACTTGGTTAAAAATCCCATAGCTTGACATGTCACAGTCTCTAGGGGAGAGGGGTACCTACTACTATTGTTTTGCTAAGTGGTGTTCACTAAATGCTAAATGCCTTCTAACTATTTACATTTATACCCACAGATTACTGCTGTTCTCAGCCGTGGCTAGATATTCTGAGTTTTTAAAGAGATGCCAAGAATCTAGAATTTGACTGGCAATGATTTCAATTTCATTTTTTTTTTTTTTAACATTTTACAGATCAATGCCGAAGGAAGCAATGAGATCCAGAAACAACCTGTGGGAATTGATTTAACTTCGTAGACATTATGCTAAGACTTCAGACTTTGTTTGGAATCAGAACTGCATAGAATAGTTTTGGAGTCCACGTTCTGTGCCCAGGGGGTTGGTGGTCCAAGTGTCTGTTGTTGATGCTTAGTGTCTTTAATGATTCTCCTCCACTCCACGCCACAGGGATGGACATATAAACCTCATGTCTGAGCCGGGAGGCATGGAAGAATGAACCTGCTTAATTGATCATAAACCACAGCCCACACAGCCTCCTAGTGTATCAGGGGCATTATCAGTCTAATACAGATGAAGTCGTTACCCCTGCTGCTGATGTCTCAACTCTGAAATTTAAACTTCAGTTTTGAATTACAAATGAAGAGAGGAAACCACTGGTGGAGGAAGTGAGTGGAAGCCCATCTCCTTAGGAAGCTGGAAGCATGGTCTGGTAATGACAGCCGGACAGTCCTCCATTAAGCTAATGAGATGCTCGGAGTTAGAAATTGGAAGTGAGCTTCTTAATAGGCAAAGCCCTGGGCATCAGAAGAAGACATCAGATGATTGTAATGGTTCCTGTGGGGACATGTGATTTTAAATAGACTCACGAAGACCATCGATTCAATTGACAATATAATGAAAAGAAGAAATGAAAAAAAAAAAAGGCCAACTTTTATTTGAAGATACTTCGAGCTTCCACAAACAGACAGAAACTGTGGATTTTTTTTTCAGCTCAAGATTCTACCAGGATCTATCAGTTTCACATGGCAACATGCTCAGAGAAAGGAAGGGGTCTAATTTCACCATGGGCAGAGCAAAGGGTAGGGCCACTATAGAGAAATCAGCTCTTCTAATAAAAAACAAACAAACAAAAAAACTATAGTTTTTTTTTTGAGAATTTCATGTGGTTGGGTTTGATCATATTCACCCCCTCACCCAATTCTTGCCAGACTTATCATTCCTCTCAACTTTGTATCTTTTTTTCCCTTTTTCTTTTTATAGCTGTCAAGCCCAATATGTGCTGCCCAAATACTTTTAAATGTGTGACCTTCTACAGTTGTGAGGTTAGCCTACCACAGCCACATCCTTAAAGAAAACTGACTCTTCCTCCCCTAGAGTTATGAATTGCCCATCACAAAGAAGGTGAGTCTTGTGAAGCTGGAGAGACAGTGAAACTGTGAAGAGCACTGGCTACTCTTGTAGAGGACCTGGATTCTGATCCCGGCACCCACAGGGCAACTCCCAGTCATTAGTAACTTCAGCTCCAGAGGATCTGACGCCCTCTTCAGGCCTCCATGGGCACTACACACGGGTGAGATACATGCACACAAACACATTTTTAAAAACCAAAAAGGGCATACACAGGAAGAGGGCTTCCAAGAGGCTGCTGACTGGTATCTTGCAAGGGTGGAGAGGGATGAATAGATGTTTGGTCTGCTGTGGTCCAGTCTTGAACCCATGCAGCATAAGGGCCCAAGGGAGATGATGGATGAATAAAGATGATGAGTTTGTTAGAATGTCCAACTTACAGCCTATAGAATATATGCTGCCAAAGGTAACTATGATTTCAGTCAGACAACTAAAAACATTCCCAGGAATTTGGTGGTTTGTTTGTTTTGGTTTTGTTAAATTTTTTTCCATTTTTTTTTCCTGGTTGTTTGTCAACTTTAGGTGGTATCCTTTGCATCCTGTGGGAGTGACAGAAGCGTTGGGCACACCTGTAGAAGATAATGGGTGAACTGGGAAACTTACATTCTGTCTACAAAGCCACATCAGGCCTGAACCTTGGATAATTACTTTCATGTAGAAATAACAGAATATTGTGGATTGTGCAAGGCCCACCTGTGAAATTAAGTTACCAGTGGGTCAAAAGATTTTTTTTTTCAACTCACTACCTAAGACCTAGAGGATAATTGGAGATATCAAGGGAAAGAAGAACAGAACATGAGATGGAGTTTTAAAAAAAAAAGAAATAAAAACGTGTTAGAATCCCATTTTTCAATTTATCTCCTCTCTGAGAATTCAATCTAACAGCTGGAATGAGGGCCAGACTGAAGCCCAGGAAAAAGATAAGATAAAGGATTAGATAGGATACTTCCTGCTTAAAGAGAATCCTACCAGCGGGTAATGCAATCTCCTTTCCATCACTCAACACCATCTTATTTAAAGATTTCACTCCTGGTCTTCCTCTTTTTGGTCTCTCTGAAGACCGAAGATAGAAAACCCAAATGTGATGCCTACACCTCTCCCTAATGAGCTATAGCTGGTGAGGTTGGCATCTGAGATTCTTTTTCATGCATGCACACACGAGCAACCTTTATGTGTCTGAGTTATTTCAACGGAAGTTATACAATTGCCACGTAAATATTGAGCCACGGGGAGTTTCCTATTCCTGGGTGACAAGGATGGCACACACAAGGAACATCAGAGTCAGCAGACTTGAAAACTCAGAATTCTCCAGGTCAGGTTCTCTTTGTTTCCCTGGTCCACCATCCTTGGCATTGCCTGTAATCTTAAGTAGGTGGGAGATGCTGCAGCTGTGTAGGGTGTTGTACCTAGACCCACCAGAACAAGTGAAGTAATCTGTTTCCGAGGGTATCTAGCTATCAGTGGGAACTTACAGGCAGATTTCCTTTTCCTTAGTAAATTCCAAGACATCTATAGAGGTGTGGACAAAAGAATGTCCAAGAGAACCACACATGGTGGCTAGTGTTCACTTCATCAGCCTGACTGAAGAGGGAACCTCAGTTGAGGAGTTGCCTCCATCAGATTGGCCTGGGGAAAGTCTGTATGGAATTTTTTTTTCCTGATTAGTGATTGATTCGAGAGGGTTCAGCCCACTTTGGTAGTTCTACCTTTAGTCAGGTGGTCCTGAGTGATACAAGAAAGCAAGCTAAGCAATCTATGAGGAACAAATTAATAAACAGTCCTCTTCCATGGTCTCTGGTTCGGTTGCAACCCTGCTTCTGCTTCCATCAGTGATGGACTATAAACTGTAAGTTTAAATAAACACTTTCCTCCTCAAATCACCAATTCCCCCTCCCCACCCAGTGACTGACAAGCCATACAAGGAATATGACATGGTGGCCCTCCAGCAGTGGGGAACAGGGAGCTGTAATAAGAAACAAATGAATCAGACTTGTTCTAGCTGGTTTCATATGCAGCTTCTCCACTGTGGTATACAGAGAGGATCCAGGTATGATCTGGGAGTCAGGTGGGGTCTGTAGGGCTTGCATAGAAGAAAATCAGAGCACAGAAGGGCAGACTGAGAGAGGGAGGGGTGTGAGGGATTAGCAGGGGTCACTGTGTGAGCATTGTGTGCTGAGCATTGTGTGAGGGGGAACTCTTAGCCATTCATCTTCTGAGACTCGACACCACAATATCTAATGAAAGAAGATTAAAGATCAAATATCCCTCCTAGATACAGAGACTGATGATGTAAAGATGTACACCAAAGAAATTTAGTAACATATGTACATATCACAAGGAAGAGCATACCTTGGCAAAGTGGAGTTTGTCTCAGGAATGCAAGGTTGGATTAACCCCCGGCAACCATTTCATGATTGAACAAGTCAGCAAACTGAGAGGTAAGTGACTCACAGTCATCTCAGTATGTACCAAAAGCACTAGATGAGACCTAACATCTATTCTTCACCTTAAATCTCAGGAAGCTGGGAATTCAGCATGATAAATGATTCTTATGCTAATACACAGACAATATCATAGTAAATGATGGGAAGCTCCCGCTGGACCAGGAACACGACAAGGATGGAAAATTTACTACTCTTCTGGAGTTTTCAGTCATAATAATAAAGAAAGAAAATAAGAGAAATCCAAGCTGGAAATTATGTTTTGTGTTTTGATATGATTGGCTAGGTAAAACAATAATGTGAATAATAATAACAATAATAATAATAATAATAATAATAATGATAAACTAGTATTTGATAAATGGAATGAGAATACTAGATGTAGGATCAATACACACAAATTAATTCTATGTCTACGTACTAGCCTTTCTTAAAGACTCTTTTTCTCTTATATCTATTTTTCCAAAATTCTCACAAGGTAAGTTTTAAGTGTGGAATGGGGGAAAATAGGTATATCTTTCCTATGCTATCATAAATAATTGACAGTATTTAAGTGGTTTCTTTCTCTAGTGAGAAAGCCCTGTGTGGATTTTAAATTTGTTTTCCTTTTAATTATGTGTGCAGGTGTCTGTGTGTGGGTCTACGAATGTGAGTGTAGTACCCATGGAGGCCTGAAGAGGGCGCCCAGAGTCCCTGGAATTGGAGTTACAGGTGTTGTAAGCCTCCTGATCTGAGTGTTGGGAACCAAACCCAGATCTGCTGCAAGAGCAGCAAGCACTCTTACCTGCTGAGCCATCTCTCTAGACTCCTTCAAATTTTCTTTTAGTGAAAACTAATGAACAATGTTTTCTCCCTAGAGATGTGGTTACAGGAGCACCATGCAGTGGTATCTTGTCCCTAGTAAACTGAGCTATTGCACATGGATCTTGTCTTAGAGAGCCATGAGTACAGGAGCGATGTTTGCTCCTCTCTGTCCTTTATTCCAGCCTGGGGTGGAGCAGAACTCAGTCAAGTTCTGGTGGCTGAACTTGGAATGCAGCAGGAGTCGTCTGGAAGGGACAGCTTATGATGTTTGCAAAGTAACTGCTTAACCTTTGGCTTTATTACTTCTAGTGACATTTGTTAATTGCCGCTGAGAGCTTTCCTACAATTTGAGTCAATTTAAGAGAGGAAAGAAAAAAAAAAAAAAAGAAACAGAAAAAAAAGAAACCCATAACAACTCAGATGGCAATCACATAAAACATATTTGAATACAAATGACAGGAGCTAAGCCAAAAGTACACATTAGTACTAACCAGGAAGCAGGGTCATCCACACAGCCAGCGGTGATGTCTCAAAATCAAATCAGCAAGGTCACGAATAGGTGGCTAATTATCACACTTCTCAACCTCTTATGGGAGCTCAGGCAAAGAGAAACAATTTGGCAAAGTCACTCATATGCTAAAGTTAGTTCTGGAGCCGAAATGTGAACAAAACTTTGTCTTATCACAGAGCAGACTGTCTCTTGTCTCTGCTACATTGGGTGGAGGGTGTTGCCCAGGCCTGAGCCTCCTCTTTGTGGATTTGGGGTGCAACTTACCTCTCCATGTATTTGAATGAGGGCCACTTGTCTTTCCAAGACCTTTGTTTCTTCCTTGGGGCTGGTTTGTCTTTCGATTATCTTCTGGGCCAGACATGTCCAACCTCTGTAAGGTGAGAATGCTGTCCAACTCCAAACTCAAACTAAGTTAAATTAAATTTGTTACTATTATTAAAATGAATGAGATACTTAAGTATTTTCTGTTTCCCTTTTCTCCATCAAGTCAGGAAGTTATACCAGGCACTTGCTGAATGGAATCTCAGAGAATGCCATTAAGAATTTATTCTTTTTTGAAATTATATGTACAGATATTCAACTTTTAAAATGTATTATTTATATGAGTGTTTGTGTGTGAGTGCATGATGTATGTGTGTGTGGTAAATGTGTGTATGTGTGTATAGTATGTATGTGTTTGCATGTGTGGTATACGTGGGTGTGGTAAATGCTTGTGTATGTGTGCAGTATGTGTGTACGTGTTTGTGTTGTTGTATATGTATATATGGCATACATATGTGTGTGCTGTATGTATGTGTGTTGGTATATGTACATGTGAGTATGGGTATATGTATGTGGATGTGTGTGTAAGAGTGAGTGTGTGAAGTGTAGGTGTGTGTGAATGTGTGTATATGTGTGTGTGGTGTCTGTGTGTTTGTGTGTGTTATATGTATATGTGTGTGGTATATGCATATATGTGTGTGTGGTATATGCATATATGTATGTGTGGTATATGCATATATGTGTGTGTGGTATATGCATATATGTATGTGTGGTATATGCATATATGTGTGTGTGGTATATGTACATAAGAATACATTTGTGTGTATGTGTATGTATGATGTCTGTATATGTGTGTGGTATTTGTATATATGTATGATTTACGTGTTTACGAGTGTATGCATATATGCTGTGGTGTGTGTGTGTGTGTGTGTGTGTATACAAAGGAGGACACCTCCTGTCCTGTTCTGTTATCCTCCATCTTATTCCCTTGAGGCAGGGTTTCTCCTTGAACTTAAAACTAGGCTGGTGGCCACCAAGCCCCAGTGATCCTCTGGTTTCTGCCTTTCAGCACTGAGACTGCAGGTGGGCACAGCCATGCACAACTTTTTACATTGGTCCTGGGCATTTGAACTCGGGTTCTCATGTTTGCATAGCAAGCATTTAACTCCCCAATATTCAACATTTTAATATACCTTTTGTCAAATAACAATCTTTGCTCTCTTGACTCTTAAAATCTAGTGTAGGTAGACTGCCTACCATAGTGATAACCAACCATGTGACTGTACATTTGTCAGAGAGGAGACACTTGTGGCAGACTTGTGTTCCTGGCTGACGTCATCCTGAAACGTCACTCCTAATATGCATGATGTGATTTCACTCATTTTTGTCCTGAATTGCTTTCTATTTATAGATGCATTTAAATATTCTAGGTCTGGGACGAATTCATGTCTCAAAAGCAGGTGAAAACCAGTTCCTGCCATCATGCCTGAGGTAGAAAAGAATTGTCCCTGGATTAGTGAAAGGTGCTTGCTGCCAAGCCTGTGGATCTGAGTTCGATCCCTGGGGCTCACATGTTGGAAGGAGAGAACTAACTCCTGTAAGTTGTCTTCTGACCTCCACATGCATCATGGCACATAAACACACACACACACACATGATGTAGTAAAAAAAAGGTACTTAATTGGCAAGTATTCATGAGACCTCTTCCCAGAAGGATCTTAGCAGCATCAAAATGTACCAGGCCAAGGGGAACCTTTCCTCTGATCCCCCTGGGAAATATGATCAATTGAGAACCTCCTCACAGAGCCTTCTGGACAACAGGTCATTAGAAAGAGAGCGGGACTGACTGCAAATGGCTGTTCTTAATCAGCAGGGAGCTGGATACCACCCTTGTTTCCCCCTGTGCTGTCTTGTAACCTTGCACTTTGTGGGTTACCACAGTAAGCCATTTGCCTTCACAAGGGCATTTCTGCCATCATGAGTCATTTCTGCACAGCCTAAGTGTGATAGTACAGGTGGGCTCTGCGGAGCACAGTACCAGGCCAAATGACTGTGGGCGATAACAAGGCTCTCATAACGGCCCTTCAGGAGCATTTGTCTTCCACTGGAGCTGTTTCTGCAAGGCCTGGATGCTTTGCAGCCACTGTTACTTCTTCTCAGTACACTTCAGCAAAAGAGAAAGAGCACAATGACCTCTGAGCAATCCGCCTGGAGGTGCTTCCCCATCTCTGTAGGAAATGGGATTTTTTTTCCCCCTAGCAGTAATACCTGCAAACTTTTTAAGTACCCAGTATGCACACAGCCTTCTTCTGCGGTCACAGATGCAATTCCGTGGGCAAATCTTGGTGCAGAACCCACTTTAATGAAGTACATGGTGAGTGGAGACTTGAAGAACTGTGATCATCAGCATTGTTCCTAAAGGGCCGGTTCAGGATGGACCAAACCGTGTTGACATTTATTTTAAAGAAATGGTATGACTCAAAGGAGGTAAATATAATAAGTGTCGGAAGGGCATGGATATAAAATGTTCATCTTTTATTAATTGCATGCATTTTGTATAAGAAGATTATTTTGTCGGCTTGGGCAGGCATCGTGGAATTATCGAACATAATTTTGAGAACAGTTGGCCTGTGGCAATTTAATGGTATTTTTGCAAAACCCTCATTCTGCAAGCTGTTCATACCAGCATACTTATCCTGGTGTTTTCTGTAACTGCAAATCACTTCGGAGGCCCCTGGACCCAGGCTGGCATTTCACTTGCAGCTGCTAAGTGTTCTTTGGTCCCAAGTAATGACTGCTTTGTCAGGTCTCTGTGGGGATGCTGCCCTGTGAAGGAGCAGGCTTCCAACAATGTACAGCTTCACTGGAATCATTCCTGGCATGGGACACTGGAGCCTGAACAGTAGCCCTGGAGTTTGGACGTGGCTTGACTACAGTCTTCTAATAGAAGTGCAAGAGAATGGTGACATTTTGGCATTGTTAGTTTTAGTCATTTGCTTTTTACACACATATGCAAATGAGTAAGTTAAGGGCAATGCTAAAAGTTTGCATATTTCATTTATGGTCACGCTCTTAAGAATTCTCCTTAGAAAATTATTTCAGTCAGTTAATAAAGTTCCAAAAATATTTTTTATGACCTATTTGTAGATATTCTACAAGGAGAGCCCACGTTCAAGCAAATGTTGGATTAATTTAAATTAAATTCATCTTTAAAACAAAGATTTCAAAATAGTCTGTCTTGGACTTATGGAAGAGTTCAGAAGGCAGTACAAATTTTCTTTGCATTTGGATCCAGTCAGGGGAGCCCACTCCCCCTGTTTTTATCATCTCTTCAACCTTGTCATCTGTAAAATGGGTATTGATATGGAATGTGCATGGGTAATATCCATAGAAACCACTTTTTTAGATTAATTTTATTTTTTATTTATTAATTTTAAGATTAATAAATTAATTTTATTTTCAGATTTATTTTATTTTAGGGCCCTTGGAGGCCAGAAAATTGTGTTGAAGCTCCTGGAGCCATGGTTACAGACAATCGGGAACCACTAGATGTGGATGGTAGGAATAAAAGTCAGGTTTTCTGCAAGGTGAATACGTGCATCTTTAACCATGGTGCCATCTCTCTACCACTGGACCTGTGCTTGTAAAGTAATATACAAATACAAGCAAAGGTGACACATGAGTACTTTATTATGAATAACTTTGCATGCATTTTCCTATGGATTTATCCAGATCAGAGTTCAGGTACCTTTGCCAGGTACTAGTGTCTCATCATGGTAAGGGTTAATTGTCAGGTTTATGACATGATGTCTTGGAGGGCCACGAATGAGGGACGACACTCTTGTTAACTTCCTATTGCTGAAGTAAGAGATCACGAGTTTAATTGCTTGGAGCATGTGTCATGCCTTGTGCTTATGAAGAAGGGCAGCAGGTTACATAGTGTGTCCAAAGCCCCACCTCTAATTAGGAATGGGCTCTGCACATATGTCTTTCAGAATGGCTTAGGACAAAACACCTGTTATCACGTTACCATGCTCTACATGACTTCAGGATTGACCTTCCCGGGATGTCAAGGAGTGAAGAAAGATCAGACACAGAAGAAATGCCAAACACATGGACAGAAAAGCTAGAATTAGGTGGGATATGCTCGCTCTGCTGGAAGCCACCAACCACAGCCTGTAACTTCAGCACAATGATTTTGTACATGAGAACCTAGGAGGTGGGTTTATAGCATACAGCCGAGCAAGGATGCAGATTTAGCTGTACCCAGCAGGAGGTTTCGGTGTCGAAGCACTTAGGCAATCGTCATCTGGAAGAGGAAGCTGTGCTTGATGGTTTCTACACACACTGTCACTTTGATCCCCACTCAGATCAAAGGAAGGCTCTGCGGTCCCTCTTACCCTCATCCGGGGAAGGATGCCACTCTCGTGGGTCTGATACATTGGGCTACATGACATGCTGCGCTCGTCAACAATACACATTAACTCAGGATGTCCTCTGTTCCTCACACTACAGGAAGGAAGAAAAGAATGTGTCCTGGAAGTTTCATGTTATTTGCCATGAATATTTCACAGAGATGCTGCAAGGATTCTGCCGGCTGGGAATAAATGCCTTCTCAGGACTTCCGCTAAACGCTCTTCTGCCCTTGAGCTTGTCTGTAGGCGGGAGTACAATCTCTGTGTCGGTTGCTTAAGCTCAATTTATGAATAATATATTGAAACAAATCTCGAATCATTTTTCCCTGTGTCTCAGAGCTTACATCTTATCCATGTTAACACAGAGGCTTAACAGGAAGTGGGGCATGGCTCTAACTGTGGGAAATACAGCTAAGAGGTCTCTGCTCCCATGTGGGAGTTGGCTTATCTTTTTCTCAACTGTGTATTCTTTTCAGCATTCTCTTTCTGCTAGGTTCTGTATTTTTATTCCTATCGATCTGACTAAAAACAACTTAGGGGAGGGAAGAAATTATTTGGCCTCTACTTCCGGTTCATAGTTCATCACTGATGGAAGTTGTACATTGAGGGAACTCAAGCAGAAGCCATGGAGGATAGGCGCTATGATAACCTTTAAATTTACTCTAAAATCAATTTATGAATCAATATCTGTGAATGTTAAAACTTCCAAGGGTCTGGAGAGAGGGCTCAGTGATTAAGAACATTTGAGGCTGATGTAGAATGAGTGGCTTACAATTTCCTGTAACTTCAGGGGGCTTCAGGGGATCTAGTACCCTCTTCTGGCCTCTATAGGCATTGCTGTTACAGCCAGAGAGACTGATGGACATACATAAAATAAAATAAAATAAAATAAAATAAAATATAAAATAAAATAAAATAAAATAAAATAAAATAAAATAATAATAAAATAAAATAATAAAATAATAAAAAAATAAAATAATATTCAAAATGTTAAATAGTATGATTTTTAATATTTTTTCACTTTTAATTTTTGTTCATATTTGGGTGTGTGTGCATATTCACGTGTGAAGTGTGTGTTCATTTGCAGGCGAGCATGACAACCTCTGTTGCACCTCAGAAATTTTCTCCTTTGTTTTCCGAGACAGGGTCTCTCACTGGCTATAGAGAAAGTAGGCTAGGTTGACTGATCTAGCTTCCATTTCCCCAGTGTTGGGATTACAACACCATACCTAGCATTTTTACGTGGGTTTGTGGGTTGCAATTCAAGTCTTGAAGTGTGTGTGGCAAGCACTTTTGCAGACTGAGTTATCTCTGCCCATCATATTTGTGTTTCCCTCAAAAGGAGAGAGCTGGTATTGCTCAACATGAGAAAGCATTGTGCTGACACAATGTATCAGACAACATATTATAGTACATGAGCTACATGGATAAAACATAGATGTTTAAAGGAGAACCCTGGCTTATCCATAGCTTCTCTTTTGACAGTGGAACAGTATAGACTGTGTTAGGTTCTGTCCTCACCACCTTTCACTGTTGACATAGCCTAGAGAGGGAAGTCTCAAGTGAGGAATTGCCCAAATCAGATTGACCTGTGGGCATGTCTATGAGAGATTGCTTTTATTGTTATTAACGTAGGAGGGAGTAGTCCACTGTAGGCAGCATCGTTCCCTAAGCAGGTGGTCCTGGACTGTATAAGGAAGGTAGACAAGCGTGTGCCTGAGAGCAACCCAGCAAGCAGTGCTCCTCCATGGCTCCTGTTCCAAGCTCCTGCTTGAGTTTCTGCCCTGACTTCCCTCAGTGACAGACTGTGATCTGGAAGAGCAAAGCAAATAAACCTTTTCCTCCTTAAGTTGCTTTTAGTCAGAGTGTTTTTCACAGCAATAGATGGGAAACTAGAACAGGTTTCCTCTGTGAGATAGGAAGGATGGCAGCCTGGGAGAAGGAGGAGGAGGAGTGGGGGAAAGAGGAAGCGAAGGAGGACAAAGAAAGAGGAGGAGAATTAGGAGGAAGAAGGGAAGAGGAGAAGGGAAAGGAAGAAGGGGGAGGAAGGAGAAGGGAAGAGGAGGGGGAGGAAGAGGAAGAAGGGGAGGGGGAGGAGGAAGAAGAGAGATGGAGGAGGGAAAAAGAAGGAAGAGGATGAGGAAGAGGAGGAGGGGGAGAAAGAAGGAGGAAGGAGAAAGAAGGAGGAGGAGGAGGACTTTAAAGCCAAGGCAGTTAGGAAGTCATCCCTCACCTGCACATTTTGGCCACTGTTCCCTCAGCAAAGTCAGTGATGAGCCTCAAATATCCCTGCAGAGATGAGGAGGTGGCTTTAAGCAAAGACGCCCAGTGTGTGACAAGCAGCAAGGATCAAATAGCAGGGTTCCTCTCTCACACATGATTATTCCCAGTCAAGGGGCAGAGTTATCAAAGGTACTCTAACCCTGCTGAAATCAGCTGCAAGTTTCCAAAAGCTGAGAGCAGTTCCGAAGTCACAAGGCTGAGCAGGAAGCGGGTACCTCAGTTATTCCTGAGCCCCGACTGTCCCTAAATCAAGCTACTCCACAGACCGAGAATAATGTTTTTACAGCTCAGGGCCCGCTCTGCAATTTCATGAAGTGGTTTTTAGCAGCCATCACTGGGAAATTGGCTCTGTGGAGATTTAAAAACCTTTCTATGTGGTGGCCTAGAGATAAGGAGCAGGCTAAGGGTGGATCAGTCCAGTCTTGGGCAGAGACAAGGAAATAAGAAGAGTCTTTGCTTTCCTCCTGCTGGTATCACAGGGTGGGAGTGGGGTGTGCATTGCAAGCTCCAGTGATCTGCAGAGTCATAAGACGGCAGTTTAGACTCAAGGAAGGTGCCACATGCACACAAGGCACACACGCTGGGCATCAGTATGCAAGATTTATGAAGGCATTGGTCTTCACACAGATGCCAGTGTGCGGATGGCACCTGTGGGGCACAGACTTCCTAACCACTTGAGCCCCTATCTAAGCCCTGTTCTGGCCCTGGAAGGTAGGTCACATGATATGAAACATTCAAGAAAATGAGGATACTATCATGTCGCGTCCGCCTCGACCAGCAAGAAAGACACGACACGGTCGGATTCTTCTCAGTCAGCTTTATTACAGGAACTATCTTTACTCAAGGACGGGGACCCCAGGCAGCAGAAGCAAGCTGCTTATATATCTGCCCAAGGCAGGCTAAGCGTCGTGTTCTCTCAGGATAGGTTAAGCTGCCAATACCTCGAGGAGGGGCTCGAGGCCTACGCATGCCCAACGGGCTTGTTTACTCAGAAAGCTGACCTGGCCATCCGGAAACCGGTGCCACTTAAATCGGTTGCCTACACTATCATAAACACATCTTTGCCTTCTTCACCTTCTTCTTCTCCTCTCCTCCTCCTCCTTTTAAAGAAAATAAGGGCATTACAATTCCAGGTGTTTCTTCAATTAAACGACATCAATAACATCCTCTTCTTCCTCCTCCTCTTCTTTTTCTCCTCCTCCTCTCCTCCTTCTCCTCCTCCTCTTCCTTCTTCTCCTCTTCCTTCTCCCCATCTGCCAAATGCAGATTTCATGTTTTATGAGTACTGGTTGGATCAACGGCGTAATGAGAATTTTCTCCCTGGGTGTGTGTGTGTACACTAAGCAAAAGTCTATCTCCATTCCTCTCAGGTCAAAAACAGTGATAAAACAAAGATTGATTAAACTGAAGTTCAACCAGGGAACCACTAAGTCCACTAGGCTGACTTACAGAGCAATGGGTGAAGAGTTACAGATAAGAGCTTAGGTGGACCAAAGCAACCTCACTGGGAAGTCTTTGCCCAGCAGGGATGAGGGCTTCCCTATGGCTGCATAGATGATGTTCCTTCCATCTAGCCTATATACTCTAGTTTCATTATGAGCCCCTGAGGCAATATGTAATTAGGATAGAACTTCACACAGCTGGCTATGAGGAGAGGCTAGATACTCAGGTGAAGATACCACCACCCTTCCCACCACCCCTCTATTTAGAGAATATTAATAGTCATTAAGCCCTGCTGTAATATTTTGTAAGCAGCCACATTCATTAAGTTGGCAATAATTTGCCTCAAAGGATAGTGCTTGATAATAGAGGAACAGGGTTGTGACAAGTGAGCAGACCTCCATAAGCACTATTCAGCTCACTGCTTGTCCCTTGGTTAGAGGGTCAGTTCAACTCAGATTTTCTCTTCCAGCCTTGGTCCTTCACATATGGTTCCATGGAAGATGATGTAGACTTTTGTCTTTGATTTCTTCCTCTTTCTCACTTTCTGTGTCTGACCCTGAGGCCGATGAATTGTTTCCTGATGGTGATACTATTTGGGAGATGATGGAAATATGGGGGCTGGGCTTGCTTGAGGAATGAGTCACTGTGGGGAGG
Organism: Mastomys natalensis; assembly: GCA_021653895.1. Taxonomy (NCBI): domain Eukaryota; kingdom Metazoa; phylum Chordata; class Mammalia; order Rodentia; family Muridae; genus Mastomys; species Mastomys natalensis. Next base: position 628,491 of record JAJTUV010000207.1, read on the forward strand.
TCTAGTCTAGACCCTACCAGTCTAGTCTCCATCTCAGATCTCCCTCCTTGTTTCTTGACAACCATGGGTAGGCAGATCTCTTCCACTGTGTTCTTCAACAGTGGTGTTCTGCCTCACCAATGTCTAGAAGCAATGGAGCCAGTGAGCCATGGGATAGAAGATATGAAACGCTTATGAGGAGCTGAAGGAGCCTTGAGGGAAAGTGTAAAGTGTGGACAAAGCTCTGAGTGAATGTGTGTTGCTGACATAGGCAAGGACCAAGGCATTGGACCCATGGAAATTGGCAAAGTCTTTCCTCTATGTCAGGGTCAGAAAACCGAAGCTTTCCTCTGTTCTAAGTACTAGTGTTTACAAATTGACCACTGTGTCCAAAAACTAGCAACCATAGCTTCCTCTTCCTGGATATTTATAGCAGACACACCTCCTACCCAAGCTAGATAACTCCTTCCCTATTGTATACATAATAAATAGATGATGAGATTTCGGTTTCTTTGGTGGTTGGTACCACTCCATCAAAGTATACATAGCCCATCTGATCCCAGCCTTTCTGTACATGTGACTGTCTTTTCTTCACTTCCTTGCTGCCCAGGCAGGTCAAGCCCCAGCCATGCTGGACGCAACAAAACATAGACCCAAATCTTTCCTGAATTAAGGTGCTTCTCTCAAGAGTCGGTCACTGTGATCTACACGGGAAACGTCTTCATTTTGTAACTCTGGCCAAAAGTCCTAATTCAGAGTACTCCTATGTAGCTCCTGGCATAGTCCAGCAGCCCCACAGTAGGTCCACATCCACTGGACCTCCATGCCATGCCTGGAAGGTGCTTTCTCAGATGCAATGTATCAGTTACTTTTCTGTTGCTATGATACAACACCTGACATAGCCTTATGAAAGTGAAAGTTTCTTTGGTCTCCCTGCTTCTGGGAGTCACAGTCCATCATGAAGGAGAAAGGTCAGTGGGACAGCTCTTTCACATACAGCAGGAGCAGTAGGTTCCTTCCTGATCCCTCTCCACCTTGCCTCTAGAGTACACTAGTTCTAAATTTGTTTCTCTAACTTCCTAGGACCTGAAATTTGGTACACTACCTCTGAACAGCTTCTGTTGCCACATAACTTTGAAATAATCAATTGCTTCTATTGTGTTTATGTGTTTGCCTACATGTACATCTTTCCCTGTATGTATGCCTAGTGCCTGAGGAGCCAAGAGAGGGCACTGGATCCCCTGGAACTGGAGTTACGGATGGTTATGAATCACCATGTGGTGCGGAAACTGAACCTGGGTCCTCTGCCACCATGGTTACCAGGGTATCCCCTGACAAGACCCAGTTCCCGTGGGTCTGAAAGGGGTGTGGAAATGAACACTAGAGACAGTTTTCAGGGAACAGGGTCTGCTTTATTGTACACGAAGAACTACTTATTTAGTGGAAGCTACAGACTGTGCTTGGCTAGCATATTGCTTTGGATTGGTCAGTGAGTGCTCATACCATCAGGCATGTGTGCTCTATGCAGAAGCACGTAAAAGGAGACATTGAGAATGCAGATCCATCAGCAGGCCAGCTACCAGTGACTCATGCTACTTCAGAGTTCGGTGTTCTGACTTCTGAGACTACTCAGGATCATGGTGTGCCCGCTTCTTATTCAGTAGTACAGTATGCTTGGTGGACTGACCACTAGGTCATGCCTTTAGTTTGCTACACTCTGCAAGAGCAGCCAGTGTTGTCAACGACTGAGCTACCTCTATAGCCCATGTTTCCATTAATCTGTCCTGAACAGGTGACAGGTATGGCCATGGTATGACTTGTGGGTAGATGATATGCTTTGCATGCAGAAGGCCCTGAGTTCAATCCCTAGCATTCTTCAAAATAAAATTTTAAGATGTGAGTCAAAAAGAAGGGTGGCGTATTATTGTAGAATCAGTCCGTTGATGATCTATGGTAAAATCGCAGCGCGTTGTGAGGCAGGATGCAAAATGAGACACACTGCACACGGATCAGCATTCCAGCCAGTGTACTGAAAGGACAACAAAGGCAGAATGTTTAAAATTGAGAACAACTTGTCCTTGTTTGCAGGTGACATGGTGATACACGAGGGAAATGTTAAAGAGCAAAGTTTTTTTTTTTTTTTCAACTGAGTACGCTTAGTGAGGAGACGTGGATACAAAATCATTTGCATCTTTCCCCTAGAAGGAGCCTTTAGAAATTAAATGAAGCAACGTTGCCACTTACAACACAGAGAAAGACTCAAACCCTGAAGACTGGGTTTAATGAGAGATCCCCATGACTTCTGCAGGGGTTGCTAAAAAGCCTCGTTTGGATGAATTACAAGGGATGTGAGAAACTGGATGTATTACTTTGAGAGAATTGAAAACTTCACGGCGTGAAGCTGCGAATACAGCTGTGCTTACCAGCCCAACCAAGACCTCAGAAAATACCGAAATTGACTCTAAAATTTATATGATAGCTGAAGGGTGAGTAGTGGCCGAGAGGAGTGGATGTGGAGAATTGGTTCATGTAGTGAGAGGTGTGTGCTTACAGTGTAGCACATGTGAGGGGCTGCATAAGTCTGCACTGGGGTACCAAAGATACAGGTGTCCAAGCAGCAGATCTAGGGCACTGGTCCAGCCATTACTGGACACTGGGGGAATCATTTATAATTTGACATTCTGTACAAGAGTGAGTTCCCAATAAATTTTATATTCAAAAGACGAGATTCCTAGGGAAACGTAATTTGAGTAAGCATGGCCTTCATATGCAAGACATAGAAAGCAATAGACACAGAGACAAACGCTGATAATTAGGCTTTGTTAAGACTTGGGATTCTATTCACCAAAACATCCCGCTGTGAATGTGGAGTACCAAGGACAAAATAGAAGAAGAAATGCTCGCCTATGAAGTCAACAGAAGTCTTCCATCCAGAGTATATGGACAACTATAAAACAGGCACATTGGGTTTATCCATGGTCCTATCTCTCAGGAGGCTAAGGTAGGAAGACCCTGAGTTTGTGACTAGCCTGGGCTATATTGAGAAATTCTACCTCATAAATATGTTTTTTTTTTCTTATAAGACCACAAACAAGGGAAATTTATTACCTGTCAGGAAAAAAAAATGCTAACATACTGGAAGAGACACTTTTAAAAGTTGAGGAATGAGTGGTTGAATTCTGAAGAATCAATAAGTGCATCAAAATGTTCCCAACCTCATTAGTCACTGGGGAACACGTTAAACCCATAACGAACTGTTTACATGCCCACCAGAAAGGGCTATTCATTTTTAAGCCTGACAAACATCAACCCTTGGTGAAAAATCTGGGTACTCGAAACTATTCTTCAGTGGTGGGAATCAAACCCACACCAAGCACTGTGGGAAACAACGAGGCATCATCCCTTTGAATGACCCAGCCAGTTTATGTATGAACCAAAATATACATACAGGGAAGCTATTTAGGGGTGGGGTAGTGTAGCTCAGTGGCAAGTGCATGCTTAGCATGCATAAGGCCTTGGGTTTAGTTTCTAGCATTGGTGGGGGAAAAGGAAGAGGAGGAGAATAAAGAAAATGAGAAGGAGGGAGAAGGGAGGGAAGAAAGGAGAAATGAGAAAGGAAGGAATGAAAGAGGAAAGGAAGAAAGAAAGATAAAAAGGAAGAAAGGAAAGAAGGAAAATAAAAAGGAAGGAAAGAAGAAAGGTAGGAAGTAGGGAAGGCAGGAAGGAGGGAAAGCAGGGAAGCAGGAAGGAAGGAAGGAAGGAAGGAAAGAAAGAAGAGAGGAGGGAGAGAGGAGCAAAGGATCTAGATGAATGGGTAAAGAACTTGTTGTGCAAGCATGGCGGGGATGGGACCAAGTTGTTCGTTGCCTCCAAGACCCTCATCAATCTTGGGCAGGCATGGCAGCCACCTGTAGTCCCTGTACTCAGGGAGGAGGAGACAATGAATCCCCAGAGCCATCTGGGAGCTAGATTAGTTGATACAGCAAGCTTTGGGTTCAAAGGAAGGACCCTGCTTTGATTTATAAGTGGAGAGAGGTTGAGGAAGACACCTGATATCAACTTCTGTCCTATAAGCGTATAAACACACAACACACACAGGAACACACACAAAACACAACAACAACAAGAAGAGAGAGGGGAGAGAGAGAGAGAGAGAGAGAGAGAGAGAGAGAGAGAGAGAGAGAGCACAAGAATGGAAGAAAGAAAAAAGAAAAAGAGGAGAGAAAAAAATTACTAACCACGTAATTCAAAGTGAATTTTTGAGAAACAACCCAGAGAAAAAAACAAAAATGGCTGGTGTACCTGTAACTTTTTATACCTAGGGTGATCTGAGAGGCTCCGATAAGCAGGCAGCAGCTGCCCTCTAGGGAAGACGGGCTCAGGGCCTCCTGCTTCCTGCAATGCTCTGATGAGCTCTATGTACACAGCATACTGAAATGGACCATGATTTCTTTCTTACAGCTCCAAATCAGACTCAGCCCAAATGTGCAGATTGGGAGGCTAGAGAGTGTGTTTTGAGGCTCTCAGACAGATCATATGCTATGAGAGTAAATGGATCCTGGTGCAGATAACAGGTAGATGGCTCTACCTGCTTACTGTGAGCAGAACTGAGCAGTGGTATCTCAGATTGAAAGCTTCAGTGCAAACAGAACCAGTGTGAAGTGTGAGGTGGATCCTTGGGTAGGGGAGAATGGGTGGGGGTGCTTGAGAGAACTGAGGATGCAGAGGGTATGGGCAGCATTTCTTGGCTTCAGTGCAACTTGTGATTTGAGTCACCTCGTGATCACTCATTGAGCCGGTTGCTTCTGGCATGTGTAACTTTTCGTCATGCCATGCTATAGTTAAATTTTTAAAAACTGTTCCAAAACTACACATGAGTGTCAACCTCACACCTTTTCAAGTAGAAATAATGGGAGGAACTGTGCCTTTGTATCCCACACTCAGATACCGATGGCTTGGCAGGGTTTATCTTGAGATCGTTACTGGGAGTATCGTCTTCTCAGAATATACGTGAGAGGAAAGACGTCTCCGATCAGCTGTCAAACATCTGGAGCCTCATTCTTCCCTGAGTCCTGGTGGCAGTGCTCTCTTGTCTATAAAATTAGCATTGTGCTGTTCCAGGCCCCAGAACAATGAGTGGGGGAGAAACCAGAATATTTTGCTGGGAGCAGAGAGTATTTGTAATCATGCCGATTTATCCTCTAGTTCTTTTTTTTTTCCCCCCCGACCCTCTGCCAGATCTCAAAGATTCACAAAGATAGGACTGCTAAAAAGCAAACAGCTTGCTATGAGTCAACTTAGGGCTGAAATTATGAACTGAATGGGTTTTTAAGGATCATTAAAATGCCAGAATACCTCATCTCTGTAAATAAGTAGGGCAGGGCGTGGTCTCTAAAGCTGAACCTCTGCCCCTGTCATGTAGGTTTTCCCCTCTGTTTAAATGAAATACGTTCTGTCACTGAGGAGCCAAAACAGATGGTCCTTCTCAACTCCTTTACAGTAAGATATTAGCTTGGACCTAAGCAGGGGTGGAGAGGTCTTTATGACAGAGAAGACTGATTGGTATTAGAATAAAATATTTATTTAATTGCTGGAGATTTCTCTTTGAGAAGAGCTTTTTTATTTTTTACTTTTTTTCATCAGCAAAATGAGTGCACACAATCAGGTTATCTCGCCTGTATTCATATGGAGCTGCTGGAATCGGCTTCCGCTAAGGCCTCGCTGCCGTGAATAGGAAGCATGATGTATGCAAATCATTTCCCATTATAAATATAGATTATTTCCTCTTTCCACAAACTATGGCGACCACAATAAAAATGATGAACTGTGTTGGGAAGAGAGACGTAGCAACTGGGAGGCTGAGGGAGGGCGTTTATGTTCGGCTTATCAAATTATGCACCTTTTTATCTTCCGAGTTAATGGTATTGTGTTCATAAGCTTTGCATATTCTAATTTATTTCCCCAGACTGCAAATAGTTTTTCTTGTGCCTAGCCAGCTTTCTGAAGGCGTAGCAGATAGCCCTTGCTGCTGGCTTTTGTCCTCAATATTTTAGTATGTGGCGGTACGGGTCTGGAATATAGAGAACCCTGGCCTGCCTCACCCTGAGATCTTGACCATCACTGTCCTTAGAATGGACTGTCCCTGCCACACTTAGTTCCATCCAAACCATTGTGTTGGACTTCGCTCGTTTTGGGGTGTACCATGGGATGCCAGCTCACACTAGAGCTAGATTAAGCAAAGCTGAGACTCTGGAAATGGCTGTATGTCTTAGACAAGATATGGTATAGCAACATAGAGGACACATTACTTACCACTGAAGGCACTGAGATAGCGGTGCTCTTAATTAAGTTGCAGTAAACTATCCTATGGCACTGGCATGATAGGTGCTCTGTCTGGGTTCCTGGATACCTTAGAAACAACTCATATCCGAGAATAGCTCAGCAGCACCAGGTTTTAGGAAGGTGTTGAACAAGTTTATCCGAACATGTGAAGGAGCAGAAAGAGTGAGTGATCACCTGGGCGGTGGCAAAGGGAGCCTGGGGGCAGCTGGACACAGATCAAGTGGGCACTGGACAACAGAGGCAGGGGACATACAGGTCAATGCTGGCCTAGATCTGATATGGTCAGTTTCCATTCTCTGCAGAATGGGTATGATTGATTAATCTTTGAGCCTGACTGTCACGTGTTACAGATATAACTAACTGTTGGTCCTTCATCCTTCTTCCTCTTTCCTTTCTACATCTGTGACTCCCAGGAATGGATCTTTCCAAGGGTGTAGAAATAGAATTTTATTTTTTCATTACAAGTGTGAGCTAATGAGCAGCACACTTTTAGAAACTGTCTTAAGTTAGTACAGATAATATATAGAAGAAATAATTGTAGAATCCAGGCATGGTGGTGCCCATCTTTAATCCCAGCACTGTCAGGCAGAGGCAGGTGGACATCTGAGTTCAAGGCCAGTCTAGTGTACATATTGAGTGCCAGGCCAATCAGACATAGTAAGACCCTGTCTCAACTAACAAATCCCCAAACAGCTACAGGACCGTTGTGCTCACAGCAGCTGTGGCTACCTGTGGAAGATTAATCCAGTCAACATTACAATACAGACAAAAAAAAGAGACATATAAGTCCTCAACCCTGGCTGAGGAGCTGTGGACTGATCATAGCTACAAGGGGAGGGAGGCTGTATTCTCTCAGGGTGTGGTCCCTGGTAGGCCCATCATGCTCCATGGGTTATGTATCTGGGCAGCAAAAACTGGACTCAGTAGGGTATTAGAAAAAAAAAGTGAAGTTGTGAGGGGTTGGGAGGTGGGAAAAGTTAGGGTAAGGAGTAGGGGGGTGAGTGTGACCAAAATACATGGTAGGCATGTATGAAATTCTTAAAGAATTCATAAAGATATACTTAAAAAGAAAAAGATCTGCAATTCAAAACTTTAGGTGGAATAATTTCTATTATTGCTGTAACTGGCTCAAATGGGGGTATTGTGTCAAATGTGGCGTCGGGGAGGGCGTATCTGAGAGGCACATGACCTTCTTTCTATCTTCTGCTATTAAAAGCCAAAGGGGAAACATACATTACCCCATTTCAAAAGAGGCTCAGAAAATGTCTTTGCTGTAGCTTTGGATGATTTAAAATTGATCTGTAGCGCGTTCCACTTTTGTATCCTCAGCCAGAGATAAAATAGTCGCTTCTGGTTGTAAAGCGAGCCTCTTTGAGGACTGAGGGTTGTGTGGGGTTGCTATTCTCGGGGTTCCCCCTGCTGTTTTCCTCTTTTACCTTTGCAATCTCATTTAGACGTGCCCTGACAACCTTCATTTCAACTCCAGCTGTAGCATGCCTTCCCTGTTCAGGTAATCAAACGTCTTCCCATGAGCGTATAGCCTTGCCAAAGCGTTTGTGAATGTACACATCCATGTTCCTTTGTGTATGTCTATTTATAATAATAATAATAAAAAAGAGACACCATAATTTTAAAGGCTTTATTTTTGGAGCGGTCTTAGGTTCACACAAACCTTGAGAGACTGACACAAAGGGTTCCCGCATAACCATTACCCCATGAATACAGCAGCTTTCTTGGTCTTCAATTCCCTTGCTGGAGGCTGTGTTCTTTACAGTTGATGAGCCCACGTTGACACATCAATACGATCAAAGTCCAGAGTTCACAGTAGGATTCATCTTGGGATGTATATTGCAGGCACTGGACAAAGATATGCGACACAGACCCGTCATCATAGCACTGTAGCTATCTTATGACCCCACAAGTCCCTTAGCAACCACCGATCTTTGCTGCCCGTATACTTTTGCATTTTCCAGAATGTCATGCTGTTGGAATCTTCTGGGATGTGTTTTTTTTTTTTTTCAGGTGCACATTTAACCTTCCTCTACTTCTTCTTGTGGCCCTATAGCTCATTTCTTTGTTGCTCTGATAATGATCCATTTTCTGGGTGCACTTCTGTTTATTTGAGACTTGGATTTGAGGTAGAAACATTCAGGAGTCAGGAAGGAAAGATGTTCGCACAAATGTCTCCATTGGTCCAGTTTGATAGACATAATATATAATCAGTAAAAAATTTGGACTGGGTGAATGTGGTCCAACTTCTCTCTGTCTCTCTGTCTGTCTCTGTCTATTTTTGTCTCTCTCTCTGTCTCTCTCTCTCTCTCACATTCCCTTTACCCTAGACATGATATAAAGCATACAAACATTTTAAAACAATGGGAAGAACAAGGGATATCATTTCTCAGAATGAAACCCAATCCCTGGGTCCCTCTAGAGATCAGGATACAGACTAGGCTTTATGCATTTTCCTTGCAGCCTTCCCCTGACATTCCAGAACACACTGGATCATTTTGCCCATTCCAAGAGGTATCCATAGACTAGAACCAAGTCCCCACTCTCAGGCAGCATCAGGACCCATGGGAGCAGCCAGTTGTCCAGTGAAAGGCTTCATAAGATGTTTTATTGGATGCTAAGTCATTCAACACACCACAGAGACACTTGCACATCCATGTTTAATACATTGCCGTTCACAATAGTCAAGCTACAGATTAGCTCAGGTGTCCATCCACGGAGAAATGTGTTGCCCTGCTAATTAAAGCCAAAATCTAGCATTGCCTGGGTAGTCTTTTGGGCTCAGTACAAAATGGAGGACTCCCCTTACTAGCAGGGCTTCCCCTTCTCTGACCTTAGCCACCACATTCAGAATGTCACATAGCTTTGGTTAAATTACAGGTTCAACTTCCTTTCTCCCAAGAACCCATTCAGCTAGCACCTGAGATTTCCTGGAATGCTTCCTCATGCTAATGAGACATCTTAGTATCTTAAGCCTTCAGCCAATGACCTTTGTTCGTCCTGGATACTCCACGCCCTCCCACCTCCATCCTTAAAACTGTATAACCCCTGAATCAACCCAAGTAAAATTGATTCATCTCCCTGCAGCTGGTGTGTTGTCATGACTATACTCACAGGGCTGCTGCCTACCCTCCACTCTGTCCATTTTCCCTGCTCCTTTGCCCCAGTGGACCAATATCAGCCAATGATCCTGGGGTCAGAGAGGGTCACAGAATGGACACAGGGATTGCACTGTATAGACACAGGGGAATTTTATTCAGCTGTAAGGAAGGACAAAATGATATAATTTTCTGGAAAATGGATGGAATTGGAGATTATTATATCAAACAATTTTTAAGCCAGATGTGAAAAGACAAATATTGTATGCATTTTCCCAGTTATAGTTCCTAAATTCTTTATATGTATGCATATATATATTATATATATATATACACACATATGTGTGTGTGTTGAAATGAAAGCAGTGGGGACTGGGGGAAGGAAAGAGACTGGGGGAGAGGAAAGGGGACTGGGGAATGAAAAGGATTGGAACATAAGAGTGTAAATAGGTCAACGCATATAATACATTTAGAAGGAACTATGTTCATGGAGACCAACAAATGTGTCATTCAAAAAAGTGTTTTAAATAATTGTTTGGATCTCTAGGACACCTGACCAACAATGTAAGAAGTATCCTACACCTGCACTGAGGTTTCTTCTATTATTATATATTATTATATATATATTATACACACCACCACCACACACACAACATATGTTTATTTTATGTGTATGGTTGGCTTGCCTGCACGTGTGTCTGTGCATTATGTGTGTGCAGTGGCCAAGGAGGCCAGAAGAGGGTATCAGATCCCCTGGAACTGGCATTATGGGTGGTTGTGAGCCACCATGTGGGTACTGAGAATCAAATCCAGGTTCTCTGCAAGAGCAGCAAGTGCTCTTAACTGATGAGCCATTCCATCTCTCCTGACCTAGCACATATGCACATGCATTTGTATGTTTACACACACACATGCACCCCACACACAGAGTTTATAATATAGTGGGTATACATGTGGCTTTTTCAAACATCTTATTGTTAGACACTCCTTCCCCATGCACACCTCTGCCCTACCTGCCTACCCCTGACACCTGCAAACCTCCTGGTTTTTCTTTTCTATTCATATCACCTGTGTTCTGTTATTCATTTTCCCTTAAGATCTTCTCTCTCTCTCACTTTTAGAGTCCTGTCTTCTGCAGCCACTCTAAGTTGAACACAAATAAAAGATGTGACACTAAGGTCCACATATGGTTGTGAACATGGAATGTTTTTCTTTATCTCCTTCAGTATGTTTCTCAGTTCTATCCATTTGCCTGCAAATTACATTTCAATAGGTGCATTCTGTTGTCAATTTGCGTATGTGCCTTGTAAAATATAGAATATTCAAATATATAACTATATATACTTATAATTTATTTAGATCTATTTTGCAGTTAAAGCTGGATTTCATCATCGATCCATGAACACTCTTATATAATTTTTGATGTCATCTTCATCGTCTTTCTTGAGATGTCTAGGCTGGGTGACAGCAACCAGGCACTATGAAATGAGAATGTGGGTTAGACATAGCTGTGTAGGCACTAACATTCCTATAGAGTGGTGGGCATTGCCTTTTGTGCTTGGAGCTGTGAAGTGGAAGCTTGAGGGTTCTTTGGAAAGTCGGTTGGATGGTGTTTTGCTGGGGCAAACACGTGAAGGAATGTTTAGCTCAAGTGGACAGTCGAGGCAGACTCGAGAAGGAACATTTAGCAGAAACAGACACAGGAAAGAGGACACGTGAAAGGACATTTGATAAAGGATTCTTTGGAAACAATACACATGTATTGGTCCCCCTTACATTGTGTAGTTTAGCTGCATTTGTTGGGACTCCACAGAGAGAAATAACATCAAAAATCTTCTGGTGCTGGACTTGGGCTGATTGACAGAGTGATGTCAGCTGAGATAGATGTACATGTTGAGGTAAGACCCATGAAAGACATGTGATGTTTGGAGGATATAAATAGGACTTGACACCTCACATCTTTGCTGACCTTTGCTTCCCAGAGAGAGGCACAACCGAGAACTTCTCCTGGTCCATCCTGCTGACTTGAGCCAAGGCTGAGGCCTGATTGTTTCTGTAGGTCTTATCATCACTGACGTAACCTGACTCTACCAAACCAGACTGTTGGTGTATCTGTGAAGGGTTTGTGAGTGGATCCAGATGCTGATGCTAACCTGTGAACTGAACTGCCAATTTCCTGACAACACAGACAGGAGTTGCTCCAATGAACCTTTCTAAATAGGTCCACTTTTCCCATATCCTTTTTTTCTCACTACCTCTGGTGGGTGGTGGGCTACAAGGGAGGTGAAAGCAGTTAAGAACCAGCATTAAAATAGGTCTTGAAAAATTAAAGCTACAGAGCTGAATATTAATAATGGGACCCATAACCTGATAGTATCTTCAAGGAATGCCACAACTGCAGGTTCACACACACACTCTAAAGCTGTTGTAACATTGTGAAGTCAGACCTTTAGAATTAGTGACAAAGGACACAGGCATTTAATGCCTTGTCTCTTTTGAATCACTTGATAGGCTCCATAAATGTCCAATCAGCTCCCCAGACTCTACTGTGTACTTCTAAACACCATTATGATGGTACTGGTTCACTCTAAGCCAGGCTAAAGAGATGGGCAGAATAATTATCCCTTTAATGAGATACTATATTTTCCTTTCCAGAATTCCTGCCCCCTAGATCAGTAGCTTTCAGGGCCACAGACACGCAGCTTAGTGAGTGTGCCAACTTTTCTAAATTACTCAGAAAAAAAGTAACTTCTTTTATTCTCTACCTCTTAGCATGCTTTCCCTATCCTCTTAGACTTCTCTGATGATTTGAGTTTTCTTATCTATTTTTTTTTTCTTTTTAAGTCTCCATCCCAGATGTGTGGCTGTCTGTTGGTAAGTGTCCAACTTCCATGCTGGCTTCGCCCAAACAGGATGGCCTTTGTCTTCTTGTCTTCCATTTCCCTCCTTCCCCAGACAGCTGCTGAGATCTATAGCTTGCCTACTTGAGGTGGGTTTTTTTCCCCTTCCCTTAAATGGTAATTAAATTGTCCTTGAGATTAAAAACAAAACAAAACAAAAAAAAATATTGTTCTGTACTAGGTCTTTTTTTAGGATTGCTTGCAAGAGTGAGCCTCTCACAGTGGAGACAGACACCCTTAGACCTCTGTGTGTCACATGAGTGCATCTGGCCTGAGCAAACAAGCCCTTTTCCTTTATGCTTTAGGACACGAATAATGTTGCATCCCATGAACCCCTGGGCCTATGGATACTACTCACATAGCATTTAGAAACTGATGCTTAGAAAATCTGTGTTGTAGCAAGACCCGCTTTCAGTGTCAGAAGGTCACACACCCACAGGTGCCATATGGCCTTGAGAGGATTCTCACAGCACCTACCCAATGTTCCGTGACAGGTGATCTGTTGCTATAAGGCACATCAATGCTTCTAGCTAGGGCAGGTTGAGGGGGAGGGCTTGAGATTCCTGAGGATCCATGGAACATATCCACTTGTTTACTTTTTATCTGAAATACTTGGCTTCCCAAAGCCTTTGTCTTAACCATCTGATGTTGATGGGGCAAAGCCACATCTTTATCCTTATTCTAACCACTAAGTTCCTTTACTATAATAGGCAACTTCTCACACTCTGGATATTAACCATAGTGGTACATGGAGGTCACGAAACAGACACCTTCACATACCTTTGGCTGCTTATGCTTAAGTTATTGGATGTGGTAAGTTCATTATATAGCCAGAATCAAACCCATCCCACCCCCATTAATCCATTCCGCAAGTTGTGTGTCTACATGCCTGGCTCTTGTGAATCTTGCATGTCGTATGTATTTCTGAACATAGCTCTGTGTGTCATACATCTAGCTCCAGAACCCTTGCCTCCTGCCAAAGCCTGTCTCAGAACCACTCCAGTCAGATGGCTCTGCTGGGCTGTTGCAATGGGGAAGCTTTGAATAAAGAAATCCAATCAGACACCATGAGAAAGGGTCCTGGAGGTTGGCCGATAATGAAGAGGGGATTTCCCTCAAAAGAAGACAAAGGTGCCATCTCCTTAAAACACTTAATTCAATTTGAAGGGAGAAGTAATTACCTCTTCCAGCCACCATGTTAAAATGACCATAGGGAGGAAAATGAACTTCACCCTCGTTAACTTCATGGGTCATAGCCAAGAGTTGCATTAGCCTGAAAGCCTTCTCCAGGGGCACAGTTCCTCTAGATCAGAGCATGGACTGAGAGTTCTGAGTGTGGCATTTCTACGGGTGACTCTGTGGGTGTCGGATGGCACTCTTCTGTTTCTATGCTCTCTTGTGATGATGTGTTAGTAAGCAAAGGTGGTGTGGCTGCAAGGAAGGCAGTGCAGGACGGTGGCATCCAGAAATGGTTTTCTAAGGTCTCCCAGATACAAGTTCATGACAGAGGCTGATGGCACTTCTACCACTGGCCTGGTCTGACAACACCAGACAACTATGCATTTCCCCTGTCTAGGACACCCCAATGTGGGCAGCTATCCTTTTGAGGCCACAGACAATAGATAATCCAACTACAGTAGGAAATAATCCCCACAGTAGGAAAGAACCACGCCAAATGCTCCACCATGCTGAGGAAATGCTATTATATTGTTGGGATACTATTGTGTCTCTCTCAAGAGAATGTTATGTTCTGAAGCATATGGGATATACCATTTTATATTTCTAAACACTGGGAAGCAAGCATTCATTTCCAAAGGTGTAGAGGATCTGAGAGGAATCAGAAGAGGGGAAATTATGAAGGGAATATATTGTCTGAAAAAAGTTCTTTTTTTTTTTCAAAAGAAAAAATGTTTGAGAGTGTTCAACAGTCCTTTGGCTCCCAGGGAAAGCAGCCAAAACCCAAGAAATCTAAACAGATCTCCTATTGGTTTGAAGGAAAGCTATTTTGCGGCAGCTGGTGTGCTCTGTTTTCCACCTACCAAATCTGAAAATAATGAAGAAGTTGATGTAAATAAATGTTCAAAGCAGTGCAGAGACGACAGCTGGGTGCTTGATGAAAGCCGTAGGCATGCAGCCTTCTTCACCTGTGCATTCCTGGTGCACAGCACAGACTTCATGCTCCTCGGAGCCATCTGAACAAAGGATGTGCAGACAGCAAGACGTGTAAAGGGTACATGGGGTACACCTGACAGATAGTGAAATAATGAAACCATGGCTTTCCATTTAATCCATGCCTGCCCACAGTATCAGGTAACCCTTCTGAGTTTCAGTGAAGTCCACCATGAGGCTTCAGAGACATCTTGGGTGGGGTCTGCCCATCACTGTTCAACATTTTGAGCTGGTGTCATCCGGTACTAGTCTGTCCTTGTTTTTCTCATTATCCAAAGTCCTATGGGTGGTATGTATGTAGTCTCAGGGTTTTTATTTTGGTGAGGAAACACCATGGCTAAAAGCAACTTCGGATAGGAAAGGGTTTGTTTGGGTTACACATTTCAGTAAGGGAAGTCAGGGCAGAAACTCAAAGTTGGCAGGAACCTGGAGGCAAGAGCTGATGCAGAGGCCATGGAGGGGTGCTGCTTACTGGCTTGCTTCTCATGGCTTGGTTGGCCTGCTTTCTTATAGTACTCAGGACCATTAGCCCGAGGAAAGCCACACTCACAATGGGCTGGGACCTTCCACACCAATGACTAGTTAACAGAATGCCCTACAGGCTTTTACCCAGCTTGTTCTTGCGTAGGCAATTTATCAATTGATGTTTCCTCCTCTCAGAAGACCTCTACTCGTGTCAAGTTGACGTAAAATCAAGTTGGCATACATGTCTTATGATCAAAGTAAGAGAACATCACTTAAGAACCAATTCTACACATTTGACCCATGGACATTTACTTAGGGGTTTCAGGGTGACTGCAGCAAATGCTTTCTACTAGGGTAAACACCAACAACTGGGATTCACAGAGAGCACATTGGTGATGTGAAACACATTCATCTGCCTCTGCAGGCAATTGCATTGACTGAGCATCTGCTAGGAGTAGCAGGACCATGAGGAGATGGCATATGGTTCAGAAGCAACAGGGGTAACAGGTTTACACTGAAGTGTGGTGAGTCCCAGAGATTTCAGGTTTATCCAGAGGAAGGCATCGCCACCAAGGTAGCAATGGGACTGAAGACGATAGCGGGCCAAGTTTATATGCAGGGGATGACTTTACATGACGTCATCTAGAATCTAGAATGGTTCTAAGACATGGATAGACCGGAAATCGAGGTGAGAGCTCCAGGGGAGATGAATATAAGGGCTTAGATGTTGCAGCACGGAGAGAGGGACCTTCTTGGCCAGGGACCTCCAAATGACGGGAGTCCATGTGGTCTCTGACAGCTGCAGGATTTAATTTATCTAAGGATGGTAGATATTGAGTGTACAGTGGGGAAATATATAAAGCGAGAGGGTTCTATGTGGATGGAAGTCGGCTTCCTAGACTACTTTCAAAGCACTTGGATGTGCAAAAGCTTGTTTGTTGTCAGCAGGCTTTGAACCAACCATCCTAGCCCTGTAAAGAAGTCAACTACCTAGGCTCTCATGTACTGGAGCAAGTCAGTGGATCCACCTTCTGAGACCATAGCCTAATGAGTGAGACAGACATGTTTGTGATGCGTGTGTCAACCATCATCATCTTTCCATTTACATCTCCATTTATCCACCCCCCCCAAACATCATTGTACTCATCCTGCGTGCATCCATCCCATCTACACTTGCATGCAAGTGTGCATCCTCTATCTTCATATCCACCCAGGCATCATCATTTGTACATCCATGTCTCTACCCATCCACCTCCCTAGACACTGATGTACAGGGTCGATGCTGCTTCATCAGATTCCAGATTCGTGGAGATAACAGATGAATAAGTGAGGCAGATATAGCCACGCATCTTTCATCTTTCTACCCATGCATCCATGCAGATATATATCATCTATTTATGCATCCACCCATGCATCCATACAACCCACTTATCTACCCACTTACCTATGCATCCATGATGCATGCATGCATCCATTCAACACTAACTGGATGTTACATCATCTCTGGTGGTGTGCTTGAGATGCAGTGTAGAGAAATGAAAACCATGTTTGATGTCTTGTAATAAATCATACTGTGTTCGTGAGATTAGTCTATAGTTTAGCCTGAGAACAGTCAGAGGGAGTTGTTACAGAGGGCATTGCTAAATGATGAAGGTCTTGTGTCTACTGGAAGAGTAATTTTCTGGAGGAGTGGCAAACAAATTGACAGAGAGTACCTAAAGGGAATGCTAGGAAAAGCATTTGCAAATGAGAGGTCAGTGCGTGATGAGGCTCAAGGCTGGAGGATGTCATGTGAGATTGGTACTAGATGGAAAGATGTGAAGAATGAGGCATCAGATTGGGTACAGGCAAGAACAAGATGAAGCATGACCCTTGAGCCACACTACACAAGGGAATCAGAGAAAGCTTTAAATTACATTAGTGTAGGCTGTCCCTAATGACTGGGGTGGGGGGAAATTTGGTTGTTAGGACACTTGATGGGAAGCAGGTCCTAAGGAGAACCTGAGAACATGTTTAACAGACATCATGCAACGAAGGGCTCTCAGTAGGGGCTAATGAAGTGAGGATGAAGTCCTGTGCTCTGGCTAAACTCTGCATTTACTTCATGAATAGAATATAGTTTATTGTAAGACATCAGACATGGTCTTCCTTTCTCTGTCTTGAATGCCTCACATAAAACCAGAGATGAAGCAAGCATTCAGCTGACGTATTGATGGACAGAAGTGTGTATGTGTAGAAACATAGATGGATGGATAGATGGATAGATGGATGGATGAAATCATAGATGGGTGGATGGAAGAGTAATTGTATGGATACATGAATGGATACACCTGCCTTACCCATTAGTTTGTGATCTCCAAGAAACTGAAATATGTTGCCTTGTGGCAAAGACAAATGGATCCCACTCGTGGCTTACTTGAGGGATGGGAATGTGCATCTCTCTGTTTAATCTCCCTGGTGGCTGATTTGGCACCCTTTGAGACTTTGGCACTGAGTAAGTGCTAGCTGCTATAGAAGTTGTTTTATTCTTCAATAAGAATATCTTTCATGAGTATCTACTATGTACTAGATGCTATTTAGATATCTAATCCTGTTCCAGCTGTGGGGTTTACACTGTGCAGAGACAATAAAAAAAAGTAGGTGGCATTAAGCAGTTGTGAATAGACAGAAAATGAAATCTTGATGGATAGTGAAGAGCCCGTACTTCAGATAGCATGGGGAAGATGCTGTTTTCAGGGAGAAAAATCTATGGTTGTCTTATTACCTTTGTGCCTTCTTATCATTTAAGGTAAGTGATGATTATTTTTATTATTCTATCTTTTGGGGGGAAAGGTGGATTAGGGTGGTGGAAGTAAATGGGGTAGCTGGTCTTGCTTGTCAAGGTGACTAGATAACATCTGTGTGCTATGGGGGTGTCTCCAACAGTGGGTACTGTGTGCAACGTCTTCCAACAGACAGCAGCTAAGATGAAAGGAAGACAGAGGAAGGAGCTGAGCCCTATGTAAGTCCCTTCCTTTCCTGAGTGATTCTGTCTGTTACTGTCACTGTGGTCTGCCAACATCAGATACCTTTGACCTTTGACCTTCCACCTTTGAATGTAAACTCAATACCAGAAGCTCTCTAGAGACTTTCCTAGCTTCCCATGTTGGGTTACAGTTGCTGAGACATCCAGCTTCCTGGATTGGGTACCTGGTTCTCTGCCTTCCTAGCATGTACATAACTATTGTTGGACTATCCAGACACTCTTATGCAAACCTCGTCAAACAAATCCCCCTTGATAGCATATATACAAGTGTATTGTATTTGCTCTGCTCCTTTATAGATCTCTGATTAAAATGGTAAGCAGTTCAATTAATTTCAGGATATAGTCTGTTATATCAGAAAGAAACACAGGCTTTTAATGGTTGCTTCTGAGCCAGTTTTATACTGCGAGTGACTTGTGGCTTTAGAGGGAAGGGAAGAGCATAGTGGAGGAAAAATGAGCTCCAGAGGAGAAAAACAACATGAACAGAGGCAAGAAGTATCACGAAACAAGATGTGTTATGACTCAAGTAGCAAGGGACTTAGGGGACAGGGTGTGAGAATTCCTAGCCAGTTTGTATGGGCTTTGAGTGTACAGATGCTATTTGTCATGATCAGAAGTGAACAGATATATGGAGGACAGAAGTCTGATGTCTTTATTTCATTCGTGTGTGTGTGTGTGTGTGTGTGTGTGTCTATGTGTATGTCTCTGTGTGATGTGTATGTGTGTGTGCATGTGTGCATGTGTGCATGATGATTTATGTGTGTACGTGTTTGTGCGTGTGTGCATGATGTATGTGATATGTGTCTGTGTGCACCTGTGTATGTGTATGTGTGTGTGCATGTCTGCATGATGTGTTGTGATGTGTGTGTCTGTGTGCAAATGTCTATGTGTATATGTGTGTGCATGTGTGCATGATGATGATGATGATGATGGTGTGTGTGGTGTATTTTCCATGTGTTTGGGGAGATGGTTAGGGTTAAGCTTCTTGTGAGGAAACGGGTACAAGCGAGCATCAGTTAGACTTGAATAGTATCTAATTCAGCCCTCAGTGCCACTCAGGTGAAAATCTTCAACATACATGTTCCACTCAACTCTGTTGTCTAAAATAGCTGTCCAGAGAGTCACTGCATGCTGAACCGTGGGAGTGGGAATGGAAGGAATTTATAAAACTAAATGTAGATCTGTGTCTTAGCACATCTTATCTCCACCTTCCTTAACCCTCTGGATGGTGCCCTAGCCCTGGGATTTTGGACTTAAAAACAAGCTATTCTCTCTGGTGAGACCATGGCAGACAAGGGTGCCATCTGAAATCTTGATTTTCCTTTTGTAGTTTCCAGGGTGGGTCCAGGTTTTGTGAGATCTGAAGGATTTGCCTCAGAGAAGCTTGAAAGAAATACATGTGCAGTTCCAAATACAAAGTGACACAGGGGTTTAGAGAGATATCTGTGTGAGGCCTGTACCTCAAGGCTTCTCTCCTGCCTCTACTTTATACTTATACCTGCCCCGCCCCAGCTAGCTGGACAGTGTGTCCATCTCCACTGAGGGTGGATCTGTCCTGTAAGTTACAACTATACGCTGTCTCCATGCTCCACTCCCAGGCTCCCCTGAGATAGCTCAGTTATTCTAATCAAATTCCAAACCACATGTATTTCCTTTCCAGCAGAGGATCTGGCTCAGTCTTGCTGAGCCTGAACAATTACTGAATTATGAGCTACTCGGGCATCCCTTAATCCCGTCAAATCGATGCTCAAACCAACCATCATGGGTGTGTTCCCTCCTTAGAGAGGCACCCCCTGCTCCTCTCAATCTGATTAAACCCACTTCTGTCTCAGAATACTACTCCAGTCCCTGTCTTGAGGAAGACAGGGGACATCAGAGAGAAAGGGAACATTCTGAGAGCCCAAGGTGCCTTCCAATCTAGGTGAGTGGGTGCACAGGTAAATCGAGAGGGTCACTGCCAACTCCCATAGCTGCAAAGATCAGACATGGGCAGTTGGGGTGTCACTGTCCTTGGTTCTTCAGTCTGACTTCCCTGTGTGGGTGAGGGCTTCAGGATGTCCTTCCCAGTGCATGGGAGCTGGTTTTCACAGTAACAGTATACAGTAGATATGCAACAAGGTGTGGAGAATTTATGGCTGAACCAAGACTTGTGTCTTACTAAAACTCCCAGAATTCTAAATTGGTTTGAGGAGCATCTTCTAGCTCTGTTAAATAGAAGCAGGCATAAGGAATGAACTACCTTGGTGGCTATCCCTCCTAGTCTGGTTACCCATGAGTGTCCTCGGGCAGTGCAGACAGCCTGCACCTAGAGATAATTTTCTCTTTTGGGAAGTCATTGTCAAAGCTGCTTTTATTAAGAACATGCTTCAAAGGACTTATTATTTCTCATTGTCTAAATGTAGCAGAGCTGCCCTGGGAATATTCACTGAAATGACTACAAATGAAGTTACTGTGAAATGACCCAGAAAACAAGTCTGCCCAATGATAGGAAATCCCACCTGTAACAGTGGTCAAATGAATATGCATGCAATCTATACTATTAAGCTTCATGTGTGCAGAGTGTATGCTACACTTTAACTGACTTCTCTAGGACACAGTCTAGAGTGCAGTTTTCTAATTCATGTCTCCCCTATTGGGATTTCAGATGTGAGTACTGATTTCTTACCACCTGAAGCTGGACATGAAAACATGTGTGTTTGTACATTTGTTTTTGTTTTTTTTGTTGTTTGTTTTTTCGAGACAGGGTTTCTCTGTGTAGCCCTGGCTGTCCTGGAACTCACTCTGTAGAGCAGGCTGTCCTCGAACTCAGAAATCCACGTGCCTCTGCCTCCCAAGTGCTGGGATTAAAGGCGTGTGCCACCACTGCCCGGCTTACATTTGTATTTGTACAGCTTCTGGAGTCAAGATATTCAACAGTTACCGACTTTGAGTAAAGATAAGCTAATGGGAGATGGAGACTATAGAGAGAGATTCTGACATAGTTACATAGTTGCTTTCTGCTCATAACACCTTGTCATTATGGAACCAAGACTATCAGGTCAGAGCCATGCAGAAGTGCAAGCTCACTTAAGTGACGAGTGTCAACTCTGAAAGTGAACTGAGCTGCTCATCTCCAGAAAGAGTGGTGAAAATTTTGGCTTCTTAAAAAAAATAAACAACCCAGGTATGTTATGGGAATGTGTTTTTGTTTTAATCCCAGATGTGGGATATGGGACTGCTTCAGATTGTCCATAGAAGCTGACTGTGATTTGTCTCATGCTTTGGCAGGGGTGTGGTTCTGCCAGCTGAAGATAGTTTACATTTAGAATTCTCAGGACTCTTAGGAGGGTAAAAAAATGCCAGAGTCCCAGGTGGCTGTGGAGGCTGCTGCTCCCCCTGCTGCTGCTGGTTCCTGTTGCTGCAATTTGTCAAGTGGTCCCCGAGTAGAGATGAGAAGAAGAAAATGGATATTCTGACAACAAAAGTTGGACTTGCTCAATGTCCCTATCAGCAGGACATAGTCTAAAGAGGTCTGTACCCCCTTTCCCCCCTATCCTTTTCTCTTGCCCACCTAGTATTGGGGGATTGGAAGGGATTGGGGTGGAGAAAGGTGATAGATATAAGAACCCAATAAAGTAGCCAAAAAGTGGCTCAGCCCTGAGGCTCTGCCTGTCTCTGCTCCAACTGGGATTACTGGTGCCTACCATCATGGCCAACATTTTAGTGTGGGTCCTGGGTGGTCCAAGCTCTCTTCCCAGCCCACTAGTCATTGCATTTAAAACTCCAGTTGAACCCACAGTTGTCTGGGAAGTAGCCAAACCATATGCTGGTGTGGTTGGCTCTAGCTCAGTCGCTTTGAAAGACTCCAGCTGGTGTTTCGTGCAGGGTGAAGGATGCAGATACCCTCAAGCTCTGGTTATGCGTCCAGCACTGAGGTCAAGAGGACAGGGTCAGCTGTGAACCTCAGGTTCAGTTCACACTTTCCCACTTCCATTAATGAACTTTTGGACAGGGGCAGCATCTTAGAACCCTGGATGTTTCCACCTCTGACATTTCCAGTCCACATCTTTCCCACCGGACTTTGAGAATTAAATTAAATAAATGAATTTGTATTGAAGTTTGTTTCACTCGATCCTTAAGAGACACTAAGGACCTTTAAAGTTTTTATGTCGTTCAACTTGTGACCATCTGTTCTCTAAATCTCTGCAAACACGATGGGCTTCATCACATGGCTGAAAGCCTGTGTTCTGGAGGGAACCGGGTGCCCCAGGAGTGGAGTGTGTCTTCCTGAACTATGTATGCTAAGCCTAAGTGTAGATACATCCACTCACTCTCTTTCTAAAAATAAGAATTCTAATTTGTTCTTTGAAAAGTTCATGCATGTGTACAGTGTACTGTGATCCTGTCTATCTCCTCTAGCTCACTCCAGGGTCTCCCCAAGATTTCTAACTCCCAACTCCATGTCTTATTTTATTTAACCCACTGAGTCCACTTTTTGCTGCCCATATGCTCCTGGGTATGAGGTCATCATCCAACTGGCATGGGCAACCTATCAATGGGCAAATCAGTCACATCCTTATCATCACAGAAAGATTGACGTCTTCAGGGCGTGTGTTCCCACTTGGAACCCTTAGGAAGATGATGAAGAATTCTGTATACAAAGTCTTTGTTAGAAGGTCACTTTTCTAGGGTTGGAGAGATGGCTCAGCAGATAAGAATTCCTGCTGCTCCTCCAGAGAACACTTGAGTTTGGATCCCAGCTCCCACATCTGCAGGTCACAACTGCCTGTAACTCTAGTTCCAGGAATTCTGACACCCCCCCCCCTTTCTGGCATCTGAAGACACCAACACTCACCTAGACATATACAGATAAAACATAAAATTAAACATTTCATTTTTTTCTAATTGTTCATGATCCCCTTAACATCATGAGTTTTCAACTGGTTTTAATTATGTAATTTTAGATATGAAGTGTCCCACTACACTGGTCTGTAGTTGAGTTTCAGGGCCAGAGAGCCCAGAGAGTCACAGGAGTATTTCTGATTTCCACAATCAGCTTTTTTCATAATGAAAGTGGGGCCACTTGCATGTGGAGGTGTGTGGGTACAGAAGTAATCTAGGTAGGCTTCTACTAGCCCCTATGGAGAACTCATCCAAGTGTTTAAAATTGAAAGCAAATTAAAATGGTAGCTGAAATGGTCAGGGACATTCACTTGGACAGGGCCAAGTGTCACTGAAGGAACTTGGTAGCTGCTGAGACAGGTCCCCCAGACAGATGCTCAGTCAATTCATTTGAAGCTCCATGCAAAATATAAGTTTTTATTTTGCTTTATTAGTTTTTTTTTGCATGTGTATGTACGTGGGTGTGTTTGTGCTGGTGTGTTTTCATGTAGAAAGTGCTACCTGGTGGATGTCGCCAGATTAGAAACCCATCAGCCAGCATTCTCCAGGGATCAGAAATGTCGTAAAGCCATGGGAATGCCTGCATGAAATATGGCATTAAACAGCTTGCATGCTATCATGAGAGATGTGGCCACATTGTAAACCCGTGTCTTAGGTAGATCTGGGTCTGAATGCCCATCTGTGTGTTCAGGAGAACTCTGCAGGCACCTTCTGTTTTTAGCAAGGAATATGTCTGTACTCGTGGTCACAGAGTTACAACTGATAATTTCTAAATGGGGGCATTTAGATTTTCTTTCTAGGGTTTTATCTAAATGTAAAGATTAATATGTGATAAGACATGTGTCACCAGCATTTGCTACTTTGGGGATTCTTCTTTCTTCCACTTTCCCCACTTCTCTTCTTCCATCTCTCAACCCCCTAACACTAGATACAAGAGAAAAAAGGATAGAAGGGAAAGGTGTGATGTTGTCATTGGGCTGCTTCCTGCTGATTAGGAGCATCGCATTCCTTGGCGCAGGTTTGATCTTCACTACCAGAATATGCAATTCCTTCTTTTCATCTCTCCACACATAGCCACTTGACATACCAAAGCCAACAGCAACCAACAGCATCCGAATACCAACTGGCCAACCAGCCACCTTATCAGAGCTCTAGCATTTCTATATCCATTGAAAGTCCCCAGAATTCGGAAAATTACACACTTGCAGAAACTATCTGCAGCTGGCAAAACCACGCCCCTGTTAGAGCATGAGGCAAATCATAGTCACCTGCCCTGAAGCAGTTTCATATCCCCACACCTGGGATTAAACAAGAACATATTCCCATACTATTTCTATGGTGTTGTTGTTGTTTTAAGAAACAAAAATCTAACTACACACATGCATATCACACACACAAACCAGGTTACAGGCACAGGAGAAAACACATGTATAAAAATGTGTTGTGGGGGGCTGGTGAGACATTGGGAATTAAGAAAAAGTGGCTGCTCTTTCAGAAGACCCAGGTTTGATTCCTAGCACCCACACGATGGCTCAAACCACCCGTTAACTTCAGTTCCAGGGGATATGGTACCCTCTTCTGCCCATTTCAGGGACTTCTCAAGGGACTTCACACACATGGTATACACACATACATACAGGTAAAACACTCACCTATACACATACGTTTTACTGGGGGAAAGACATGTATTGTGGATCAGAGAAACTTGGTTTGTTGCTCTGCTGTACTAACCAAAACTTGGTTGGGGAAGAAAGGATTTATCTGGCAAATAGCTCATAGCTCATCACTGAAGGAAGCCAAGGCAGGAACTTGAGGGAGGAACCGAGGGAGAAGCTGTGGAGGAATGCTGCTTACGGGTTTGTTCCCTTTGGATTGCTCACTTTATTTATTATACTACCCAGTGTGGTTTCCTGGTTTTAATGCCCATGTTAAACCACATTACACTTTCAATAAGGAACATTACGATACCCCTCCCCCCATTTTTTTTTTTTTTACCTCATATTGGCACTGTAAACACAACATTTCCCAATCCCAAATCTCACATAAATATCATTTCTATTGTGATACTATGCAGAGGTAAGACAAACAAAAAGCCAAAATAGTGGCCAACAACTAAAATTAACTTGTGATCCTATTCTCTTGGCTCATAGTAAATTTTCTAGTCTGCAGTTGCCTGAATGAGGAAAAAAAAAAAAAAACCCTAAATATCTTCACAAGAAAAATATAGACTTTTATAGTGTCTTATAGTTGGAAGGCCCGTTCTCAAGTGGGCACAGCCTGCCGGGGCTCTAGATCACAGCTTAGATGTGTGATAGTCAGGAGCCTGTGTTTGGATATTTGATCTGGTCTTCATGTGTGTAAACTCCAGCACCCTGTAAAAGGAGTGTGTATTCGATAGCTTTTTGTTCCCACAGGTTTGTGGAGTCCTCCGGTGTGCAGCTCTGGCTAGTGATCCCTGTAGCCACTAGTTCCAGAGCTCAGTAAGGGTGATAGCAGGATGGATGAGCCAGCTCCCTTGGAACTCAGAACAAAGGAGAATGCTGTGCTCTGTCTTGTTGGTAACACACCTGTCTGATCCTTGCTTCCTTTAGAAATGTCTGCCTTGCACTCTCTGACATTCCTTGATAACCACTTCCCTTTTGTTCTGATTGGGTGAGTCTACTACAGAGTTCTCCAAGCAACTGTAAGTTTGTGCATGTCTGTCACCTTATATTTTGAACCAAACCTAAAAGAAAAACAAAACAAACAAACAAAAAACCCAACCCAAACCAACCAACTAAACCAAAAAACAAAAACAAAAAAACCCACCCACCATACAAATCTTTATACCAAGGCAGTGCTATACGAATTTTATTAAATCAAATGGGAGGGGAAGACAGACTTTTTTTTATCACAAATTGTATTTCATGAGACTCCTTCACCATCAAATTCATTCAGAGAGTCAAGTAACGCCAGCTCCTGGGAGTATTAAATATATAGGCAGCCTTTTTAACCCACTGCATTTCCTTATTTCCCAGTGAGAAAAGAAAATTCCCTGTCACAGAGAATTATTTAACTGAGGGGATCTCTACCTTGGAAAACAGATGGATTAAGATGGTTTTTGTATCACTGACCAACCACACACAATGACCAATCAATCATTGACCAATCACAGCTGCAGTGGGTCTTCAGACATTTGGTATACACCAAAGAAGGCAGAGTCACAGGAATATAATTATTACCATGAAAAGTCAGCTATCTGATCAAGACAAATGAAGGCACTCTTTGAAGGTAATTCACTGTGTGACCAAGTTGCCCTGCTCATGAACAGGTTTTGAGTGAGGAATCCCAGAAGGTGGAGGTGTGAGTCTTTGGATTAATAATGTTTCCAATTATTCCTACTTAGGATGAGGGCTCCATCATGGTAGTGAATCTCTCACCAACCATCAGCCTTCCACCTTTGTGTCTACCATTTCCAGGGACAAGGGTCTCCCATAGTTTTCTTTCTTAGTATCACCATGAACACAGGAGGGTGGCATCAAACTGACCAGCCCAACAGTGAGCCATTTCTAGTAAAAATATAAGAAGTAAGTGCTTCCATCTGCATGGCCTTCTGCAAAGGTGCTTTCTCTTCCTGACAAACAAGTTTGGTGTGACTAGTATATGATGACTCACTTTGTTCTACGAAACATCCATATTCCTCAGCTCTCTGCGATGCCAGGAGAGCACTCACTGTAAGCCTGCACACCCTGCTTCAGTTTGCAGTCTTCCGCGCCAGTGCTACCCCATGATGGCCCTTGGTACTCACCTTCCTGCCTCAGTGCTCAATCTGCTGACTGCTCTGCTGAACACAGCCTGGTCCATGTGTACTGTCAGATCAAATGAATGTTCCCTGTCCATGGTGGACTCTGTTCAAACTGAGTTTCTATTAATCCGGGCTCTCTGGGGGAAAATACTTCATAATTAACTCTAATTTTCTGCACACAGACTATAGCCATATGGTGGCTTAAATTAGTGATATTTTCCAAAGGTTTCAGGAGTTGGGAAGGAGAAACGCCCACAGCAGAATGTGTATGGTTTAATCTATGCACAGAGGCTTAAAAAAATGTCCAGCCATTGAGCATTTAGTACCAAATTAATTACATTTCCTTAGATAAATTAAAAGTCACTTAAATGGCTTTTCTTTTCTACTGACGTAATAGACCCTAAATATCAGGCAGAATACATATAAACCGGTGACTGTAAAATATATTACTGTACTTATTTTTCAGTTTATCAAAAATTATATGACTGATGCTCACTTCCTAACACACTGTAGAAATGTAATTAATAGAGAAATTTTCCATTCGTGCATGCACCACAAATACACATTTATTTAAATTAAATACCGATTTCAGTCTCCCTTATGAATCAAATTTTACCCCTTAACATAATTAAATCAGTACCTTTCATAAATTAAATGTTTAAAATAATCTGTTACTATGAAATTTGAGTTTATATAATAATGGTCTTTGTTTCTGGCATCATCTGCAAATCTTGTCAACTTCTTGGGATTTAGAATTACTTAGGAGACACACTCTTGAATCTCCTTCCTAGAAATATTTAATGGCGGTGGAAGGAATGTGGGCAGTATCATTCCCTAGGCTTCAGGTCCTGGATTGAATAGATGAGAGAAGAGAGAAGAGAAGAGAGAGAAGAGAGAGAGAGAGAGAAACACCAGCATTTGCTTATGTTTCTTGACTATATATGCAAACCAGCTGCCTTTTGGCCATGACAGATCCAGATCCCTTCTTAAACCAAGAACCCAAAGACATCTTCCACACAACTTGCATTTATTGGGTATTTGGTCATGGAATAACAAGAAAAGACACCTGTACACCTTTAGACTTGATTTTCACCCTGGTACTGGAATCATTCATTCATTAGTTAGTCTCAGATTCTTTCAGTTGAGTTAGTGTGGAGACCTGAGGCCACGGACCCAGTGGGATGCTGCCATGCTCAGGCTACATTTTAGAGAGTGAGTCCAGTGAGCGTCCCTTCCTCCCTCCCTCCATCCTTTCTCACTTCCTTCTTCACTCCCTTCCTTTCTTCCTTCTCTCTGCTATCCCCTTCCTCATCCTTCCATTTCTTCCTCTCCTCCCATCTCTCAATCTTCTACATGAACTTTTAATTTTTATTTTTAATTTTATTTTAGGTTTCCTTCTATAAACACAGAGGTTTGGATAAGCCAAGCATTTCTTTCAAGGCGATACTTGTGAAGTCAGACATTCCTGCTTGAGCCAGGTCTGGAAGTGCATGCCTAGAACCCAGCAATTAGTCTTTGAGGCAGGAGGATCCTGAGCTTGAGGTCAGTCTGAACCACATAGTAAGACTCTGTCTCAAGATTAACTAGTTACTTAAAAGCTCTATTTCTGACGGCCCTGTTTTAAGATTCTAGGTCTACTCTGGTTGGTGGTCTGCTCCTACTCTCCAGACAAGTGTTAGACTCGGGCATAGACTCAAGAGTCACCAGTACCTAGACAGCAGATGAAAATCAAGAGTGAGCATGTGAGTGGGAGGAGAGCCAGCTGAAGCATCAAACACTGCGACTGCTGGCAGGGGAGCAGGCTCAGGAAAGAGAATGACAGGGGCAAGAAGAAAATAGGCAGAGTCGTAGAGGCCCTGTCATTTTAGGAAACACTATTGAAGAGTCATTGGGCACGACACTATCTGTTATTAAGGCAACGATTCACTGACTCACTATTAATATCGCCTTCCATGGATTCTGATTGGCTACCTGGATACCTTCTTGTCCTTCTTGTTTCATAGGTGGAGTATTTGCTGGGGGACCCTCCCCTCAATATGAAAATCACTTATCATCCTCTTTCTTTCTGCTTAGGACACAGATGTGGTACTTAGAGCTGGTCCAGCTGTCCTGTGACCAAGAGATGACAGCCAAGAGAAGTCTATTCAAGAGGGATGAGGGAGAAAGATGGGATGCTCCTGAGGCATCACAAACATCACAGAACCACTAGCCTCTGAAGCCTGCCTCTGACAAAGGAATGATTGATGTTCTTTGACTGGAAGGGTTTTGCTGGTTGGGTGTTTGTCCTACCTACCTGTACTGAATGCTTTTGTGTGTCATCTTAACAGCTGGAGTTATACAGAGAAAGGAGCCTCCCTTGAGGAAATGCCTCCATGAGATCCAGCTGTAAGGCATTTTCTCAATTAGTGATCAAGGGGGAGGGCCCAGCCCATTGTGGGGGTGCCATCCCTGGGCTGGTAGAGCTGGTTTCTATGAGAAATCAGACTGAGCCAGCCAGGGGAAGCAATCTAGTAAGCAGCACCCCTCCATAGCCTCTGTATCAGCTCCTGACTCCAAGTTACTGCCCTGTGTGAGTTCCTGTCCTGACTTCCTCTGGTGATGAACAGCAACGTGGACATGTAAGTTGAATAAACCCTTTCCTCCCCAACTTGCTTCTTGGTCATGATGTTTGTGCAGGAATAGAAACCCTGACTAAGACACTATCTGAGCCAAGGCATCCAGAACAATGCAGGCAGTATTTTGGCCTTTGTTCTCTTTGAGTCTATCAAATGCCATTTAACAGTTAGTAAAGACAGAAAGAGGAAAAAGAAAAACCACGCCCAAGCTGAACCCTCTTAGATGTGTTTTCTCCTCCCATTCTGACTGCTTATAATTTATGTTTTTACTAATCAGACTTTGCCTGAGATGTAACAGGAAAAAGTGTTTGCTCTCAGACAGGCTGTTTCTAGTACAGGTTAGAGCTGCTGATGTTTATTATGTGCATTTATGTGTGAGAGGGTAAGGGTAGAAACCAGAAAACTAAAGATGGATCCCTGAGAGGAGAAATAAAGGTTTCATAGAAGGAGGCTGGAAGTAACAGAACACATGTCATGTGACCATGGAAAGGGGAATGCTGGGATTTGGACATTATCAGTGAAGCAGGGTCAGAGGAACCAGTGGTGGTGAGGGAATCAACCACATTATGTATAAAAATGTCACAATGTACACTCACTAAAAAAAATACAAACAATAAGGGGCTGAAGAGAAGGCTCAGTGATTAAGAGCGCTTGCTGTTCTTGCAGAGGACCAGAATTCAGTTCCCAGCATCCATATCAGGCTGCTTAAAATCTTCTGGCCTCTGAATGAACCTGCAAATGTATGTGTATTCTCTCTCTGTCTCTCATCTCTCTGTCACTGTGTGTGTGTCTTTCTGTCTCTCTCTGCCTCTGTCTGTCTGTCTCTCTCTGTCACACACACACATAAACACAGACCACATAAATCATAAATAAAAATAAAAAAAGCCTTTAAATTTAAAATTGTTACAAATGAGAAGTGAATACTAGAACCCAACTTAAGATAAACTGAACAGCTTAACTCTAAACCCCTCTTCCCCCAGATGCACCTAGCACTACTGCAGTGTCCAGCAAAGAGGGGCACTGGGGCCTGTTTGCAGATTAACTGATCACCATGCTGGCCTGTCAGGAGGGAGGCTGCCATCTGCTCATGCCTATTTATACTTAGAGAAATCCCCTGTCTTCTTATCTCTCGAGTTTCCAGCATAGTGTAGAGGGGAGGCATGCTGAAGAGAACTCAGTTGAATAGCCAGATAATCCAGTCATGATGGCAGGCAAGCCTCCAGGAAGACAAAAGTCTCCAGGCATTCAGGATTTAGCTTGAATAGCAATTAATGCCCCAGTGGAAGGCTTTTCAAAGACACGCTGGCTTCACAAAGGTGTCTGCCTCTGTTCTGAAAAGAGGGAGCCTTGCTGTCAAAGCTTCTGATAATTAAGTGGCCTGGTCCGAAAGCAGAGATGAACATGGGTGCAATGGGGATATTTGATTTTTAAAAAAAGATATAAACAAATACAAAAGGATAAAAATGATTTTCAAAAATTGCCCTCAAGACTCTTGATGCTAGTCAAACTTGAAAGAGGTTACGGCCCAAAGACACCCAATTCTTGATTTGAAGCTGTTACTATGAAAATGTGGCCAGGCTTGACAAAAGGCTTAAATTGTGCTTGTACACTTCTTAATACTGATGTATAAGCGATGTTGAGTTTTCAGATCCTGTTTGGTGAGAATAGAGGCCCGCTTACCTAGCAAATGCAATACGGGGATATGCATGACAGTCGCAAGAGGGAAAAGCACATTTGGCCAACATGGGTCCGTGTGGATGGTGGTGATCACTTTGCTCCTAGACTTGTAAGGGGCAGTCACAAGGGAAGGCAATAACATGACACTTTGTGAATGCTTCTGTATGTTCATGTGCATAAGTAGTATATGTCTGTGCCTCAAGCCAGTGTGTGTGTATGGATGCACATGTATATAAAACTGTGCTCATGTGTGTGCATATTTGAAGGTCAGAAACTCACCTTGACTGTAATCCCTCAGGAGATATCCAAATTGTTTCTTTGTTTTTTTAAATTTATTTTAATACTTATATATGCATGAGTATGTGCACGTGAGTCCTAGTACCTGCAGAGGCCAGAAGAGGGCATCAGATCCTCTGGATCTGGAGTTATAGACAGTTCTGAGCTTCCATGTTGGTTCAGGGATCCAAACTCTAGTCTTAGGCCATATCTTCAGCCTTCCCCCACCCTTTATCCACCTTGTTTTTTGAGACAGTGTCTCTAACTGGCTTGAGACTCAGCAATCAGGTTAGGCTGGCTGAGAGCTGCAAGCAAGCTTGCTTCTATTCCCACCTCTCCAACTCCTACATCAGAGTGTGGCTACTAAGCCAAGTTTTACCATAAGTTTCCATTGGAATATAGAATGTAAAAGTTTAGTATAATATAATTTGTTTAAGGATGAAATGCATTGCTATCACGTTTTATAGATTCTGAACATGAAGAAAAGTCACACTATTCTTATCAAAGAAAAGATACTTCATACGTACATGCACACATGCACAGGGATATATAGTCTACTACTCTGTGTGTCTGTTACTTTCTTCCTCTGAAAGTTCATCTCCAAATATATCCATGCAGTGGGTGAGAGCTTTGACACGTAGGTTGTGGGAAAATGCAGACACCAATTCAGCTCACAACAGTGGGTTATGGGTTTCTCTGTTTTGACTATGAT
Organism: Mastomys natalensis; assembly: GCA_021653895.1. Taxonomy (NCBI): domain Eukaryota; kingdom Metazoa; phylum Chordata; class Mammalia; order Rodentia; family Muridae; genus Mastomys; species Mastomys natalensis. The sequence continues at coordinate 660,423 of JAJTUV010000207.1, forward strand.
TTAACAATAACCAAATCTTTTACTAATTTATATTATTTATTTATTTATTCTTTTATGTGTGTGATGCTGGGGATCGAATCCAGGGCATGGTATATGCTAAGCCAGTGCTCAAACCAATATTATGTATTTATGTATGTATGTATGTATGCATGCATGCATATACATTTTAGTTATATTATATTCATCTGTATACACACATATCATTATTTTATCATTATTATCATATGTGTCTGTCAGAAGATAGGTTGTGATATTCAGTTTTCTCCTTTCACCATGTGGCTCTCAGGCTTGGGCTTGGCAGCAAGTGCCTTACTTGCTATGGGGGTCAGGGAGTGGGATGTGACAGTTTGTATGTTCTCAGCCTAGGGAGTGGCACAATTAGAAGGTGTGGCCTTGTTGGACTGGGTGTGTCACTGTGTGTGGTCTATAGGACCCTCATCCTAGCTGCCTGGAAGTCAGTCTTCTCCTAGCAGCCTTCAGATGAAGATGCAGAACTCTCAGCTCCTCCAGCGCCATGCCTGCCTGGATGCTGCCATATTCTTGCTTTGATGATAATGGACTGAACCTCTGAATCTGTAAGCCAGCTCCAATTAAATGATGTCCTTTTAAGAGTTGCCTTGGTCATGGTGTCTGTTCACAGAATGGAAGCCCTAAGTAAGACAGTTGCCCAGCCATCTCCCTAACTCCTTTATATTTTCATCTCTGATAGCTGGAAGAATATCCACATACAAGGATTGTTTTCTCTTCATTTCAAGCCTGTTTCTTTGTTTCTCCTACACAGCTTCCATAGAACTCAATTGTAGGGCAAGTTCCCATTAAGAAATACCCTAATCCTAAACCTTTGATTGAGTTAACACTCAATCCCTGGCAGGGATATCCCAGGAAATCCTTTCTACACCAATGTGGCTGACTCAACTCCACTGAGAGTTGAGTTCACCCCTACATATCCTTCTAACCCTCCTCCAAACACACCTAACACCACATACCTGTACCCCTACCCCTGGTATGCACACAGCATCACGTGCTTGGGAATGTAAGACCGAGAAAACAGAAAAAGGATACAGAGGTCTTGTCCATCGGGCTAAAGCAGCAATTGTACCATAAGACATGGCAGTAGCTCTCATCTCTATGACTAAATACTTGACAAGAAACAAATGAAGAGAGGTCAGTTTATATCTGTGGGTGTGCAGTCTTAGGGGCTACAGTCTATTATATGGAGGGAAGGCACGGTGGAACTGGCATTGTTCATAGTAGCCAGGAGCTTGCAGTATGGCTTGCTTACATCTCAGAGGACCAGCGATCAGAGTGGGGCTAGAACTAAAGCCAAGATATGAAGTGGGATCTGATTTCTGAGATTTCAAGTCATTCTATCTTCATGTTGCTTAACAAAAGACCTTGCTAAAGCCTGACAGCATTACTTCCCTTATTTCTATTTCTTCTGGAAGAGAAGCCTTTCAGCTTCTCCTTAATTAGGTTCCTCACAATCTCTGTAGCTCAACGCCCTCCCCTGGTCTGTACAGGAACTGCACACATGTACACAGACATATAAATACTCATATACATAAAATAAAAAGATATCTGTCTCTTTAAAACAAATATTGGCACATTATTTTAAAAGTTATGTGACAAAGGTCCAAACTTTCATTTTCTGACCATACATTCATAAAAGTCAACTTTTATGTGAACAATTTTGCTGGAGACTTGTTTTCCCACACCTAAAAAGAAGCAAACATAATTGCTAATTGACTGTGTGGGGGCATCTGGAGGTTGTAGACAATTTTGAGGATTGTTTATTTCAGGTATTTGTTCCTCTTCTTACTTCTCCTCCTCTGCCCCTCTCTCCACTCCCTCTGTCCATCCCCTTCTCCCTACCCTCTCTCTCCCATCTTCCTTTGCTCTGCTGCCTTCCCTCCATCCTCTTCTCTCTCCCCCTTTCTGTCTCTTTCTTTGTCTCTTTGCTGTTACTTGCTATTCATCAAGAGCCACAGCAGCATGGGTGTGAATGCACAAATGGTCCCTCCAAACTTCTTTTCCCTCATGAAGGATGCTGGATTGCTTATCTCTCGTCAATGCAAAGCAGAAAGTGAGCCTGTCTGGAGCAGGATCCTGACAGTGGATTCTAGTTTGTGGAATGTTTACCTATGGATGCAGAGAGTGAGGACACTGGGAGGAGTCCACAGTTGGAGGTGAGGCTGGCTCCGCTCTCCAGGTCTGAGGTAGATGCCCATCCCTAGTGCACTGGACTGCCCTATATTTGAAGGTTTGCCTTTTCATACTCTCCCCACAGTATTGACTATTGTTCATTTGGAAATAAGTGGCAGTCAGGACAGTAGGTTCAGGAAGCCTTCACACAATGGAGAGGAGAGGGAGGTGTCCTCTTTGGAAACTGACAGGGTAGAAGATTTTCCTGTCATGTGTGACTTTTAAATGTGAAATTCAATGTACTGTGAATCCCACAGAAATGAGGATACCACCAGAAAGTGAAATCAGCTGGATGAGGGGGGCTACACTTTGGCCATCAACAGAACCACTGGATTGATCCCTGAAATGTACCCAACATCTGGAATATCTGTAAATAGTTCACAGCAACCACTGGAGCCAGTAAGTGCAGATTTGAGGTTGGCTGGTTAAAGCAATTTGAGTACGTTGTTAAATGGTGTTCCATACTCACTTGTAGGAAAAAAAAATGTCATGATACATAAACCCCAACAGAAAAGCCAGTCCAGTGTTGCTTGGGTGAATGGTTCATCAGGCTCTGACCCAGGTCCCCAGACTCTCTCATCAGGACCTCCATCAACCACGACCATCCTCTAAGGCTTCAATGCCACAGCATGGACTACACTGTGTGGTTCCATTGGGCAGGCCTGACCTCATGCCTGTCTCTCCTACTCTCTTTGCTTACTGGCAACTGGAATAGAGGCATGCAGTGTAGGTCAGCTGTGTACTCAAGAGGAAAAGCAAGTAGGCGTGTGTTGCACTCTGCAGCTCGATGGTTGTTCAGTCTTGCTCCTAGCAGTCTTAAAAACAAACATCCACATATCTTCCAGTTTAATTAAAAGATGACTTGGGACTTTCGTGAGAGAAAGGAGAGGCATAAACGCCTGCAGCCATGCTTCTATCTGGTGTATGTTGCCGAGAGCCATGGCTAAAGGCTTTTTTTTTTTTTTTTTTCACTACTGTGTTGTGGTCAAGAGGCATCTATATATCTGGAAGGTCAGCAGCCGCCCTTTTCCACAATGAGAAGGCATAGGCCTATTGGAAAATTTGAATTGATACAAAAATTGCCTTTCAAGGCTGGCTTCTCAAAGCTGCCTTTCCCCCATTCTGAAGTGCTATAAAGCAACATTCTTTAAATGAGTAACAAAGTCTCAACCAAAAGTGTCTAAGAGAGTTAAAGATAGGTTCAGAGGGGCCACCCAACAGCATCACTATTATCGCAGCCGTACATCATTGTAAGCATGAAATGGAAAGCAATGCTTACGATGCATCAGGCACTGTGCCATGCAGCTCACCTCCAATGATACTAAAACCCTGTAAACAGAACTGTAATCTCTATGTTAAATGTGAGAAAACACAAGATACAGTGAACATAAGAAAACCCTTCCTGGCCTGGAGACATGGCTCAGTGATTTAGAGCACTTGTTGCTCTTGCAGAGGACCCAGGTTCGTTTCCCTGCACCCACATGGCTGTTCACAACTGTCCTTTAACTCTAGTTCTGGGGGACCTGATGCTTTCTTCTGGCCTCCACATGTATCAGGCACACATTCTGTTCACAGACACTGCAGTGAAAGAACACACACACACACACACACACACACACACACACACACTGTGGGGGGAGGAGAATGGGAGGGGGAGGGGGATAGGTAGAAGGAGAGGGGTGAGAGGAGAGGGAGGAGCTAGAGAGCTGGCTCAGCAATTAAGAGCACTGACTGCTTTTGCAGAAGACCTAGTTTTGGGTCACAGCACCCACATGGTGGCACACAACTTTCTATAATTCCAGTTCCAGAGACTCTGGTAGCCTCTTTTCCTCTTAAGGCACCTTAGACATGTGGTACCTAGACAAATATGCAGGCATACATACAATAACACACATACAATAACAACACATAAATCTCTTTTAAAAGACTCATTTTGGGGGCTGGAGATAAGCACTTAAGAGCACTTGCTGTTCTTCTAGAGGACCTAGGTGTGATCCCAGTACCAACATGGAGGCTCACAATGGTCTAACTCCAGCTCTGGAGGTATGACATCTGTGCACATCGTGCACAGATATACATGCAGGCAAAACACCCATACATGTAAAATAAAATAAAATTAGAAATTTCCCCTTCCCCTCTCTGTCTCCTTCCCTCCTTTCTTCCCTCTTTAGATTAAATTTAGGTTTTTATGAATTCTGAGCAAACGCTGTACTACTAGAGTACATCTCCAGCCACCAAAGTCAAGAAAATACATCCTATGTGCCCAGAGTGCTTAAGGAGAAGCAGAAATGTGAACTGAAGTCCCCCAGCCAATTCTTATACACATACCTGGCTTTCATTTTATTCATGCACCACTCCTGGGATACAGACTTCTTGAAAACTCTCTTCTCCAGTTGGGTTTCAGCTCTGCATACACAGATCTTCTTGGTTCACTTGTGCATTGAAGCACCTGAAGAGTACCTGGCGGGACAGACAGTTAAACACTAAGCAGATGCAAAGGCAAATTGCCTCAGCCCACAGATTCATTATTTCTTTCCATTCACCTTGACTTTCTGCATTTCCCGCATTCATCCAGTGTTAGTTTTATTTTCTTTTAATAAATTGTACTACCTTTGCAAGGTTGGCTTTATCTTAACAGACACCGAACAATTGTACATATTTATTTGGTGGTACATGTATATGCATTTCGATTCCATAGTGATCAAATGAAACTTTAATTAGCATACCTAGAAACCATTCCTTCCTCGTGGTGCAGCCATTTAGAAATCTCTGTCAGCTAGTTTAAAATTTATCACACGTGCTTCCCTGGGTGTGCCTATCCCAATCACTTGTTTCTTGCAGTCAAAGGTTGAGAGCTGTATAGGCTGATGAGTTGTTTCAATGTGATCTGAATTACTGGCGATGCGAACACAGCCACTCTGTATGGTCAAGAGTCTCATTATTTAGATTTTGTGTTTGTGAATTCATCCACTTGATAAAAATTTCTTCAAAGCCCCACTAGGGGTTGACTATGAAGTGTGCTTGTCAGGTGTTGAAGGTTTGGTCCTCAGCTAGTGGATGTACCTCTGAGATTATTGAGTCCTGAACACTCTGACCTAATCAATGGATTGATCCACATGTAGATTCATAATTTGGTAGCCTTGAAATTTGGGGGTTGAGATTTGGAATGGGGGTCAGATGTAGTAAAAAATATTTTAAAATCTCAGTGGTGGGGGTATTTACCCATGTTAAACCACTTATGTTCCCGATGAAAGACAACACAGCCTTTATATTTTTAAATATGCCTTAGGCAGCACAATAGCTGGGCAGCTGCCTACCCTCCATGCTGTTACAATGTATCTTCCCATCGATAACTCCAAGACATCACTCACTATTTACTGTTCTCCATCTGGGCTGTTCTAAACTCAACTAGGCAGCCCTCTGGGCCATGTTCTCTTGTCTTGGGCCCTATCCCATGCTCCTCTCTCTCTCTCTCTCTCTCTCTCTCTCTCTCTCCTCTCTCTCCTCCCTCCCTCCCTCCCTCCTTCCCTCCTCCCTTCCCCCCCTTGAACATTTTTTCTTCTATCCCGTGGCAGCTTCTCTCATTCCTTCCTTGTGGTTCTCAAGCCAGGGAACCCAAACCCCATCTATGTCTCTTCCCCCTAGCTATTGGCTGTCAGCATCTTCATTACTAATCAGAATTAACTTGAGGGCAGGGTCCTGAGTGCTCCGTACAGTCTCCAGGGTTTGCCCATATTAACATTACAATAGACAGTAAAACACAAAACCTCAACAGATAGAGCCTCACTGAAGAAGACAGGTCATTTCTTTGGGGCTGTAACTTGTCTTGGGCTTCTTCCTCCTTCCCTTTCTGCTTGCTGGATGCTGTGAGGTGATGCTCTACTCTGTCATGTCCCCCTATCATGATGCTTGGCTCATTACAGGTCCACAGCTGTGGAGTCCAGAAACCAGGAAGTGAAATCTCTAAAACCACGAACCATATACATATATCATTTTTCCTTTTGTATTATTGTCCTTAGGTATTTGGCACTGTGACAAAAATCTATGAGTCTCAAAACCAGCACTGCTGATGATTTGATGTTTGTATGTGACATAGGCAGACCCAATAAAACAGAAACAAACCCAAAAACTTTATATCCTCTAGCGTGCACATTCCCCCCACCCCCACTTAAATTGTACAAAATAACATCATAGTTTTTTGTTTCGGGTTTCACTTATAACCACCCCACACACAAGCTATTTAGTGTAATCTGTTCCTATTTATATACTTTTGTTGGTGATTTTACTTTTTAACATAGATTTGATAGGTAGGGCAAGCATGCTGTCTAGTGTAAGAAAACAGATCTGTGTCCTTTGACTAGAAGAAAGAAGTCTTACTGGGTATACATTGTCATAGTATTGGCCATGAGTCTTGTATCAATCAACAACATTAGTACATTATGTGATTTTCACAGGAACACACATGAAATAAGACAATATGCTGATTGAGAGAAGACTCACAGAAACCAACTAGCTGCATTTTATCCAGAAAATAAATAGTTCTTCATTCACTAGTTAATTGTCCAAGGTGATCTCCATGGATAAAAACTACCGTGATGAGTGGCAGGAAGGGCTGGAGAGGGCTTATGGAAGGACCCAAAGTCTCCGTTAGATGAAAGGAATGAATTCAGTAGATCTGCTATGCATTGTGGTGACTATAGCCAATGGCGATGCAAAGTGAGTGCTACTGAGAGTTATAAAGAAGACTGGAGAAATGGTTCAGCGGCTGAGAGCGCTGGCTGCTCATGAAAGAGACTCTAGTTCATTCCCAGCATCCACAAGGAGTGGCTCACAAATCCATCTCCTGCTCCCTGAGGATCTGGCACCCTCTTCTGGCTTCTGAAGGCACTGCACTCATGTGCACACACACACACAGACACGTAATACACATTTAAAAATAAAATACATCTTTAAAAGAGGGCTAGAAAGGTAGCTTAACGGTTAAGATCACTTACTGCTCTTCCAGAAGACCCAAATTCAGTTCCTAGCACCCATGGGGTAGGATGCTCTATAACTGCAGTTCCGGGGGCTCTGACACCCCTTCTGGCCTCTGTGGGTATTACATGCATGTGGTATATACTTGCAGGCAAAGACTCTAAGATAGAAAAAAAATCTTTAAAAATTTTTAAAAATACTGTTTGCTAAGAGAACAGATTTTAAATGTTCTCCCCCATCCTTAATGATATATGAGGTATTGTATGATGTTAATTAGTCAGATTTAGAAAGCATGTGTATTTCAAAAACACCATGCTTTTACACTATAACCGTATGCAATTATTCTTTACCTTCAGCAATTAAAACCATTCTTAAAATAAAATAAACATTATAAAACAATAAATTCAAATACAAGAAAAAGAAAACGTAAAGCTCAGACAAGATTAATCACTTAAGGAAAGAGTGGGACAGGTTATTTCTAGAGTTTCCTGTCTCTGAAGTTTTTGATACAAAGACCCTGAAAGTTGGTTCGTGGTTATTGCACCTCTCTGGTTTCCTGGGTGAGCTCATTCTTTGCAGTGTGCTGGCTGCTATGGCAGAGATGGGTTCACTAAAAATGTAACGACTGAGCTCTTAAAGGCAAGGCCATTATCAGCTTTGTGCACAGGGCAGCTTGCCTTCTTCTCCAGCACTGGGTTATTTATTGTCCATAATCCACACAGGCATTTTGATGACGTGGTGAGTCAAGCTTTACAGCCGGTTCACTGAGCTAATTTCTCTTGGTGTATTTTATCCATCCATCCCATAGAGTTAGTCCCCACTCCACTGAAATCTCTAGGTGGCTTCATGCTCCCTTTTTGTGTCTTTCTGTCATCTGGAATGTGTCTGAGCAAGTGGGTGCCTTGGCCCAGGGACCCTGTGGATGCTGAGGGAGGCTTCCATACCCCCAATAGTTGGAGTGCTCATGTTCACTAGCATACTCCGTGACACAAAATAGAGGATCCTAGCAAACTAGTGGAACCTCAGAATGGGCGGTGGCTGCTTCCTCCATCTGTATGGAAAGTCCCCCCAGATGCTGGTAGCCTGGCACTTCTCCATAGTGCCAGTGGGATGGTTGGCTACTTCAGAGCTCCTGTTGGTTCTCCATTGGTTGGTCCAAAGACTGTATTAAAAAGATGCTTCTACCTCATGTGGTCTCAGATCTGTTTCAGGGTTCGTGACTCTGCCTCCCTCACCCTGTCTTAGATTCAGATTCCCCAAAGACCAGGGACCTGTATGCTCTTGAGTCCTCTGGAAGCAGAAATCTGTGAAGAGAAATGCCCAACATAAAGCTTCCCCATGCTTTCTGGGAAATGACTGGGAGGTGGAGAGGGCGCCCTCTCTGCTTTAAAACTTAAAGGATTGCAGCCCACGTACTGAACATGAGTGAGACGGATGCCCAATGAGGTACCCATCTCCAGCAACAATAAACAACAGGGCAAAACTAAGTCTTCCTTTCCCATAAGGTATTGATAAACCTCAGTAGTTACAGAGACCATTTGGTTTCTCAAATCTATGTCTTGACTTGAAGGAGTCTATATCTTCCTGGATGACCACAGCCATCTGGAACTCCTTCGTCTTTGTCATTTTTATTTTTTGTTGATGTCTATCTGTTGTTCAAAACAGTGGCTTCCATTGTGACATTTTCTTGCACGTGTGTGATCTTGATCGTACTTATCCCTCTATTGCCCTCACTTATCTCTCCTCAACCTCCCACTGGTCCTGTTCATACCTTAATAGTTCCCTTTACACTTTCATGCTTAAAAATAAAAATCCCCTAGATTCCACACAGGAGAGAGGCCACACACTGTTTTTTTTCTGAGTGTGCCATTATTTTGCTTAATTGTGATCACTATGAGTTCCATTCATTTTCCTCAAAATGAAATAATTTTATTCTTCTCCATGGCCAACTAAAACTCAGCGGATAAAGTGTTTGTTACATAAGAAGGGCCTAAGTCTGCATCTCCAGAAACTCCAGAAAAGCCAGCTGTTGCAGCATGCTCCTCTAATTCCAACTCTGGAGGCAGGCTGGAGACAGTAAACTCCCAGGGGCTCAATGGTCTAGCCAATCAATGAGCCCCTAGTTTGCTGAAGGATAGTGTCTACAAATAATAACAATAATAAGGTGATCGTAGAAAGAAAGTTATCTCTAGCTGTCACAGGCACAGACAAGAATATATTTACCTAATGCATCTATCCCATCCAGACACACAAGTAAATAAGTAAGCGTATAAACCACTCATTCCATACATACATCACAGTTTTCTTCCACTCTACAGGGAAAGAGTGGACAGCTTTAATCAGAGACACTGAAAGGCAGTGGCTCATGGATACCCTACCTCATGGACATCCCCAATTGGGGAACTGAAAAATTCTGTGTCTTGGGATCCAAGAATGACATGGCTAGGTCACATGGTAGTTCAATTTTTAGATTCCCAGCTTATCCCACATCTTGCTGGGTGAGCACAGGCTTCTACCTAGAATTCATGCGGTGCTGATATTGAAAGAAGATTTTTAGTTAGCTCAGAATGACAAGACTAATAGGGCTCTCTAATTCAGAGACACAAATAGTTAAAATTGCAGGACCATGAGACTGCTAGCCTTGGACCCAGTGATTAGCTACAGAAAGTACAAGCCAAAGAAACAATAGACTACTGAGCATTCCGGAGCCCAGTACATGATGTTTCAAAGACTTATACCCAGATAAGCATTTGCCCACAGTTCAGTTCCAAGAAGACCAAGAACAAAGGGCTGTTCCCGAGAGGTTAGTCTGTCCTACTTTACCCTAGACCTGCTTACGCAAGTTTGAAATAGCCAATCATGTGCAACCGTGCCAAAGCCCCCTGCCTCCCCAATCCTTTTCTATATAAACCCTATGCTTTTGAGATTCTAGGTCGACTCCTCTATCTCCTGCATGAGATATGAGCTGGCCCGGAGTTCCGTCAGTAAACTGCCTGCCTCATGTGATTACATCAAGATGGTCTCTTGTGTGTTCTTGGGTGCGCTCCCCCGGGACTTGAGTGAGGGACTCCTTTGGGGGACCTTTCATTATCACTCTGCCTCCTCACTGTAAGATAGCATGAGAGATTCAGCATCAATCACTTGGAAAGGAGACCCAGGCTGCTTTTGATCTCAAACCATCTGGGGGACCAATCTTACCAACATCACACCATTGAGCCATGATAAGAGCATGGGAATGGCTGACCTTTATGGGTGATCCTCCCAGACTCGATTTTCTCTCTAGATGGAGGTTCTTTATCTGTTCTAAGGGAACTCAAATTACACTTAGATGGGACTTTTCTCATTTATTGTTTATGTAGCCATTAAAATCTTATAGTTTAATAGACACATGTTTGTATGATTACAATTATTTTCCGTTTCAGAACAGTCAGATTTCAGCAATGAAACTGTGAAATATCTACACTCAGGATGGGATAACTAATGGGTTAGTTATATTTTCATTCCACTGCAGGATAATAGCCAGAAACATCCTGAGGAAGAAATTAGATGCAGGGAAACAATAAGGGGTACACATCCTGTCTAATACTTACAGTGTTATTATGATACACAGCACACCGGTGTCTGGATGCAGACTTCCAGCTTATTGGTGGCAGAACACTCATCTTATTGGCTTAAACTAGTAAGTTGTTTTGGCATGGTTAACTTCGACAGGGCCCCACTGAGAACAGGAAAGATCGTGCGCTGTAAAAGATGATTAATCAACCTAAAGGGAGCAAACCAAAGCAGCTCTGAGTAAATCAACCAGGCATAATTAAATAAGCCTCTCCCTTCCCTGATGAATATGATATTTAAATATTTACTCCAAGCAAATACATTTAAATAAATTTTCCGCCAAAGCTAAACCAATTCATTAAAACTTACTTAAGAAACTAGATGTGTAAAATCTTCATTTTTCTGTAACTCAGTCATCCTGATGTGAGCCGGAGAGCCAGCGCGTTCAGCCAGTAAGTGACCCAGCCCTCTGCCCTGAGTAAATGGGGGACTGCCCAAGGCACACTAGTGAATAGGCACTGCACAGTGTTATAATGTGAAAGAAAGCAGAACTAAGCCTCACTCATCTTCAGGAAGGAATAGATGTCCTGCCCCCATGTTTGTCTCTTGTGGGTCTTTGTGGGGACTCCGTTGTCAATTCTGAAGCTCAGTGTTTACAGTATCCATACTCATGGGCTTTGTGATCGTGTCTAGTGATGCCAAACAATTATTGGGGGTGTTACACTGTCTGGGAATACCCTGAAGAGGAGAGAGAAGGAGACCCTTGAGTCACCCTCCTTTACCAAACCAAGTGTGATGGTCTCAGCCTGACACTTTGGAAGCTCCATCACTTCCCCGTCTAATGAGGTGAAAATCCTCCCTCGTGTGCCAAGCAAGGGTTCTCCTTTGCATAGACAGCTCTTCATAGGTTATAGAGCACTTGGTACATCCATTCACCCAAACAATCACAGTGGGCAAAGCAGAAGCGTCTGCTTCCATTCATACTCAGTCAGGGAGTCAAGTTCTGGGATGCTCTGGGAGCTAGTGACACAGCCAGAGAGGGAGCACGGTGCTTGCCGTCCAGAAAAGCCCCTAGGTCATATTTTAGCAACCGAGCCTGAGAAAGCAGCAAGGTACACTGTTTATTTTTAATTGAAGCTGCTGGGAAGAAGCTAGACATCTGGCTCTTGCATTCTAGTTTTGACTGTGGTGCTGTCTGGGCTCTGGGACACGCACGCACACCTTCCTGCAACCTCGGCCAGTGTGCTGTGTATCCTGGGGGCTTTGCACTTGTATCATGGGAAACGAAGATTGCTCTCCGCATGGTGGCTTGTTAAAATTAAGGGTGTAAAAGTCCCCCGTTGTGTATTCCCTTTCAAAATTCAAGCTTCGTTTCAAATATTTGAAACTTACAAATGGTTGTCATTTTCTAGTGCTTACTTATTGTGATATCGACATAAATTAATTAGTTAATTAAAACAATATAAATAAATTTTAAAGTTAAAATTAGGTAGAAAAATCATTTCATCATCCTAGGCAAACCATTCATAATTTGAAGCATACCCTTGTATAGTGTGAGTGTGTGTGTGTGTGTGTGGTGCAGTGTGTAGGTGCAAATGTGTATAGAATGTACTTGTGTGTGTGTAGTGTGTGTGTCTGTATAGTACGTGAGTATATATATATGTATGAGTGTGTAAGGGTGTGAGTGTGACAGTCAGACAAACTTATCTACAAGTTCCTTTTTAGAAAGATTTATTTTCAATTTTTATTTTGTGAGTGTGTGTGACAGTCAGACAAACTTATCTACAAGTTGCTTTTTTAGAAAGATTTATTTTCAATTTTTATTTGTGTGAGTGTGAGTGTGACAGTCAGATAAACTTATCTACAAGTTGCTTTTTTAAGAAAGATTTATTTTCAATTTTTATTTGTATGTGTGTGGAATAGATGAGTGTAGTGAGTGTGTGTGGCAGTCAGATAAACTTATCTATAAGTTGCTTTTTAAAGAAAGATGTGTTTTCAATTTTTATTTGTGTTTGTGTGTGTAATGTATGTGGTGTTTGCATAGTTGTGTTGAGAGAGTGAGTGTGTATTGTATGTGTGCATTGTATGTGTGAGTGTGGCTGTCAGATAAGCTTATCTGCAAGTTGCTTTTAAAGAAGAATATGTTTTCAATTTTTATTTGTGTATGTGTGCATGAATGTGTGTTTGTTTTACATGTTAGAGTTGAGCAAGATGACTGGTATGTGCTTGTAGCCCATGACATTTCCTCTGCACTTGCCCATCACTAGTTCACTTATTCTAACGACTAATGTCTCTCATTGATATCAGCACATGGATAATTTAACTCAGTTGCTGCCACATAGATTTCATCTACCTACTTACGCTCTCAACAGGTTCCAGTAGTAGCTTTTACATTTGTCTTGTGTGTGTGTGTGTGTGTGTGTGTGTGTGGTGTGTATTCAAATACCATATGTATGTGTGTGCAGGTACAATATCACTACTGTTTGAACTACAAATGAACTATAGCTCAACAATACCTCAGATCACGCTAGTACTCTGCACACGCATGCTGCACTGTAATCCATGACAGTGTGTTTTCCCATGTATTTCACACACTGAGTCATTGCCGCCTCCTGCACAGCCCCTTCCTCATGTTTCACTCCCCCCCCACCGCCCTGTGCCTTCCTCTCACTATGCAGAGTCGGCCTCTGTGCATTTTTCTGCTCCTACTCTTCCTTTCTCCCCATCCTCACCCGCTTGAGCATTTACCCTCTGCTCAGCTTTCTGACATCTTTGTAAACCTCACTATCAGGGGCTTCTCCTTCTAGAATGAACTATGTCTGTGGATACCCTCCTATTGTGCACTCACAGACATCTGAGTCCTCACTATTGGACTGTTCTGAATTGCTGTGAACAGTCAGGCACAGAAAGGCTTCAGCTATTACTCTCCTGCCTTTCTGATTATACCCACTGAGGAGGAGAGGAGCTGGCTCTTTCCAGAGAAGAGACTCAGCCTGAAAAAGGAAAGTTACTGAGTGGTATAAACTACCAGGTGAACTCAACAAGTTCTTACTCTTTGTTTTCTGTGGATTTGTAAATCAGGGACTTGGTGATTTTTGCAACTGACGTTAAAGTTGCCCTTCAAAGCAGAAGTATCTGTGCACTGCTTCCCTTTGAGGTATCCCATAGTAGGGGAAATGGGGAAATTCTAGAACATGGGAGAAGCCAAGTAAGAATCTGAAGCCTGGACATACTCTGGTTAACGCATCAAAGAGCCTGCAGCCTCAACTGAGGTCCCATCTCCCTAAACACAGAGACTGTCAGTCAGAATAGACACTAGAGGGTCACTCCTTTACCTACTACTAAAGTCTTTCCATTACCAAAGCTTCTAGTAATTGAAGAAATTAGAAATGGGGGAAAAAAAGAGGTTAAAGGCTTCTAGTTAGCACAATGGCATGCACACAGTGTGACTTTTTCGTACCTGTCAGGAAGGAGTGACTGATAGGATGTGTGTACAGGAAATCTACAGTGTGACATGTGCAGCGGCGAATACTGACAGTATGTAATCATGTTTGATGACTTTCCTTCGGGATCTTTCAGTGGTTCTGTGTCAGATGAAAGATCTGAACTCAACGGTTTCTTGTGAGTAAACATTACTGGTCTCATAGTCCTTTTGATTTCCTGGGATACACATCCAACTTGTCTCTGCTTTCTACAGGAACCACTGGCTCTTGGCTATGTAAGGAGATTATTTCTCTTGGAAAGGAAAAAATGCGGACCTGAAAATCTGACATGAGTGATGGTCTAGTGGCAGGAGGTGAAACAGAACCAGCTAGGTTACGGTATGGAGGCGTCTCCCCTTCTAACCCGTGTTTCCTTTGCTGCTTTGATTCACAAGGACTGTAGACATTCCAGCTTGTGATAGTTTGTATATGCTTGGCCCAGGGAGTGGCAGGAACTATAAGGAGGTGTGGCCTTGTTGGAGTAGGTGTGTCACTGTGGGTGTGGGCTTTAAGACCCACATCCTAGCTGCCTGGAAGCCAGGATTCTGCTAGCAGCCTTCAGATGAAGATGTAGAACTCTAAGCTCTGCCTGCACCATGCCTGTCTGGATGCTGCCATGTTCCTGCCTTGGTGTTAATGGACTGAACCTCTGAACCCATAAACCAGTCCTAATTAGATGTTGTCCTTATAAGAGTTGTCTTGGTCATGGTGTCTGTTCACAGCAGTGAAACCCTAACTAAGACACATCTCCAGCAGAGCACTGCTCATGTGGAGCAGACCAAATGACCACCCTCCACTCTAAGGAGTATTGTCTTTCCTGGCAGCTGTTGACACCTCTGACCTGCTTGGATCTTGTTCTGGGGGTAGGTTCTTAGTGTTAGGAGAACTCTGACTAGACAGGAAATCTAATTCTTTGAAGTCAGCAGTTGATTTATGAATGGATACATGTTTTTCTTGGAATTAGAGTAAAAGGAATGTTCTATAGACCTGTAGAAAGTAAAAGATCCTCCTCTTCCCTTCCCCAAGCATCTGCTACACTATAAATTCGGGACCATCGCAGTCACGAAGGCTTCTCTGTGTATCAAACCAACTTGGGTGAAAAACAAACCAGGATAATTGATGACTGTTGGCAGAACAAGGGTCAGTTTTCTTCAGGGATGTGACCCCAGAGAGCCTCCATGTGTTTCAGCAGATGGTCCTGTCCCCACATCCATACAGGCAGCATTGATGGACTCAGTGGATTTAAAAGCAAAGTACATGAAGACCAGAGGGAAAAGTGGAGAGTATAAGGGAGAAATTGGAGGAGTGGGATTGGGGATAGGATTAGATGAAAGCATACTGTGCTGGATAGTTTTATGTCAACTTGATACAAGCTAAAGTCATCGAGAGGAGGGAACCTCAATGAAGAAAGGCTCCATAAGTTTGGGCTGTAGGCAGCCCTGTAAGGCATTTTCTTATTAGTGATTGAAAGGTGAGGCCCCAGACCATTGTGGGGGTGCCATCCCTGGGCAGGTAGTCCTTGGTTCTATAAGGAAGCAGGCTGAGCAACCAGTATAGACAACATTCTCTAGGGCCTCTGCATCAGCTCCTGCCTCCAGGTTTTGCCCGCTTTGAGTTCCTGTCCTGACTTCCTTTGATGATGAACGATACTGTGGAAACATAAGCCAAGTAAACCCTTTGCTCTCCAACTTCCTTTTTTGGTTATAGGTGTTTCATCACAGCGATAAAATCCCTAACAGAAACATATATCATAAAGAACATTTTAAGGAAGCAGAGCAAAATTTAAGTTACAAACCAATGAGCGAGGAATAGATAGAACTCAAGACCACTGGATCAAGTCACACCTGAAAGGAATCCACACCTGTAATCTGCTGCTAGGTAAAACAGTTGACTGCCTTCCTATTAAGGAAGGGTTAAATTGAGTTGAATTTCCATCACTTACAACAGAAGAAACTTGACAAACTTTTTGCCCTGTCTCACTGCCCCTCCATCCAACACTTACATTGTGGCTTTGTGTTTCATAATGCTCCATCAAAATTAGGACAAAGAACATTGCCAGCACCATTCCCATGCCAGTTCTGATTATATGTGGACTCCAGTTCCTCCCTTGGGTCAGCCATCTGTCAGCCACAGGCAACGTCAGGTCGTCAGCTGTTGGGATGCCGATCAAGCATCTGATGTTGTCATTCTACAGAGCATGGGCCTCAGAGACTTGCCTGTGCTCTTGCCCAGAGGGTGAGTGGGGTGCCATCCACTGCTCTGCAGAGTAGTTACCCACCTTCTATAGCGTCCCCAATGGGCAAGCAGATTCTCAGTAAGCTTCACTAAACCTAGTAACACGGCTGTGGGATGGAGCCTATGAGCCTTGTGTGAAGATTACGTTGGGAGTCTGATGCTGAGAAAGCGTTATGCAGAGCTCTTCCTTGTTTGGAAGGAAGTTTGTTCTATCCTACAAGGGTGTGGAACATCCTCAGTAAGAGCTAAATCAGACAAAAGCTGCCCTGACTTGCCATTTCACTAGCACTGGCTCTTTGAAAAGGTCATTAAGTCAGAAGTGTCGAATTCTCTTGGAAATTTTTCAGCGGGGTTCTCTAGAGGAGTTTATTAGGCTGGCCCTCACTGGCTGTCACTCCACAGGGCATGCTAGTATGCTGGGTAGTAGAGAATCTAGAACCTGTTCTGTACAAGAAATCAAAAGCCTCAGAACAAGGAGGGAACAATAGGCAGGCCTGTCCAGTGATGGAATGGAAGCTTCTTGTTGAGCTGGTTGAAACTTCAATGCTGAGTCTACACTGGCAGGTTGAAGAAGCTGAATAGAGCCTGAGGCCTGGAGGTCACAAAAGCATCAGTAGGTGGCCTGATGGGACAAAGAAAGGCTTGCTCACCTGCATCAGATACTTCTTTGCTCTACTGTTTTCCCACCTTGGCCTCTAACCCATGGATGATGCTACACACTCAGGCTGGGTCTTTGTCCATTAGTTATGGCACCATATGTCAATCATCTGGTCCTCAAACGCTCTCACAGACATACCTAATATGTGTCCTTCCACCTTCTAGGCTATTCTAGACCTGGTCGAGCTAGACAATGAGGATAAACCATCATGGACCCCAGCTTCCCCATCCTCAAGGGTATCTGGCTAAAGTGATGATTCAAGAATCTGAGCTCACAGTCGCTCACCTTTGAACCAATCTGAATGAAGGCAACCTTATTATATTCCGATCCACCTACTTTGGATATAAATAAGATGTGGTCTTGAACAGTATCCAATGGTTTTATTTTCGTGTCATATATTTTATTCCAACTCTTTAAACTATTTAGTTAGAATTAAGCAGTCAGCCATTGCTGTCCACCTTATCTAATTCCCTCACGCAGCACTTTTTAAATTACTCCCGTATTTTTCCACTCACGATAAGAATAAAGCAAGGTTTTTATATATAGTATTTAGGCCACCTCAGTATCTTCTGTCGTGACACAAGTGCTTGTTATCTAAGAAATCTTTCCAGGCACTTGCAAATATGTCAAATTAATGTATAGAAGTGTCACATTTGAGATTGAGTCTACAGTAGTCACTTGAAAGCACTTGTGAGTGTGTTTATGAGCAGATGCCTCAGGGCACACACTCCTGTGTGCATCCTTCAGCTGACACAAACAAATACAGGTTTTGCCAAGTTCTGTAGAGAAGAACTATTACCTCCCAACATAAATTTTAAAGAGGATTAGAAATTTAAAATAATATTTTTTCATTATATGAACTTAATAAAATTATGAGGGTGAAGGATGGAGGGAGATTGCTTCTGGTTCCCAAATTCTGAGATGACGGTATTTTTCAGCCTACTCTGTGAGACACTTGGAGTTTCTGCTTAATGTTTATGGTGATCAGAAAAATTGGAGAATTTAAACTGGATATTAAGATAAGGAAAATATAATAAAAGGAAAAATTTAATGTCAGTGAATCTCAGCATATAGAGTCCTCAAGTATTTTACATAAACTGTCATGTCTTGTAGGTGGGACTTTTTAAAATATGTGAATTAACTTTTTAATTTTATGTTTACCCATGTTTTGCCTTCATGCATATCTGCATGAGAGTGTCAGATCCCCTGGAACTCGAGTTATAGACAGATGTGATCTGCCATGTGGATGCTAGAAATTGAACCTGGACTCTCTGGAAGAACAGCCAGTGCTCTTAACCACTGAGTCATTTCTTTAGTAGGTGTGGTTTTGAAAGCCGTAACTTACAAAAACAGTCACCCATTTGTATCTATCTACTTACTGAATTTCTTACAAACACAGCTGAGGTCAAACCAATTTCCCTTCACCACTTCCTTGATGTCAGTAAACACTCACAAAGACATACCATAGTTACTTAAGAGTATGGTCCACAAGTGGAGGAATTTTTCCAGTCCTCAGAAAAAAAACACTCATATCAGAGTTGAGAACTATTTACAAAGAGATATCCTTACACACTAAGAATATTTCAACTGAGAAAATGACCATATTTATTTTATGGGCAGGAGGTTGATCCTGTAAGAGAACAGTTGTGATCTGAATCTTGTCTCCAGAAATAGGACTGGTGGCTGGAGAGATGGCTTTGCAGTCAAGTGTGATTGCTGCTATTGCAGATAATAAAAGTTGGTTTCCAGCACCTGTATGGGGCTGCTCACCACCACTTGTTACTCCAGCTCCGGGGATCTGACGCCCTCTTCTGGCCTCCATGAGCACTGCACTCACGTGCAAACACACACACACACACACACCACTGGGGGGGAACACATGCATGTGTATACTTGCATGCATAAACAAACAAAAAATAAACATTTTAAAAATAAAAAAAAGAAAAGACACAAACTTGTACTGCCACTTTCTCCCGTAGAAGTCTATTTTTCTTGCCCTAAAGGAATAAGTAAGAAAACTCTATGTTCAAAGCCTGATTCTTTTCATGATGGGTAGTAGTGTTTGTATAATGGGAGGGAATGGGGGAAATTTTTAAGGAAAGTGACTTGATTTGGAGAACAGTAGGCAAGCTGGGTTAGGGTAACTGTTTGTTGCTAAGTGAGTCCTGGATTTTTAGTACCTCTTCATTGTGTCCTTCCACTTCCTATCAGCTAAAACATTATGACAGAAGCCAAAGCTGCCCAGAGATATCCTTGTCTACCATCTTTGTGTTGTAACCTGGGCATGGTTGGAAGTGTCTTCATCTGTCACTTTAACTTGTTCAATATGTGTTCTATGACATCACACCAAGCATGTTCAGGAATGTGCTCAGCCCATACCAAAAAAAAGATATATGCTCCCAGATAAAACCTCCAGGCTTTCTTCAGTCAAGGAGGACGTTGCCTTGCAAATGGCTCCTGAGCTCTCCTTGTCTGCTGTGAGTGACCCATCTTTCTCCACTCTTCTATGTTTGAGCAGTGCTTGTTTTGGCTTAGCAAGCACTGAGATGTGAACCGGTTGGTTTCAGTTACAAAACCAACTTCCTGGGTTACTCAAGATGGAGGTTCTTTTGTATCAAAATGGATAGAATCTCAAGCAAGATGGATGGTTGGACAGGCTAAATCACAACCTAAGGATAGCATCCTGAGGTGGTAGAAGAACAAGGAGAGGCAGGTAGGAACCCGTCATACTAGGTCAGCATCTCTCTGCTACCTATGGGATGGAACTGGTGTCTCTGAGTGGATGTTATGCTGGAATCACCCAGGAGCAGTAGTGAAAACCAACAAATTTCCTCATGACTGCATTGAAAGAGAGCCAAGGGTCTAGAAATTTCCATGGCATTCCCCCGAAAATTACCGAATTTCATTTCTCTTGTATCTGGTTGGATGGAGCAAGCTCAGAGTAGATAGTGTCAAGACAAATAAAAGGATGTGGTTTGTGTTGCATCTTATGCATGATGCATTCATTTAAAGCAAATAGTCCTGGATTCGGTTTAAAGGAGAAAGATAAAGCTTGCTTAGAAACCAAATGGAAAGGGAAAAGAACGCACCTAAATCATCCTAATTCTTCCTTCCTGTGTTAAGTGATCCCCGGACCAAACACAAGTAATTTAGAGCCTTGTTCCAGAAAATGCCTGCTCCTGAGAGATTAGCCAGAGAACTAACTAAACAGCTTGCTTATCACTACCAACAGCTTGCTCTGTGAGACTCACTGTAAGGCCTCTCTTTGCTTTGTCTGCCAACCTGAAGCAATTAGGCAAAGTCACAGGCTCCTCTCAGTACTCCTTGGGAGCCATGATCTCCTCATGCCTGCTTCTCAGGGAGTCCCAAGATGGAGTTAACACCAACCTTCTTTCCTCTCAAAACCTTCCAAATGACTTAGTATAGCAAAGCTTAGAACAAAGGAATCCTTTAAGTATCAGCAAGGAATTGGAGTGAACTCTATTGGCTGGAGGGTTTCCTACTGTGTGGGAAATATAAACAAAACATTCTCTCTTTTCTATTAAAGGGTTAAATAAGACAAATTCCGTTTTTTTAAAAGCCACTTGGCAGACATTTAAATTTGAATTCGTTTTCTTAAGTCAGAATACATGCTCAAAGTTGCACCTTCTCAAAGATGGCAGTTTGATCATCAGCTGCACTCTCTTGAGCTACCTACTCCTTCAGTGTGTGAGCCAGTCTCTGACAACTCAGGGTTCTAAATGAAAACCCTTCAAAATTCCCGCTGCTTGATTTGCCATAACTATGTCCACTGCTCCAGAACTAAATTTCTACCTTGAGGAAATACCTTAGGTTGTGTGATGGTCTTCTTGACTCCCCCCTCCCCCAACCCTAATTCAAACATGACAGCAGCTGAATTTCTATCAAATCCAAAATTAAAATTCAACACATATATCCATGGCTTAGTAGAAAAATGCTATATCAAGTCAAGGCAGGGACCAAAAGAAATCCTTTCACTTGTACCATGCTTTGATAACTAAGTCTTTGAGTTTTAATTGAGTATTGGATATCTACTCAGAAATCAAATATCTCAGTGATGGGGATCCCTGGGTAAGAGGGAGGAGCTGGGCTAAGGGTTCCTAGAGAACCCTGCTGGTCCCTAGAAAAGAACCTCCGGAAAGCCTCTGTTCTGTGACCGAAGAGGTAGAGAAGGTAAGCAAAGCTTTCCTTGTCTGATGGGTGAAATACTCCAAGCTGGTGCTTTCAAGCTTGTGTGTGTGTGTGTGTGTGAGTTCAGAGGGAAGTGAGCATGTGGATAGTAAGAACAGCTTTCTGTCCGGAACTTGGTCCTAGTATATCTCTCCTTCTGGATTGCCTTTCCTCTTCTTGCTAAGCTGAGGGGAACGGGGCTGTTGGAGTAGCTTCCCAGGTACTAAGATGCAGAAGTGTGACAATGCACAGGTGCTGCACTAGACCTACAAGTGGAGATGGGAGAGGAGGGTCGTTGTGGGACTGGGAAGGATGGAAGGAGCAGCTTCCTGAAGACACAGGTCTGTTCAGCTACAGAGGCAGGCTCAGACATTTGATTTGTGTCCTGCCAAAATACGAAGGTACCTGTACTCTTGTGGGACACACCCATACATGTCACCGGACACAGCCTTTTCTGATCACGTAGATCACCAAAAAGTCTCATGATGGATAGGCTGGGGGTTTCAAAGAAAGAGTAAAAAGTGAGACCTTTCAAATCATAAATTGATGGCATTATGACGACATCCACAGACAATCTAAAGGACCACTTCTTGTCATACTGAGAGGCCCAGAGGCTCTAGAATGTTTTTGTCTGTTGACATCCTAGTTAAGTTTCTGCTGATATGATAAACGCTATGACCAAAATTCCTCGTGTGAGTAGGTAATGCACTGCATGTGTGCAGTGTCCAGGGAGACTGAAAGATGTAGGCTTTGATTTTTCAAAACCTACTTGATGGATGGTTTTTAAATGCTTCAACCTGCCTTCTAGCCACTGACCAGAAGATAAGAAAGAAGGAAGGTTAATCGATAAAAGGGTTGTGGACCTGTTTAGTAGTAGTAGTTCCTTGTGGCAATTCCAATTTTCATGGTCATATATCAGCAGTCCAGTCCAAGATCACATGCCAAACATGAATGAATAGCGGCTCCACAATCCAACAGAAACATCAAGGCTCCCTGAGTCAGCACAGGTCAGTGGAAGCAGCCAGAAGCAGCTAGAATAGCACAGGAAGTCCTTTGTTACCTTTCTCTCTACAAAGTGAAGACCAGGGAAGACCAGCGAAACATTGCACAGCGTAGAATGCAAGAGATTCCTCTCACTGTCTGTTGGGTTCTATTTATCTTCTTTTTAAACATCACATGCCTTCACAAGACAGCTTCCAACAAAACATTACTAATATAACTATGTTTTTAAAGAAAGCAGTAACTCTGGCTTCAGGAAGATGGCGTCAGACCCCTGGTATCACTTGCCATGTGACTGCTGGGAACGGAACCTGGGTTCTTTGCAAGAGTGGTAAGTGCTCTTAACTTCCGAGCCAACTCTCCAGCCACTAGCTGACTTTAATCAAGGACAAAATTTCAGGAGTAGTGAAGAAAATTCAATAAGTGTCTTAATTTGGAGAAAGGGTGTGGTCAAGGAAAGCCAGCTCTAGGCCTTAGCACTGTTAAACTACTTTAGGGCTTATGCCATTTAAAGGAGGATATTTATAACTAAGGAGAGAAAGGAATATGTTGGTCTACTCATTTCTTCATCTCAAGGATTTTTATAGTAAAATGATAGGGTTTGTGCCAATTTTATATATAAGAAGAAATACAACTAAGATAAAAGATAAAACTGATCAAAAGTTAAAAGACAAAGTCATTTAATCACACGCAGGTTTCTTTAAAACATGGCTTTTGCCCTGGGCATGGTTCACTGCTGTCTTAACAGTCTAAGTGGTGATGTTTTCAGAAAAAGATCATTCCCTCTGGGTATAGGTTTTGGCTTAAGGAAATCCCCAGGTAGCTATGTCAAAACTCTCCACTGAGTCAGCAGGAGATGCAAGTCAAGGGACACTTGGGTCGGGTGAGGGCTCTGCTCCTTTCCCATGTCTTCTTTAACCTTTCCCTGTCATCCTACCCTGCCTTGCTTCTGGTAAGTTGATAGTTGTAAATAAGGAATTGGTTCTTGGATTCAAAGTTATTTGCAGCAAATAACTGGACTGGAGCTGGACTGGAGGCCAGAGCTGGTGGTACAGTTATTCTATGGGAGGGAGGAGCAGGCAGTTCTCTGAGTATGTGGTCTGTTGCTGACCAAAACAAACAACAAACAACAAAACCTGGGAGGAGAGGGTCTATTAGGCTTACTGGTTATAGTTCATAATTGATGGAGCCAAGCCAGCTCAAGGCAGGAGCCTGGAGGCAGAAATAAAGCAAAGACTACAGAGAAAATTTACTTATTGACTTGTTTCCCATGGTTTGCTTAGCTATATTTTTTAAAATAATTTTATCTACATATATGAGTGTTTGCCTGCATGCATATATTACAAGAATGTCCTGTGCCTGCAAAGGCCAGAAAAGTGATTGATTCCCTGCGACTGGAGTTAAGATGGTTTTAAGGCACCATGTGGAATGGGTGGGAACTGAACCTGTGTCCTGCAAAAGCAACCAGTGCTCTTAAGCCTCAGGCGTCTCTCCAGACAGAGCTGTTTTCTTGTACAACCTAAGGCCCTGTCTAGGGGATGGCACTGCCCACAGTGGGCTAGCTCTCCTCCACATCACTCATTAACAGTAATAAAAAATAAATTCCTCCACAAAGATGCCCACAGGAGGCAATTGCTCGCTGAGGTTCCCTCTCTACAGATGACTCTAGTTTGTGTCAAGCTAACAGAACTAACCAGAACAACCAACGTGTACTTGATACCTAGATATAAACAGTGTTCTGTGTGCAAATTCATACACTCAGATGTACTCCATGAAGTCAGGAGATGGGAGATAATCATACTGATTTTTCCCTTTAATTGTCTGGATTTGAGGACAAAAAAAAAAAAAAAAAAACAAACAGTATCTCACCCGCATTCAGCTGCCACATGTAAATATTTCTTGGAAATAATTTGCTTCGTTTTTATTTTAAAAGAAGCTACTCGAATTAAGCCCTGTTTTTTAGAACAACATGACAAGCACATTTATAAAAGCGAATCTACTAGGAATTATGTAAGAATGCTGAAATCATTTTTCTCTTTGTAGACAGGCATAGAGCTCTTTTCTATTTATATGCAAATGTCAGATTGCATAGCTTATTATATATATTTTTTCGCACAATTCTCAAATCATATTTATTGCACAGAGTTTAGATGAGTGGAATCCTGGGTTGATAGCAAGGCCATTCTGATATTAGGCTTAGAAAATTCATCTCTGCACCGAAATGTGCTTTTTTCCTCTGCATATGGCATGCCATACGCATCTTAACTTTCCTACATACATTACTCCATCCTGCACAAGAATATAATGACTTGTTGATTTTAAAGTCAGCATTGAATTTTAATCATTTTTAAAGACTTAGTGTATGTGTGTGTTGTACGTGTATGTGTGTTGTGTACGCACATGTGCATGCAGTTATCTGGGAAGGCCAGAAGAGGATATCCAATTCCCTGATTCTAGAGTCACAGGCATTTGTGAATCCCTGATGTAGGCGATGGGAACCTAACTATGTTCACTGTGAGAGCATTTTATGCCCTTAACCTCTGAGCCATCTCTCCAGCCTCCAGCATAACATTTTAAAGGAGACAGCAGCCTTTTAGATGTTCAGAAATGCCCACTTTCTCCTTAAATGTCTGCTTGGTATTAAGTCTCGAGTCTTTCCTGGGTTAGTTTAAGCTTCCCTGGTTCTTTTTATCCGATTGCCTCCTTTGTCCCCGTGTTTTTAAAGTCCTTTCTGGGAGAGCTGCCTGTAATTAAAATGATTACTAATTGTATTTTTAATCAGTTCCTGCCTAATGAGAAATTACAAAAACAATTTGGTCCCTGCCGGGAGGTGAGTGACCAGAAAATAATTGCTGTTTAAGTGATGAAGTTCTTCACACTTAAAGACTTTCCACAAATAAGGGCTTCTGAGAAAGGGGGGAGGGTGGGTGGAGGGGGACGAAAAGAGGAGGGGGGGGAGGGGACGAGAAAGAGGAAGGGGAAGGAGAGATACCTATTTAGAGTAGGTTGGGGTACAAGTGGGAGAGAAAAATAGGTGAACTTTGGATGCGGTCTTTGGAGTGCTTTTGTCTTAGATACTTTTCCTATCCCTTTGATAAAGTATTCTGGAAAAAGCAAATGAAAGAAGAAAGAGTTTGTTTCGGTTCAGACTTTGACAGAACAGACTATCATGCTGGGGAAGACATGAGGGCAGGAGCGTGAGGCGGCTGGTTACACTGTATCCACAGTCAGGAAGCAGAGAGAGAAGGATGCTGGTACTCAGCTTGCATTCTCATTTTTGACTCCAGCCCATGGATTGGTGCTGCACACATTTAGGGTAGGATTTCCCACTTTATTTAACCTCATCAAGATAGTTTCTCATAAACATTCACAAAGACTGATGTAGAAAATTCCTCGCTTGTGTTCCCAGGACACTGTTTCCTGGTGATCCTCCATCCTGCCGTGCTGACAAGCAACATTAACCACCACAGCTTCCAAACTTAAGAGGACAAGGAAATGTAAGAGAGGTCTGGGGCTTTTGTTTAGGACCTGTTTGTTCACCGTGCATTTAGACATTCATCAGAACTCTGGGGCTGTGGCCGTCAAGCCAAGCATACTCCAAGTAATGGCTTTGAGAAGTAGTCAATTGGTTCTCTTGTTTTCTAGGGATGCTATTGATACTATGCAGTAAGTATTTCCTTAGTTCACCTTCATCTTCTTCTTCCTCGCCAGTCACATTTCTTCTGAGCTAGGATCCTTCTCTATAGATCTAATGTCTGTCTGCTTGTGATGGGCATTGTGGCATCAGTCATTTTAATTCACTCTAATGAACACACAAATCCACTGCTCACAGGCAAAAACAGAGTGAGATCCTTCTGTGGGGATGTCATAGCTCCTGAGACCATGAAGTACCCAGTTATCCCTTGGTTGCTATCTTTTTTTTTAGATTTGCCTATAGTAGGTTTAATTAAGAGCCATATGCAACCTTTAGCATGTTCCTTTAATTGCAGATTCAGAGAAGATAGCCAGGGGTTCTCAGTAGCAAAGCCCAACTTGTAAGAGCAAAGGTTTCTGGGATGCGAGAAACCTTGTAAGAGCAAAAGATTCTGAGATCTTGTGCTCAACAGGTCTCCACTGTTGATGCGGAGATGACTGAGACATAGGTGGTGAAGAATAGTTCTAGAAGTTGTCAATACCTCAATTTGGCAGATATGGGGAGCTCAAGGTCCCCATCCCTGTCTGTCACCGCTTCCCTGTTCCCTGTTCTACAGTACCAGTCCTGGTGAATGTGGTCTGCTTGCATGGAGCATAAACACTGTGGTGGAAAAGGTGGTGGTTCGATGTTTCTTATATACCCTTAGATTTAGAGAAAGCTGCAAAGTCTGCCAGAGAGAAATATGAGTGGGTGGTGTCTTCCAGGGAGGTGGAGAGAGAACTGGAGGTTCAGGTGATACCCACAATCCAAAAATCTGAAATTTAGGATCCATCACAGAGGTGAGTGGCTTCTTTACCAAGTTGAATGAGGGTCAGGTTGGAGGTCTTTCTGGCTTGCAGGAAATGGTTGCCTCACAAGACATGACACATTTTTAAGTTAGTTGTTTTATAATTTTTTCATATATTTTGATCATATTTTTCTCCTCCTCTACTCATAGATCCTCCCCTACCTCCCTACTCACTCTTACTTTTGTCTCCTCTCTCCCAAAACAAACAAACAAAAACCAAAAAAAAAAACAAAAAAACAAAACAAAACAAAAAAAAACCTCATAAAATCAAAACCAATAAGACAAAAAAAGATACCAAAACAATACAAAACCAAAGAGGGCACATGGAGTTCATTTTGTATTGGCCAACTACTCGTGCATGCACATAGAACCTGCCCTGAAATGTTACTGATACTCCGACACTCCACTGAAGAGAACTGGTTTTCCCTTTTCCAGAAGGTAAAAATCGCAAATAGTTTTTTAATTAGGGGCCTATGTCCCCTTCTCAATACTGGGATTTTATGACTCATTTTGTGTTACTTATTCATGTAGTGAGTTTTACACCACAAGTATACAGAAATGAGCTGGTGTCACCAACAAAACCCTCCATGCACGACTGACCCTTGTTACAGCTTTACCCACCGTCTGCCCTCGAGGGAATTTTCTGTCTCATCCACTCTCCATCTGGGATTCTACCCCGAACCCTGCTCTGGATGCCCATATGGTACTACCCAGGTCCCTAGTTCCCCAAGCACACAGCAGTGTCCAAAAAATAACCTGAGATGCCATGGAGACAGAGAGCTCTTTAATTTGCAGAGCCAGCACCATGCTATTTTATTCTGACTTATTCCTTCTTCCAACCATTATATTATCCGTGCGTATAAATTCGGATCTGATTTATTCCTTTTCAGTTCCTAATTAATACAGATTCACAATCCGTTTTCCCAGCCCCATGGGTCCAGATGTGTTTCAGAATGTAAACATCGTTTGGAGTTTACCCACCCATAACGCATTTATCTCCCATGTCTTACTTAGCATATCCCATTGAGGTCTGGGGCAGGACTTCACAATCAGGCATATTAATTTTGGGGCAGTGAGACATACAGAATTAATGTTCTATGTCGTAAGTGAACAAAACAAACAAACAGCCTCCTGATAATTTAGATTGGGTGTTGCTGTCAAAAGAGATTTGGCTTTCAACAAACAAGACAACAACAACAAAAATCAGGGTAGTTTTAGCCTTCAGAGATTTTTAGGTTTCAGAATGAGGAGAGACTGCAGACCTGACATTGGTTGCTTGTGTATTCTACACTGTGTAGTGGGCATGCTAGCCTGGACCATTTTGCTCTATGATCCTGCAGGGCAGGGCCTTCTTTCCCCAGGGATGTCTCCTCTATTATTGTTCAAATGTGTACCTCTTACAGACTATAGAACCTATAACAGAGTGGTCAGGCAGAGTTACAATTTTGCTTTGCAGCTGCCCAAAATAACTTTCCAAGATGAGGAAATACTCCATTATATCTATTTGCTAATCAGATAACTGTTAACCACATAGACCTATCAAGTAGCATTTGTTTATTTGGGAAATTGAAATTTTAATTATATTTAATTTCAATGGATTGACTTTTTATTTATTTTTAAATTACTATGCAAAGTAATGGATTCCTTCATCATATTTCATACATGTTGATCCTTCCCCCACTCTCCTGGATAATCCCTTACCCTTTTTCTTTTGATTTCCTTCCCTTCCTAGTAACCACCATGTCACATATATTCTGTTACTTTGTTTCTCTCCTCTTTTACTTGGGTCCTCTTTTTTTTTTTTTTTTTAAAACTCTCATGGTCCCATTTCTAGTCACATGACCCACATCCCCACAAGCATACAAGCACAAACACACACACAAATGAAAATCTAGGATCTGTATATGAGATAGAACAGGCTGGTTTCTCTTTCTGAGCCCCAGTTGTGTCACTGAATAGTAATTTCCAGATCCATCCGTATTCCTGAAAATGTTATTTTTCTTTATGGTTGAGCAGAATTCCTTTGAGTGCATACAGGTGTCACATTTTCTTCACCCATTTCTCTTTTTCCTGGACATCTAGCCTGGTTCTATCTCTCTACTACTATGAACAGAGCAGCAGTGCAAATGCCCCCATGAGAGGACTTCAAGCCTGTGTCTAGGAACGGCAGATCTAGATCCCACAGTGGTCCTGATTCAGTTCCTTTTCTTTAGAAGCCTCCACTGATTTCCATAGTGACTGCACCATTTACATACCCACCAGCAGTGAACAGGGGCTCCCCTTCCCCCACACCCCCACCAGCACTTGTAGCCATGTGTTTGTTTTCTTGATGGTAGCCATTCTGACCTGGGTAGAATAGAATCTCCAAGTACTTTTAATTTGTGTTTTCCTAATGGCTAAGGGTGTTGAGTGCTTTTAAAAATATTTATTGACCATTTGTGCTTAATCTTCTATTCCGTTAGCCCATTTATTGATTAGAATGTTGGGTTTTGGCATTTACATATTTCGGTTACTTAGAGAGTCCAGATATTAAGCCTTAGTCCAGGTATATTGGCAAATATGTTTCCCTCTTATTGTGTGGCCTGTAATTTCCTCCGCTGTGCAGAAACCGTATAATTTTATATAATTACATTGGCTAATTCTCATGGGTATCTTTTGTGCTTTTTCAATTAATTTCACTTAACTAGGCAGATAGGCTCTAGAACCCTTTCGGGACAAGAGAAGAGTCATCAAAAAGACTAAGAGTCAATAGCACAATATAAAATTATTCCAAAAACAAAGAAAAGCTTCCATTTCCTTCTGAAACCTGAAGTGTTTTCTTGGTGCTTTAAGGGCATTGGTCCTCAGCCTTTAATGTTCCTTGTTCCCTGACTTGTAAACTCAGAACGGCTCACCTAGAAAGGGCTGAGGAGAGGCAAGCAGATCCTTCACCTTCTTATGGGAAGCTCATGCCTTCCCAATACAAATAATATAAGCTTTATTTTATTTTACATTTAATTTTTATATGTGTGCATACACATGTGTGTATGTTCTTGTATGTGAATGCAGTGCCTGAAGAGACCTGAAGAGGGCGTCAGATCCTCCAGAAATGGAGTTACAGAGGGTGGTGGGTCATCCATCATAGGGACTGGCAACTGAACTCAGGACCTCTGGAAGAGTACCCAGTGCTCTTAACCACAAAGTCATCTCTCCATCTCTTAACAAATACAAGTTGTTTTTTTTTTTAAATAAATTGTGTAGCTGTTTTGTTCCTTGTTCACATTTCTTACACACAGCTATAGCTAAAAGTAGGAAAATGATTCTGAGAACGGAAATAATTTTCAACACATGACTAAAAACTTGGTACAGATCCCTCCAAACTACTAGTGTTTGAAGAAGAAAAAAACAAAACAAAACAAAAACCCACCACAAATGGTCGATACAAGCTGCAGCAGCAGTCACTCATGTCTGATTGATTGCCTGCCTTTGAAGGTGAAAAAGTACAAATAGTCTGAAAGGAAAAAAAACACACCAAGGGGCTATTGATCCAGCTTAAGTGTTCCAAGGGCAGGCCAGAAGTGTAAGCAGGAGGCATCCGGGAGCCAATAGCAGCACATAGCTGCCCCCACAAACCCTCTCTGTTCTTATCCTGTGGGTTTATAGACTCACTGGCCACCCTGCCGCAGACCAAATAGGAACATTTTGTAAACAGGATGGATGTAGGTATATAGCCTGAATATATAGCCTTGCATCCTTTGGGGGATGTCTTAATTAGGGTTTCTATTGCTATGATAAAACACCAGGACCAAAAGCAACTCAAAAGAGAAAGGTTTATTTCTTCTTTGACATCTAGGTAACACTGATCACTCAGAGAAGTCAGAGCAGGAGCTGATGCAGAGGCCATGGAGAGATGCTGTTTACTGACTTGCTCCCCATATCTTGCTCAGCCTGCCTTCTTACAGCACCCAGGATCATCTGCTGGAGGATGACACCATTCACAGTGTTCTGGGAACTTCCACATCAATCATCAATCAAGAAAATTTACCACAGGCTCTCCCACAGGCCAGTCTGCTGGGGCACTTTCTCAGTTGAAGTTCCCTCTTCTCAAATGGCTCTGGCTTGTGTCAAGTTGACAAAAAACTAGCTGGCATAGGGTGACTCACAAGCCTTTAATACAAGGTCCAGTGGATCCCCACACACTTTCTTGTTCTCCTTGAACAACTGCATTTATACAGACAGACAGACACACACACACACACACACACACACACACACACACACACACAAATCTTAAGAAGAAAGAAGGAGAGAAACCAGGGAGTCTTGGGGGGCATGGCTTGTTCTTGCTGCACAAGAAGATTTTATAAGCTTATGGATATATATTGTAATCTACTTTATGTTCTTTAAAATTGTTTGCAAATACATCATTGAACAAGAAGACAAGAGGCTTATTTGTTTGTTTATATATTTACTTGAGAGGATCTTACTATGAAGCCCTAGATGGCCTAGCTATGTAGCTAGTTCCTAGATGGAACTAGCTGGCCTTGAACTCAGAGATTCATCTGCCTCTGCCTCCTCAGTGCTGGGATTGAAGGTATGAGCCACCACACTTAGCCAGTCTTCTTAAGCTTAACATGCAAACTGCTTATAATTTTGTCTCCACAGTGAAATAATTTTGAATACCTATGAACATGTTTTCATTTCTTACAAAACTTGAGTGAAGATAGATTCCCTATAAGCATCACCTTGATACATCTGTCTACCCTTGGAGGAGTCTCTTCCAGGGGATATATTAAGGGAACTTACAGCTATGTTGACACCAGTATTTCCTATGATCTGCTGGGGCTCTGTCTTAGGGTTTTCATTGCTCTAAAGAGACACCATGACCAAGGAAACTTTTATAAGGGATAACATTTAGTTGAGGCTGGCTTACAGATTCTGAGGTTCAGTCCATTATCATCATAGTGGGAAGGAACATGGCAGCATACAGGCAGGAGTGGTACTGTGGAGGAGCTGAGAGTTCTGCTTGTTCCAAAGGTGAACAGGAGACAACTGGCATCCTCAGCCAGCTAGGAGGAAGTTCTCTTTGCCATCCTCCACAGTGACTTTCTCCAACAAGGCCACACCCACTTCAACAAGGCCACGCCTACTCCAAGACCACACCTCCTTTTTTTTTTGTTTTTTTTTTTTTGTTTTTTCGAGACAGGGTTTCTCTGTATAGCCCTGGCTGTCCTGGAACTCACTCTGTAGACCAGGCTGGCCTCGAACTCAGAAATTCTGCCTGCCTCTGCCTCCCAAGTGCTGGGATTAAAGGCATGTACCACCACTGCCCGGCTGACCACACCTCCTAATACTGCCACTTCTTGTACCAAACATATTCAAACCACCACAAGCTCCACGCAGGCACCAGCTGAGGCAGATGGATGTCTGTAAAAGGCCAAAGCAACATCCTATGCCCCCACCCTGGCAGGAACACACTTGCACTTGTGTAACCAAGAAAACAGATGCCTCATAGAGCAAAGCCAACCCAATGGAGAAGGAGGGCCCACCAGAAGACAATATCCTCCATGTCTGTCTGTGTGGCTCAAGTTTCATTCCTAGCAAATCAATGGGATGAAATGTCATTACTTGAATCCACAAAATAGCAGCGGCACTCAGAACTCCTAAACTTACTTAGATTTTCTTGAAAATGTTCTTGGTTTGAGAACATGTTTGTATCAGAGTATGTGGCTGTATGCTAGTTTGCCTCTGTCCAAGTCTTCCCTCCTTCACCTCTTCCTCTTCCCGGTTCTCTTCTTCCCTGCTTCTCTTTCCTTCCTCCTCCCCTTCATTCTTCTCTTCCTCTTTCTTTTTGGTGTGAATGCATACATACGCCTGTATGTGTGAAGGCCTGAGGTCAACCTCAGTCATGGTTCTTGAGACAGACATGGTCCACCTTGTTTTTAGACACTGGGTCTCTTATTGGCCCAGCATTCACCAATTCAGGGATCCTTCCATCTCTGCCTCCCCAGTGCTGGGATTACTAAGGCTGCTGTCCACAGACATTTTATGGTCCTTAAGGTCATACTTAGATCCTTATGCTTGTAAAGCAAGTACTTTCCCAACTAAGCTATCTTGCCCAGGTCTCAATCTCTCATTTTATAGATGCTCTTCTGTCTCTCTTCAGCATTTTTAAAGGCAGCTCACCAGACACAAGGTCCTGTTGCCAGTTGAGTCCCTAAAAGTTTGGCTTTTGGGAAGATGGTGCACTCCAACCCCCACCTCCCCCCTGTGATCGATACAATTGCTTCTAAGCCATCTGTTCTCCATCATTTCTGGAAGAGCACCCTCATGGTTAGTTGGAAAAGCTTCCCAGTTTTTTGGCCACCATTGTCAACAGCAATTTTCAAGACAAGGATTGATGTGAAATAGGCATGGGATATGAGCACTCAGGATGATGACCATGTCACAAAGACAAGGCAAGGGTCCCCATTTTTTTGTTCTTGTTGTTTATGAGACAAGTCCTTACTATGTTGCCCATTAAGGCATTTAATTTACCCTATAGACCACCCCGGCTTCAAACTCACAGAGATCTTCTGCTTCTGCCTGAGATGCTTGGATTAAACGGCCCAGGGATTTGTTCTTTTCCACAGATGAAGATGGCGTCGGCAATGATGGTGGTTTTTCATGTGCCCTGGGCCATTGCTGAGTCAAATGGCTTTGACCCTCCTTCATTTAAAAGCAGACTGTAGCATGAGTGTGTCTGAATTGACGTTCACACTCATCGTTTCTGAGTTTCTGAGTGAGGAAATACGGCCAGAGTCAAAGCAAAATCTCCAGTACATTAAAATTAAAGTTAAGAATGACTTCACTCTGGGCTGCTCAAATAGGAGAAATGCGTCAGGCCCCAGTTTAATCTCAGTTTGTCTGAAACACAAGCGAGATAGTCTTTGAAACTGGGAGGATCACAGACTATCACTTTGACTTTGCTCAAGGGGAAAACAAACTTTTTGGGGCCTTTCTGGTCATGGAGCATGCATGGGGAGGGGGGTTGGGGGGGAGAGTTTTGCCTAAGGAGAATGAAGGTAGGGAGTTTATCTTCTTGTCTTCCTTGGGGAACCAGCTGAGTAGAGGGCTCTCAGGTCCTTGGGAAGCATAGCCTGAGGAGGCAGAGCTGAAAAGAGGCATTAAGGAGACCTGAAAAGGGGATAACATTTGAAATGTAAATAAAGAAAATATCCAATAGAAGGAAAAAAAGAAAAGAAAATATCTACTTCTCAAAGAGAAGAGAAACTTAGCTATGGCTTCTTTCTAAGACAAAAGCTCCTGCCTCAGAAGCAAGGAGAAGAATGACCTCTGGGGTTTTATTCCTATCTCACCTGATGCAAAAGGCTGGCTACCTACATCCAAAAGCCAGCAGGTTGCCCTGGCAACAGGTGCCTCCCTCCTCTGGGGCTCTGATGTTATAATGTGCGGAAAGAATGTTCTATAAGGATTGTGTTCAGGGCCACAGACTGTGTTCTGAGCACAGAGCGGCTCAAGGCCAACCTTTCCTAGGGACAGTACTGGAGAACACTTCAGCGTTTCAAAATATGAAGACGAGAAAGTGTCCCGGTGACTTCTCAGAACGGCAGGCTGCTCATCAGCTCCCTGCTCCCCGCCCCCGCCATGAGAGTGGACCAGCATTTTCTCCGTGTTCTTCTTTCTTCATCTACCCCATGTGTTTGGAAGAGCCCCATTATCTCTCAGGAAGGTCGCTTGAATTATGGAAGTCCAGCCTTTCTGTTGGAACTGTAAAACAAAACAGTGGAACGGATTTGAGGTATTTCGTGGAGTGTCTATAAGATCTTTGCTCCCTGGGGAGCAAAGTGAGAATTCTGTGGGAGAGGAGCCTTCCATAGCACATTGGAGCAGATTGCCCCTTTGGCTCACCGGCTAACAGGGTCGGAGATCAGCAGTGACAGGCGACCATCATTCTGTAAACTGTCTGGCAGGATTGAGGACGGTCTAAAACCACAGAAATCTCTCCTTTTGGCCATCAAACTACTGAAATAATGAACCCTAAGAAGTTGGAA
Source organism: Mastomys natalensis (assembly GCA_021653895.1). Lineage (NCBI taxonomy): Eukaryota > Metazoa > Chordata > Mammalia > Rodentia > Muridae > Mastomys > Mastomys natalensis. The sequence goes on from JAJTUV010000207.1 coordinate 695,227, forward strand.
TTTCCTGGAGAGTCTCATGTTGGTAGAAGGTAGGGGCTAAACCCCCAGGCCAGTCACAGTAGGGGCAGTGGTGAGGGGCGGGGGGCGGGCGGGGCTGGGGCGGGGTGGGGCTGGGGCTCTTTTTTTTGTGGAATAAGGATTCACACAATTCTGACAACTTGTCTGACCACCTTGTAGGAGAGACTGGAGGTTGGGCAAGGATGTTGAGTGGGACCATTCCCTGGCCAAGACTGCTTAGCTATGTGCGTACCTCTTGTCCTTTATATCAATTTGAACCTCATGCCAGGACCCCTGGGGTGGACTCGGAGGTCACAGTGTTGCTTTGTTCCTCCCAATGTGGCCACCTTGAATGATATTCTCTTTCTTCATTTCTCCATCAGCTGTGACTTTAATTGGACTATTGACAATACAATGCCCAACCCTCTTTGTTTACGAGCGGAAGCCCAGGCTCCGACCTTAGCTCCAGTAACTAGTCCGCAGCTGTGGAAACTAAGACTCTCTTCACTGGTCTCAGCAAGATCTGAGGTCTGAAAGATGAATCCAACCTTCTATCCGGTTCAGTCAACTCAGGAATGAAGAATGAATTTTACATTCTGAGCACTGAAAAGTAAATCAAAGGAAGTTATTACTGGGTGGCATATGAGAGGGATATGAAATTGAAATGTCATTGTCCATAAATAAAGCTTTATTAGAACCGAACTTTGTTTTCAGCTACAGGCCCCGACCCCAGGTAGCAGGCCCCACCCTTCCTCTCAGCTTCCTACAAGCCCCTTAAGGAGAGCCTATCTGTGAGTCTCTGACCCTCTACCATGCCTCAGGTGGCTGGATTCTAGGATGACAGGCGCCATTCATTTTTTTTATTGATTCTTTGTGAATTTCACATCATGCACCCCAATCCCACTCATCTCCTGCCCTTGCAAACTTCCCCCAAAAGAAAACAAAAATTAAAAAAATAAAATCAAACCAGACCGACCAACCAACCAAACAAACAAACAAACAAAAATCAAACCAACCAAACAAAAACAAGCCATCCCACTGGGGAAGCTGCAGTGTATCACACAGTATACCCTTTTGCCCAAACAACTTTACTTGTATGTGTTCATTGCCATGAGTCTGGATCGAGGTCATGAACCACATGGTCCAAGGATACATCCTTTTTTCTTTAGTACCTATAGGAAGGGACCCTCCTCCAAGCCCCACCCACTTCCTCTGAGACCTGTAGGAAGGGACCCTTCCCACACACCCCACGCACTTCCTGAGATGATGTCATGCTGCTGCTGTTCTGTACATGGCTTTAGTAACTCTCAATACATCTCTTACCCCAAAAGGAAACTCATCCCCGTGTCTCCCTTGAACCCCAAACTGTAAACCTTTCACTGCCTACCAGCACGGCACAGGGGCATTGTTTATTATTGGACCTTTTACAGAGAACATTTGCTAACTTCAGAACTAACGGGACGATCTGAAACTCTTCCCATCTGAGGAATGATTTCCACATCTCTTTGATATATTGACTCAATCAACTAAAGAGGAGCTGCCCGTGGATTGTGTCTAGGGCTGTTTGCGGGAGCCGTGAGCACGGCTCCTATATGACACTTACAGTGTGTAATAAGACCAATGAAAGCCCAGAACATGGGCTTTGCTGAAATGTTCCCTGTGGTTCACACTCATTTGGAAGATCCTGCCATCAGTTTTAATGCATCGGCGGATCCTCCTTGTGAAGCCCGTGATTTTGCCACTTGGAGAAGATAGAGCGTAGCTTAGACAGCCTTTTCCGTAAAATATACTGTGGCTGGACAAACTGGGGTTACAGAACTCAAAGCATAAGAGAGCTTAGAAGTGACTGGTGATCACAGACAGTGGTGAAAAGGCTTTCAGCAGCTCCTAGACTGTGTGTGTCCTTGAAGTGAGGGTCCTGTGAGAGACAGGGAATATTTGAGGCTTCCTGGGGGCACAATACTTTTCTAGCTTACTTTATAGGTTGGTTACTAATAACTGAATACTAACAAATACTAATACAGTAAAAAGACTAAATAGAAATAATACAATAAGTAAGAATAATAAAAGAAATAAAGTAAATTCTAACAATAATCTCTTTTGGGGAGCGGTGGCTGGAACCCCTTTTGCTCATTGACCTAAGAATTTTCCCCTGACCACTCAGCACAGTCTGTGACAAGCTCTGTATTAGTCAGAGTTCTCTAGAGGAACAGAACTGATTGAGTCTGTGTGTATCTATATCTGATAGTTATATACAGATTAGATAGGTATACATATAAATAGAGGTAAATATAGATATAGATAAATTCAACATAGATTAGATATAGCTATAACTAGATATAGATATAATTAGATATAGATTATATAGGTAGATGATTAGATTTAGATATAGATGATATAGACAGATTAGATACAGATATAGATGATGATATATAGATTAGATAGATTCTATATAGATGATATAGATATATGGATACAGATGTAGATATACATATAGATATACATATAGATATATGGATAGATACAGAGAGGTAGGATTTATTAACATGGCTTACAGGCTGTGGCCAGTTAGTCCAACAATGTCTCCCAATAAAGAAATTAAGAATCCAGTAGTTCCGTCCACAAGGCTGACTAGCTCAGCTGATCTTCAGTATACAATGGACTCTTGAAGAAGCAAGCTCTAATGCCAGTGAAGGAATAGACTTACTCGTGACAGCTAGAGCAAGCAGGCAAAAAGCAAAAGATTTCTTGCCGGGCGGTGGTGGCGCACACCTTTAATCCCAGCACTTGGGAGGCAGAGGCAGGCGGATTTCTGAGTTCGAGGCCAGCCTGGTCTACAGAGTGAGTTCAAGGATAGCCAGGACTTCACAGAGAAACCCTGTCTCGAAAAAAACCAAAAAAAAAAAAAAAAAAAAAAAAAAAAAAAAAAAAAAAAAGATTTCTTCTTCCAAGTCCTTTATATAGGCTGCCACCAGAAGGTGTGTTTTAGAATTAAGATGGGTCTTCCCAGCTCAAATAATCGAATTAAGTAAAAATTCCTCACAGGGGTTCCCAGGGGATTTAGTTAACTCCAGGTATGGTCAAGTTGACAGACGAGATAAATTCACTCTGTTTGGGACCTCATAAATTCCTTGACAATGGAAGAAATGATTAAAGATTATCGAGGAATGAATGGGTGAAGGGGCACACAGAATTGTAGGAGAATATGTAACCAGACTGCAACTAAAGGACAATTTTATTAGAGCCTAAAAGAAAAACCCCAGAGCAGGCAAGATGTAATCTTAGCATCTGCCCAGGGGCAGATTGAGGGCAGAAGGAAAGAAAGTCCTGAGAGTTAAGCTGGCGAGGAGGTTAGTGTCAGACACAGGGAGGGCAAGAAGCCACTAAGCGAGGGGAGTTTATAGAAAGAGTCAGAAAGCTCAGAATTTGGGGGAAGCCCAAAGTGTTTGGGAAATGTCCAAGGAGAAGTTACACTTTCCTGATTTAGGACTCTACTTCCTGCAGTGTGGTATGCCACTGGGTTAGAGGTGGGGATTCTGGGAAGGAAAAATAGAGCATCTCATTAAAAGATTAATGATTCCATCCATCTCTTTAAGATGGTATAAGATGAGCTTGCCTTCCCAGGGGTGGTCTCTTGGCCAAGTAACTGAGCAGCCCTAACTTGAATGTCAGTTCTCCATCCAAGCCAGAGATTCTGTTCTCTTGACCAGGAGTTTTATTTTTCTTAATGGGATTTAGCACTGTTTAACATGATCTGAAGAACATTAGGTAGTGATGGCCCCCTGGTATATTTCATAACAGATATTCACACCGTCCACTACATATCACTCTTTGACCTCCTTATGCCACATGGGCATGATGCCTGCTTATCACCAGGTGCGTTTGGCTTATCTGGATCAGACCCGTGGCCTGGCTGACTTCTCCAGCATCAACTCTGCCATGCCTCACCCATCTCCAAGTCCTAAGTTCCATCCACAGACCCCTTACCACATACCCAGTACTCCTTGCCTTTTACAAGTTAGACATATGGCCCATGATTTCCTTAGTCATGGATCTCCTCCCCGTCTCCTGTAGCTGGTCTATCTTCCTGCAGTGAGTTTCAATATCACTTCATGTGAAAACCTGTCCAAGGCTCTCCCGAACTGAGGCTGTGCTCCCCTATCCACACTCTGTCCATGTTTCTGTGATTTTTGTACTTACTATATGAGTGTGACTATGTGTACGACGGACTGCTTCATCCATCATACACGTGGCTATTTTAGGACCAGGGTCTCAGTATGTCCCAGAGAAAGAAGTAGGGGCTAAGATATATGAATGGGATCTGCTGCAATAAAGGCTGCTGAGAGGAGCTTAACTGAGGAAGGAAACATCCACCATGAATGGGAATGGTACTGTTTGTTCCATGCACAAGCCCCACACTAAATAAAGGAGGAAAAGGGGTGTGAGTGGATCAGGCATTGGTGTCGTCGTGAACCTCTGCTCTCTACTTGATATAAACATAAGAGTCAACTGGGAAGGAGGAATCTGAATTGGGGAGTTACCTTCATTCAATTGGCATGTGGGGCCCACCTGTGGGGGTGTTTTCTTAATGATTAATGTGGGAGAGCCCAGCCTACTGTGGCTGATTCCATTTCTGGGCACGTGGGCTTTGGGATCCATAAGAAGGCAGGTTTCCCCGTAGTTTCCGCCACAAGTTCTTGCCTTGAATTCCTGCTTTGGCTTCATTGTATCTCCTAAACTGAAATAAACCCTTAACTCCACTAGGTGCTTCGGGCAACAGAGAGCAAACTAAAGCAATGTGAGCAAGCAGTCTCATGCTCCTACTGTCATAGTAGGAAGCCACTCCTGCCACCATGCCTTCCTTCCATTATGGACTGAACCCTCAAACCGTGAGCCTCAATAAATCCTACTTACCCTGAGTCACTTCTTTTTAGGTATTTATTTGGTCACAGCAATAAGAAAAGTAGTGAAGACCACCCCTAAGCTCTCATGCCATGAGTCATGTGAAGGAATGCATGCTTGATTCATGAGTGCTTTGGGGTTAGCATCTCAGTATCCACCAGAGCAGTGGTAAGCCCAAGAGTGTGAATGGGGCCTGCTGCTATGGCAGTTGTCGCACGTACTGATGGATGGATAGATGGAAGAATAAAGTACTAAAACAACTGCTTTCTAGGGGATAGGTGCTCAAAGCTAAAATTGAGTCACATGTAAGTTGACTTTTAGCAAGAGACAGGAAACCCAATAATCTAAATTCTAAGACCATTTCAGCCAGGATAAAATCTTCAGCACAGCATCCAAGGGGCTCTTAGTGCCAAATGAAGCGTTTAATCTAACCCGGCCACTGTGCCCTTTGCAGTGCAATGGCAGTCGCTCAGTGGTCCCTCTCTGCTCTGGTTCCAGGCAGCTGAGCAAGGACTTGAAGGGATGTCACAAAGGAAATGCCTTGAGGGAAATACCTGTCATATTTCTTAAATAAAGGAAATGCTAATGACCCTTTTGACTGGTGGCCATGGACTGATGTCATTTGTCTTGCCTGGCCTAATGGAAAGAGGGTCTCATTTTAAGCCATCGTCTTGACTCCCAGCGCCGTCATCCATCTGCAGAGATTTTGGAGCGCAGGCTGAGCCGAAGTTTTGAAAGGGCAAGATGTACATTTGGTTTAACGGCGTGACACCAACCAAGGAAAACAAGACTATAAAGCAAAGAGACACCATCTCCTAGCAGGAATAAAAGGGTTGAGGAAGACAAGGGAGGGATTAGGAGAGCGAGAGAGACAGAAAGAGAGAGAGAGATCTCAGTGTAGTCTTCCTCACCTTGAATAAATGAGTTTGTGGCTCTAACAAACTGAGCTCAGACCTCTTATACCACTGAAACCAAATGATAAATCTGTGCCACTTGGGTTTTCCCAAAGGACCAGACCAATAAATGACTCATTGAGAGTCTTCGTTAGATCTGCTTAAGGGATATAGTCTGATTGGTCTGACAATGGCTGTCTCATACTAGAAATATGTAATATTACTTTAGCCCTGATGCCTCAGCAGATCTGAACTGGTCCTGAAGGCCTAGGGGATTCCTGGAGAGCTGCTGATATTCTCTCTATGCCGGAAGCCTGAGGAAGACAGTTGCAATGTCAGTGAAGGCTTGTGGTTTACGGAGAATGGAGTCCATCAGGGCAGGGCAGGCCTAGCAGACGAGAACACCATCCTGTAGACATTGGGAATCTAGTTCAGTGAGACCCAGGCCAGACTTGTGACCTGTGAGACTGTGAGGCACAACATTGCTGTGTTGACACAGCTTCCTCACGGTTCCTCAGGGATTATGGATCTTGTGTCAAGCCCTGTGCCTGCTGCTCTGCCCGTACCATGGTGTCCTCTGGCACATCTGGACAGCTGCCTCTATAGAGCAGCAAATAACACACAGAGGACCTGGATCGTAGGAACTTCCCATGATGCTCCACATGGTGTGACTAGGGAAATCTTCACACCCGGGTCTGCCTTTCTAAGTCTATCACCATGCCACAGTCAGAAGAGCACAGATGTGGCTTGCATGTTTAGTGAGGATTTCGTGAGTCTGTGTAAAAGCTCTCTATAAAGACAAAACACGGTACAAATGAATTTTCATGATTGATCATAAACTGGTAGGAAAATGACAAATGAGTTAATCAACCAATTGTCTCCCTCTCACTGGAACACAAAGCATTTCATTTTTATTTATTTCTTCTCATTTGACTAATTTTACCTGATCAAGCTATGCGTTTGACATAATTGACTCACTCAGCTAGCAGATTTGGGGTAATTACCATTGTGGTCTCCTCTCCTCGACACAAATTGGTTCTGTGCTTTCAGAAGTCCCTATTTTCTAGAGTCTCTGCTTCCTAGTTGTTGGCCAAAGTAATGGGGACAGAACTCTCTTCTGTTCTGTGCATAGAGCCTGACAGAGGGCACAGAGAATGTCTGTATCCGAAGCAATGCTTTATGAAGCTAGAGAGATTAAGTCCAAGATAGGCTCAGTCAAACAGGAGTATAGAGGAGAGATTACCAAACAATAGCACCCTGGTCCAGGTTCTACTAAATACTAGCCCCAGCTGGTCTCTCTCCGACACAGTCCATAAGCTGTGTCCTTGCACTGAACAAATTCTGTCTGATTTTTCTTTCACATTCAAACAAAGATGCTCTGGCATGTTCGTGCAGGTCTTGACCTGAACCTCAGAGGATAAGAAGGGTGGTGGGGGAGGGATGCCATTTCAAAAGGAAGGATGTTTACAAAGACATGCTGCAAGAACCCGGCACTAACATTAAGAATAGTACCATGGGGAGGGTAGAAACCAGGTCAATCATTAGTATGTGCAACAAACAAACAGACAGGAGGTACTGAGAGCCCAGCAGGGGCTAATACTTCTGCATGGAAGCTGGCTGTGGGATCTGGTTCTCACAGACTGTACCTCCCTGAGTGACAGCTGCTCAGAGAAAGGATCTTCCACAGTTCGACCAACCGGTTGCTGGAGGTTGTATGTAAATGACCTTAGTGTGACATTCAAGTCCTGAGTACACATGGCTCAGTAGATTTCAGGAAATTAAAGCATGCAAGAGAGATAATGATCATTCTCTAATGATTCACAAATAATCAGAACATTGGCTTTGACATTTGCAGCTGCTTTGTAGGAAGAAATGCTACATGCTGGCGAGAGGTTGAAGTTATAAAAATAGAGAGTACATACACCCTACACGTCCCACTCATACAGAACACAGTCACACACTTGGACATTCATAACACACACACACACACACACACACACACACACACACACAACACACAGGGCTGCCTAGATTCTCAGAATTTTACAACTCATACTTTGCCAAAAACAACCCCAAAGGTGAGAAGTTATCAGAACATCCCCATCAGTAATTCTGATGACTTGGTGGGATTCATCCCACTGCATGCCAGATTTGGCGATGCTTCCACAATTTCTTCTTTCCTGGCAAAGAAAATAACAGTTACAAGGAGAATGTTCTCCTTCGTAAGAACAACTTATTCTGTTGCTCATCTATGGGGAAGAAGAAGAAGAAAAGGAGGAGGAGGAGGGGGAGGAGGAGGAGAAAGAGGAGGAGGAAGAGGAGGAGGACAAGGAAGAGAAGGAGGAGGAAGAGGAGGAGGAGGAAGAAGAGGAAGAAGAGAAGGAGGAGGAAGAGGAGGAAGAGGAGGAAGAGGAGGAGGAGGAAGAAGAGGAAGAAGAGAAGGAGGAGGAAGAGGAGGAAGAGGAGGAAGAGGAGGAAGAGGAGGAAGAGGAGGAAGAAGAAGAGAAGGAGGAGAAAGAGGAGGAAGAGGAGGAGGAGGAGGAGGAGGGAGGAGAAGGCAGCTGTCTAATGACAGTCATGTTCTTTGGTCAGGTCCACAGACATTGTCAAACCCAGACTCAGGTGAGGCAAATTATGCTTGCTGACTTTGTATCAGAACCACCCTTTATTACCCAAGGACCATATTGCCAGCAGAGGGGCATGATGGGAGGCTAATGTCTGCTCCTTTCACTGAGTGAAATGGGTCTCTTCTATACTCTCTTTCTGCAGCGGACTTCCTCCCCCAAGGCTTCCTGGAGGGAGGGAAGGACTACCACCTGAGGTCTTGATAAGAAGATGGGAGGATTAATTATCCCATTAATAAGGATTGTGCTTAAGTACTGCAGCAGGCCCACCCTCAGGTAGCTGCCGACCCACAGGACTAAAGCTTGCTCGTCTTTGGGAGTTCAAACTCAAAAATCCTGATGCTCTCTCTCCTTCCTGCTCTCTCCTTTCTAGATTCTTGCTCTGTTTTTTCTCTCTTCAACTGTGTGTGTGTGCTTGTGTGTGTGTTCATGTTCATACATGCTCCCATGAGTAGGTACAGGCATATGTAGACCACAGGGTATGTAGAGGTCTGAGGATAACCTCTAGTTAGCGCCAGTTCTCATTTTCCACCATGAGACAGAATTTTTTTCCCTTTGATTCCCCACCATGAATGCCAGGCTAAGTGATCCGTGAGCTTTTGGGGAATCCTCCTGTCTCCACCTCCTACCTCACTTGAACAAACTGGCATTACAGATGTGTGCTATTAAGTCTGGCTTTGAGTGAGCTCTGGGGATCTGAACTCAGTTCCTTGTGTTTGCATGGGAAGAACTTTACCCACTGAGCCAACCTCCCTGATCCCTTTTTTGTTTTGTCCTTGCAAGTCCAAATAAATCACCTTTGAATTCTCCACTGAGATACTGAGTCTGTTATGTTTAAGAACAAGGGACGGTAAAGGGGAAGTTGAGTCCCTAGTGACACCTTGATCAAGTACAACCTGAGACCAACACACCATGCCCTTCAGCCATGCAACTAACTAATACCATGTTCTTTGTTCTCTTTAAGTTATTTTTTAGTTAGGTTTCTGTAGCTGAAGTCTATATGTCAACACTGATGTCATAAGATAAGAGAGGAAGGGTGAGGCAAGTTGAAGACTAGAAGTGACAGGAAGTCTTTCTGGGTTTGGATGACATAGGAGTCAGTCCTGCAGAGCAGAGAGGAACAGCTATCTCAGAGGAGTTGCTACATATGTCCTTTCTACGGTCCTAGGATGGAGATATCAACCCTGTTCAGTCCAGAGCTGCCTTCAGCTTACAGGGTCACAATCTGCTTCGTTCCTCATACCATAGTTTTTAGCCACACCCATATAGAGTATTCCGTTCTACCATAATGTTGTTAACAGTGAGAGAGATGTAGAGAGGAGAGACAGGGAGAGGAGAGGAAGAGGGGAACGGAACTGGAAAGGGAAGGGGAGAGAGAGAGAGAGAGAAATGGGGGTAAACAGGAGAGAATCTAGAGCTTGCTTCAAAATGAGCCAAGATCTTGGCTCTATCTGGAAATGGTGGATGATAATTACTTCATGGTAACATCAGTAGGGAGGGTGAGGGTTGGTGTTGCACATGGAGAATTCCATTCAGGATGACTCCTATCTGAGCTCAAGCTTGACCAAGCCTGCTTGAATCTTTGCTAATTGTTGTCTGTCCCTAAGTGAGAGGAAAAAAAGAGAAAGAAACCAGTTAAAGGGCAAATGTCAGAAATGGGGCAAGAAACATCTTGCAAAACCTGCTTGTGCAGAAGGCTGAGGGGGAATCTTTCCATCATCTCATGTTATGCATTTCAGAGGCAAGACTAGAAACACTGTGTCAGGGCCTTTAGAGTAAATGGCACTTTCTGAACAAAGGATATCCCTAGAGGCCAGGGTTAGTGTGACGACAGAAAGAAAGAAAGAAACAGAGAGAGAAAGAAAGAAAGAAAGAAAGGAAAGGGGCACAGATGGAAGGAAGTAAAGCTGGAATGACAAACACACAGTAATGTTATACCCGTTGCCATCATAACATTAATGTTTTCCTTCTGATCAATCCACTTGATCGGATATTGTCAGCATCAGCCCCAGCAAGTTGAGCCATGCCTGCCAGCTTCTTCCTAAATGCAACTTGCTTTAAAATTCTTGTGGCTGGTGATAGGGCTCACAGGCGCTTGATCCCAAGCCTGATTGGCAGACTTTGACTCCATAAGTTGTCCTTTGATTTCTGCATGTCACGACATATAAGCTATCTCCTTCAAATAAGGGAAAAAAATTAAAAATTCTTACAGATCCATGCAACCCAAATTCCAATTTATTTTTGTTTGTTTGTTTTTGGCTTTTCGAGACAGGGTTTCTCTGTGTAGCCCTGGCTGTCCTGGACTCACTCTGTAGAGGAGGCTGGCCTCGAACTCAGAAATCCGCCTGCCTCTGCCTCCCAAGTGCTGGGATTAAAGGTGTGCGCCACCACTGCCCAGCCCAAATTGCAATTTTAAAGTGAGCAGTCACGTCTCACCTTCAGTGTGAGCTAGAAACAGCGAGTCCCAGAGGGATACTGGAGTTGTTACCTTCAGGCAACGAAATAAATACAAACAAAAACATTGAAGTAAAGAAATGAACATAAATCTCCCATTCTGGTATTTTCCTCAACACAAATAGCAAAAAAAAACAAGAGGCCCAGAAATTTGTACGTTGCGTTGTTCTGTTTTCTTTAGTTTTATTTCTATTTCTTACTTCTGCAGTGTTTTCCTGCTTCAGACACTAATAGAAATTTTATGTAATAAGTTCTCTGGTTAGCTGAGTTTGCTAAAATTGCTTCCGTTTTTCCCATCATTTGGTCTATACTAATCGCTAACAAGATGTTTGTAGTTTTTGTTTCTGTATGAGTATTTGTTACTTCTCTGTTGCTGTGATGAAATGTGATGACCAAAAGCAATTCCAGGAAGTTTTACTTCCTGGTGGGGAAGCCAAGGCACTGTGTCAGGAGCAGGCGGCTAGGTAATTACATATTTATACTTACACAGGAAGCAGAAAGAAAACAGGAAGTGAGGCAAGGCAAATTCTCGAAGCCCACCCCCAGTGAAGTGATGTACTTCCTTCAGCAAGACTCTACCTCCTAGCGTCTGCAAACAGCGCCACCTGCTGGGCATCAACTGTTCCTACACCTGTGTCTGCGATGGGGGATATTTTATTTCCTTCTGCCTCGCTATTCTCATCAACTTGGGATCTCATTAGAGTTATATGTATCCAATGATCTCTACTGAGTTGTACTGAAGTACCATTTTTGTCTAGATGCAATCCAAACATGCAGCTTATCTCATTCCCTGGGAGGAAATCGATTCAAAATTTACACTTTTGTTGTTGTTGCTTGATATATTCTACCTGTGCATGTAAGATGAGAATTCATGTTAATATCACCTATTTTATATGCACCTTGCTTTTAAGGCACTGGTACCCTATAAATTACTGTGTGAATATTTATTTTCACACTGATACCTATACAGAGCCAACTGATTGCTAACATATTGGTGGTCTGTCTCCTATGGCATTCTAATACTTGCCAGGGCTGTCATATTTCTTTTAGCTATGTGAATTTAAAGATTTTCAATACCAGTTGGCCATTATTTCTAATCCAGAACCAGTTTCATGTATATTATATATGATTATGTTTGTTTATTTATTTATTTATTTATTTATTTAGCATCTTATATTTGTGTCCATTACATTAAATCATTTCCCCTAGAAAACTGCTTTAAAAACATTTCTCGTGTATGAATGATGTATGAGAGAGATTTTCTTTTGTTAATATTTCCTACTATTTCTGTGATTTATTATTATGAGGGCTGGGGTGTGCACCACAGTGAATGTGTGGGAGGCAGGGAATCACTTGCAGAAGTTGGTCCTTTTCTTTCATTACGTATGTCCTGGGGACTAAACTCTGGTCATCAAGCACTATTTCCAAGTTGAGCCATCTTGCCAGCTCCTGTAAAAACTTCATTAAGGAAATGGAAGTGTGCTTTATGTTGTGTTCTATCACAATGTGGACTGAGAAATTAAACTTACTAGATGGTTCTAAGAGGGGGACCCAAAGAGCAAACGAGAAGCAGCATTTACCAAGCTCAGCATCTTTGTAACTTCTTTCCGTTCAATTTTGAACACGGTTGACGATAAAATGTGAGGCACCAGTTAAGTTTGAGGTTCAGATAAACAAGGCTCTGTGTCTAGCCTATTGGAAATAACACGTGAAATATCTCACCATAAAGTTACTTTCTTCTCTAAAGTTTAGAGTAACTGAGATATTAGCCAGTTCTCAAGTGGCCATTCATGATGCTAAGCCATGGGGCTTTCCTTTTTTTTTTTTTTTTTTTTCCAATAGCCTACTGTGTAGTTTGAATAAGAAGTTCAAATGCCTAGTCACCAGGGAGGGAAGTTTTTAGAAGGATTAGAAGAGAAGGATTAGGATAGGTGGCCTTGTTATATGTCTCTGGTGGGGGTGGGGTGGGGGATGGACTTTGAGGTTTCTGGTTCCATGCCAGTCTCTCTCTCTCTCTCTCCTCTCTCTCTCTCTCTCCCCCTCCCTCCCTCCCCTGCTCATTAGGATACAGCTCTCAGCTACTGCTCCAGTGCCTTGTGTGTTAACATGCTCTTTACCGTAGTGATCATGGACTAAACCTCGTAGGCTGTAAGCAAGCCTCCAATTAAATGCCTTCATTTATAAGTGCTCCTTTGGTCATGGTGTCTCTTCACAGCAATAGAACAGTGACTAAGACACCTATGTAGCCATTTTCTACACGTAAAGGTACGAAGGCTGGAGCACGTTGAGATAGTTTCCTACAGCAAGATGGGACAGCTTCAAATTTAAAATGTGGTTCCAGGCAATCTTTTCTATGTGTCTGAAAATATAACAAAAGACATTTATCTGTACTTTATACTGTATCTGATGCCTGTTTGCCTTGGCCCAAATGCCAGGTGTGAACATTAGGGTCAGAGACTTCCTTCATTGGCAGTCGTCTTGGTCATCATTCTACCCAGCTCCATTTTACAAATGAAGAAAACACATCTCAGGTGCTGTTAAGAACAGGACCTAGTTCGCTAGGTCACAGACCTTGGCTTCTCCTGCACAGGTTCACACAGCCTGCTGGTAATTGTCAGTTATGGTTTATGGAAGGGTTGCCAGATGATGCTTGGGAAACACTCAGAGAAGAGGAAGCTGTGTGGACTGAGTCTCTGCAGAGGAAGAGGTCGGAAATAGAGAAGGAGGAGGAGGAGAAAGATGAAGAAGAAGGAGGAGAGGAGGAGGAGGAGGAGGAAGAAGAAAAGAAGGAGGAAGAGACAGGAAGTAACGGGGAGCAGGAAGTAAAGGAAGAGGCTAGGAAGTAGAGGAAGAATTTGAAAAATAAGAGAAGTGCAGAATTTAAAAAGAAGGACAGGAAGTAGAGGAGGAGGGGAGAAAGTACAGGAGGAAGGCAGAAAGAAAAGAAGGAGGATGTTAGGAAGTAGAGGAGGACAGGAAATAGAGTAGGAGAACAGGAAACAAAAGGAGGAAGACAGAAAGTACAGGAAGAAGACTAGAAGTACAGGAGGAAGGCAGCAGAAAGTAGATGAGGGCAGGAAAGGGTTTGGGAGGACAGTTATGGAGGAAACCACTTGCAGAATATCCTGTGTGTAGTCTGTGCCTTCTATGCAGTCATGTACAACTTTCTAAACTCTCTGCCACCCACTTGTCTATTCTGACACCCTTCTTCCAAGAAAAGAGAAAGCTTCTGGGATTGGGTTTGTTATGAATGCCAAGACCAACTTCTGACACAAGCACAGTCTCCAGCCTGGGGACTCCATTTGCTAAGCCCTTCTTCTGATCCACAGGTACAGGAAATACCACTTCCTTTCTAATCTGCAAAGTAAATCTAACATTTTGGCTTTACATTTCTCATGCTTGTACAACTTAGCTTGTAAATCCCTCTCAACTCCAAGTTAGGAGCAGGCACTGGGCTCAGTGTTGACAGGACACAACCTTGGGGCAAGAAGGCTAACATTTAAAGAAGGATTACCTCCGATGGGGCCATGAATAACCACTACCATGTTTGTTAATTCTCCACACAGATGTTTTACCTATCCAGGTAAAATAACATCCACAATGTAAGAGTGTCTATAGCTGAACACTAGACACCACACAGCTCTCATTGTCAAGTGGAATATAGAAAAGGTACATCCAAGGCTTGAGGGCCCCCAAGTTGATGGAGCGGCAATTTCTTTTGAAAATGAAATGAACCAGAGAATATCCTGATCCAGTATCTGAGCCATGGGAAGTTCTGATTTAGAGCCATTTTCCCAAGTATGGTTGTCCAGAGTTAAGATTAGCTACTTATTTGGATATCAGAGCTGAAATGAGAAGTCCATTTCGTTTTTTAAAATGCTGACAGAAATGTCCTAAATCCTTTGCATGACTCACTAATAACACACAAAACTAGGAACTGGGAACTCCCGACCGCTTTTAACGCCAAGTGCCCGGGGAACCTAGCGCCCTCTTCTGGCCTTCATGGGAACTGCATTCCTGTGATATACCTACATAATGCAGGTGAAACACTGACACACATAAAACTCAAATAAAGAAATCTAAACAAAAAATAAAACACAAAACTTGACAGTCTCTAAAGAAATATCACAGAGTTTAGCTCAGACACAAGGGGTTCTTAAAAGAAAGAACATGTTAAGAAGGAAATGGTACAACCCTCCACACCCCCGTCCTGTTTCCACTCCTGTGTGTCACTTTTAATGTGTTTGCATAATTTGAGCCTTTTATTGAGTGAGAGAATAATTATCTTGATTGGGGTGATAGAAAGCTTAGCAGTTAAGGTCACGCCTGGCTGAAGTTGTTATCATGCATTAACAAATGTAATTACTTAATATGTGGGCTGGATTCTTAGCATCTTTGAAAACCATAGTTAGGACATTTGGGGAAGTTTGTCAAAACCCTCAGTGTGAAATCCTTCTTTGGAGGGAAGGGAAGACACGCTGCTAAATCATGACGTAAACAACAAAAAACGTGGTCTTATTTAAAACCCTCTTTGGAGTTTAGGGGTTTAGAAGGCGCCCCCTAGTGTTTAGGGACCTGGATGTCAGAAGATCTGGTGTTGACAGACACTGCATTAAGATTACCATATGGGGCCCAGTGGTGGTGGCACACGGCCTTTGATCCTGGCACCTTTGATCGGGAGTCAGGGGCAATTGGATCTTTGTGAATTGAGGCCAAGCCTCTTTTCATTTGTTTGTGTGTATAATTTAAGTCGTAAAATCAAGATATGTTTATTGTCAAAATTGTTTAGTCTCAGGATTGGAGGGATGTCTCAGCAGTTAGGAGTACTGTCTGTTCTTCCAGAGGACCTAGGTTCTGTTTCCAGCACCCACTTGGTGACTCGCAACCATCTGTGATTCCAGTTCCAGGAAAATCTGTCTGCTCTAACCTCTGCAGACATCTGGACTCAAGTAAGTCCGTCTCCCACCCCCCATCCCGCCCCCGCAATCTCCACCCCCACCTCCTGCCACCAGAGACACACAAGTACACATAGCTCAATGTGAAAGTCCCCACGGCCACAGCAATCCGGCTGGGCCCCCATGGCCACAGCAAAACCAGAACACCGACACTGCACTCAGACACACACAAAACTCACTCACACAGACCTACTTCCAAGGGGTCTTCGGAGTGTCCTGGGTGATCGCTTAGATCCCGGAGGAGGAGCCCCAGAATGAAATGTCCCCCCCAAAGGAATCCCTCACTCAAGTCCCGGGGGAGCGCACCCAAGAACACACAATAGACCATCTTAATGTAATCGAGGCAGGCAGTTTATAATGGAGTTCCAAATCGACACATATCTCACACAGGAGATAGAGGAGTCGACCTAGAATCTCAAAAGCATATGGTTTATATAGAAAAGGATTGGGGAGGTGGGGGTGGGGGTTGGCACGGTTACACATGATTGGCTATTTCAAACTTGCCGTAAGCAGGTCTAGGGTAGAGTGGGACGGACTAACCTCACGGGAACAACCCTTTGTTCTTGGTCTTCTTGGAACTGAACTGTGGGTGAATGCTTATCTGAGTATAACCTTGAAACATCATGTACTGGACTCCTGGAATGCTCAGTAGTCTATTGTTTCTTTGGCCTTATACTTTTTGTAGCTAATCACTGAAGTCCAAAGCTAGCAGTCTCATGGTCCTGCAATTTTAACTATTTGTGTCTCTGAATTAGAGAGCCCTATTATTCTTGTCATTCTGAGCTGACTAAAAAATCTTCTTTCACTTTCAGACTGTGTCACTGTGGTATCCATGAAAAGGAGAAGAAAACATTTTCTCTCATTGTCCCATGTCTGTACTGTTAACACTTTATTGCTATTTTCATGATCCTTTCTATAGATATCTAACTCAAAAATAGAAATATTTTGTTTTCTATGGTGTATGATGTGATATGTAACTTGAACTTATTAAATTTAACTTTATTTTTCAACTGAGAAGTAGAGGCAGGCAGACAGACACAGACACACAGACACACAGAGAGAAAGAGACAGGGAGAGGGAGGAGGGAAGGAGGAAGGAGGGAAGGAGGGAGCAAGACAGAGAGAGAGAGAGAGAAGAGAGAGAGAGAGAGAGAGAGAGAGAGAGAGAGAGAGAGAGAGGAGAGATCCACTATTGTTCCCACTGGATGTTTATAAATGATCCATACTGTTTAACAGACAGGGTGTAAAGAGTGTAGTGTTCTTTCCAATTTGAGTTCCAGGAAGGCCTTCTAGGGTGTGAGCTGGCTACAGTAACAAACACGGAAACAAACAAAAGACAGTTTAGTAAGTGTCAATCTTGGATCTTGATGTCTTGTTTTCTGGAACCAACACCTTCCCTATCCATGCCGAGAATTTAATGGCCACTTTTCCTGCCCTCACTCCCGACCTTACAGAGGGATCTATCTGACAGTAAAACTGGGATAAGGGATTAGCAGGCACGGCTCTACCATCTCTACCATCCGGGCTTTATGGTCTCTTCTCAACCCTGTGAGGTAGAGGGACAAGCAGGGCCTTTACACACTGGGAGTGGTCACAGTCCTGAGTGGGCGGAGCTCTAAGGGCAGCTGACCTGTGCTCACTTATCTGACACGCACCTCTGATGCAGTCCTACAGCTAAGGATTCAGGTAGAGTTGTCTCTGCCTTCCTGGCCACTGTGTTTATCTCTTGTGTAAGCAGTGGTCTCTCCACTCAGGGAGCGCTAAGTATTTTCCACACTCCCATCAGTTTTCCATCCTCTGCATGCTCTCTGTGCCCTGAGAGGCTGGCCTTCCTGAATGAGGTGCTAGTTTGCAGTTTTGTGTCCTCTGGAGCCCTGTTTGTGTCCAGAAGACCAAAGGTTATAGCTTCTGAGAGACACCCTCTTCGTGTAGCCACTGTGTTCTGATTCTAGAAACTTCCTCTGCCTTTTCTCTCAATACTCAAGAGATGCCTAATGTCTTCATTCCACCATCCAGACAACGGACTCACATGGGTCACTGAGACACTGCTCACTTAAGCAGGATGGGGGTGGGAAAGTATTTTAAGGACAAGTTCCTTTAAAATGCATGCATACTCTTCCTTCAGGAGATCATTGTTGACTCTTGAGAGTCAAATTATTATTGTGAATACCAGATTTTAAGCATTTTTAAACACTGTGGCGATAGCCATACTAGCAGCTGTAGTCTGCATTAAGTACTCTGAGGCTGCAACTTAAAATAAAAATTTAAAAATTATTTTTGTGTGTGCATGTGTGTGTGTGTGTATTAATATTAGATTATGTGTGTACTAAGCTTATGCTGTACTATTGAGCCATGCCCCTAGGCCTTCCCTCCCTTCCTTCCCCTCCTTTTCCCTCTCTCCCTTCCCTTCCCCTTCCTCTCCTCTTCTCTTCTCTCTCCTTCTAGCCTCCTTTCTTTATATTGTCCATATTAAATATTATCCCTGTTTTGTAAAGAGCTCCTTTATTTAACTGTCTTCTAATTGCCCAATCGGCATGGGTATCTGTTTCTTCCCGAAAGTTCCTTTACACTCCACATCTTCTTATAACACAGGATTAACCTGTGCATCCCTGGCCAGCATGGAGGGAGGGCAAGCTCTGCAGATAGCATCCTGTGGAACACCTGCCTGAAGACTCTAGTTACCTCTTGGTGATGTTTTCCTCTCATCCCAAAGAGTTCTTTTGTTTGACCCTTATTCACAGGCAGCAGATGCCCAAACCAGCACATCTTCCAAGCCTTACTCCCAGCCCTGTGCCCAGCCAGGTCTGAACTGAGCATGCTGTTGGCAAGTCCTCCCCGAATGTCGCCAAATATCTCATTTCCTACTGACTCGTGGAGAATCCTTCACAGGGTAGCTAAGAACACCACGACAGCTTGTCCATTCCAGTTCGGGCAGGTGAGAGCGCAAACCTGCTGGTAAAGGTCAGGTGACTTCAGTTCTGTACAACCGTTCCTCTAAAGACCCCGAGCCACAGGCAAGCACCGAAGGTGTTCCCAGAAATGATGGCACTGTGCAATGAGAGTTTTCTCTGATTAAGAAGATTATTTAGAAGCAATTAAAAAACATTTTAGCACAAGAAAGTGGGGTGTCACTGCTATACAAAACTAAGAATTTGGGAGTCGCTCAGATCAGAAGCCCAGGCAGAGATTAGAAGGACTCAGAACAATGTGTGAGAATGGCTGAGGCCCCCTTGAAAGTGCTGCCCTGTCATTTAGCATGGAGAGGTCAGGGGTGAGTGAGGAGAATTATCAGAAACAAAGATGGAGGTGGGGGTGGGGACAGAACGGAGATCGGAGGAACCTTACCACAAACATGCAGGGATTTAGCATTGCATCCCACCTGCAGGAGTATGGCAAGCCAAAAATGAGACCGGTGGGTCCAGCTGGCCATCCAGCCAGGGTGATTCTCATGCAAGCAATACACCATGTGCTTTACTGAAGATGATGGCGCTTGCCTTTAATCCCAGCACTTGGGAAGCAGAGGCAGGCAGATTTCTGAGTTCAAGGCCAGCCTGGTCTACAGAGTAAGTTCCAGGACAGCTAGGACTATACAGAAAAACTCTGTCACAAACAAACAAACAAACAAACAGTCAAATGAATCCTATGAAGATAGTGTTTGAGAAGAGAGGCCAAAATTTAGTGGTTTTCTGCCTCTTCTGTCAACAGACCACAGACATTCAGAGTGTGTGACTTACACAAGAATGTGTGATGAGGAAAACGCTCAGTTGAGATGGAACTGAGGGGTTGGTTTGGCTGATAGAACTCACAGAGCTCAGGTGTAGTACTGTGGAAGATTGCTCAGCTCTACAAGATCCATTCATGAAAGTAAGAGTCTGTCTCCTAAACCATGGGGCTTCTACAGAGCCTGTGAGGTTCCGTCTCTTGTAAGACATATTGATGTTGGTGGACTTTTAGTAATGGAGAGAACAGCAGTGGTGTTAGGACACAGAGATAGCTATATATCAATAACCACACTGTCATATTGAATATAAAGAGAGAACCAACATGAAATTAGATACAGTGTTTGCATCTACAAGTTGCCCAGACCAAAAAAAAAGCAATTCATCTGTAGAGATATGTTTTCTTTCATGTTTTTTCCACTCAGAAGAATAGAGTGGAGAGTCACTGGGGATTATTCCTGGGCCTTGTACATATGTGCACGCACACACACACACACACACACACACACACACACACACACGTATACATACTGCATGCCTGTGCATGCACAGGGCACAATAGGACCTCAGATGTCTTCCTCCATAACTGTGCATTACTGCCTTTGAGACGATTATCTTTTACTGAACCAGGTCATGCTGTTTGACTTGGCCAGCCCAGTCATTGAGCTCTTAGGATCTCCTGGCTTCAGCCCCACCAGTGCTAGAGTTACAGGTACGTGTAGTCTTGGCTAATTTTTATATAGATGCTGGGGATTCGAACTCAGGTCCTCACACTTTGCAGAGCAAGATCCTGCTCAGTAGCTCAGTCTTTAATCTTAACGAAGGATCTTCCCTCACAGTCCTAGCTGCAGAGTACCCTCAGGATAGTGAGTCCTTATATATCTCATTGTCTTTTATTGTGTTCAGGAGTGTTGACTCTTCTACATGTGTTTGAACTTTGTATGTTGAGTGTGTGCAGTGCCTTCATGACTGTTTCTTCTGCTGTGACAAAACATCATGACCAAAAGCAACTTGGAAGAAAAGAGTTCATTTCAACTTACAGCCTACAGTCAGTCCATCCTTAGAGGAAGCCAAGGCAAGAACTGAAGCAGAGGCCATGGAGGAATGCTGCTTGCTGGCTTGTTCTACATGGCTTACACAGTCTGATTTCTTATAGCATCTAGAACCAGCTGTGCAAGGGTGGCACCATCCAAGTGAGCTGGGTCCCCCTCACATCAATCATTAATCAAGAAAACATCCCACAGTCTTGCCCACAGGCCAATCTGACCTACTGTTTATTGAGGCTCCCTCCTTCCTGTTGACTCTAGCTTGTGTCAAGTTGACATAAAATGAACCAGCACAGACAAGAAGCACAGTAAGAAGTCTCACCTCTGGCTTTCCATGTTTCAAAAATCTAACAATTGAGAAAAGTAGCCACAAACAGCTGTTTGTTCTAAAAGATACATCTCAGGAGCCACATATCCTACAGAGAAATTTCCCAATCAGTTGGTGATGTAATGTAATAAGATGAAGTGTTGGAGAGGTAATATATTATCAATAACATGCGACCAATGATGCTCCCAAGGGCTCAGTGTCATGTAATAGAGTTACAGTTCTCAATCTGTGGGTCAAGGCACCATGAGGGTCCCTTTTCAGATATCCTGTGTATCAGCTATTGAAGTGGAAACTTAAGGGTTCTTTGGAAAGTCGTTTGGATGGTGTTTTGCTGGGGCAAACACGTGAAGGAATGTTTAGCTGAAATGGACACAGGTGAAAGGCTAAGTCAGACTTGTGAAGAAACGTTTCGCTGACGCAGACACAGGTGAAAGGATATTCTGTTAACGCAAGCATGTGAAAGGACACGTGATGAAGGATTCTTTGCTAACAACACACATCTATTGGTCCATTACATTGCATAGCTGAGCTGCATTAGTCAGGACTCCATAGAGAGAATCACATCAAAAAACTTCTGGTGGTATACTGCAGTTTCTTGCTCCTTCCTTGGACTTGGGCTAATTGGCAGAGTGATGTCAGTTGATACAGACATATATGCTGAGGCCAGACCCAGGGAGGACATATAATGTTTGAAGGGCATATAAAAAGGACTTGACAGACAGTGACAGAGACTTGCTAATAGAGCTAGCTGTGCAACACTTGTGGGTCTCGTGTCTTCCCTGATCTTTGCTTCGCTGAGAGAAACACAGCCAAGAACTTCTCCTGGTCTCTTCTGCTGACTTGTGCCAAGGTTGAGTCCAGTTGTCTCTGCTAGGAAGTGCCACTGCTGCTGATTCGTGTTGGCTATCCTAACTCTACCAAACTGGACTGCTGGTATATCCGTCAAGTGTTTGCCAGTGGACTGAGCTGCCACTGCTGACCTGTGAACTGAACTGCCAGTTTTCCAGACAATGCAGACAAAGGGAGTTGCTCCAAAGAACCTTTCTAAACAGGTCCACTTCCCCCCACTTCCCCCATATCCTTTCTTTTCCACTACCTCTGGTGGGTGGGGTGCTACAAGGGAGGTTAAAGCGTTTAAGAACCATCATTAAATAGGTTTTGAAAAAAACAACTTACAACATATTTATTTACATTACGATTCACTAACAGTAGCAAAATGGCAGTTATGAATTAGCAACAAAATAATTTTATGGTTGGGGGTCACCACAACATGAACTGTTCTAAAGGGTTGCAGCATTAGGAAGGTTGAGAACCACTGTTATAAAGAGTGTTAATGGTTTGGATCTGAAATGTCCCAGACAATGGCTAACATGCTGTATGTAGGCTTGGTCTCAGTCACAGCAGTGTTCAGAGGTGATGTTTGGGGAGTGGTTGGATCCTAAGGGCTCTGATCAGGACCTATGGATAGTTTGATGGGCTATTGACAGAGACAGGAGGCAGGACCTCACTGAAGAAAGTGGATGCTTGTCACTGTTCCCTGAACTCTCTTTTTCCTTGCCTCCTGCATGAGGCAAACTGCTTTCCTCTGATGCTGATTTGCCACATCACAAACAGCCCAGAAACAAGGCAACCAGTGGAATATTTTGGAAACTCTGAAATTTATTTCTCTTAAACGTTTCTAACAGTTATGGAAAGCTGATTAACACAGAGGGTGTCAGCAGACCCATGTCAGAATAAATGTCAGCCAGGGGAGATTTACAGGGCCATAGTGTCTCCAGGTGCCTGTTGCCACCCTCCCCCCACCACCTCCTGTCAATTTAACAAAGCTGTAACCAAACCAACACACTCCTCACCCAAGCCTTAGGGGATTTCGAGCATTTAACCAGTCACTTTTACTCTAGGAAACCTGTCATTGTTAACCTCATCTATGCCTTTGAGATGCAAATATACCTTTAAAAGCCTCTTTTCAGTTTTACAGCTGAGATTCCTCTTAAGGACCTGGAGCCATCCTGCTGAGAGAGACCCATCCAAGAAAGTAAAGCCCATTCCAGTTCTGGTGAGGGAAAAATAGCTCACCTTGGGTGCAAAGGCCTCTCCGAATCTCAGCACAGTTTACCCGAGAGTACATTAGCTCTAAGGATAAAAATTATGTAAATCTCAGATAAATGGATGCAAGTGGACATTCTTAGGTTGAAAGGTTAAAAGCAGTAAGCAAGGTACAGAAAGACAAGTGTTCAAGACCCCACCCCCACCTCACCCTGCCTCCTCCACCTACTCACGAAAGTTGAAATAAATAGAGGCACAGGGTAGATCAACAGATCTGTATTGAAAGCAGAAGGGAGACTATCTGTGGGGAGAAAAAAAGACTAGGAAGAGGTGGGTGGGAATAAGAACAAAATTTAATGACATTTTTAAAAGTATTATAATGAAACTCGCCCCCCCCCCTTTGTATGTTAACCAAAATTGTTTGGTTTTGGATCCTGGGACAAGGGACTGAGGTGCATATTTTACATATCAAAGCAGACCTGGCCTCCAGATTCTCCCAGCATCCCCCAGTGCCTACCTGGCATAACCTGCCCCCAGTTCTGAACTTGCAGCCCAGTGGCTGAACTGCTCTTTCCCTAGAGCCTCTTCCCCACACAATCCAGACACTTTGGTCTGTCGCCTTCTGCGGCCTTCTTCTTCTTCTTCTTCTTTCTTCTTTCTTCTTCTTCTTCCTTCTTCTTCTTCTTCTTCTTCTTCTTCTTCTTCTTTCTTCTCTTCTTCTTCTCTTCTCTCTCTTCTCCTCCTCATCTTCCCCCTCCCCTCCTCCTCTTCTTCTTTTTTCTCTTCTTTCTCTATGCCCTTGCTCTTTTTCTCCACCCCCACCTCCCACCATGGGGGCTTCCCTGGCCTCAGGCCTTTGGGCAGTAAACTTACCCACTAGAGAGCTGCTTCCCAGTAAACCTGCCTTTAATACAATCTACTCTGCCTAAAATTGGCTCATTCTCACCAGTGGAGAAATAAACTATCAAAAATCAAATTAGGCCAATTAGTAGAGACATGGCTCTGTTGGCCTTTGCTACAGTAAAATTGAGCCCAGACCATGACAATTGTGAAGATAGTGGCCACCAAGCGGCAATTTAGGATTTGGGTCGTCCAGGGAAGGTTCACAGACTTGTGGTGAAATGTGCTCACTTCCCCAGTGGGATGGGTGAGGTCGGATAGAATGCAAGTGTGATTGGTTTGAATCATTATATCCCACGAGAGCACATAGGTTCTTATGTTTGCATGCTTAGAGTCCAGTTGCTAAACTGCATGGGGAGGATTAGGAGGTGTGGCCTTGTTGGAGGAGGTGTGTCTGTGGGGGTTAGGGTTTGCACTTTCAAAAGCCTGCAACAGGTCCAGACTCAGAACTCTGTCTGCCTCTCTGTCTCTCTGTCCCTGTTTCTGTCTCTGTCTCAAAGGCACCGAAGCTGCTGACAGAGGTGAAGTCCACTAGGGCTACACAGGAGCCTTAGTACATGCCTTTGCCCTGTGAGCAGTGTTTCTGGTGATATTTCTAGAAAATTGCAGGTTCATAACTAGGAAGGGAGAAAGGCCTCATGTGTCCGTCTGCCTTTATCTGTCTACCTGACTTCCTTTAAGGAGCCCACAGCCATATTCCTAGGTGTGCCTTGCTTTCTTTTAAATTCATGCCATTCTCTTACTCTTTGGGCTTAAATCTTTATTAAAATCTCTTCATTTGTCAGCCAGGATGTCAGCTGTAATGTTGCTTGTCACCTGAATGCCTGCTCCTGGGCCAGGCTCACTCACATTCAGCTCAGAATAGACAATTTCTTATTTATTCCCTTGGAATAGGAATTGGATTTTGAGCGGATAGATCCCAGAAGCAAGGCTCAAGGTCACGATGGACTTCACCTCTGTCAGCAGCTTCGGTGCCTTTGAGATCCAGACCATATTTGTGGCTTATGGTAACTCTATGTGAACAGCAGCAGCAGCAGCAGGCGCAGCAATAACAATCCTCTTGAATTTAAAGTTTCAGATTTAAGCACATACTTAAAATGATTTTGACAGTTATACGAGTCTTCCTTTTATTGTGGACAGTCAAACTCCATGGGTCCCATATACAATGGTTCTAGAAAGTGTAATTGATTTACCTAATTAAATCCATGCAATCCTGAGTCACAGATCTCCATAGCTCCACTTCCCAGTATTGATCTGGCAGATGAAAGGCTAGATTGATCTGTGCTGATGGGAAATTGTTATATATCAACCCATTGGTGGGGAGTGGGGATTGTGTAGGCTGCTGGAGTTGGCCTTTGTCATAATGATGGGGTCTGATTCTTGCAAGTGAATGAATGTCCCATGGGGACCAGGAGTTCTGCCAGATGTCAAAGGCTCTGCTGTCTTCAAAGTCTGTTCACTTCATGTGTGTTGGCTTAACTGTGATGTCAAGATGGGAAAATATAGTTTAAAAATGTGGCAAATCTGCAAATACCTATTGTGTGTAAAATTCTATTTCAACAAGGTCATGGAGGATTGTGTCTCTTTCCAAGAAAAAGGCTGGGTTCTGGTTCCTGCTTTGTCATAGCATGCCATGCAAACTTGGGTGAGGAACTAGACTTCTCTGAGCCTTCCTTGGTTTTAAGAACTGTGAAATGGAATTTGTACAGCACTTGGGCTACTGTTTTAGATTGAGGTGCTTTACGAACTGGTCCCAGTACCTATTACTTCCTTAGCCTATCTGTCCTTAGGTCGTGAGAACAATGCTACTGTAAGGGTCCATGATTCCCTGAAGAGTCACACCCCGGACTCAATTAGTATGTAAACACAAAGATTGTTTCATTCTGCTAGAAATCCAGTATGCTGGGGTCTCCCCATTACCAAGATAGAGTGATCCCCAAGTGAGCTTGAGGGCCTAATTTAAAGCACATTATGGAATTCCAAGGTAGGTAATCTCTATGTTAATCTATTGGATCCATCTCTATGGACATTCCATTACCAGGGTGTAGGGGCTAGAAACTTGCTGGGAGGTCTGGAAACTGTTGGTTGAGGAAGTCTGGAAACTGCTGCTGACCCATTGTCCTTGCTTCAGGCCAGGTGGTGGGGCAGCTTCTGAGGCCTGGACTTGCCTGGAATTGCCCAGTTCTTGGCAACAGAGTTTAGGTCTAGTCTCCTTAACTGCCAATTTGAAACCTGTCATGGAATCAGCCTAGCTTTCTCATGTGTCTGGGGTCTAGCATGTGTGTATCTTTGGGGAGGTGTTATTCTTCTTGATACATCTGAGGTGAATTCATTCCTCCATGATAAGACCCTTTGTGTGTGCGCATGTGCACATGCCTGAGCCTGCAGTGTGTTCCTTTTCCATTCCATTGGAAAGAAGTGGTACACATGAATGTCTGAGAGGTGGATTTACCAAAAAAGGAGCATTCTGGCATGAATTCAGATTAGAGGCTGTATCTCTGAGGAGGGATGGTTTGAAAGATGGACTTTGCAGCTAAGTTCTCGGACTTCAACAACTTACTAGCTTATAAAAAATTAACATCTTTTTTTTCTTTTTTTTCCCCAAAATTTAACATCTTAATGGTTAAATTTCCTTAATTTTAGAAAAGCTGGAACCTCCTGGGGGGATGGCTGGAAGATTAAGTGAGTCAACACATGTAAAACCAGCTCAGAATGAAGGGCCACCTGTGGGTTAGCTCTTACTGTACATGGTGTGCAAATTAAATAAAGGGAATATCTCTGTAAGATAAATAATTCCACTTGTAAGGAAGTCTGAACCCTGTTACTCTAATTTGGACAGTGAGTGGTTTCATGATCTTGAGCCAGTGTGGTAGAGCTTGAATCAATACAGACAGCTAAGGTAATATGAAATATAATATGGTGGCAAGCAAGGGTTGGGGGATTGGTACCTGGCAGGCCCATGCCAAGGTCCCACCCTGAGAAATCATGCCATGTGACAGACCTGGTTTCAATAAGCCTTCTTTGGGGTAGAGGGAAGGAGAAGAGGTAGGGGGAGACAGACTGAATCAGAGCCATGAGGGCAAAGAAGGGATAGAGAAGAACAGAAAGAAGGGCAGACAAGGAAAAAGAGAGACCAGGAGAGAGAGGAGAGAGGAGAGAGAGAGAGGAGAGAGAGAGGAGAGAGAGAGAGAGGGAGAAGAGGAAGAGAGGAGAGAGGAGAGAGAGGAGGGGAAGGGAGAGGGAGAGAGGAGAGAGGAGAAGAGGGAGAGGAGAGGGAGAGAGGGAGAGGGAGAGGAGGAGAGGAGAGGGAGAGGAGAGAGGAGAGAGGAGAGAGAGAGAGAGGAGAGAGGAGAGAGAGGAGAGAGAGGAGAGGAGAGAGGGAGGAGAGGGGGTGAGAGAAGAGGGGGAGGAGAGGAGAGGTAGGGAGAGGAGAGGAGGAGAGGGAGAGAGGGTGAAGTAGAGGAAAGAGGAGAAGGAGAGGATAGGAAGAGGAGGAGCAGGGGGTGGGCAGCAAGGCAAGGGGTGAGTAATGGTTGCTAGAGTAGCTGGGAGGAGCAGATGAAATGGCTGCAAAGCATACAAGGGTGACTTCAGTGGCTAGCAATGCAGCCTGGGTTGCAGTAGGCTAGCTAAGTGCTGACAGTAGTAGCTGAGCAATGTGTCTCTAAAAGCACAAATCAGTGACTTCTGCTCTTATCTTAGCTGAGTCTCATGCTACAAGTCATTAGTGTCTAGAATAACCAGTTCTTTCCCTCACACTTCTCCTCTCCTTGCTCCTATTTCCTTTTCCTCCTCCTTCTCCCTCCTCCCTTTTCTATTCCTCTTCCATCAAAACCACCAAAAAAAAAAAAAACCCACAATATTTTTACATTTATTGATTGATTTTTTATACACATATGCATGCGTGTCTATGCATGTGAACATGTGTCTGTCATAGTGTACCTGTGGAGGTCAGAGGACCATTTGAGGAAGCAAGTTTTCTTTTTCTACCATGTGGAGTCTGTAAATTGAACTCAGACCATCAGGTTTGTCTAAAGCACCGTCACCTGCTGAGCCATCTCACTGGCCTCGATTGTGTGTCATAATGTTTAATGTCCCACTAAAAGTAGACTTGTAACCACTATTGACCACCTGTATATACTCTCATGCCTAGAGTACTCATACAGTACGCCATGTTTTCTAGGAAACAAAGGATTACACAGAACACCCTGGAGAGACATCTGCAAAGCAGCGAGCAGTCTTTTTAAGCATGCTTCACACTATTTTGATAATACCCGCACGTTCTGATTATAGAAAACAGAAATTTCAAGTAAAATTATGTTACCTGCTCAAAGCTTTAAGAAGCCGCCCATTCCCTGGAACAGTCACAATTAAGTCTACGCACACAGATTATGTGTTCACAGCAAGCTATACCGGGCATCTTTGTGTCATCTAGGAAAAGTGCTTAAGGATTATCAGGCAGTAAGTTTTCACAATTTCTGGGTTATGAAAAATAAAGAAGTAAATGCTATCAGTGGGACTACACATGATTTTGTTATTGAACAAAGGGAAACAGTTTTTAGGAGAGGCGGGTGAGAGTAGTGAATGAGTTGCTTTGAAACTGGCATGTAGAAAACCTGACGACTTGTTAAAGGTCTCTCATTCTTCTGCTCATGATGGGAAAGCCTAGAAGGCCAGACCTGATGCAGGAGGATGCTGGGATAGATGGCACAAGTCACAAGGATGTCCCAGTGAAAGAGATGGGCATGGGTTAGCTGGTTCTCAGCATAAGTACAGAGAAGGAGCTGTGTGGGTTCTATAGACAGAGTTCCTCAGGATTCAACCCCTGCATGTTCTGGTGGGGTAAATTCAGCTATTGTGATTGTTTCAACATGGCTATGGTCTTCTCCCAAACCACATGGGTCAACTTGAATCAAGGCAGTTTCTTAGGAAAAAAAATAAAGGGGGTTTCTACAAATGGGGATGGGAGTAATAGGTGTTAGGTGGCCTCATATTGGATCTTCAAGCTGTTTTTCATTCCTCAGGGATGACCTCAGCCTTCCCTCTTTCTCAGGACACCTAGACCTCTCAGAAGGATCAGGCTCCTTCCCAAGTTTGTCCAGTGGTTATTTTTAATTCAATGGCTGTCTGTACATATGCTTGTGCCCAGCTATGTCTTCAAGGTGGACATCACATCTGCTGCCATGAGCTAAGACCATACTGAAGCCTGTGCCTTGTCTATTTTTAATATCTTGCCAATCAAGTTGTGTCTGATTGATGAAGACACCTGCTGCCTTCCCTGGGGGCTCTTCACAGATGTAAACTTAGCCACTCATCAGACACCCCTAAAACTGACAAGGGCTTGTCATTCAGGCAAAACGTTATTTTCTGTCTAATCGGAATTACTTTTCTATCCCTGTCGTAATAGATTACCATAAACACAGAGCCTGGAAACACACAGTTATTGCCTGCCGGTTTTATGACCACTATGAATTTTACCAGGCTAAAATCCAGATGTCAGCATGACTGTATTCCTTTCTAGAAGCTTTGAGGAGAGTCGAGGCTTTTAGGCTTAGGTCCTTGTTTGCTTGTGATTGTTTTGGCCATACCTAGATGTTATAGGATACCCATAGCTCCTCTAGCAGACT
This sequence comes from Mastomys natalensis, assembly GCA_021653895.1. Lineage (NCBI taxonomy): Eukaryota > Metazoa > Chordata > Mammalia > Rodentia > Muridae > Mastomys > Mastomys natalensis. Next base: position 724,717 of record JAJTUV010000207.1, read on the forward strand.
CTCATTCCCTATTCATTTTCTATTATGTACATGTGTTACTGTATGTGGAGAGGATATGTGTGTGTACATGCATGTAAAGGCTAGGAATGCCACCCGTCTCTCATTACCTGGAGCTCACTAGTTAAGGTCAGCTGGCTGGTGAGCTCTTGGGATGTTACTGTCTCCTCCACCCCCCAGGGCTGGGATCACAAGCATGCAAGACCATGCCTCTTATTTTCAAAATGTTTTAAAAATCTGTGGATTGAGCTCAGATCCCCATGCTCACAAGCCAAACACTTTACTGATTAAATCACCTCTCCTTCCTTCCTATGATATGTGTGTGTGTGTACATGTATGTAAGTATGAGTACATGCCTCACACATGTGGAGGTCAGAGGACAATCTCATGTCAGACCTCATCTTCTACCTTGTCTGAGGCCGGGCCTCTCTTCTTGCTTGTTGGTATGTACACCTGGTCCATATGCTTTGGGGGATTCTCCTGTCTCTGTCTCCTAGCCCCCTCCAGAGTACTGAGATTACAGATGTGTATGACCATGTCTCTCCTCCTGTGGGTTCTGGGCATCAAAACTCATCAAGTGCTCAACCCAGGGAGCCATCTTCCTGGGCACACTTCCCAAGTGCCTGCCAAGCTTCCAGTCTATCTTGCATCTTGCCTAATCCTTCATGGCCTGGCTTAACCCTCTGTCCTTTCTCTTCCTTTTGAAGGTTTTCTATGATGATTTCTGTGAAGAGCATGTAGGAGGATCCCTCTCAATCCTAGCTGCTAAGTTCCTTTTGCTGAACAATGTGACACATTTGGAGCTCTAGAGACTTAAGGGATGGGGATGACACTATCAAAACTTACCAGGATGTCAAGACAATTGGGTGGTCGGTGCTGGGGTGGACATTTGAAGTCACTGACCTTGTGCTGGAAGACTGATATTAACATAGTAGCTAATTTTTTTTAAAAAGATTGAGTCTATCAATATCTATCTATCTACTATCTATCTATCTATCTATCTATCTATCTATCTATCTATCTATCTATCTATCTCTAATCTATCTATCTATCTATCTATCATCTTTATCTATCTATCTATCTATCTATCTTATATCTATCTATCTATCTATCTATCTATCTATCTATCTATCTATCTATCTATCTATTCTGCATGTATATATGGGTACATGTGTGCCATAGCCTGTGTGGAACTCAGAGGACAACTTTTACAGGGTTAGTTTCTACCTTGAACCATGAACATCTTAAAGATCAATTTCAGGGCATCAGGCAATGCAGCCAGTGACTCTACCCACTGAACAACATTGCCTGCCCCTCTCCTACAGATTACAAGATTTCCTCAAGTTACTCAGTAGTTCTCTGATCTTCAACTTCCATATGGGTGTGAGAGAAGCGGTACTCTGGCTCGGAGATAAGGATTCTCATGGTTGGAATTCTGTACAATGAGCCTTGGATAGGGTAAGATAAAAATATAAATTTAGCTCAGATCCTGTGAATTTACATAGGGTAATTCCTTCAGGGCCTGAAAGAATTGATCATCTTCCAAGAAATTGGTAAAATGGATATAAGCTTCTGATTGAGAAAGGCTGAGTCCATGACAGGCTTCAAACTGAGTGTGTAACCACAGGATGAGATAGGGCTGCCCAGCAGAGGTGGTCCATCCTGTGATAAGGTGTTTTCACATTCTTATATTTATCTCCAGGATATTCTTTGGGAATCCTTGTTCCTGCATTTTATGGTCTGTTCTTGGAGCTGGTACCTTATGGTCTTCTTTTCATAATCAGACTCGGTCCTTTAAAATGGTGCCGTCCTTTCACTAGGTGGATTTCCAGGAAGCACAGGATAAACTGACTTCTGGGGTCAGGGAAGACCTGCTAGAGTTTACACTTATGCTGAGACCTGACAGTCTAGGAGCAGTTACAGGAAGTGCCAGTCACTTGAGAGGAATTGGCTGTTTTTGAAGTAGTTGCCTGCCTAGTGGACCTTTTATTTTCTTCGTTTGCTGGTATCTGGTTGAAACGTCTCTTCTTTTTGAAGTTTGAGTTGTTTGCAATGGATTGCAGCATCAGTGCTTCCACAGGCCTTCCACACGGAGCTAGGAACCATCACAGGATATCTCCATAGTCTTTTTACCCTCACAGGAGCAGGGAGCCTTAACCACACTGTCCTCCAATTTCTTATGTCCAACGAGCACGCCCTTTTGTTTGATTAGTTCCAATAAAAAATCTATTTATGCAGTGTTTGGGGGTTGCCAAAGGTCACTGTTGTTTATAAGACTTCAAAGTCCACTTCAGCAGACGAGCACATGCCCTATCCCATTATAATTTGTGACCCATAATCATGAAACTGTGTTATTTTAATTGCATAACATCACGTGTTTTCTGAACCCAAATTTGCAAAGCTCTCTCAGATAACTAATTGTGCCTCGTCTTCTCTCTGTTCACACTTTATTCAATATCTGTCACTTTGATTATGAGCCTTCTGAACAGAGTTGGCAAAACAGCTATCCCTTCCTCCTCTGTATGGGACTGGCAGCTCATTAGGCCTCATTAAATATTAGTTGAATGAATGAAATTTGAAATACTGTGTTAAAACTTTCCCACCAACCTCAGAGTTCTGAGTAGGGAATTTCTGTTCTCAATATGAATGGAAACTTACTTTCCATTATTAAGCACATCAGTCACAGGGTTTGTAGCTGTGGTAATGATTGCCCTTTCCCCCATTAGCCCAGGTTCAAGCTAGACATGGACCCAGCTTTGAGAGGATGGGTAGACATGGGCTCCTACCTCTAACCAAGAAGCCATCTGCAACTGACACCTGCTGGCAAAGGAAATTTAAGCTTTTTTCCTAATGGAGTCTCACTGGGTATATTAACCACACTTAAGGGTAGGTCCATGCCCAGTAATAGAAAACTAACTCAATAGTATTTTGTTTGGGCTTTTGTTGTTTGGTCTTTTGCTTGTATATTTTGGTTTCTGTGTGTGTGTGTGTGTGTGTGTGTGTGTGCTTCTTGGTATCTTTTGTGTGTTTGATTGCTTTTTAAACAAAGAGAAGCTGCATGGCATTGGGTAGGTGGTAAAGTTCTGGGAAGAGTTGGGGGAGGGAAAGGCATAATCAGAATATATTGTATGGAAAAAAATTCAGTTAAAATGAAAGCACTGTATCCGAGCTTCCCCTTTAAGTAGACATTGCAGTGTTAATTGATGTTATACTGCCCTGGCTTTAGCTGAAGGAGCTTTTCATCTGTCCTTGGGTAGGAGACCAGCATCAATGTCAGGTACCACTTGTCTGAAAGGAAAAAAAAACATGATGAATTATCTGGAATTGCTTAATATCCATTTTTTTTTTTAACCATAAAGATTTAGCTATCTGACTAACTCTTTCTGCAGAGCACGAGACTCTTAAACTTAAAGATTTAGGTGGTGAATTGTAATTGGATATTTTTATCTAATGTATTGTAGATAGACCGTGGAAAGATGTAACAAGCCCAATTAACATCTCTCAGCTCTGGGACTTCTTGTTTCTGTTAATAAAAAGAGGAAAGGCATCAAGAGTTGCTGGAGATATGAAGGAGGAGCTTTACATCATGTCTACACAGTCTGCACCCTGTCGGTGGAAAAGTGAATGACTGGTCATTTTAGAAAACAGACAAGGTTGTTTCTCAGCAAACAAGAAGCAGATCCTACCTTATGGTTCAGCAAAGCCATCCCTGAAAATGATTTCCTAACACTATTGATGATTGGATTTTTGATTTGGTGTAAATAAGAAAGGCGTTGATATTTTTTGTCTCTGCACAGCTCAGGAAGACTTGATGTGAGTTCAGAAGTCACAGCAGGACATCAAGAAAATTCCAGGCAGAATGTCTCAAGAGTATTCCTATTCTGATTTCTTGCAATAATGCTCCCTGTCTCCTGTGTCCCAGCATCATTGACCTTCTGTGGGTCTGCATCACCACCAAACACATCTGTTTTACATATTTGCTGTTTGTCTTGAAGGTAATCCCATGAGATCTATGTAGCATCCCTTATGTGATCTATATGTGACTGCTACTGGGATTCTGGGTTTGTATGTTTTTTTTTTTTTTCTGTGCTTTCTTGCCACCACTGAGGAAAAGTAAGACACCTGATTCGATGTGCTGACCATAAAAACTGCAAAGCATGATGTAGAAGTAAGGTTTCACATGCCTGTCATTTGTATGTGAATTTCACATATCATGAGCATCACGTCTGGAAGCTGATTGCACTGTCATGTTTCAGTTATGATATAAGTGAAGGTGGCTGGCCATGTCTGCATGTGTGGGCCTTATATACCTAGAGTGTTCTTGATATCTATAAGACCTTGGCTTCAGAACCCGAATTGGATCTGTCAACCAGGGGTTGAGCTTGTCTGGAAATGGAACAGTTAGTTACTCCAAGCCTGCAAAGTGGGGATGAGTTTCGGCAGAAAACTGACATTGTGTGCCCCATTTTATTAGCAACTTTTAGAACCCTGTGCCAAGGTATTTCACCACTGACGTCCTCAAAGACTATAAAAAGCCCTGTATATGGGTAAAGGATATTTTTGGGAGCTAATTATATGTTCTCATAGAATAAAGAAATGTACTTTGCTTTATAATAAAAGATTCTAAAGAAAAATGAATTGACACTGAAATCCAAAGCTCAGGACTTAGCGAGTTACATAATTAATGTCAGGGTTGGAACAGCTGGCTGGCAGTTGCCTGCACTGTGAAGTAGCCTAGATCACTCCTATGGCACCTCATCGGATTTACTTATTGCAGAACTATTCAGTGATGTCTATGGGTGAAAGAGAGTGACAGGTTCTGATGAGACCGGTACACGAACTATAGTGACCTTTTGTGCCATTGTGTTTCAGTCTTCTTTCCTTTTCACCCTCCTCCTCCTCTTCCTCCTCTTTCTCCTCTTCCTCCTCTCTTCAAGCTAACAGATTCTAGTGTGTGAATTGCCTTAGCATCCACTTTGGTGTTGTGAGATGTGAGTGACGCCTGATTGTTTTCCAATTTCACAGATGAGGAAATGGAGACTAGGAGCGCTGGGTATCTCTACCCAAGATGCTTTGCGTATATGTTAAAATGCTGTGACTTCAAAGAACAGAAAACCCCCACCACAGTAAAAGGATAGCGAGTTATCATTTCACTCAGCAAGATATCTGGAGAAATTGCTGCCAGCGAAGGAAAAAAAAAAAAAAAAAACCTAAAGTCACCAACACTAAATCAAGGCTTCTCCAGAATTCCTGGGCATCTGCTGTCCTCAGAACTATGGCTACATCCAAGTGGAAACGATACAGAAGCCAATGACACCCATGATAGTCTTCATGTTTATAAGGAGAGGGAAGCAATCCCAGGAGCTCATAGCTGTTCTGTGTGGAGAATGGTCCCAGATAGGAACAGCTTTGGGTTTGAATGAGTGAGTCTATTATGTAGTAAATAAGGGGCATAAAGCACTATCAAATCAGATACTCAGAACACTCAACAGAAACAAACTGAGAAATCCCTTTTAAGACACGGCCAAGTCTCAATAGAGAGTCCCAAGGCAGGGAAGGTGTCCCCTCTATGTTTAAAAGAACAAATGCAAGAGAGGGATGGGATCCTTAAATCGGAGGTGGGATTTGCTAAAGGGAGGCTCACAATATCCAACAGAAACTGACTGGGGAGCCTCGGGCTGCCAATTGGAGGTCTCTGTTGAGCTTTCTTTCTATTGCTGAGCTCCCTGTGGCTGCTTTTCCTACTGTAGACCCTTTTATATCATAGAGTCAGCACCAGTGACCTCTGTTGAAAATGGTTTACCTGCTAGCTGTTCTCAATAATACTGTTGGTCCCTTTGCATAGTTGGGGGCCAATCCATCCCCAGACAAGTGACCTCAGAAGGATACTTTTTTAAAAAAATATTTATATATTTATTCTAGTGTGTATAATAAGAGTTTTTTCCTCTTTTCACTTTTTTTTTATTGGATATTTTATTTGTTTACATTTCTTTGTTAGAAATATGTTTGGATCTTAAACAAGATGGAAGGAAACCCTATTTCCAGAGCCAGCTTTACAGTGAGCTAAAATAACACATGACGATGTACTAATGTACATCACACCAGTCTCCTGGGTAGCAGCAGAGAAAGCACGGAAGAGGTAGGATGGATTCAATTTTGAGTGGTACCCACCATCCTTCCAGCTTTGGTCCACAGTGCTCCAAGATGACCTCTTTCTACTACTCATTAAGCCTACACTGGAAGTATGGAGACGCATGGCAATGACCTGGGCCAACGTGGATCTAGGTGCTACAGAAGCCTTGGAGGGAAGTAAGGATTAAACCAACAACCAAAATTATCTAATAGCAATTTGCTATGATGGGGCATGAAAGAGTAGTAGCTCCAAACTCTATGGGTTGAAGAAGCCTTCTCTCTTGGAACAAAGCTAGAACTGAGTGATTAAGGATGCGGGGGAAGAACAGAAAGAATGAAACAGAACAGAATACTTAAAGAGTCAAGGAGCAACAAACAGGAGGACATAGTATACTGGGGAAGGGGAAGGGAAAGGCGTATCTTTCCCCAGACACTCTGAACTGCAGGCCAGGTCTACCTACACTGAAACACCACGATGTGCTTTGGTCTTCCATGTAATGAAGAGCAAAACAGGGTGAGGGTTGGGGGTGGGTGGGATGGAGCAATATGTTTGACATTCCAAGAAGGTTTTGTGCTTACCAGTCACCTTTGTTAACCTCTTTGTTTTCTGCTTGGCTAACTATTCATGTAGACATGTTGGATAATGGACAGACTCCTGCTGAGTCTGATTGCAATGACTTCTCAGGGGTTTTCCGATATCCTTTACTGACCTCATGAGATCTCACATGATGTACAAGATGCACTGCGATCGATCGGCCCCGCTTGCTGCTGACAGCTAGAGGGAGCTTGCCCTATGAAGACATCAAAGCCCTTTAAGTGACTCTTTTTCTCCTGGGACTAATTTCTCAGTGGTCAGATCAGAATGGGTATTTCTTGCACTGATTTTTCCGTCTTAGGAGCCTGTGGCTTGAGGGGATCAGACAAGAAAATTCTTGGGCAATTAAGATCTTCCAGAGGGATAAACAGAAGGTAAAATTCTCAGTATGTATACCTGAGAGTCGGGTGTTATTGCCCTTGTTTCAAGTGGCTGGGCACATTTTACTTTTACTGTCCGTCAGTAATATTGCTGGTCCTTATCATTACATTTTTTTTTCTGAAAGTAATTCATAAGGGTAAAGAAATTTAATAGGTTTGAAGGCAGAATGTGTGGGCTAAAGTGTAACATTTTGGATGATACATCTACATGTTTCAGCAAAACGTATTCAAAAATATTTATTACTATTGAGAAAACAAATCTAATAATAAGTTCATAAAGTGTTATAGTACTGAGGTGATTTGAAGGAGAAATTTTCCCCATGGTCTCAGGCATTTGAACACTTGATGCTATTTCGGAAGATATAGAAGGTGTGGCCTTGCTGGAAGAATTACATCACTGAGGGTGGAATTTGAGAGTTCATAGTCTCAATCCACTTCCGGTTTTCTTTCTGTTCTTCATGTTTATGGTTGAATATGTGAGTCCTTAACTTCCTGATGCTACCAGTCTGCAACTTGCTGCCATTCTCCCTGTCATGATGGACTCTCATCTCTCTGGAACTAGAAGACCAAGTAAACCCTTCCCCTAAGTTGCTTTTGGTCATGTGTTTTTATCAGAGCAACAGAATGGTAACTAATGCAAGTCCTATGCAGGGGGTCCCTCTCCTTTTCCTTTTCTGTTTACTGAGTGGCATTTCCAGTGAGTTTCTTCCTCTGGAGAATATGAATAATAACATCTGCATTGCCAGACATGAGAGGGTTAAATGAGAAATCCAGCGATAAACCCCCAGAACAAGGCTGACAACATGCTTGAAGCTTAAAAGCATCGAGCTTTCATTGCTTACCTATGGCTTACTGGAAGGTGAGCTGTAGAAATGACTAGAGTCACCCAGTCCTGTGTCTCGGATGTCTATTCCCCAGTGAGTGCTACTTCAGGAGACTGTGTAGAGCCTTTAGGAGGTAGACCCTGGCTGGAGGAAGTACATCAATCGAAGCAGGTTGTCTTATGTTGCTTTTTATGGCTATGATAAAAACGCTGACCCAAAACAGTTTGGGTGGAAAGAGATTCTTTGGCAAACAGGTTACATAGACCATCATTGAGTGAAGCTGAGGGCAGGAACCTGGAGGCAGGAACTAAAGCAGAAAGTTTAATTCTTACTGGTTTGCTTTCCATGGCTTGTTCAGCTTGTTTTCTTACACTACCCAGATTTACCAGCCCAGGAGTCACACTGCACACAGTGACTTAGGCCCTCCTATATCAATGAACAGTTAAGAAAATGACCCATAGACACCACTCCAGGCCAATCTGATGGATACAGTTGCTCAACTAAGAGTCTCTTTTCTTCGGTGACTCCAGCTGATGTAAACTGACCAGCACTGATAGGATTCAAACAGCCTCTGCCATGTGACCCCGCTTCCAAGGACTCCACTATGCCTTTGCCACCATGACTATTGAGAGCCCTCATGTCCAAGACTGAAGGTGTTGCTCTGTGCTGGTGGGACTTGACATGGTTGGGAATGATGGATGGGATGAGGGTCAGCATCTGGTTCCACCCACATTCTTATCTGGGAACTGGGTAGAAACTAGGTTGGTACCCTAATGCTTTTCTTGTCGCATCCAAAGGATCCAGCCATGGTCAACAGCCAATGGAATGCCTGTATCTATTTCCATTAAGAGCACCTAAGACTTCTCTGCATTCTCTTTATCAACACATTCCAGTTCGAGGTTTCCAGGACATGCTTAGGACAAGAGAGCCAAGGTGTAGCCTTCTACTTAAGAACCATCTTGGGCTTAAAAGCTACATTATAGAAAAACCAAACTAGGTTCATACTTGTTTATGATGAAATGTCTTTCTCAAGGATTGGGTTATGCTTACCTTAACTACAAATGGTTCTGTACTGCCTGCTCCCAGAAATGGTAACCGTGCCTTTGTTTCAAAAGTTGTTTATACCATCCTGCAGCCCTATCGTTGTTTTAAAAGGTTGCTATAGATATCTTATGACCACATCGAAATCATGTCTTTGTTTCAGGAGGTCACTATGACTAACTTGTTATGCTTCTGTAACCCTGTTTATTTTGCTCACCAAATCCCCCATTTGCAAATTCCCTACCACTGACCTATAAACACCTTGTCTTGTGTCTGCTGCTGACCTCTCAAACTATGACTTAGGGGGAGGCAGCATGTGTACATGAAAAATTAGTCATGTTTTAATTAATTGCTTGCTTCAATTAATTTGGCCACAATGATTTGGTTTGACTGTCTTTATCCTCTTATCTTTGGGATTAACACCACAAGATGGATGAAGATGTGACGGGAGATCCCTTTCATGTCACTAGTCTGTCTGATTTGAAACTTCTCACCAAGAATGGCTGCATTACGTGACACTCCATGGCTGTGGCTACATACCAAAGGTCTCTACACCCATCTTCTGCATTGGGGCAAACTCAGGGGCTGATCTTAGAGAAGGTGGCTGGAGGAATCCTTTCTGTCACATAGGAGGCATTAGCAGTAGTTCCAAAACAAGGGGCCAGATCAGTTCAGGAGTATTTCTGTCTTTTCCTCACAGTAAGTAAGATACCATAGCTTGGTTCTTCTGAGAGACCAGAGTGGTCTAGGTGTCCCATAAAGTGCTTGCCTCATTGTCCTATACAAGTGCTTGTTGGTCACACACCCAAGGATCAAGGGTCCCTATCATTTCCTTCTCAGGCTGTCACTGCAGAGGCTTCTTGGATAGAGCGATTCCTGGGTTTGCAAAGCTTTAGCGCTTCACAGTTGTTTTCTACCTTTCCTTCCTGAGACAAAGCAGCCTGGAGATTCTAAGTTCTTCAAGATTTGTCCATCTTATTACTTCATACTAGGCCAGCAATGGAAAATGAGTCAGGTCTCAGTATACATATTGAATTATCTATCTATCTATCTATCTATCTATCTATCTATCTATCTATCTATCTATATCATCTATTATCTATCATCCATCTATCATCTATCTATCTATCTATCTATCTATCTATCTATCTATCTATCTATCTTTATCATCTATTATCTATCATCCATCTATCTATCATCTATGTGTCTATCATTTATCTATCTTTATCATCTATTATCTATCATCCATCTATCTATCATCTATGTGTCTATCATCTATCTATCTATCTATCTATCTATCTATCTTCCATCTATCTATCTATCATCTATCTATCTATCTATCTATCTATCTATCAAACTATCCATGCATTTCAAAAGTTGTATCTATCTATCATCTATCTATCTATCTATCTATCTATCTATCTATCTATCTATCTTTATCATCTATTATCTATCATCCATCTATTATCTATCTATCTATCTACTATCTATCTATGTATGTATCTATGTATCTTTATCATCTATTATCTATCATCCATCTATCTATCATCTATGTGTCTATCATCTATCTATCTATCTATCTATCTATCTATCTATCTATCTATCTATCTTCCATCTATCTATCTATCATCCATCTATCATCTATCTATCTATCTATCTATCTATCTATCTATCATCTATCCATGCATTTCAAAAGTTGTAGAATGAAGTCCTAGGTGCGACACAGGCACCATCTTCACCAGATCACTTGTTGCCTGCTCACAGGAATCTGTAAGTACCCTTTGCTGGCTTATTGGTTGTTGACACTCCCTCACCGAAGGAGGGAGTAGATATGGTCATTGGACCTTCACCTGATATTCCAGCCAATACTTCCAGAATTTTATATGCAATTCTGCCCTAACTGCACATGGTCTAGGTGCCTCTATATAAGTGCTAGGGGTATATAGGCTGGGGAAGGTTAACAGAAGGTTAACCGATCGTGATCCATCAAGGTGAATCTTTCTAGTGTGGCTGCTTTGGGGTTACCAACACTCCCATTAGTAACCCCTCATCCTTACTCTGTAGGTAAACTCAATAAACTCATTTGTTCCCCAAGCTTAATTTTGATGGAATCATGCTTGAGTTTGTCATTGAGATCTTATGAGGAGGGGGTAGACACTGCTTACACCTTCCCAGGAAAAGACTTCTCATAAGACCAAGATGCTGAGCCTCCTTGGTCAGGGTGCTTCAAAACCCAAGACAGACTTAGGTTTTACAGGCAAAGTCACTAGCTGTCCACGCACAGTTCCCCGCTTCTCTTAGAGGAAGGGCAGATTTTTACTGGGGACTGGTTTGCATCCTGTCGAAATGGTTTCAGTGCAGTGGAGACTGTGGTAGATGCTAAGACAATGACCGTAAAGTCAGCAACAAAGAACCATAGCAAGTCCTAGGGGAAGCGGCAATTAGCTGAGTTTAGACAATGCCACCCTCCTTCATGGGGACTATCATCTCTTTTTTCTCCTCAAAACAGAAAGTGAGAGTGCTGGAATCTTTGAGGCCACAGGGGTGCCTGCAACCCTAACAGGGAGATAATGAGCTCTTGCACATTTATAAAGCGTCGCTTCTCAGTTTTCTTGGCGATGTGTGTTTCTTTCAGCTCATCATCAGAGCTCAGCTTGAAAGCCTTGGAATGGCTCCATCACAGGGAGGCACCGCTGACTGCACGAGTCTCTCATTCACTAATGACCTAATTAGATTTAAGGTGACCAATGTTATCCCCATTCACATCTGTCACAGAGAAGTTCAGACAAGGATACGTTGAAAGTACTGTTATGATTATCTTTTGCAACACAGAGTTAAAGAATGAAATGGAAACAAAATAGAGATGATTGAAGAGGCAAACTCAAGATGTGCGTTTTGTTGTGAGAAACCAGCACAGGGCAGGCCGTTGGGTGCTTGAATACATTCAGTTTGCAGATGTTAATAACTGGACTGGATGACTGCTCTATGCTGAGACTGAGGTCTCTCAGGACTTCCAAGGATCTGCCAGTCAAGCTTTGCATGGTTTGTTGGCATCCTTTCTCTGTTGTCTTGAAGGTCGTACCTGGAGTCTGTGTACTTGAACTCACTCGAAAGCAGAAAAACTTGGCTTACTTGCAACCGAGTATCTAGCAGGCTTAACCAGTCATTAGCCTTGATGGAAAAGCAGAGTGATTCATCAGTTCCATCTCCTCTGAGCACAACTTCTGGACATTGCCGAAGTGGTCCAGCCAGCTGATTGCCCCAGTGCCTCCCTTTCCAGTTCCCAACCACCTGCTCACTCGTAGAAGATGCTGCTTGCAGCCAGGAGATTAATTTGCTCTCTTGTCTTTCTCTCTTCTCTAGACTGTATTTTTTTTTTGTTGTTGTTTTGTTTCACAGTTGGAAACAAAGTAGATACTTAATGAACCTTCCATGCATGCATGCACGAATGGATGGATGAGTACATAAATAAGAAATTACACAGCAGTCAGGAGTTCCTCTTTTCATTTTTTTTTTTTTTTTTCCTGCAGGGAGCCAGACCCCCTTGAGAGACCAGAGCAAAATACTCCTCAGGTTTCTTCTGTTTCTACTTGAAGTTTTATTTCAGAGGGAGAAGCTAATCAAATAAGTGGACCCCTTGTGGGCTGGGATCTCTGTTTAGCATCCATTACACCTGTGTCTTTATACGTGTGACCTGTCCTGGTTCTGGGCATCTCTCCTGCTGAACACACAAAAGCAGTTATTTTAGCAACACAATAGTGTCATTAAGAGATGGTCTTAGTCCAATCTGTGATGCTCAGAATATCCTAGGTTGGGTAATTTTCAAAGAAGAGAGGTTTGCTTTCCCATATTTCTGAAAGATGGGAAATCTGAGATGAAGATGCTGGCAGGCTCTATTGTTGGATGAGGCCTTCAGTCTCTGAAGGACAGGGTATGAGTACCTTACTGGGAAACCAAAGCCCAGAACAGAAAATCTTATTTGTTTTTTCTAAATAGTTATTTGGGACTAGAGAGGTGGCTCAGTGGCTAATAGTACAAAGGACCCTGGGTTAGTTTCCAGCACCCACATGGTATCTGATAAAAGTCTATAACTTCAGCTGTAAGGATCTGATACCCTCCTCTGGCTTCTGGTGGTACCAGGCATGCATACACTGCATAGACATATACTCAGGCAAAACATCCATACATAGAAAGTTAAATAAAAAAAAATTCCTACTGGACTCACGTGGGCTGTCAGAAACACATCTTTCCTTTAATTATTTTATTTTATTTTTTGGTTTTTCGAGACAGGGTTTCTCTGTGTAGACCACATCTTTCCTTTTAAATTACTTCTCTTTTTGCTATTTTTTTAAATATAAAACTCACATTTAAATGAGTAAATAATTACCTGCTGACTGGTTTTCCTTGGATAGGTTGTCAAATGAGAGTGGGGACACAGGCTCTCAGAATAAAACACATGCATGACTAAGAATGTCCCTCTGCACAGCACCACACAGACTATAGAGCCTGAATTCTGTCCCTTGTGGGTAGACCAGAGTTTTAATACAATGTCTGAAATGACTGCAAGGACTATTTTTCTAAATGTTTAAGCTTTGATGTATAAAAACTCCATTTTTAATAATATATTTAGAGAAATCCGACTTTTATTACTGAGTATTTACCCAAAATGTTCCAAGCATCCATACTGCAGCTCACAACTGTCTGTAACACCAGTTCTTGGGGATCTTATGGTCTCTTCTGGCCTCATTGGACAGTGCATGCACATGGCACACACACACACACACACACACACACACACCCATACAGAGACAAAACAACATTCATACAAAGTAAGTAAATCTAAAATAAAATTTAAAAGGAGAATGAAATTATGTCATTTGCAGAAAAAAATGGATGTGACTGGAGACTATTATATTAAATGAATCAAACCAGTTTCAGAAAAACAGATATTGTGGATCTTCTTTATATATGATTTCTGGATTTTAATTTGATATATAAAACCATATATCTCTATATGACATAAAATAGACATAATGTCTGGGGAACAGAGACTAAAGGGAGGGAGGAGGAGGAAGGGGAGGTTCAGGTTTGGGACAAATATGTTCATTGTTTAATATATGATCATACACAATATCACTATGTGACTTGGTTCTGTGTAAAATGAATATATGCAAAAAATTAAAAAAAGAAGTTTTTCATTGTCTTTGTTCATATCGTTTAGGCAGTCACATTGGTAGGACTTTATGGGTCTAAATTCTGACATTCCTAAGAGACGTAATTTCAAGCAAACTCCCTAATCCTCTGGGTCCTACAGTCTTCCGATATCCTCTTTTCCATTGTTTCCTGAGGTTTATGTGCTGGGGTGCTTTGTAGATGTATCCATTTAGACTGTGTTCCATAACCCTTCATTTTGATTGGTTGTAGTCTTCGGTAATGGTTTCTGTCTGTTGCACAGGCAGTTTCTTTGATGAGGGGTGAAAACCATACATATCTGTGGGTATAAGGACAGCTATTGAGAGTGTAGTAAGAATCATTAGATTCAGTAAAGAGATGGCTGCTAGTTTTCCATCAAGATCCATGATTTCACTGGCTCGGGCACTTGGTTAGGTTTCCAGTAGCAAGCATGATTTTCTCTTTTTGAGTAGGTCTTATGTCCAACTAGAGAGCTGTTGGATACCAGTAAGGTGCATATGCCACTACTGCACCCTTAGGGTTATCTTGTCATGCTGGTCATTGTGGGTCATAGGTGCCCTAGCTGTAACCATACACACAAGTAACATTATACAGACTTTGCATGATATATGTGTTCATATATATACATATATACATACATATAGAATATATGTGTGATATATTGTTCATATATATCAACACATTGTATTATATTTCAACACACACACACACCACAGACACACACACACAATGTGATGTTGGCCTAATTTTTAATGGTATTAAGCCACAGAAAGATGCATTACAGGGCCAACTTTATCACCAGTTTCCTTTCTTACTGTCACCATCCCAGGGATGTTTTATAAGTGTCACACTTAAGAGTGACTTTTGGGAACCTCAGTGGATATATATTCATACAAACTTATATATATATATATTCATACAATATATAGATATAATCATACACATATATATATATAGATATATATATCTTAACAATGAAAGAGGCCATAAATTTGACAGGGGCTATATGAGAGGGTTTGGAGAGAGAAAGGGAAGAGGGAAATGATGTTATATTACAATCTCAAAGAATAAAAGAAATAATTAAAAAAAATAAGGAAAAAGATAATCATCCAAACTAACAATAAAACAAAGGTGGAAGGAAAATAGTTTTCTTATTACAAAAATTCTGAGGGAAGACTCAATGGACTCTGAAAAAGATAAGGAAAATTCCTCTTCATTTTGAATTACTTGGAAGAATTATCACGTGGAAAAGTGGAGATGGGGAAGGTCTAAGCTGTGCAGTTGAGTTGTGTAGCAAGAGGAGAGAAGAGGGAGACCTCCCAGCAAGGTTGGCAGGGTTCTGCCAGACACCCAGGGCCAGAGGAAGAACAGCCCCTGGACGATGGCCCTTGGTCCCTCAGTGATTTTGTCCCGTCTCCCCAGAAACCATTTTCTTGAGAAAATAAATCATATCTTCTCATGGGGCCAAAATCCCTCACCCAGAGCTGGTCCTGATCGGGAAACAGGAACAGAGACTGAATGGGAAGCACAGTGGTCAGGCACAGAGAAAAGCCTGTATTTTTTGTAGCAAGTGTAGAAGAATAACAAAACCTTAACATAGACTCCTCAAGGAGACCACACAGTTCCTCTTGTCCAGACCCCTCTTGAAGATGCAATTAAGACAACCAGGTTCTGTTTGAGGGTGCTGTTGCCTTCAGAAATCTAAGTCCAATCTTTTGGGAATTTCTATTTACATGCATTAATTAGTCTAGGAAAGATCCTAAGCAATTAAGGGGAGGCTGTAGTTATGTCTTGATTGATTTGAGACATATCACTTACGCAATTAAAATTTGAACACTATGCCAAAAAATAAATAAATAAAGCCCAGCAAAAGTAAGATTCAAGACAGACATAATTACATAGACGATAAACTAAACAGACCGAATCTGTTTCACAGCATCAATGAAATTAAGACACCGGGACAGACATAATTACATGGGTGAAATCTGAGCAGGGAGAGTCTCACATTATTTACATTTATTCTGTGTCTGGTGGGATTTTAGCATCTTTGGTTTTTTAACCCTTTTTAAAAATCTCATCTCATTAAAATCGTCTATGCTTTCCACACTTTGATTTCTTCGCGGTCTGCCATGGAACCAAAGTAAGCTTTTATTTTCTGTTAAGCCAGGGAGACTGCGAAGTAGATGAGCATGGAATGGGGCATAGCTAATCTGCTTAGCCTGCTTGTATCTGCCCTGCACCATTCTCTCCGTGGGAACGTGATACACTGCAAGGATGCCTTCTGATCTGTGTGCTTTGTCTCCAGCTTCCTTCAGAATTGTTCTTCTGCCTTGATGTTGGCCTATTCCTTAATGGTATTAAGCCACAGAAAGATGCATCACAGGGCTAACTTTATCACCAGTTTCCTTTTTTCTGTCACCATCCCAGGGATGTTTTATAAGTGTCACACTTAAGAGTGACTTTTGGGAACCTCAGTGGATATTATTCTTTATGAAACTCACCCTGGATGTTATTTCTGGGTTAACTTTGACCCATCCTCAATGGCAGGCCAATATTTTCTTTTAAAGGTTTTTTTTTTTTTTATTTTAACTTTTAAAAATTGTGTGTGTGTGTGGTGTTATGTGTGTACCTATAGCACCCACAGAAGCCAGAAGAGGACACCACACATCCCTGAGGCTACTGTTACAGGCTGGTGTGAGTGCCTGAGGAGAATGCTAGGAACTAAACTCATATCCTTGGCAAAAGCAGCAAGTCTTCTCACACTCTGGGCCATCTCCTAAGGCCTGGCTTTTTCTTTTTAAAAGCATTTAACATTATTGAGCCACCCAATTGGTTTTTTTGGACTTTATTCTAGAATCCAATTACTTGAGTATTTTAGAGTTAAAGGAATCTATAGTTCACTCTTATAGTAGGAAAGTCCAAGGTCAAGGTGCCGGGGTTCTTGGCATCACTTCACAAAGGTTCCACCAAATACCATCCCACTGTGAAGGAAGCTTCCAATATATATATATTATAATAACTTTGGAAAAGAAGGTTGCAAATAATAATCATTGAGGCTTAGCATTTGTGGAGCTTCCAAAATACCTCCCCAAAACAGATCTTGTGGAGACTGTGGGTGAGTAAGGGTGGATGAATTTTAGGTTGGGTTTCTTATGTGACTAATGAGCTAGATCTGAATAAGTTGTTTAAGAGCCTTGTGAAAGGTAGTTGGTGTTGTGGTCTTCATATTATTTTTTCTTATATATTTGAGGAGCATAAAGCTGGTATTTGATTGGCATAGTAATACTTGCTGTTTTCATCCATTCGATTCTTTTGAATGCTTTTTCTCTGACACCTTCTGCAGATAAAACAAAACCAACCAAACAAAACAACTAAACTAAACAACTAAACTAAACTAAACTAAACTAAACTAAACTAAAGTAACTAAACTAAATGAAAATAAAAACAACAAGAAAGGCATGGATAGAAGACAACATCTAAGCCCAAAGATGAACTATTCGTCCTTTTAAGTCCAAGCTTGGATGCTGAGCTATTTGTTTGTAGCAGGTCCTATGCTAGATATCAGGGGTTGACCAGAGTTCTTGTTTTAGAGGCTAGAGAGTAAATACTTTAAGCTGCTATAACCAGCCAGTGTTTGTTGTAACGCAACCTCCACAACCTGGTGTGCATGAGTGCGCACTGAGGCAAGAGAAAGTCAACAGGCACAGCCATGCCAGCTAACTATTTACTCAAACAGGAGGCAGGTGGTCTGGCCTCTCAGGAATAGTTTTCCAGTTGCTGATCCCAGGTTGGATCCCTTTGATTCACAAAGCCATACAAAACAAAACAAACAAACACACATACACACTCAAGTGCAGCCAACAGTTTCAGCTATGTCTACAAGGCTCAGAGAAGCACAAGGGGCTAAGTCTGGATATGAACGTGACTTCACAAGTTGAGAAAAGCTCTTGTTATATGTATAGAAGGCAGCTGGTAAACATTACATATTCACCATGTGTTCATCTCTCACCTCTTCTCACGGCATCTTCATTTCTTTCCAAAGAGGAGGGGAACGGAGATGCCAAACCCATTTAAAGTCTAGTCCTTGGCTGTTTCTGACAGTCCTTTGGCTTTCCAGGTTACACCCCACAGTCTTCAGGGCTTATCACCAGCAGTAAAATGCAAATTTGAGTCTCAAATGTTGTCCTTATTCATTATTGAAGTAAAGGCACAGACAATTTATTTTTGCTTCCATACTCCTCCTGCAATCTCAGTGCAGACATGCCCTTTCTTGCAGTATGCAGATTACATTGCTGACACAGGTGCGGACTTGATTTCTCTGAGAGGAAAAAAAAAAACATCAATCAGAGGGAATTGGAGTCTTTTGTCCAAAGCTCTGCTCACATGTTGAGTTTCAAACCTCTTTTCTTCCAAAATTGCCCTCCTGGAAGATGGCTCTTGTGGTTTAGGTGAAGGGATGTGTTCAGAATGTGTCACAGCCCATGGAGACCCTTCAACCTGAAGTTTATGTTTTTAAAAGGTATCTCTCCGGTCTCTGAGGATAACAGGAAACCAGGAAGATTCCTTTCTTTAGTTGGGATACAAGACTCCGAGTCTGTAAAATTCACTCCTGTCACTTGAGATGAAGGGTTCTGTAAGTCACCAACACTAGATATTGTACAACAACCAGTATCTCCTGTGTTTTAAATTTCTTGTCTCTGCAGTTGGAGGCAGGTCTCACCTGTCTTTTATCCACAGCTGGGTTTTCAGATTTTTTTTTCTTTTCTGGCCAGTGAGTTTTGTAAACAAGCTAGCTACTTACTCTCACCATAGGCCGAGGAGGCATTATCCGTCGGCATGCATTAGACAGTTTACATTTTCTTATAGTATGTTCAAAGGTAGATTTAATAGTAGGTTGTTTTATTGTTGTCTTAGGCATACTTGAGGGTAAAACTCTTCCTCCTGATTCAATTCCATTCTGATTGCTTTGGTGAGACTTTCTAAGAAAGAGTCCATTTTTGAAAATTGGAGAGTAATGGTATTTAATAGGCCTAATACCTGGAGTTACAGGTTACAGGTTTCCCATGGTGCACTATATTAGTTACTTTTTGTTCCTGTGCTAAGACATTAGGACCCAGGTGACTTACAGAAGGAGTTTGATTTGGCTTTAAGTTCCAAAGGCTTGAGTCCATCGTGGAAGGGTGAGGTAGGGGTGGGCATGGCAGCAGAAGCCATGACAAGAGGGTAAACCCTGCTATCTGTCTCATTTGATGGTTTTCAATTTCATTCCCCATGCTGCTTTGACCCAAAATAGAAGAGATGAGACAATGAAGATTCACATATATATATGGTTTAGGGGAGTATCTTAGTTTATCAGTGCCAAGATAAAATGCTTCGACCAAAGCAACTTAAGTAAAAAAAGGGGTTTATTTCAGCTCACAATTCCAGTTATATTTCATCAGAGCAGGGGAATCATAGCAGCAGTGGCTTCAGAGAACTGGTCACATGACGACAATCACAGTGAGGGATAAATTAATGCATGCACAACTGACAGTACTCAGCTCACTTTGTGCACCAGGGATTGGTACCGCCCACAGTGGGCAAGTCTTCTAACCTCAGTGAACTCAATCAGAATAACCTCCTACAGACATACCTAGAGGCCAACGTAATCTAGGCAACCCCTTAATGAGAGTCCCTTCAAGGTCGTTCTAGATTGTGTCAAGTTGACAATTAAAGGGAACCGATGTAGGGACGCCTACACAAGAGTCTCTATTAACTCTCTGTTGCTTATTTCACAGTAGGCTGAACACAACTGAGGGAAAAGCCTGCCGGTGCTGAACTCAAGGTTCTTTCCTTTCTAATGCAAACTGAAATAAACAGATTTTCATGTAGCAGCATCCTGCTTTGCATACCGTTTACAACTAAGCTCAGTATCTGCTTGTCATGCAAAAGACCCAGAGGCCTCAGCACAGCACAACACATTGAAATTTTCTGGAAGAGAGAATTCCCTTGTGCTACAGGGACATGTCACCTGAAAGGGTGGACCTCATCTCTTCCTGGATATCTTTATTTTGTGGGGGAGGCAAGGCCTCTGTACCGAGCTTATGGATGGTCTGTGTGACCCAGAGCTCTGTGCATCAGACTCTGCAAACATGAATCAGTAAAAACTAGAAGCATTGTAAGTAAGTGATATTTTTAGTCTTTGGTATCTGGCATGGGTGAATGTGGTCCAAATCTAGTCAGAGCTGCTGTACTTGCTGAGATAAGAACCCTACTCTGGGCTGAAATCACTAGAGCTGGAAAGCAAGGGGCTCACACACCCCATGGTGGGTGCTTGCTAAGGTTGTTCTGCTAACTCTGACTCACAGGGATGGTGTTATCATGTGTGGGCTTTGAAGGAAAGTCTATTTTTCCAGGCCAAGCTACTTGGTGCTCAGCTTTAGGGAGTTCAGTGAAGGGCTGGAAGAAGACTTCAGTGAAATCCAAATTTGACTTTATTAGAAGATCGGACCACCATCCTTCCATTTCCAAAGCAGAACCTGAAGCTATTTGTCCTTCTTCTGACCTCAGGACCTTCCTGGTCAGAAAGAAGGAAAAGGAACCATGGATAGGTGCAAAGATGTCTCACCTCCACCCCTCCCCTTTCTCACTTTCTCTTTTGGGTCTCAGTGTGTAGCTCAGACTAGTTTGTAACTCACTGCTGCCTAGCTGGTCTTTCTCCCTCTTCTTCTCCCCTCCTTCCTTCCTTCCTTCCTTCCTTCCTTCCTTCCTTCCTTCCTTCCTTCCTTCCTTCCTTCCTCCTTTCCTCCTCTCTCCTCCTCCTCTTCCTCCTCCTCCTCCCTCTTCCTCCTCCTCCTCCCTTCCCCTTCCTCCTCCTCCTCCTCTTCCTCCTCCTCCTCCTCCCTTCCTCTTCCTTCCTTCCTTCCTTCCTTCCTTCCTTCCTTCCTTCCTTCCTTCCTTCCTTCTCCCCCCTCCCTCTCTCCTTTCTCCTTTCTTTTTGTTTTGTGACATTTGTTTATGGGTCTGGAGTGATGGTTCAGCAGTTAGGAGCACACTCTCACTTCACAGAGGGTTCCATTCCCCACACCCACGTCAGGAGGCTCATAACCATCTGTAACTCCAGTGCCAGAAGATCTGATGCCTCTGGCCTCCACGGCCATCTGCATCCACAAGCACATGCCAACAAACAGAGACACACACCTATGAATAACTAAAAACAATTAGATAAATATTTTTGAAGAGATATTAATTTTTTAGATTTATCATGTGTGAGCTTGCATGCCCACGCATGCCATGATGCTTATGTGGAGGTCAGAGGATGACCTTTGGAACTCAATTCTCTCCTTTCCCCTTGAGAACCTTAGGGACTAGAACTCAGGTTGTTAGCTTGGTGGCAAATGCCTTTACCTTCTGAGCTGTCTCTGCATTCTCCTACTTGGTCCTGACTTTGCAATTCTTTTGTTTGAGTTTTTGAAGTACTAGATACTCCTTGCTTCCCCCTCCCTCCCTGCCAAGCATGTCAGGTGTCTCCCTGACAGAGTCATTTTGGAGTGGAGAAAGAGCAGAAGTTGTGCATGAAGGCCAGACATTGTCATATAGTCGCTATTCTTCCAGGTTGACTTCATGATTTCTTTGTAAATACTTTCCCAGCTTCAGAACTGTGGTATTCTTAGATCCTTAGCATTCAGTATAAAGCCTGGCAGAAACAAGATTTCCAATGACCCTTCCCAAATTAACAACACCCCCTTTTAAGAGTTAAATATAATTTAAATCGATATCTCTGTTACAGCTTTCAGCACACTGGGTCTTTTCTGATGCTGGGATATTTGTGTGTATAAAGTAGTCAATTGCCTTGGACATGGCTCAGAATCTATTGCTCATTAAGTGAGCTCCAGACAAGACAGCAAGGATATTAGCCTGATGCTCCAAAGTAGCAGTAAGTCTCAAGGGCACGGTACAATTATTCATTTGCTAAATAACACAGACACACAAAGGCTTAATTACAGTATTTTGCTGCAAAGAATTGTAGTGATTTCCCCATCAGTGTATCTCATTAATGAGATTTGCTAACTGTTATTGGCAATATTTGTAAGATGCCCCCTTTTCTTTTAAATCATTTTCCAAATTGCTCATGTCATGTGTGGGAGAGGAAAGTTCCTATTCCTTCTGTGAAGGAAAAACATTCGTGCTTCAGAAAATTCTCAATGTTAAGTTTTTTCCTTGGGTGAAATGAGGCACATTAAGTTATTATCAAACAGTAAGAACCTCCGTGTTAATGTTAAACATCAAAATTCCATGAACTCGATACAGTAATGATCAAATGTTGTATTTTTGTGTAGTGGCTCTGGATAGTTAATTATGTGACCAGGACAAACTCATTGTATTCCTGCCCTCTGTTCTATCACACAAGGCATTTGTTCATTGAGGAAAGTACACACATGGTTTTGCATATCCATATATATCCATATATATATATATATATGCTTGTTTTTGTATACACACACATATATCTATCTCTATCTCTATCTCTTATCTATATCTATCTATATCTATATATCTTATATATCTATATATATGAAAGCACACATGTTGTATATACAAGAAAAAATTAGAAAAGAAGCTTATACACTGGGGACATCTCAGGCTAGTTACATTTTTACCAACCTAATAAAATCATGTTATTTAATTAAGAGTTAATTAAATTGGGAGTGATTATTGTAAAGAAGATGGTAAGAAGTCCAGATATGTGCAGAAATGTTCGTCATCAGGAGCCAGCTTTAGAAATTTGGAAAGAGGGACACTCTAGACAGAGGCAATAGCATAGCTCATTGGTCTCTTAATGTGCCAGTAAAATTTATTTCTTCTAAAGTCAGTAAAGGCATAATGCTCAATGTTCACAGGGCTTTATTTCCTTGCTCTGAGTTAAGATGGCCTGTCTTCCTAGATGCATCTCAGCCCCCACCCTTCTTCTGCAATAAGGTAGTAAGAACAGTCCATGAGATTGGCAATGAATGCAGCTAGCAGCATGTGTAGGAAAAAAACCTCTTCCTCGTTTTCAAAATCTATTGGAAAAACTTGAATTGACTTGAGAGTGCTTTGCCTTGATTTGACAATAATCCTAGAATTTGTATGATAGTTCAAATAATGAGTTTTGGAGACAGATCCTGTCGAGATTAAAAACAGTGCCAAAAGCAAACACAAGCATTCTCATATTTCCACCAGTCACAGTACAGTAAGCCAAATTGACTTGTTTTCTTTTTGCATAGAAAATCATATTATAAATTTGTTTTTGTGTGAAAAAAAATTCAGAGTATCAGGCGAAGGACAAAGACCAAAGAGAGAAACAAATGTACTGAGAGATGTACCAAATAATAAATGCATTTATGGTATTTAAAAATGTTATGGTTTTTGTCAAATGCTGATGAAGATTAGGGTAACAATAATTCTCATTTGTTAAGGAAGGAAATGAAAAAGTGTCCAGACACTATGTGAGGTAGTTTAGTGATTTTTCACAAAATTAAGTATAAATTTACTATATATCCCAGCAGTTGTGTCCTCTGACATGTAAGACAAAAGAGTTAAAAACTCACATTCATATAGATACCCAGAGATATGTATGTATGTATTGTAATGCAATGTATGTATGTATTTCTATCTATATCACTATCTCTATATCTAGCATCTATATATACCTGTACCATCTCTTGGTATGTATGTGCGTTTGTCTGGAATCATCTAAGACACATGCCTCTTGACATCTCTGAGAGGGCATTTCCAGGATAAATTCATTGCGGGAAGGAGGCTCTCTCTCAGAGAAACACCTTCTGGCATCTTCTAGAAGCAGCCTAAGAATGAAGATGTCTGAGGAGAAGGCAGTGCTGCCTACTTGCCTTTGCATCCTGCTGGTGAATGCCTGTTGTTTCTGAAGACCAGCAGCTCTCCAGAAATCCTCCAACCCTTCAGCACCACATAGGGA
Source organism: Mastomys natalensis (assembly GCA_021653895.1). NCBI lineage: Eukaryota > Metazoa > Chordata > Mammalia > Rodentia > Muridae > Mastomys > Mastomys natalensis. Next base: position 748,834 of record JAJTUV010000207.1, read on the forward strand.
TAACTGAGCCTATGGATTGAGCAACCACCGGGTTCTCAGTTTCCCTTATGCAGAAAGCCACTGTTGGGATACTCAGCCCTGACAGTGCAAGCCAATCTTACAATCCCTCTTGCAATATATGTTCATTCTATTGGTTTTGTTCTTTAGAGAACCCGGACCAATAGACCACTGCACCAATACTAGCTCCTCTTTGTAAAGTCTCTCAGCTACTAACACTGCAATCCTTTACAGTATGTACCACTTCCAGGCCTGATACACACCCATCTGTTTATTGCTCCATGATGAAGCAACGCCCATGCCAGCAGAGATGTTTGATTCATTGTGCCTCCCAAATTTCAAGCACTGCTTGGGCAGAGCCAGGTCTTGATAAATATTTGTTGAATGTGTGAGACATGTCATTGTGTCCTGTCATGTTTCATTGTGTCAATGCTGAGGTAACTATGTGGAATAGCCAGAGAGGGAGAAAAACAAGTCAGAGCAAAATTTAAGAGTGATACTTCTCAGCTAAGACTTATATATGAAAAAATAATACCCCCATCCCAGGATTCTTCTGACATTCACCTGTACTGGCTAGCTTTAATTGCTGACATTTCTCAACCTAGAATCATTGGGAAGAGTGTCAATGGGGGTTAACTACACTGGGTTAGTCTGTGGGCATGTCTGTCGGGGACTGTTGTAATTAAGTTACTTGATGTGGGAAGATCCAGCCCACTGTGGGCGGCACCATTCCTTAGGCAGAGGATCCTAAACTGGAGAAGAGTAGAAAAACCAGGCTGAGCACCAGCAAGCAAGTGAACATTCTTGAATTTATTTCTCTCTGCTCTTGATTGTTCATGAGGTGTGAGTAACTGTTCGGTGTTTCTGTCTTGACTTCCCCACCATAATTGGCTTTAACCTGGAATTGTAAACTAAAAATAGACATGTTTCTCCCCTAAACTGCTCTTCTTTTTTCTAGGGAATTTTATCATGGTGTCAGAAACTAGAACAATAGCAAGTTTGTTCTCCCTTTTTCCATTTGTATAATCTGTCTGTCTACTTGTACATGCATTAAGGTACATGCATATGGATGCATGCATATGGATGCTATGGATGTTAAACATCACGGTCAACTAGAGTGGGTTAGAATCATTTAGGAGTCACATATCTATGAAGATTTCCCTAAAGAGGATTAACTCAGAAGCGAAGGTTTAACTTGAATTTGGTGGCACTGTTTCATGGCCTGGGGTCTTGGACTGAATAAATAGAAGGAGAGAGAGAGAGAGAGGGGAGAAGAGAGAGAGAGAAAGGAAAAGACCAGAAAGGTACTAGTGGTAATCTCTCTGCTTTCTGGTTTGGGTGCAATGTGATGAGATGTTTCCATGATCCATCATCATTATTTCTTCAATGAAACCATGAGCCAAAAATACCTGACGCCTACTTTTTAAAGCTGCTTATGTCAGGCATTTTGTTACAGCAATGAGGAGAATGTCAAGTCCTTATACAGTCATGCAGACAGGAATACACCTCCTTTTCCCATTCCAGATGAGGCTGACTTTAACCCCTATCTATGAGCTACAGGTACAGTTGAGCTGGGGTTAGAGGGGTTATCACTCACCTCGCCCATGTCATGGGAAACTCCTCCCTCCAGCATCGAATGCCTTGCTCTACATCCGATATAAAAGTGATGATGACTGGGGGCTGGAGAGAAAGGAAAAGAACCCATCAGCAGATGCAAGAAGCACTATGACATTTGTTCACCTAGTGACGATTGGTCAGCATTTTAAAAATGTTAAAAATAAAGATTTGGAGCCTGAGAGACTGTTTGGTGGTTGGGGGCCATTTGATTGCTCTTTCAGAGGACCTGGGTTCAGTTCCCAGCACCCACGTGGTGACTCACAACCTTCTGTGACTTCTGCTTTAGAGGAACTGATGCCCTCTGCTGGTTTCTTTTGGCACTGCATATACATGGTGCACATACATGCAGACAAAACAGTTATATACATAAAATAAAAATGAATAAGTCTTTAAAAATGTAGACTTGCATTTTTAACTGATTAGGAATTTAAACTTGGAATATTTGACATCAGTGGATTCATTTTAGTTTTTAGTCTCATGTGTAACTGGTAACATTAGTCAGGTGTCTGGTCTTCTTTAGGTTATTGTCTGAAAACACCTGAATCCTGCATAGATAGTCAGATTTCTGATAAATGGGTTTATTAACAACTTCAATAAAAGTAAATGAGTTTAATTGCTCCAACTTACAAGGTAGTAATTTAAGGGAGTAAGACCTTATTCTCTGCACTAATTTATTCTTGCTCTCTGAATTAAGAGCAAAGACCAAGTAGCTTGATAATCCCCTGACAGACTCGTAAATGAGAACCAGATTTTTAAAATGGAAAATTGATATAATTAGAAAGCTATTAACTTTTTCTCCCATCCCTGAATCACAGAATAACTAATCCACAGGGGACCTAGCCTTCAAAATAATTAATTCCAAATAAGATTTTTGGTTTAAGAATTATGTGGTTGAATAGCTTCAAGTAGAAGTGCAGCTATGCCTGTTTGGAGCCCTGATTCCTGGCTGCTTCTGTGCTTTTTGCTGTGTTTCAGGCTAGGGCTGCAAAGTCATACGTTCTAGCCCTACCCATGCTAAGCCATATTGCCCATTGCCCTGCAGAGGGAGAGGCTTCTGCAAAATGGCAGATGCATTAAACATTGAATGGCAATATGGTCACAGTCATGTATGCCGGGATCTGCTTTCTTGGTGTTCTTGCAGGTTGTGACATACTTGGATTTATAGACTTACACAGTGCCTTGAAGTTGAGGAGGAGGGCCATTAATCTTTCAACTACATTCTTCTTCCTGTAACACAACCCTGGGCTATGCTGTCCTTCATTGGGCTTCATTCAGACCCTTGATCCCACTTGCCAGAGTGAAGGCACTTCACATATGAAGACATGGAGGAAGCTAACAGCTTGTACAAGGTCACAAAAATTAGAGACAGAATTGTACCTACAGGTTCTAGGTTTCTACTCATTATACTTGTGCTTCCAAATCTCCATTTTTTTGTTTTAATTTAATCCAATTTTTTTTTCATAGCATCTCTCTAACCATTCCTGATTAATAAAGCAGCTGTCTAGAATTTCAGGGAGTCTGTGCAGAAGTAAAGGGCACATTAGCTTTTATTTTAATTCTGTCTGGGAATCGTTGACTTTTGTGCTATCTTGAGCATAGTGTGCTCGTTCACCAGGTATATAGCTGTGAGCTTTTGTCTACAGATCCCTTAAGATCTTCATGCAGTTGATGAAGCCGAATTATTCTGGGAAGCCTTTCCACTGGTATTTAGTAACCCAAACAGAGATAATTTTGCAAGTCCCCAGCACTGAAATTTCTTCTGTTTCTCTCTCAACCACTGTTTCTGGAAGACATGCCTAAGTTAAACGGCCCAATCTGTTGGTGAGCATTGAGCATGCCCCAGTGGTGGAGTAAGACTCCAGTGGAATGTACTGTCTAAACAGATTGAAATGCAAATACATTTCTTTGTTTCTCCCTAGCCTCTGGATGAGAGCTACAGCGCCAGGGCCCTCCATGCGTAGCATCTTTAGGTCTTAGTGAAAACTGGAGAGCAACGGTTAGCAGAAAGAGTTGTAAACAAAGGATGCTTTCTAGTCATTGACCTGCCAATCACAAGAGAGGCGGTGGGTCTCCTAATGGATTCACACTTGCTTCCTTTCCACATTGACTATTTTTAAAATAGGCGATCAATGGTTGCTGAGAGAAGAATCAGTTTTCTCTAGGTTGCTCTTTTATAGGTTATCCCATCACGAGTGGTCAGCCTTACACTACATACATGTGCATAGAGCAACATTAATGGATTTAATAGGGTATATGTGAGATCACACACACACACACACACACACACGTACACACATTCTATGAGCCCATTTAATGTTTTTCTCTCTCCCTCCTCTTTTTCTTTCTCCATGTGTGTATGTACTTGCATGTGTGCGCTCGTGCGTGTGTGTGTGTGTGTGGTGTGGTGTGCCGCGCGTGGTGTGCGCGGTGGCACCACACGCATTTGTGTGTACGAATTGCTGGGAAATCTTTCCAATAGCAGATGACAAGATGTTATTTAATCATTAACTGGTTTGGAAATCACAGCCCCAGGGATATTTTGATAGTATATATTCATATGGCCTGTCTTAATGGAAGGTGTGAAGACAACATTAGTGATTATCTCTGATTTTTCTGCTGCTTAAAGCATCATCATTGAGATTTTTCTACTTCCTCTGTCCATTGGAGGGATAGATCTCCAAGCAACTGTCATCAAATGAGCAAATGCCTACTGCTTCTTTTACATTTTATTATATATTTGGTCTTGATCCTAGTTAGAGAAAGTACTGAACTAAAGGGTAATCTTGTGAGCCTCCATGTCTTCTATTGGGCACATTAAATACTTGCTGTCAGGAGTAACTTGTAGGCAGAGTCACATATGAACCTGGTAAACTGGTCATCTCTCACATGTTACTAGAAGCATCTATTCTTGGTGACCTTTGCAGTTATATGTGTAATGAGCTTTGGGGGACTCTAGAGAAACTACTCTCTCCTTAACAAACATTCCATGCCTATATACAGTAGCCCATGTTGCTTCTTTCTCTCTCCCTGACTCACTATGGGCAGTCATCAGTGTCTGTCTGGTACACAGACAGCTTGGGAAGATGGAGTGGATCCGGGATGCCGGGATGCTGGGATGTGGTCTCTAAGACTCACTGCAAGTCTTCAGTTTTCTTCCTCCAAGGACAAGTTGGGCTCCCAGAAGCTACAGAGTCTATTCATTCTGCCTCCTTCATCTTTATTGATGGTACAATTGAGGTCCAAAGAACAGAAGTAGGTCTCTGAATCTTCCCAGTACCGTGCCAGAAAGGGAAAAGGAACAAGAGTAGACATATTCTCAGGGTAGTACTGTTTCCACACAGAGATGCCATCTCAAGTGGGTCCTATTTGTTTCATATTCTATTTTACATTGATGCTGGTCCTGCTTGGAGAAGGGACCTTAAGCCTCAATGTAACCCTGTAAGCCTTCAAGCCTTCTTTTGGGTGGAACTCAGATAAATACTTCCTGTTAGGCAAAGTTGAGCTGTGTCTCCAACCTAGCAGCGTGGCTTCAGGAGAATGGTCTCTCTTCCTTTTCCTCCCAATAAAGGACTCTGTACAGGGCACCAACTACAGCTGTGCTGGCTGCATCCTGCACACCCATAGAAAGCACAAGTCCATCACATGAAGCTGATTGGTGCTCTGTTGCTGCAGATCTGGGGTGGGGGGTTGGTTCTCAGCCTGCATGAATAGGGACCAGAGCTCAGTCTAACCTGAGTTCCGGTTTCCTTTAAAACAGTATTAGTCAACACCTTAGAATCTCACTAAATATCTTAGAATCATGGGGTTGAGTGTATATTTCTTTAATTTTTGATATATAAGGTTCATCCAGTTGCTAATTATATACAGGGGCTGCCACGATGGTACATGCTTTTTAAATCCCAGCACTCAGAAGCAGAGCAGGAAGATCTCTGTGAGTTCCAGGACAGGCTGGACTACATAGGGGATTCCAGACCAGGCAGGGACATATATGAGACTCGGGCTCAAACGAACAAGAAACAAAGGAGCAAGAATAAAACAGTGCAAATCAAAACACAAAATTACATATAGAAAAATCCACTCATATTTGGTGTTCAGCTCAATTAGTTTTGATAAATGATATATTTCTGTAAATAACACCGAAGTTGAAAAAAAAAAAAGAACGTTCATGCTCTCTTCAGATATTTACTCATACAGTCAGTTGTTTTCTATCATTTTAGAATAGATGGCCCATTGCTCAGTCCTGCCTCTAGGGATGCTTCCTGGTCTGTTGGTTCCACCTCTATTGGAACTGCAGAGGCTCCTTAGGTATGCACTAATATATAAAACCTTCCAGACACAGTCAACGCCTTGTTCTATGGCAACTCAGGGACGACAGTAGAGTCCAAAATATGCCTCTTTACAGCATTTCTGTGGCATCCCCCAAGGTCCAGGCTTCCACCCAGAGACACGAGTCAAGGTTGAGGGGCTACAACTGGACACCTCTTGCCAGACATGAGACTAGCTTAGTTCCACACAGGAAGTGCTTTAAAAGTTAATTGAGAATTTCACGCACAGAGACAACAAAATATGATACTATGCACTTCTCATGCCCATTTCTAATTTCCCCCACATCTCCCCCATGTCCATCTCCCAACTCTATCATTGTCCCCTCCTCTTGCTGCTGCTGCTGGTCTTGTTCAACAAGCCACCAAGTCCATGTGGTGTTGCCCATAGGTCATTCCTCAGGAGCATGGCAAACCTACCAGTGTTTAAACTCCCTGAAGAAAAACAATCCTCCCTCCCTCAGAGGCCATCAACTGACAATCGCTCCTAAGTTAGGGTTGGGTCTCTTTCTCAATACTTGCTGGAATTTTGGCTGACCTGAGCTCATGCAGGTCTTTTGGTGGCAACTTCATCTGCCGTGAGCTTGTGAGTGCATAGCCAGATAAGACCATGCTGTGTGAGATGACATTTGAAGGACAATACAAGAAGCTGACCGAAGCTTACAAGCAGCTACCGTGGGACCTCAGGGAGAGTCACCCTACAGTTCTGTGGTGAGTGGTATGGAGAGACATGTAGGGAAGGCACACTGCAGGAACCCAAACCAAGGAACCAACTGGATGCTTTTGTTTAAAAAAAAAATGGCTATACTTCCTTGCTTAATTTTCAACTGCTTGCCAGTTTTCCACATGATGTGGCTTCACTGTTCTTACCATAGCTGGATTTGAGTATCCATTTTAGGAGATTAAAAGATACCTTCTTTAGGTTTTTTTTTTTTTTTTTTTTTTTAAGATGTATTTATTTTACCCAAAATGGCCTCAGGATGTTCTATTTCAGGACTTTTGTTTGGTATGATCTTGAAGAATTCTTTCCTCTCAGGTCTCCAAAAGCCAGGCTTTCTATGTGATTAATCTTGCTTGCTTTTCCAGTCTGTCACTGTTATAAAATGTCATAGCAAAAAGGAGCGTCAACTAAGAAGTGTTTGTTTTGGTTTAAAGTACATGGGTACAGCCTGTCATGGTGGAAAAGTCAAAGTGTCTGGGGTCACATGGCCTTCATAGTTAGGAGAAAGAAAAGAATGAATCCTTGCTCTCAGTTACCTTTCTCTCTTAAAAAAAAATATTTATTTTATTTTCAGTTATGTGTCTATGTGTGTATGGATGCAGGTGTATGTAGTACTCATGGAGACCAGCAGGGGGAACCAGATCTCCTAGAGCTGCAGTTAGAGACATTTGTGAGCCACCAATGTTGGTGCTGGGAACCGAACTCCAGTCTTCTGCAAGAACACTAAGTGCTTTTTAACCACTGAGGAGTCCGTTCTCCAGCCTTGAAGCTTTTAGAGACCCTTATGCAGCCTAGGACCCAAGTACAGGCAATGGTGTAACCCACTGTTAGGTTGAGTGTTCCCAACTCAATTAAGTGAACCAGGAAACTTCTTCACAGGTGGGCCTGGAGGCCTGTTCCTAGAACCTGTCAAGTTGATCATTAATATCAACTATCACAGTCATTATGATGACCACTGTGGATTTTATAACTGAATTCTAAATGTTTCAAGTATGTTCTCTAATTTCCTCATGGTAATACCAATTCAGACGTTCCGACCTATGAACCATGTACCATACAAAAGCAAACCCACCGTGTCCACATCAAAGAGAAGCAAATTAAAGCCCTAAACATCAGTTAATTATATTTTACCAAATGCCCTAGCAGCTGATTAATAGTAGCAGGCACCAAAAGAACTTAAGTAAAATAAAAATTAATTTCAATGAGAAGTATAATTAACACCCCCAAATGAAATGCTTCTCCGGGAAAGAGAAAGGTGAGGAAAAATGGTCTCCCTTGGAGAAATTCAGCTGACTTCTCTCTTCTTTGATAGTCAGGAGGGTGGGCTAAATGAGAAAGAACCCATGCCTCGCATCAGAATAACGGCACCACTTTGCAGCGGGACAGCTCATTTTTTTTTTCCCCTAATAAAATTTAAAAATTAAGATACGATTGCTTTTGAGTCTGAGGCTTTTTCTAATTCATGCAGCTGCCTATAAGCGAAACTAAAATATATAGTATTCTAAGGAAGCAAGGCATGGAACTGAATTTGATTTAAAAAAACACGAGGAGGTAAAATGCTCAGGCCATTAAGACATACATTATCATTTGTGCCGTGTAGATGTGAGCTTGGTTCTGATGGAGCTGGCATTAAATCAGAATTAGAGCTGTGTTCCCAGGGTCTGATTCTAAGTGGCCGGGCTTCCCTCAAACACCCTTCATCCTCTCTGCATCCTAAGATCTCATCCACCCACAAATGAATATGTGTGTGACGAGGAAGATTGGTTTTATGATGCTCCACACAAATTACGTCTTGGCATTTTGACCAAATCCTTACATGATATAGATATACAGCATTAGGGAAGATTGCCAGATTATTTCCCACAGAATTCCAGGCACGAGAAAGTCAAGATTTAGACAGCAGCAAGTCCTGGGAGGTGGGTGTACTCTGATATGTTCAGCCTTCAATCATAGCTATTTTGTTACTATTTTAAATGCGATTTCTATTTCTTTCAACCCTTTACAATAGACATTGTATTGGTTATCATAGTTTCTTCCCACCACAACACTTTCATTTTTAAGACTGATTTTAATTTCTATTTGTGATCTACTATCCCTTCCCCTACCCCTCTTTCTTTCTTTCTTTGTGTGTGTGTGTTTATGCCAAAAGTGGGCATTGGATCACTTGGAGCTAAAGTCATAGGCAGTTGTGAGGCACCTGATGTGAGTGCTGGGAATTGAACTTGGATCCTCTGGAAGTGCAGCAAGCACTCTTGACCACTGAGCCATCTTTCCAGCCTCTCTCCTCATCCCTCTCCATGTGCACATGTTGCTCAGAAGACAGTGTTAGCTACTGGCCCTCATCTTCCATCTCAGTTAAGTCAGGTCTCTTGTTGGTTTCCAGTGCATGTACCAGGCTGGCAGGTTGAGAGATGCTGGGATTTTCCTGTCTCTGTCTTCTGTAATGTCCTAGGAGCACTGGGATTAGAGAGGTATGATACTGTGTTTTACTTTTATGTGGTTTATGGGGAATCTGAATTCAAGCCTGATACTCATGCATGCAGCAAGAGCTTCATCACTGAGTCATCTCCCCAGCATCCCTAAATATCACCCAAAACACACTGTAAGATAATTACACAATGTGGAATAGATTGCAATATCTTAGCAACTGAAACCAGCCTGCCAACCTAAGAGGCAGCACCATTTTATGATGACCTTAATCCCTGCAGGTGCATGGAGATAATGGGAGAGAAGTCAATCACCATCAACAGTGATGCCCTGATGCTCTGGGCAGATCACTTTGTACCATGATGTAAACATTCAATATCTGTGCTATTGAGCATAGTTAGCCAAGAGCCACCCGTGACTGATGCACACACAACTGAATGTGGCTGGTCAGATCCGGAGCTTAATTTTTTATATCATTGTGTTTGATTATTTTATATTTAAATACCTTCAGAGGACTTGTGAGTGCTACATTGCTTGGCACACCCTAGGAGACATTTATATCTGTGCGTGGCCCTCATGTAAGAAAAGCTCTCCATAATTCTTATTATGGCAAAGAAAGATACCTAGTGGACATTCTGTATTTCTCCTGAAGATATTCACTATTGATTGATTGGATGGATGCTACTTTGGCCTGAATGGTGATACCATGTATTAACTGTTTTTTGTTGTTGTTTTCTTTGTGAATCAGACTTGGAGCTCTGTGCTTAGTATGACTTGACTTTAACACTTGAGATTCCCTCTGTCCTTTATGGTTATTAGATATAAACTCTGTAGCAAGTCTATGTGGTGATTTGGTTAATAAACTGTGAGTGACAGGTTCTCTGACTGTTGTTATCTGTCTTCTCAGTTCTCCCAGCTGATAGTGAGAATCACAGCCAAGACCTTTGACTTTAGGTCCAGCCCTGCCTCATGCTTTGTCTAACAGTGTTGGGAGCCATAATGGGAAAAGCTAATAATTAGCAGGTGATCATCCTGAAATGCTTGCCTCAGATTATAATCTGCGACAGGTGCGCCACATTCAGCAAGGCTGTGTGGAGATATTTTAGGAAAAATCCCTGCTATTGATATGCTTTTCCTATTATTATTATTATTAAGCATATGTAACAATCACTAGCAATAGCACACCCCCTTGGAGCAGATCTCTGCAGACCCACGAAGATGTACTGTCTCGTAGTGATGCTATATAGACAAATAGACAACTTCTTAAGTCTTAATGATGACTCTATAAGAATTCCTAAAATTGTATCAATGATTATTTAGCTCTTTTATAGTGGGACTGGTATTAAGTCCCTTTCTGACAATCAATACTGCTATGAGAATTCTGCCAGTCTCCCAAGTGTCATCGGTTAACAGCTCTTAGATAGTAACCAGTCTTCTCCTGCTCAGAGCACATTCCAATGTGGTTGTAAAACAATTAACCAAGGGTCACTAAAAGGGAACTCACGATTTATTATAGGTGCTAGGACAGAAGAGAAAATATTGCTTGGGTTTATCTATACAAAACTTCACTAATTTCTTAAGTTATAGTTTTAAACCTTTGATGAACCTGTGGAGCTAGATAGGTAGGTGATGGATGTTTAGCCAGATAATTACTCCTAATGGATATGCATGTAAACATTTTCTGTTGTAAACTTCTATTTCAATTTATGATTTGAATTTTGGTGTGAACTTGTGATGGACTTTGTAACATGTGATCATGTACTCTGAATGAGGTATAAGACAAAGGAACTTTCGTTAGCAGCCCGCTTTTTCCTCCTCTCTTCTCTTCTCTACTCTTCTCTCCATTCCTCTCTCTTCTCTCCCTCTTCTGTCTTCCTTGCTTAGAATCTCTCCATTTAGGACCTTTCCACTTTTTCTCTTAGATAGCTTTCATAGGAAACTTTTTACACTTAGTAATAAACTGTGATAACTTCTTTAAGTGTCCTTTTCTTCCTGCACCTCAAACTAACAGATCTAAGTTAAAGCCTGGTAGCGCCTGCAGAGAGAGTACAAGGCCTATTTGCCTAATTTCTGGAGGATACCAGAGGGCGGGCCAGCTACAGTAGCCTAACCCTAAGTCTTACCCCCTGTCTACGTTCTTCCCATTCCCCGGGGGGCTGCCACTAGGAGACAAAAGAAGATCACCTTCTCCTCCCACCGTGCTGGGCCAAGGCTCCCGGCATAACAGAGTGAAGCAAATACTAACTTCATCCTTGTAAAGTCTGCACCTTAAGAATCAAGGTGCAGTTTTACTTTCTTCCTTGACCTTTGGTCTACTCTTTGAGAAAAGCAAGGAGAAATGGAGTGATAGAGGACCTCTGGAGATGCATCGAGCACAGTGGATCACCAGTGTCTTCCTTTCTGTACATCGAGTTGAGTTGCGATATATATCTGCATATATGTATTGATTTTCTTAAATAGTCTTTATGTCATTACATTTTTATGTGTGTACGTGTGTGCTTTGCCTGCATATATGTATGTGCATCACATGGGAATCAGATTCTCTGAAACTGGAGTTATAGATGTTTGCAAACCACCATATCAGGACTGGGAATCTAATCTAGGTTCCCTGCAAAAGCAGCCAATGCTTTGAACCACTGAGCCATCTCTCCAGCCCCTTAAGTGTCCTAATTATAAAGCAAATACAAACAAACACACAATCACCACCACAACAAAACAAAACAAAACAAAACAAAAAACCCTGAGGGCAATGGAATAAGTAATTAAACAGTAAACTTAAGTAACAATTTTATCAATAGTGGTTTTACTTTCTTCTACTACTTCTTTTACTACTACAAGCAAAATCTAAATGAACGTAACCCATCCAACAGAATACAGAGAGTTTTAAGGTTGAAGAACCCATTTTAAGAGGTCTGGGTGTGGCAATGCACATCTGTAATTCCAGCTCAGGAGGCTTAGACAGGAAGATCATGAATGTAAAACTAGATAGACTACAAAGTAAGCTCCAGCTCAGCTTCAGAAACCCAGAGAGACCACATCTCAAAAAAAAAAAAAAAATGTTAAATGGGTCTAGAGAGATGGCTTATCTGTGAATAGCATTTACTGGATGTTTTTGTAGAGATTTGGGTTGGATTCACAATACTGCATGGCAGCTCACCACCACCTGTAACTCCAGCTTCATGGGAGTCAAATGCTCTCTTCTGGCCTCCATGGGTACTGCACACATGTGCACATCTATCCATGCAAGCAAAACCACTCATACACAAAATAAAATGGCATACTACGTTCCCAATTATATACAGTTTTGGAGAAGGCAAACTGTAGAGGCAATGAAATCAATGGTTTCGAGGGATCAGTTGGAAGGAGAGAATTGAATAGCAAGAGAAGTCTTCTACTCTAATGATTATTGGTGTGACATCAAAGCCGTTACACATTTGGCAAAGCCCATGCTCAGGAGAGGTCCCTAAGGTGGCTGTGAATTTTGTGATAATGCTGTGATAGCATGGGTTTACAGACTGCAACACGTGTACCACTGTGGCTCTGATCCTTCTTGGAGAGTAGGTGTTGGGTGTGTAAGTTGAATAAGGAGGGTCCATGTGGGAACTCAGCATCTCCCATCTCCTGTTTCTATGATCCTAAAACTATCCTAGGAAACAGAGGTGATATTAAGCAAGCAAACAAAAATGGACATTTGCTAATTACAGAGTCACAAACAGGGCCCAGCTATCCACCATTACCTGTCTCTGGTCCAAGTCCCTCTGCACTAGATTCGCTTTCCAACGGTGTCTGCATGCACCCAACTCCTGAACACTTCCCAGCATGTGTCCATGTAGCTCTGAACTCATGAAAACTGGGGTGCTTTTGCTCAGTTTCCCATTCTAGCCTACTGCAGGTGATACTGTGTTCCCACCCAGTCTCAGGCACATCGCTGTCCTGGTTGGAATATTTTAATTGAGTGAACCAAGGTACTGTTCGCTCTTGTCCCTCGGGATTCTAGACAACTACATCTATGCCAAGTGGGCTGAGAACAGATTTGTGTTTAGAAGTAGCCAGAAACTAGCATGGACACCCTGTAGCAACCGGACTTGCAGTGTAAAGCCGATTATTTATGGTATTTGGCTCACCTCAAGACCACAGGGAGCACTTATGTGAATCTGGACAAGTATATGGAAGGAGGATCCATCAGTGAGGTCCATGGAGGTTATTGTGCTCATGATGAAAAATATATTCTACATCCATCTGGGAAGCATGGAAGAAGAGATGAACATGAAAAGGTGGTTTGTGTTCCTAAGAGAGATTTTTTTAGCAACAGAAAGAATGAGGTCATGCTGCTCACAGGGAAAGATACAATTGGACGTTACAATATTAAACAAATTGTCTCAGTCTCAGAAAGACATGTATCACCATTTTCTCTCATTTGTAGAACCCAGACTTCATAGATACATAAATATACGACACATAGATACATAAATATATAGGGTTTATGACACCAAGTAGAAATAAGACCATCTAGGGGAACAAAAGGGACTAAGCAAGAAGGGAGGTGAAAGAAGGGAATATTGAGGTATGGGTGTGTGTACTAAGAACAGTGTATATTTGCAAGAAAGTAGCTTTGTGTAACACTGTAAGCAAATAAACAAGTAAATACAATGTATCCTAAGCAGATAGTTTGAAAAGCTATTTTCAGAATGTGGTCTTAGGAAAAAAATGTTTTAACTGAAAGTGTCTTACCAAGTTCCCTACAGCTGTCATTTGTGACTTTTCAAGAACTGGTATGTTGTAACTAACCTTGCGTCAGGGAGACTTTCATTCATGATGGCATATCTAAGGGTCTTTCTCAGATGCTGGGAAAATAATTAGAATGACAGTAAATACAAATTTAATTTAAATGAGTCCATTAAGACTCGAAGCTCCTTGTCCCATTATTTGGCATTATTAGTTATATGTGTAACAAACCATTGCCCTAAAAATGAAGTGGAGACAGACCAGCTAGCATCATTTAAAACATTCCATTTACCCCGACTGCAGTTTGCAACCACCCCCCTTGCTAATCAGTCTGTTAAACATAATAGCCATTCTTGGCTGGTGGCGTTTAATCACATTTTGAATGTGATTCCCAGCATGTATTAGAGATAAGTAGCTTGACTTTCCAGCAGAGGAATGCATGAGATCAAGCCATCTGCTTGCAACGTCTTTTTATCCTGTGATTTAAAAATCAGTCTGGCTGATCCTGGGATTGGGGAGCCCTGAAGGTACCACCCAGGATTCAGAAGGACTACAGTCACTAAGATGTGATTTCCTGAGTAGAGAGAAATAAGCCCTAGGCAATTGCTCACGTCGTCTGATGAATCTAAAGCTGGCAGGTGCTTCTTGACTTTGATATCCTGTCCCAATGCTCTGAGTCCCCATTCTTGCTGGGACAGAAGACTACCTCCTTTGCCAAGGTCACGGGAAGGTGAACATCATCTTTGGCTTTGGGCCACGAAGATACATTATGAACTTTGAGAGATACAAACTCCTGCTGCTTTGTCTCCTGCCTTTTTTGGGGATTGAGATCCTCTCCAGTCTGCACAAGCAAGGGCAAATAAATGCATTCGGGCTGAATCAAGTCACTTGGCTATTATTTTTGTTGCCTAACAAAAGGATCATCCACAGATGTGAGAGTTTGGGATGGGAGGGACATGACTTCCAAACTGTTTGGTTTTGTGCCTCACAAATAACTCCAACTAAGCTTTGTATTCTTTACTCTGTCCTGGTCAGAGAGGTAAGTGTTCAGATAAGAAACGTGAAGTTCATTCCCCACCATGGGCTATTTTTAAAAATATGTTTTTAATTGCTTTTCAAATATTTCTTTCCTTCCTCCCTATCCTCCTGTAACACCCCCACTCTTAAGTTGATAGCTGCTTTTTCTTTGATTATTATTACATACCCATATGTGTGTGCTTATGTGTGTCCATAAAAATATAAGTACAACCTTCTGAGTCTATTTTTGTTTTGCACATGCACATATGCATGCACACGGATATAGAGAGAAAGACAGAAAGACAGAGGCATCTGACCTAAAATGTCAGTGCCCAGACTTAAACTCTTTGCCCTGCAAAGATAAAAATTTGAGTCTTTGGTAAATATCACTGTGAGTTGAGTAGGAGCTATGGCTGAATTATCGTATTCCTATTAATTGGAGCCTGAGCATCTCAACGTCTCATTTCTCTCCAAGAAGAGTTCCTCTCTTAGGAATATTTACACACTTTAAGATTATAAGAGCCGGCAAATCCCTTCATTGAATTTCTGCCCGGATGAGAAATGTTGGAGAGACCTCAGGTTAATTGAACATTATAAGAATTCTGATTTGGTTTTTTTGACTCAAATGGCACCCAGTGTGCTGTCCCACTCGTGACCTTACTGCATTTCCTTCACTAAATTCTCCAGCCTTAGGGGCTGGAGTCAGTCTCTATGCATATTATGTAACCCCACAGTGTCTAGCCATGAACCTGGAGGATGGTCAAAATAGATGCTTTGAACTACAGTTTTTGAATGGTTCATTTGCGTTCTCTCTCCTGAAGAAATGCGTATGTTTGCAAGAGTGCATGTGGGAGAGACAGTTCAGCTGTTATGTGATATTCTTGCAGAGGACCCAGGTTCAGTTCCCAGCACCCACACGGAGGCTCACAACTCTCTTTAACTCTAGTTCTAGGGAAGACCCTCATGCTCTCTTCTGGCCTCTGTGGTCACTGCATGGGTGTGGTACACAGATATACATGCAGGCACAACACTCATACATATAAATAAATCCAAAAAAAGAGTGCATGTGTATATGTGTGTATACTCATGTACTTTTTCCTCTTGGATTGATACTTCATTTCTCTGCTTTATTGGGATTTAATACCTGATGATTACTAATGTTCCAATTATTTTGTGTGTGTAGTTGTTTTTGCATATGTGGGTATGTCTGTGCACGTTGCACGCCTGTGCATTCACGTGGAGGATGGAGGTCAATGTTAGGTATTGTTTCTGAGGATCCTTTTCACTTTGTGTTGGGAGACAGAGTTTCTCACTAGTCTGTAATTCACTGAATTAGGCTAGACTAGCTGACTTGTTATCCCCAGGTATCCCCCTCCCGTCCCCGTGTCTCCACCTCATTGGTGTTGAGATGACAAACACATTCCACCAGCTTTCTAAAATGTGGGTTCTGGGGATTGAACTCACACCCCCAGGCTTTCACACATGCACTTTGCCAGCTGAGCCATCTCCCCAGCCCAATTATGAGTGCTTCTAAGCTGCTCTGAGCTCTCATTTCCTGGGAAAGCTGGTGGCCCCTGTTACTTTTGAGAGCCAGGTCACTGTGATTAGCTTCTTAGTACTTAGTCACAAAGTACTTTGAAAACACTGCTTCTCAGCCTGCCTTGCTGATGGGCATTGATTCTAAGCTATTTTTTTTGTTGTTTGTTCATGACAATTCTTCCAGTATGGTTATATAAATGGAGTAATCTGATTTTGAACTTAACCATGATTTAATAAGCACAATTCCATCGAAAAACTTGTGGGAGTTCAGTGATTAAACTAAATGTAGTCTTGGCTTCTAAGTTGAACATATAATCTCAGTCAACTCGGGTCTAATGGTATTTCAAACTGTATATGCTAAAGCAAGTTGATTCAAGAACAAAAATGAAGGCTAGATACTCTGCAGGTGCTTATTAAATGCCTCTAGAGAAGACCATTGAGTTAGACACATGGAGATGAATTAAATGCAGCAGCAGAAACCTATATTTGACTGTTTGAGATTCCAGTGTAACCTGACTCTGCCATTTAACATTTCTCCTGGGAAAAGGAAATCTCTGCCCCTATTAAGAGGAAAGTGGAACTCAGCAGGGTTGAAACTGACTGCCAAGTTCTGAAAATTTAGAGAAATGTGGAAAGGTAGCTGGGAACAACGAGAGGAAGATAAGAATGAGGAAGCATGCATAAAGACTGGAAACCAAAATCTACCCTGATGGGTCAAAGACTAGAAAATAGTTCATTTTGATGATAAGAGTGTCACATGTAGAGGTAACTGTTGTCCATAAGTATGTTATCCATTGATGCTTCCATCAACCTGTCCATCCATTCATCTATCAATCCATCCATCTCTCCATTGGTTCATTGATCCAATCATGCATGTATCCATCTAGGCATTCAGCCATTAATTCACCTGCACAACCTTGCTTTCATCCATCCACAATCCATCCATGCATCCATCCATTCATCTGTCCATCCATCCACCCATCCATCCATGCATCCATCCATTCATCCATTCATCTATCCATGCATCTATGCAGCCATCTATCCATCTATCCATGCATTCATGCATGCATTCATCCATTCATGCATCTATCCATGCAACTGTGTGTCCATCTATCCATTTATCTATGCATCATCCATGCATGCATGCATCCATCCATCTATCTATCCATCCATCCATGCATACATGCATCCATCCATCTATCTATCCATCCATCCATTCATCCACACATCCATTCATCCATCCATCATCCATGCATCTATCTATCTATCCATGCATGTATCCCTCACTCTGTGCATACCTGCATCCATTCATCAATGACATATTTCTATATATAATGACTTCACACCAGTGACTATTGGAGAAACAGTAGCAAACATAGATGAACTATTCATTCTCAGGAAACTGTCTCCTTAGGAGGCAGACACACAGCAAGATAAATAAGATATATTGTGTGTAGATACCAAGTTTTATGGAGAGCACAGGAAACTGTCCTGAGCGAGGAACATTAAGCAAGATTCACTTAGCAAGAATAGAGATTGAAGGAAGAGAGAAAAAAAGAGAGGAAATTTATCAGAGGGGAAAAATGGTAACTTAATTGAGGTATCATGGTATCACTGAAAAGGTAGTCAACAGTGGGGGAAGCATCACAGGTGACAGTGGTCCATAAAGGCAGGTACCACAGTGAAGTTTTGTCTATGGGAGAAGGTATTATACCATAAGAAAGAGTTCTTATGGTGGGGAGGAATTAGTGTCTTAGAGAAGAGTGGCCCATGGTAGACGGTATCATGGAGGAGGATGGCCTATTCTGGAAGGCATCCGAGTATTACAGAGAACATGGTGTATAGGGGAAGGAACCTTGGAGGACAGTGGTTTATTGAAGAGTGTATCATGTTATCATATAGGATGTGCCCATAGAGGAAGGTATCAGGGTATCAAACAGAAGAATGAGTGTTTCACTGGGGAAAGTCTATAAGAAGGAGATCTACACTGGGGCTAAGTAGTTCCAATAATTATGGCCAAGCCAGCCTGGTGCCATGAGAATAGGAAAGCTAGAATATCTGGACTGGAGTATCGGAGGTTGACAACAGGTGTTTTCCTCATCTTCTATCACCTTATTTTTGAGACAGGGTTCCTCACTGAACCTGTAGCACAGAGGTTAAGTTAGCCAGTTACCTCCAGGCATCCTGTCTCCCCTCCCACTGTTAAGTTTATTGGTCCATCCTGCCTCTGCCTTTGCACAGGGGTACTGGGGATCTGGACTTGGCTCCTCATTTTAGCATAGCCAACACTTAACCCAGACTATCTCTCTAGACCCATCCACAGAACAGATTTTTAGATGGCCATCAATGTCTGCATCAAGAGATAATGATAAGACGGGGCAAAGGTAGAAGCAGGGGGACTGTTCTATAAGATAATGCTAGTCCAGGAGACCAATACAGTGATTGATTAAGTAGATATAGACATATAGAAAAGCACCAGACTCTTCATAATG
The DNA here is from genome assembly GCA_021653895.1 of Mastomys natalensis. Taxonomy (NCBI): domain Eukaryota; kingdom Metazoa; phylum Chordata; class Mammalia; order Rodentia; family Muridae; genus Mastomys; species Mastomys natalensis. The sequence goes on from JAJTUV010000207.1 coordinate 767,691, forward strand.
TTGAAGTTATAGAGATAGAAGTCATATACCACAGGATTCACCTACCCAATATCTCTGGCTGTAGAACATCTCTTATCCAAACAGAATGAGAAAACGGTCTAGAAAAATTAGTGACCTTAGTTATAATTTGAGGAAGCTGGGAAGGGCACACGCTTGTTCTGATGCTCTGCTCAGATTACCTAGAAAACTGGCTCTGAGATTACTTTGAGTGTTTCTTGCTTGGGGAATGTTGATGGTGCTAGTGAGGTTTTGCTGATGCGTGTTATTTTCCTGTCAGCTATCTTAGCGTCCTCAAAGCCCCTAAGTCATCCCATTATTTCTAAAAGCCATCCGTTCTCAGAGGAAGATGTCCTGCTCTGACACTCAGCTTCAAGAGTTTCTTATGTAGTCATTTCTTGAGAATGCAGACCTAGAAAGCCTAGGTGTTAAGTTACTCCCTTAGTCTTTAAAGTTACTTTATTCAGAACAGGGCAGCCATAGAAATACTGTTCTCAGCCAGCCCACTAGCAGCACCCTTTGAAATCTCTGGGTTAAAAAAAAAAAAAAACACTCTCTGATTACACACCCACACGACTAAAAACACAGCAAAGCAAACACTGGCTTGTTGACATGTTAGTCAAAGACTCCCTGGATCTTTTCTGTAGTTAAAAGTGAGCCTGTTGGTGAGTGGGCTCCTTGGGACTTAACACTGTGAGGGGTCCCCAGCTTTAGCTCATTCTCTCACTGTGGGAAAAGAAGAAGGGAGGGCATGCCGGTTTCTCCTTCCTCCTACATGATCAGGGCTTCTTTTATTACCAGGACTACTGATTCATTTGGTGTTCCGTGTTCAGGTCCTCACAAGCAGTGGTTGGACAGAGACATGGAGCAGTGGTACCCGCGGATGTTGCTCTCATATAGCAGAGGCACTCCTGGAAATCTTACGGATGTCCTCTGGCATCTTCTTGGCAACTATGGGTCAAATGCTCACACTCACCTGCAGCCTCTTTTTAACAGATGCTATGTTTCTGAGAGGCTGCAGAGCAGGGCTTTTGTTGGCAAGGAGGGAGAGAGTGGAGAGAAACGACAGTTATCTTTGGGTACAGCAATGGGTTCTCCTCTTTGAGCCCTCACAGCATCCTCAGAGGAGAGAGATTGCAGGCTTCAGGTGGCTGTTAATGACTCTCAACCTGACAGGATCTAGAAATCACCCAGGAGAGAAACATGTGGGTTTATCTGTGAGGGGGGGACTTTCTAGATTGGGTTACCTGAGGTGGGAAAACCTACCCTAAATGTGGGCAGCAGTATCCCTTGAGCTTGGATTCTGGTCTGAATAAAAATGAGAAGTTGATACTAAGCAATGGTATTCATTTCTCTGTGTCCTGGCTACAGATGCATGTGACCGACTACCTCATACTCCTGCTGCCACGCCTTCCCCACCATGATGGTTTTTTGAACTGTGAGCCAAACCAATAATAACAAAACCAAATAAACCTTTTTTCTAAGTTGCTTTTTTTTCAAGGTATTTTATTACAGAAAGGGGAAAAAGAACTAATATAGATGGGGATAGTGACACAAACAAGAGTCATTCTGGAAGAGGGAGCCTTGAATGAGGAATCATCCCCATTAAAATGGGTTGTAGGTATGCCTGTGGGGCACTTCTTGATTGATGATTGGTGGGGAAGGCCAAGCTCATCGTGTGTGGTGCCATCCCTGGGCCGGTGGTTTTGGGCGCTATAAGAAAGAAGGCTAAGCAAGTCATTGGAAGCAAGTTAGTAAGAATGGTCTTTACTTCAGTTCCTGCCTCCAGGATCTTCCTTTGAGTCCCTGCCCTGACATTTCTTATTGATGAATTGTGACATGGAAGAAGTGTGAGCCAAACAAAACCTTTTTTTTTCCCTTAAGTTGTTTGGGAATGTAACAGGAAAGCTAACAAAGGCCATCTGCTCCATAACGTGATGTCACCTTTCCTACTGCTGCTAGATCTCCTCCTCTCATCACTAAAGAGAATGCTCAAGCCCAACTAGGATTTAGTAAAATGAAGGTTGAAATACTTCCTGAGCCAGCTCACATACTCCCTGAGCTTGAAGAAGTCTTTCTTGCAGGGAAGGGGGATGCATAAAGAATGTAGGAGTCAGCAGATGGAAAGGAGAGCTGTCACATGCTGTCTTCTGGACCAGATGTGGCACATCACCTCACAACAGCTGTGGATACCTGCATGAGACCAAGTCAGTCAATGCCAGTGTGACTGGAGGAGGGGCTTCTGAGGTGCCACCCCTAGCTGTGGCATCACTGGTGGTTGATGGCTGCAGAGGGAGGAAGGGCCACTTTCCGTGAAAGATATGGCCATTGATAGGTTGCCTTTGTCCCAGTCAATGGCATCGTACCCATGCACGTATAAAAACGTCTAATTGGACTTTGGTGTTTTAAAACAACAGGACAAAGGAACATGAAGTTGGGAGGGAGATGCGGTGGGCACACGATGGGAATTTGAAGGGAGTTGTAAATTGATAGGATCAAAGTACATTGTATAAATTACAAAATTGTCAAAGAATAGATTAAAAATAGTTTTAAAAATTGAGAAATCTTTCTGTAGACTCTAGTCATTTGTACCTGCTTCTGTATACCCTACTTTTGAGGGATTTGATTATCTATCTATCTATCTAATCTATCTATCTATCTATCTATCAATCATCATCTAATTTTGGGTAGTGGCCTCCTGTACTCTTCAATGGTCTCAGGAAAAAAAAATTATATTTATATATATATATATATATATATATATACTATATATACTATATATACTATATATATAGTGTGTTGTGTGTGTGTGTGTGTGTGTGTGTGTGTGTGTGACCTTGAGTCTCTGATCCTCCTGCCTCTTTCTCCTGAGTGCTGGCCCGCTGGTCTGCACCAGCATGCCGACTTTATGTGTCACTGGGAATTGAACCCAGGACATGGCCCATGCTCAATGAGCACATTGTCAACTGCACCACAATCCCAATACCCAATCACTCTTCATCTTTCAACGTGATGTTCATAGGCATTCTTACCAGCAGCTGTGCCTTCTTCGCTGGACCCTATATCAACCCTGTGTTGACAACTTCCACAATGAATGGAGTCACCAGAATTTCTAAGGATTTTCGGTTGAGAAATCTAAGGAGTTCCAGGCAGATGTGTCAACCCTTCCAATTTCTCCAGAACCACTTCTGACGATAGACTCTTCCACCCTTGTTTAATGAAGCAAAGCACTCACAAGCAGTGATTAAGAATCCCTTCTCTCCCTCCCAGGAGGAGAACTTTACGATGGGAGCAGTAAATTAGTGCCACCAGCTTCAAGAGTAATGGGAGCCTAATGGGACATGACATGGTTGGACATCCCAGAAGTGCACTGGGTCTTTTCACTGTGATTTTATGTCTGCATCAGACTTTTTCTTTAATAGTTACATTTCAGATGCAACCATGCAAAACCACTGTGATAGTATTTAGAGTGTGGGTCTGGGTAGGTTGTCTCCACAGTTAGATCTATACCTAGGTCTGGCTTTGACCTTTCTATTCTTTTTTGAAGGTCAGGCCCTGAGAAACAGGGTCCGGTTGCATGAGCCCCAGTGATGACTGTATAAGCTTTTTATAAAAGGAATCGTATTTATTATTATTGTGTGTGTGTTCAGATGCATACGTTAAGTGTATGAAAATTTATGTGAGTCCCCCAGTGTACATGTGGCGGTTAGCGGACAACTTTGTAGAGTGATTTCTCTTCCAACTTTACATGGGTTCTAAAGACCTAATTCTCATCCATCTCACTACCCACATAGATAGACTTTTACTTTATAACCAGGTACTGATAAGTTATTACACAAACTAGTGGCATGTCTTTAGTAAATGAAGTTGATATTAATTTATAAGATGGTTTTCCCAAAGAGGACTCCTGGTTCTTCATTTCCAAATTACAAAGGGCAAGCCCATTCTTCTAGAGAAATATTCTGTGTGGTGGTTACTCCTGGTGTTTGGTTTTGGTTTGGTCATGTATATTATTTCCTGAGGGTGTGTCTATGTCTAAGTGTCTATGAAATTCTTGAGGGGATCACACATAGTCCAAAAAAATGAGTTAAAATTTGGTCAGAGAGCAGGCATGTAACATAGATAGGTGAAAAGGGACAGGTGAGAGAGAAGTTGGGGGTGAGAGGTCAGTGAGTCTCAGAGAGTTGTCCCGTGTGAACATTGTATGGGGAATGCTTCTAGAATGTTTCTGTGTGGGATTGGTACTCTGAGCTCCCAAGGTGTTTCAGATGTTGGCTATTCATTGAACTATTTCTGAAGTTTTAAAAATTACTTATGAGGCTGAGAGATGGCTCAGTGGCTGAAAGTGCTTGTTGCTCTTACAGAGGACCCAAGTTTGGTTCTCAGTGCCATGTTACAGACATATGTCACTCCAGCTCCAGGGGGTCTAGTGCTCTTTTCTGACCTCATAGGCATCTTGACTCATGTGCACGTGCCCACATGCAGACACACAAGCACACACATACACATAAATAAATACAATCTTTGGGATAGAGAGATAACTCACCAGTTAACACTGGCTGCTCTTGCAAAGGGCATAGGTTCTGTTCCCAGCACCTTCGAGGTAGCTCACAACTGGTTGCAACTTCACTTTCAGGGCATCTGCCAACCTCTCCTGACTTCTGCAGGAACCGCATGTGTGTAATGCACATGCACACATGCAGACAAAACACGCATATAGATCAAAATGTCAAAGATAATTTAATGAGTCCTAGAAATAACTAAACCATAGTTGAAGACTTACTGTACAAGAGTGTGGGAGAGGGCTTACAGGGACATAGTTAACTTACAGGCAGCTACACTATTGAAGAAAATGTCTATTGTTCCAGGCCCACCCCATCCCACCAACAATGAAAATCTTATATATCCCCATGGAGAGGCAGAGCCTATGTGTCTAGTATTCATGGTCCCTTCTGTTTTCTCGACCATGGAATGTTAGTAGGCACAATCTCTTGAGGCTTTCCTGTGGGCAACGGTAACTGACTTGGGTTTTAGATAGAAGTATACATGCCGTGCTCTGAGGACAGCATTCTACAACACACATCAATAAATTCGTTAATTGAATTAATTAAACAAAATGAACTCATTAACAAAGGCAACTAATTTAAAAGACAGAAGAGTGTATCTGCAACATTTGTAGGTGGCTGTTAGGTAACAACGCCCTTCTTGGGAAGGTTGACCTGTGATTTTCTCCATCCTGCACACTCCAAGACCACTATGGTGATACTCCATTTGAGGGAGCAGTAAGTGTTTAGGAGTCCCTACTGGGTGGTTTGCAGAGCTCCTTCAGTGTTAATAGATGAGCCATATGATTACTTTGAATTCCATAGAGATAGGACCTGAGCCCTATCATTGACTGAAACATTGAACGGGGTACCTGAGTAGACCTACATAGATCTGACAGCAATGAGATGTGGTGAAGAGCACTTACCTAACACATAATACATCACAAAGCAATACATAGATGTGCTTGAAAATTATTTTAGTTACTTTATTGCATGTGTGTATACTCCAGCATGTGCTTGTGATTCCCAGATGAATTTGGAGGTCAGAGGATGACTTGGGGAGACAGTTCTCTCCCACCACACAGGTTCTGGGGATCCGCTAAGGTTGTCAGGCACCTTCACCAGCTGAGCCACCTCTCCAGCCCAACACAGGTGCCGCTATATCCTGCTTGTTTCTTTTGTTCTTTTTATTGTCAAGTCAGGCATCACATCATGTCTCAGGCCTATACTACCAGAATATTAGGAGCTTAGGGCAGGAGGATTTCTAAGAGTTTGAAATCAGCCTAGGCTACATAGCAAGACCTGTATCCCATTTTGAAAGTGTGTTTTCTGGCTGGATTTATTTATCTCTAAAATGAGAAAGAGAAAACCTGGGGAGGGAAGAAGAAGAGAGAGTAGGAGGGAGAGAAATCCAAGAAGAATTGCAAATGTAGCAAGATGAACACTCGGTTATGTTCACCCACCTTACTTTATGGTGAACAAGCACTGATACTCTTTGTTATTATTTTCTCCAGCTATGTGAGCACACTTATGCTGGGGACATTTAACTACACTTTGCATTATTTGTCATGTGCGGAAATGACCATAAGAAAAGGAGTTTGATATTAAGAAACTCTCTCGTTGACATTTCAAAGAAAAAAATCCCTTAAAAGGAAAACAAAACAGAATTATAATCCACACAATTTTCCCAAGACAATACCATGGCAGAGAAATAAATTGGACCCGTGTCTCTAGGTCAGCATTGGTTCTGTCTCTATAGCTCTTCTTGTCTCTGGGTGACCCATGTGCTTATGCTAGGTGGACTTTTGTCATCTTGATACAAGCTTGGGTCATCTGGGAAGAGGGAATTGCATTTATGAAAATGCCTCCACCAAAAGTGCCTCTGCCAGATTGGTTGGTGGACAAACCTGTGGTGAATACTCATGGTTGATGATTAATGTGGGAGAGATCAGTTCACCATGGCTATCACTAGACTGGTAGTCCTGGGTATTTAAGAAAGCAGGCTGAGCAAGCTAGTAAGCAGCATTCCTCCATGGCTTTTGCTTTAGTCCCTGCCTGTAGGTTCCTGCTTTGTATTCCTTCACTACCTTCTCTTAGTGATGGACTATAAGCTGTAAACTGAAACCAGACGTTTCCTCTCCAAGTTGCTTCTGGTGTTGGTATTTACCACAGAAATAGGACTCAAAATAAGACACAGCTTTTTCCACAGAAGGGCATCCTTCAGTGATACTTGGCTGTGCCAGTACATGATCATGAGTCTTAAGAGGTTTATGTTCAAAACCAATAGTTAGAAACACTTTTTGTAGTTATTGCTCTGAACTGAATTAAGGAAGAATGGGTAATTCATGGATAGAGTATGAGATGATGCCCTGTACCCTCAGAAATTAACAGCATCACGAGACAGAGGAAAGGGAATCTGCCTGAGTAGCGCCCTCCTACAAAGTTCTAGTAGGAGGCTTGATATGGAGGAGGAAATGACATCATAGCTGCTTGTATACTTCTAGACAGCTTACTATGTTTAATTAAATTTTGATTTCTGTACCCAGCACTTTGATGTATACAAATGCAAACAGAAATGTCCAGAGGTGCACAGTAGCTTTTACTTAGTAGGTGTGTGGCTAGCAGGAACTACAGCAAGCTAAAGCATTCCATCATTGCCTGTTTACCTGTGCTGGAAGCAGGGCCAAGATAATTAGGCTGAAGAACTGGATTGAGGCAGCATGTCCAGTTGCCCAGTGGCTGATACCACCCTCTGACTGTGGTGAGGGTGAGCAGTAATTTTGCTGGAGAAGCAGGAGGTGGTATGTAACACAGAGTGGTGATTTGAATGAGTAATAACCCCCATAGGCTTAGCTAGTTAAATACTTAGTTCCCCAGCAGGTGGCGCTGTTTGGGGGAGGTTGTGGGAACTTTTAGGAGGTGCAGTCTTAATGGTGGAAGTACATACCTAGAGACAGAGTACGTATGTGGGCTTTTAGATTTTCTACTCTGGCCCTACTTCCAGTTTACTCTCTGTGCTTTTTACATCTGGTTGAAGATGAGACCTTTCAGCTTCCTGTTCCTCCTACCCACTGCCATACTTCTCTCCACCCTGGAACTGTAAGTTCAAATAAACTTTTCTTCCTTTGGTTGTTTCTGGTCATGGTGTCTTCTCACAGCAACATAAAAGTAATTAATATCACAAAACTAGGAAAACTATATCTGAATTCAGAGATTCCTCTTTTTAAATCCCTGCTTTGCCCTATATAGGTACCTGAATGACTGTGTGTGATTCTGAGCCTGACTTTCTGATCTGTGATATGGCATGCCTGTCTGTCCCTGAGGTCAAGTCAATGTGCTTGATGTGTTGAAAAGAGAAGAACCCTGATGATTCTCCAGCTGTGCACACAGATTACATGCTTGCCTCACCCAATTGACATGTGAAATCTCAGCTTTGGTCTGTACCTGTGTTTTATTTGATCCATCCGATATTTGCGTATTAGCCATTTTATTTATTTTAATGTCAAGGACTTTCACTTGATATTAAGATTTCTGACATGGGACATTTGAACCTGGGAAAACTTATCAGTGTGTAACCCTGCTGGAATCAGAGCTGAGATGATAGCTTCAACTTAGACCAGATGTGTTATATGAGCAGAAATACCAAAACTGATAATTATTGAACATTTAGGATGCATTACAGTAATTTATGGGGTAGGAACCCAAACAATTATTTCATAGATAAGGACATTTAGTTGCAGAGAGGTTAAGTGACCTGCTCGTTTGAATCACGAAGGAGCTGGTGTGCTTTCTTACATCTCTTGTGTGGATGCTTCCTCCTCACCATAGCTAGACAGGCTTCTGTCAGCCATGATGTCTCTTTCTCTCTCTCATAGTTTTTTTTTTTTTTTTTTCCTGCAGTCTCACAGATCCTGTTTGCTTTGGTTATGTAATGGCTCATTCCTATGGGCAACTTGACTGGATTCAGAAATACTTAGAATACTCTTTAGGACATACCTATGAGGACATTTCTAGAGAGGCTTGACTGAAAGGAGGACACATTATGAATGTGAACATTGCCATTCTATGGGACAAAGTCCTAGACTGAATAAAAGGGGAAGATAAGAAGCAAGCTAGCACTGGAATCCATCTCTTTCTACTGCCTGATTGCAGATGCAGTGTGACCAGCCACCTCAAGCTCCTGCTGCCCAGCATCCTTGACATGATGGACTGTCCCCTCAGATTATGAGGCTAAACATACCCTTCCTTAAGTGTCTTTGTCAGGCATTTTATCACAGCAATGAGAAAATTAACTTACACAAATAGTGACCTTGAACACTAGTTAGTCAAGGTCAGTCTTCTCTGCTTGGTTTCTGGCTATCATGTTCACTTGATCATTTAGCTGCTGGCCCTCATCCTAGTTCTCTGAACTCTGTAATCTCTATTGAGGTGGTGGTTGACCTAATCCAAGAGTTCTTCCTTTGTTTGCCCTCTTTCTTGCAACAGACCAGCTCTTTCAAGGGATGGGGGAATGTGACCTTTATTCAGAAGCCTCAACAGCATTAACGAGATAGCCAGCAGTCAGCACGGTCTCAAGCGGGACACACAGTTCATCCTTGGAGGTTGACCAGAAGGTTTATTGCAATTGATTAACAATTAGAGAGTCCCTTGCAGGAAGCATCCCATTTTCACCAGGGCTCATTCTCATTTTACTGCCAATTGATTCAGCCTTCTGTTCCCAATCCATGGCTGATGACACAGTCATTCCTGCATGAGCGTTAGTTCAAATGGCATCATTTGCGACTGTGAGGACAAGGCTTTGTTACAGTGAAATTCCAGCCAATTAACTCTGATGAACTGTGCAGCAGAATTTGTTTTGGACTGGGATGCATCCTTTAAAAAATGACTTAATCATAAAGTATAATTCTAGCCTTCTGGAACATTCCAGGAGGTGTGCCCTTTCTCTGTGTGGACAATCATCCTCCTTCATTTGTCCCTGCCTTTGTATATCTTGGCAATGGCATCAGTGTCTATACAATCATTTTGACTGCAGACCTGGGATGGGCTCTGCTGTATGACACTAATCCTGGGAAGTTATGAATAAACCTGTAGTCACCTAAGCTAGCGGACTGACAGCAGACTCAAATAACAGTAAACACCAACATGCAAACCGATGAACCAGTGAGATAGCTGGCGTTAGTTACAAGAATATAGGTGAGGGGTTACTGGTAAGAGCATAGATGATTCAAAGGCAGCTTCAGGAAACCCACCCCAGCTTGGGTGCTGATTTGTGAAAGTTGTAACTTTGTAGCTCTCTGTACAACTTGTAGGCAGATCAATGGTTGGAGAGTCTCCTCTCTTTTGTAGTCCTCACTATTTAAATAAAGGAATGGAAGGAGGAGCCTTGTACATCTGGTCAGTGTCGGGGACTTCCTGAAACTTTTGAGTTGTTTATTTCTTCCTGAGTCTTAGACAGTTTTCCCCAAGGATGAAATGTTTCAATTCCAAGGAAATTGTGCAGTCTCTGAGGATTGTCTTTTCCTCGACACTGAATCTAGCTTAGTGTGTCCTGGTGGGTCTGACCCACACAAGACAGATAGAGTCTTCCTATTGTTCTCCATCATCACTATTGTCATCCCAGCCTAAGCCACTGCCACCTACCCTGGGCCGTCAACACCTTTTTCAGCTTCCCATTGGTCCAATCTCTAAACAAATGCTGGCATGATCCTTTCAAGCCACAAACCGTGGCTTGAATTCTCTGCTTAAGATTCAGTATTAGAAATGCTAATATTAAAAATCCTTTCCAAATTCCATCATCATATGTATCCTAGTCAGGTTTCTCTGCCATTCTGATAAACACCAACCAAAACCAATCTGGGGACAAGAGAGTTTATTTTGTCTTATGGCTTATAATCATGGAGGAAAGTCAAGGCAGGAATTCAAGGCAGGAACCTGGAGACAGGAACTGAAGCAGAGGCCTAGGAGGGGTACTGCTTACTGTCTTGCTCCCCATGGCTTGCTCACCCTTCTTTCTTATACAACTCAGGATAACCTGCCTAAAGGTGGCACTGCCCAAAATGGTCTGACTCCTCCCACATTGATCACTAATCAAGAAAATACCCTATAGATTTGTCTATGGAGACATTCCATCAATTGAGGCTCCTTTGTTTCAGACGACTCTAGCTTGTGTCAAGTTGACAGAAAACTAATCATCACAGTGTGCCTATGGATTTTGTAGTTTAATTCTAGGTATTGGTGACTTCTAATCATTGTACCAATGGGAATATCTCAGTTTGGAAGTCCTGCCCCCACCTCTGTCTTTCAGCCAAGCTTCTTCTGCTTCCCAGTGGGGTACACAAGTGCTTTCATAAAGACTAATGCGGGGTTACAGATAGTTTACCTCATCCTTTGATAGAATCATTAAAAGCATAATTGAAATTGCTTTCCTGAAATTCTCCTTCAGAATTTAATTTATAAGAATTCATGTCTGTGAGTAGCACACTTGACAGAAATCCCTGAAATGCTCTTGGCATTCTTAACTATAATTTTTCTAATTTCCTTCTACAGATAGGCCAGCACAGACTGCTGCCCACCTGACAACATAAACCTTTAAGAAAGGACCACTTGAGCCAAGCAATGAGGTCATTATGAAACACATCACGAACTCCTGAATCCCAGCTGTTGGCGCCTTCCTGAAAGAGCAAATAATTGGCAGCATCCGAGAGGAAAGAATGATTTCTTAGAAACTGTGAAATTAATGGCCCATTTCTCTTCTGAAAACAGACAGGCATCCTATTTCAGAATGAGTTTGTAGGCTGCTAAATACTGACACCATGTGCAAAACAAAAGAGTCACCTTTGTCAGTCTATTCCCTGCCTTTCTCATCGCTGTGACAAAATACTTGATAAAAGCAACTTAAGGGAGGAAGAAAGGGGTTATGTTGGCTCACAGTTAGAGGGTGCAGTGGGTCATGGTGTGGAAGGCATGGTGGCAGAAGTGTGGCAGCTGGTCACATTGTATCTTCAGAGAGGATGGTTACATTGTCCCTTCAGTCATGCACAGAGAGGGAAAGGAATGCTGTCGATCATCCAGCCTCCTCATCTGTATATAGCTCAGGACGCCAGTTGACATTCAAAACAGGTATTCCCTCTTCATTTAAACCTCTCTGGAAAAAAAATCTTCATAGATACACTCTGTGCTGTGTCTCCTTGGTGATCACAATTTCAAGTTGACCATCAAGAACTGTCAAGATGGCTCTCAAGGTAAGAGTGCTTACTATGCAGGCATGAGAACCCGAGTTAGAGTCTTCAGCATCTATGTAAAAAGCCAGGTGTGGCTCTGTGCACTTGTTATACCAGTGCCGTGTGTGTGTGTGTGTGTGTGTGTGTGTGTGTGTGTGTTTGTGTGTGTGTGTGTGTGTGTGTGTGTGTGTATGTATCTTCCAGGTAGTAGAGATAGGAGGGTAGCTGAGGATGGCTACTGCCAACTCAAGGTTTAGTAAGAAACCCTTTATCAAGCAGAGAGTGATAGGAAAGTATACAATTCTGAGTATCTACACCTATGTACCAGTGCATACAGTTGGACACATGTATACATATACATCACATGCATACCTGTCATACATGTATGCTAAAGCAATTAAGCAGCATAATTGGAAAATTTGTATCAATTTGTATTTTAAGGGTACTCGATAAACAAAGCAAACTAAAGCAAGCTCACACACAAGCAAACACAAACCTTTACCTCCTACTAGAGAGGGATGTTTTAAAGATGAGGAAAAGGGGACTTTCTTTCAATAATACTATATAGCAGTTTTGTGTGCTTTTTCTGAAGGGGGCAATGCTGGGTACTTTTCATTCCCCATGTTGCTTCATGGAGTCTTGAGGAATGACCCCACTCCTATAAAACTGAGTAAACGGTTTTCATGAAAACCCTGAAGGAGGGAGCAGGAAGGTTATACAAGACAAAGGTTGGGGGAGAGTATTGAGAATAATGTTTCCTGGACATGACAGGACTGCTGAGATTATGAACCTTCAGTGGTTGTGGCTGCTGGCATAAGATCTGCACAAGATCTAGCCAGCTACCACTTCAACATCGAGAGGGAGGGGGCTCCAGAGGCACTACCCCTAGCTGAGATGTTATTGGAGGTTGATGACTGCTAGGGGGAGGGGGAGTCAGTTTTATGACCCACATCCTGTCTTTCTCCATCCTTTGCTTAATACCTTTCCAGGCAGCTCACTCTGCTCAATAGGTCACCGTGTGCTGTTTCATTTTGTTTAAACACATCACCTTGGCTTTGTGACTTGGATAACATTGTTTGAACACACAAAATTATTTTTATACCACCTCTGTATCTTCAAGGAGATCCCAGGACAGCCAGGAGACTGACAGGCAGGCCTGGGTGAGGGATGCAGAATCTGATTCAGGACTCCAGCCATTGGAAACTGCAAGGTACCTGATGGTTTTATTTCTTCTATAGGAGGGCTCATTCCTTTCCAATAAAACCTTTATTTCATGCTTGGCTGCCAGCAGTTTCATGTCTTCCTCTGAAACCCCTCTGTCTAGAGCCTACTCTTCGCGTTTGTTTTAATTAAACAGCTGGCAGTGGCTTGTTAGTCCTGTGGCAACCTGATACTTTGTTAATTTTATTTTATTTTTTTTTTGCACAACAAAGCAACGTTGTTAACGAGGCACAAGCTGGATAGCACAAGTCGCTACAGTACTGCAGATTCAGGCACAGAGAGGGAACTGGAGAACCACACGCAATTAATTGGACGCTCGAGCAACCATTCCTGAACTGTGGAACTGGGGTGGGTCAAGATAAGGGCAGGGACACACGAGAGAAATGCAAACAGGGCTCTTGTCTCAGCTCCTGAATTCTGCTTCGGTTTCTTCCACTAAGTTTGATGTTCTCTCCCACCTTCTCTCCCCCCTTTCTTTCCCCCTCTTCTCTTCTCTTCTCTTCTCTTCTCTTCTCTTCTCTTCTCTCTCTTCTCTTCTCTTCTCTTCTCTTCTCTTCTCTTTTCTTCTCTTCTTCTCCCCTCTTCTCTTCCTTCCATATGTCCTCCTCCTCCCTTTCCTCCTCCTGCATCTTCTCCCCTCTCTGTGTCTGTCAATCTGTTCATCTGTCCCTTCCTCCCTCCCTCCTGCTGGGGACAGAATATGGACATGCTAGACCATCTCTCTACCACTAAGTTGAAGCTTCTGCCATGTTTTTTATTCTAAGAGAAAAGATCTCTTAAAAATATTTTTTATGTAGATGGTTGCTTTCCCTGCATGTATGTCTGTACACCATGTGCATGCATTACCCACAGAGGCCAAAAGAGGGCATCAGAATCCCCTGGCTCTAGAGTTACAGATGGTTGGGCACCATCATGTGGCTGCTAGGAATTGAACAGAGGTCCTCTGCAGAAGCAGCCAGTGTTCTTAACCACTGAGCCATCTCTTCAGCTTTCCCTCCTCCACAGTACTCTTTTCACTTCAAATTTTGAGACAGAGTTTTAACTAAGTTGCCAGTGCTTGTCTTGTACTTAGTGTGTTGCCCTGGCTGACCTTGAACTGGTGACCTCCCTGCCTCAGCTTCCTAAGTTGCTGGAATTACAGGTCTGCATCACTGGACCTGGCTTTCCTCTTGTTAATCTGTCACCACTGCTTGCTGCTGTTCAAAGGGCCCATTGGCTAAGTTTTGTCTGTCTGTAGATATGTTTCTGATTAATGTTGTGTTCTCCATCTTTGTCTGTCTGTCTGTCAGTTTCCTGCTCTTCATTTCTAATCATCTTTACTTTTTTTCTAACTGATAGTTGCGTCGTCTGCTCAGTTAGAGCTATTATCTTTCTTTTTATGCTCTTGTTTACCTTCATTTAAATGAGCTTCTATCTACTGTATAAGCCGATTCTCAAGCTAACATACATGTGTCATGTGCTAGGCCAAGCAGTCCCCGTATTCCCATGGAACCCACATTGAAAGAAACCAGTTGCTTAAGGTAGCGTTGATATCTTAATTGATTTTAATCTCTATAATTTTTTGATTATAGGAGGCATGCAGCCTTGCTTTTTGCTCTTTGAGCAGCAGGACTTGGCCGGCTTCAATGCAAAGCAGGGCCTGTTAGCATCCATGTGATTAAGCTGCATCCCTAAGGCAGCATAGCGCAGCCTTTGGGAAGACCCCAGGCTGAAGTTCAAGCCTGCTGTTGGATGTGTTGTTTGATTTGGGTTTGGGATGGGCAGTTGTGTCTTAGCTTATGCTATAAACCCAGGATTATGTCTGCCAAATTAACATGTATTGTGCCCTTGTCCAGAACCTCTGCATCATCTGTGTGGTCCTATCCTACTGTCTTTCAATCTCTCTGTCTCTCCAACATCTGCCTCAACACCTTTATAGCTCTCATGTCTTTCTCATCTTCACCTTTGGAGAAGGGATCCTCATTTATCCCCCTGGCCTAGATCATACTCTCCCTTCTTCCTCTAGCAATGTAATAGCATGCTGTCTGTCGGTCAGCATCCTCCACTCCACACACTGGAGACCACTGTCTGAGAGCACCACCTTCACTGTCATCATTACTTGTCCTAATTCAGAGGCTGTATGTGTGGTTTGTTGGAGCTTGCTTTCACTCCATCCCTTCCCTAGGGCAAGCTGACTCTGCTCAGATACTAACCATCCTTTACGCCCAATGTCGATGACTTTACAAATCAGGTTTTGTTTGTTTTGTTGTTGTTTTTTTGTCTCAAAAGTTCCTGTTCAGTGGTTTGAGGCATGAGCAGAGTACATACTTTGAAACTGAGTGCTTAAGGGACTGAAAAGATGCTTGTAGTTAAGATTGTTTGCTGCTCTTCCAAAGGACCCACCTTTGGTTCCCAGCATTTATGTTGGGCAACTCACAACCACCTGTAACTCTAGCTTTAGGGGATATGATGTATTCTTCTGGCCTCCATGGGTACCTTCCATGTGTGTGTGTGTGTGTGTGTGTGTGTGTGTGTTTGCACATGCTTAAAAAAGGCTTTAGGATCTGGTCTTGAACACCTTGTGACTCGGTGTTCTTTGAAAAAGGCACTTCATAATTGTTCTTTTTCAAAGTCTCTGCTTTGGCCCTAGTGACCTCTTGGACCCGTCTACTCTTTATTATCTTCCACCTTCCAGGCTCATGTGTACATTATATTACTGAGTCCCTCTCCCTTTGAACTTCCTAAACCATCTTTTCTCCTCACTCAGAGATCTGATTCTTCATCCCTGATTATTTTTACAGAACCAGAGTGGGCCTGTTGGTGCACATTAGTATTTTGAACATCACAGAGAAGAAACAGACACCAGTGAGTAGGTAGTCGCCCAATCATTCAGGATAGTTGTGGCAAGAGAACAAAGTTGAACCATCTCTTTTGACTCTTCTTGAAATGGTTCACCTTGTATCCTGGAGCTGTTGGGATCTACAGACCCCTGTGGCTGATAAAGCAAAGCATGTGTGCAGGTGAGAAAGCCATAGGTTGGGGATTAGCTGTTGTGAAGTTTATGATGCCTTCTGCTCAGCAACTCTCTCAATGAGCTCAGAACGCAATAGTCGTTGACTTATTTCCGTTTCCCCCTTTGGTTGACACAGTTCTGATTCTGAATATGGGAAATAGATTGAATATAGCTGGGCCCCAGAGTGGGTTTGTTGCAATAACAGCAATCTGGTGGAATTAAACTCAGGGAAGCAGGTCCTACTTAGCTGGAGTGAACATTGAGGGTCCATGGGAAGTTTTCTCTGTCAATCATCTTTGATGTGTTTGTGCATCCCTAACTCTTCCATCCACCTGCTCTTGTGGAGAAATGTTTACCAGCTCTGCCTGAGTGGACATCTCTCCTTAACAAGGAGGCAAACAAGCCAAAGCCTTTGACCATTCCAGAGTTCACAAGGAAATGGTTTCCTGGCCTCTGTCAGGCTCTTAGGTATGAACCAATCAGTGGAGGCCAGGAGTTAGGTGCATGATGGCTGCCAGGCAACCGACAGATGTTTATTCAAAAGATGCTCCCAGGAACCTGAGCCTGCCAGGTGTCTCTTTAGGCAAAACTAAATTCTTTACTACTGAAATATTTATTCTTAGAGATGCTGGAAGCTGAATCTGGAGATTTCTCTTGTGAACACAGAGTATAAGGTTAGCTTCTACATTGTTCAGATTTTAGATGCTAATAGATGCTGCCCAAGTCATCTTGCTGGATGGCTCTGTAGACATTCTGATTCGAGAACCTTCCTTTGATTTTATTCCATTCCTCATGTGGTTTGTTTGCCATCCAGAGCTAAAAGACTAAGTTCTTTGCCAACAGTAAAGAAGGAGGAAGCTTTAGTGCTGCTGTCTGCCTCTGAGCACCATGTGCTTGGAGCATCAAAGACAATATGGTCCTTTGACAACCACAAAGCCGGGATGGTAATTGGTAACTATAAATGAACATAAATATGCTTCGAAGACATCAGCTCAGATTGATACGAAATGAAGAGCTGAAGAAGAGACCCCACTTCTGACCTCGGTAAGACTCTGAAAATCTCTGTGCCAAGATTTGATTTGAATGGAACTTGCTGAAGGTGGGTAGAAGTGGGGCTTGGGATTTAAAGGCGGTTGCCTGTGCAAGCTGTAAAGACAGCAGAAATACAGAAGGCAGGCTTTAGAAGACACTCTTTGTTGGGAACAAAATTAATCAGAACATCATAAGTTTGCCAGGTTTCAATAACTGCCTTTGCAAATGAGGGCACTGTCTTTTGAGATCCCATCTGGGGTAATCAGTGTGGGCCAGTCCTCAAAGGCAGCTCTGTGGTTGGTCCCAGGGATTCACGGAGTGCATGTCTGTGAACAAAGACTGCTTAAAGTATGTGGGGACTTTCCCTGCTATCCCCAGCTGTTCTGACTGTTAATCACACTTCCTTTATCCCCCTGGGTCTCCATCTCCCTCTGACAACTAGGAGTTTGTTAAGTTTTATGAAACTGGATGATATTAATTTGGGTTTACTGTATTGAAATGGTTGCATTGTTTCATTTTTAGGATTTATTTTTTAAGTGTGTGTGTGTGTGTGTATGTGTGTGTGTGTGTGTGTGTGTGTGTGTGTACATATGAAGTCCAGAAGAGAGTGTTGGATCCCTTGGTGACATGAGTGTCAGAAGCAGAACACAGGACTTCTGCAACAGCAGTAAGTGCTCTGAGCCATATTTGAAGCTTCCTGTTGAACTTTTATTTGATTAATGATGCTAACATAGTCCCTCCCCCAAAATACTAATTACCCTAGCTGTGACAGTGGTGAGATATATTACTGATGTGATAATCCTATTACTAAAAGCTGGTGAATCTAAACTTTTTTTGTGAGTTAATTCAAAATTTTGACATTTTTCCCCCTACCAACTTGGAATAATTTAGAAATAACTTCAACGAGAACAAAAAATACCTAAAATTTATTAAAACAAGGAAAAGCCAGGTCAAGTGGTAAATTTGCCTGTAATACCAGGATTCAGGAGGCTGAGGCAAGAGATTTGTCAGCCTAGGCAACATGGTAATATTTTTGTCTCAACAAACAAATAAACCCCACATAAAATAGATATATTTGGAGTATATTTGAGTTGGAGAGACAAGAGGTATTTAACTGGAAATCAAGATATTAAAATTATTACTATTATTAACACTTTAACTAAAAGTAACACTTCTATGTGGTTGCTGTTAAACACTGTCTTCTGAATAGGATGGTCATGAACTCAGAGAAACTATGATTACCCACATAAGGCCTGTACAGGATCACCAGTCAAAATATCAGCGAGAAAGGGGAAGCAGCCTTCTAGTTCCACCCCCACTCCCTCTAGCTCTACCTCCACTCCCTCTAGCTCCACCTCCACTCCCATCCCTTATTGAGGAACTATTGGCAGTTGGTGGCCATGGGAGGAGGGAGATGAGGGTGTGGTCACTAGTAGGATTCTTATCCTCTAGTGGATGGCCCCATATCAGAGTATATATGGGTAGCACAAACCAGATTTAGTAGGTTAGAAAACAAAAGAATGAAGTTGGGAGGGGGACATGTTGGGGAAGATTAGAGGAGACTTGGAGAGGGAACTTGGGGTGGATATCAATTCCATATGTGAAGATGCATACTAAGTTCTTATGAATATAGAGAAAAAGAGACATCTTATTCTTTGTCATTGAAAAAAAACTCTGCCCAAGATAATGGCTCCTCCTGAAGATGGAGATGTATGCATGAGGGTAATTGGAATGGATGCTTCAAGGATCTCATATTCTGGAAGTCTCTCATAACATAAGTAAAGCATCTTATTGGATAGATAGACCTTGCAGTAACTGACTATGTACTATATAGAAGGGGAGGATGACTTAAAATGGGGTACATCAAGACACTCTATATGCCAACAACTTATTCTGTCATCAGTTGTGTATGTTGATATATTTCTCTCTCTCTCTCTCTCTCTCTCTCTCTCTCTCTCTCTCTCTCTCTCCATGTGTGCACGTGCTCACTTGCATTCATGTGTGTAGGTGCATGTGCCCACATGGTGTAGAGGTCAGAGGATGAGCTCAAGTGCTATGTGGGACTGCGTAAGGGTATCCTGGTTCTTGGCTGGGCATGGGCCTAGAACCCCAAGACTCCAAGGGAGAAACGGCAGGAGTCTGGCCACGTCCCCAGAACTCAGGGTCCTGACAAGCAGTCCAATCTCCATAGACCTACATTGTTCTGTCATGTAGGCCATTACAGCCCCTCCCAAAGTGCACAGGTAGAGGGTGTGACTACAGGCCTCAGGCCCTAGAGATTTACATACTAATGAAGGCCAGAGGGTGGAGCCAATTAACCATTCCTCCCTAGAACCTCCCCCTTTCTCCCTCCCTACTTAACTCAGGTCTGCCCTGAGTTTGGGGGGGGGGGTGTACATCCAGATCCATCCACCATCCGCCATGACAATAAACCCTTTTGGAACCAAGGACTTCCTCATGTCATTGGGGCCTGTCATCGCAGAAGCCTCCAGCCTCCTGGAACTCCAAACCTTTCTGTATGCGGGTCCCCCACCTCTTGGCAGCCTCCAGGCAGCCTCCTCCGGCTGCGGCCCCGTTTTCCCACAGTGCTAGTCTTCAGGTGCCTTCAACCTTTCGTTTGAGAGAGACTCTCATTGACTTCAAACTACACTAAGTAGGCCACTTAGTCCAGAGGCTTCATCTGTCTCCATCTCACAGCACTGGGATTTTGGCACTCATCCTTGTGCTTAGCTTTTTAAAATTTACTTTATGTGTATGAGTGTTTCTGCTCGCATGTATGTATGTTCTCCGTGTGTGAGCCTGATACCTTCAGAGGACAGACGAGGGTATTGGATCCCTTGGAACAGGAGTTACCAATAATTGTGAGTCAACTTGTAGGTGCTGGGAATTGAAATTGGTCTTCTGGAAGAACAGCCAGTTCTCTTAACCACTGGGCTATCTCTCTAGCCCCATGCTTGAATTTTTACATAGGTATTGCATTCTGATCTCAGGTCCTCACACTTGAGAGACAAGAACTTTACTGAGTTATTTCTCTAATCCTGATAGTCTTAAATCCTCTCTACATGGGTGAATTACGTATTTAAATGTAAACTCGAGTCTTCTGTATGTCTGGGATTGTCCTGGATAAATGTATGTATACATTTGTGGGCCCATGTACATGCTTGAACACACATGTATGGAGCATGGGGACAGTAGGTTCCCAGAACCACATAGCTACCTACAATAGCTGAATTGCCAATGGAGAGATTAGTGAATAAAGTAGGAAGTGATTCAAGAAGATTCCTGAAATTAATTCCAGACCTCCACATGTATGCTTACATGTGCACAACCACCATCACATACAGGTGCACCCAAATATGTGAACAAGCACAGATACTCATATGCACGCCACACTTACAAACACATGAGAAAAAACTTTAATAAAGCAATGTGTATTAATAATCCTGCAAGCCCTTGACACCTGGAGTCACTCTTTTGTAGCCGAGTCATGAAGGGTCCTTATGATCATATGGAATTCTCAGCACCATCTGTCTCCCTGTAGATGTGAAAATAAATCTCTGGAGTCTACATTGTTAACTAATTTCATGAAAATAACAGCAACAAAAGTGAATTTTGTTTCCAGGTTCTTTTGCCTGCACCACGTGAACGCAGCACACAACATCCAGCCAATCACAGAATCTTTAAGATAGAAATCAAAGTTCAGGTGATTTCCGATGGCAGATGGCTTCTGACTGGAGTAATTTTTCTCTATTTTTAGCTTACTATCCAATGTGGAGAGTTCTGAAGATGGAGCCAGAGATAGCTTTGGTAAAAGAAGGGGAAAGGAAAGAAAAAAAATAATTTTGCAAGGCCTAATTTCATAAAAGAACATCCTCAGAGAACCTGCAATTTGGTGTGACCTATTTTCGTGTCTTAGAAAATTAAATTTTGCTTAAAAATAAGAAAGAAAAGAAGGAAACAAAAATAGTATACAAGCCAAGTGTGGCATCTAGAATTTACAGTTTCCAGATAAAACATGAGATTACCAGTGCCCAAGTACGCTCGAATTTCAAAAGACATACTTTTCAGTTACAAATCTTGCAAGATACATACTAAGATCCATTTTCTGTTTACTCAGAAGTCCAACTTAACTGTCATTTCCATGTTGGTTTTCTGAATCTACTTCTAATCCATATATTTTTGGGGAGCAAGTTTGGATGAAATGGCAGTCACCTGCAATTCAAGTTCTCAGGAGGCAGAGATGCTTTCTAGGACAAGCTGAAGGACCAGAGGATCCTAATTGTTGAGCTCTGGGTTCAACTGAGTGACCCTGACACAATACAGAAGCCGGAGAGCGATCCAGAACAATTCTCGATGTTCATATTGGGTCTCGGCAGGCACACACGTATGCAGTACACACCCACACCAACAGGGTGGCCATGCTGATTCAAACACTCATAAACACACACGTCATACGTACATATACATGCAGGAGGGAGGGAGAGAAGGAGGGAGGAAGGGATGCTCACGATTTGCCAGCTGACCTCTCTTTTAAGAAGCCATAGGAAAGACAACATACTTCCATTTGCAGGATCCCCTGGTGGGTTGGGCTACTTTGGCTCATCAGTCTGACCTAAGGAGCCCGTATGTCTGCCTTCTGAGTACTTGAATTACAGGTGAATGGAAGTTCACTTGACATTTACGTGGGTGCCAGTGACTGGAGCTCTGGTCTTCACATGTATAAGAAGAATTCTAACTACCAAGCCGTCTTGCAGCCCAGCTTTTCTGACGTATGTAACTACTGTTTTCAGCTACATCAACCGAAAGTCACATTTTCTCCCCTTTGCCAAGAGCCTTCAAAAGTCCTCGTAGGGGATATGAGAAACAATAGATTTGTGGACTGTTAATCTTTCTATGTTTCTCCGATGACCTGGTTTATTTATGCTTTCATGGCTTAGTAATTATACTGCTTGCCCGTAAATTATGGCTTCCTAGATCTCAGAAGCCCTCTACATGATATGAGATAGTATTAAACTCTTTTCCTTCTAAAAAAAAAAGAGGAAGTATGAATAAGATGAGGCTGGCACCAAGAGGGAGCCCTGAAACTCCTCTCTGAAATAATTAAATGTCTGGACTTCTGACTTCAGCTAGACAAGGAAGTAATGAGATGCTAAAAGCCTAATGAAAATATGTTAGTGTGTCCAAGTCTTTCCTGCCCTGGGGAAGCACGTTGTTTCTGAGTCTGGCTTATGAATGCTTAAGGGCCACGTGCCTCTCCACGGCCGAGTTGTTATATAAAAATTTAAAGTGATCCCACTGTTTGCTCTAAAGCATTGCCTTTGAAACGGCCTCCTTGTAGTGAAGTCTAGTGAGGGCAGAACTGCTGGAAAGAGTTCAATGACCAAGGTATCCTGAAGGGTTGCTTTGCAAAGAGGGTGAGGATGGTGGGTGGCGTGCTTTCTGAAAAGTGTTCCTGGAGAGGATGCTTTGAGTTACATGATGTGCCAAAGCATCACTGGAGACTCTGGTAGAGAAAATGTGGCAAGGAGTGGTATCTGTCAGATCTGTTCTCTTCAGCATCTCCACAATAATTAGGCTCCAAGAGCCATGAATACAGAATGCTCTCAAACCCTTCATTAGCCAACGAAGGATAGATAGGGCCGTGTGTGTGAGGTGTTGTAAAGTGAGCCACAGAGTCAGTTGGTCAAAGGACCATCCTTTATTGTACAATGCTGCTTCTGCCCTGTCTGCTGTATCCTCAGAAGCCTCTTCTGTGCAGTGACCTTAGCAGGGGTAAGGGTTATATCACTCCAGTTTCACAGCCATCGGGGACAGGGTCTCTTCCCAGCCATTTCACCAAGAATAGACAGATGGAACAGACTTGAGTGTGTGAGCCATTTCTATGTAGGTTCCACTGTAGACCTGAAATGAAATATACCAATTACCCAGGCAAGTGAGGTATTTCCATATATGAAACTAGATGAGGGTTCTGTCTGAGTACCAGAGACATAAAGAAACTACATAGAGGGCTGGTGAGATGGATAAACTTCGCTGCACAAGCCTGATGGCCACTTTAAGTTGAGAAGAGACTCCATAATGTAGTCCTCTGGGGGCGGCTGCTGAGATGGCTCAATGGTTAAGAGAATCGGCTGCTTTTCCAGAGGACCTGGATTCAATTCCCAGGACCCACATGGCACCTCACAACTCTCTTTAAGTTCAGTGTCAGAAGACCCAATGCTCTCCCCCTCTGTCCTGTGGGAACTGCTCACAAAGTACTCATGTACATGTTCTGTCAATCCAACAATCACATAAAAATAAAATCTCAAAAATAAAAAAAAATCGGGTCAGGGATGGAGAGAAGGCTCAGTGGTTAAGAAGTACTGGCTGCTCCTTCAGAGGTCCTGAGTTCAATTTCCAGCAACCACATAGTGGCTCACAACCATCTGTAATGTGTTCTGATGCCCTCTTCTGGAATGCAGCTGTATATGCATATAGATTACTCATACATAAAATAAATAAATAATTTTTTTAAAAAAAATTACCCTCTGACCTTTACACATGTGCCATGGCAGATACACACGTACATACACATATACATTCATATATGCACACACACACATACATGTATACATAGTACATATACACAGATGTAGACACATGTATACGTACATATACATGCATGTATACATATACACATGTATATATGCACACATATACATACATACACGTATACATTCATAAACACATGTATACATACACACATGTATACATACATGCATACACACACATGATTTAAAAGAGGATCACACATGAGGGCAAAATGACAATTTCCCCTTGTCATAGTAAGCTTCAGAGATCAACTTGACATACCTGGGAAGAAAGAACCTCAGCTGAGAAATATGTTCTCTCAGACTGACCTATGGATGGGTCTGTGGGTTTTATTTTATTTTTTTGATTGATGACTGATGTTCAGTGTGGTGTATGGTTCCACCTCTGGGCAAATGGTCTTAGTGTGTGTAAGAAAATATCCTGAGTAAACCATAAGTAGCAAGCCAGTAAGCAGCACTCCTGCATGGTCTCTGCTTCAGTTCCTGCCTCCAGGTTCCTGCCCTGACTTCCCTCGGTGATGGACTGTGATGTCGAGATGCAAGTGACAGGAATCCTTTCCTCCCCAAGTTGCTTTTGGTCATGGTAGTGTCTTTTAAAGGTGGAAGACCCAACTAAGGTTTGGGGTTTATGACACCATGACATAGCAATTAGCTTTCTTCAAGGAAAAAGACAGAAAGAGAAGGAGATAGCTAGTAGATAAAACAGGGAGTCATGACGATCTTCTTGTCCCAATCTCAGAGGTTCTATAACTTCTGACACAAGCTAATTGTTGAGATCCACTCCACCTCAGTGGGATATTTCCCCCAGATATGGACACCTTATGCTTTTATAGTGCAGATTCCATCCAAGATATGGGCACATAAGTAAAGCTCAGGTTGTAGGTGATGTCTTGAACCCAAATAGTTTAGTGCTTTCTGTTACGGAAGCACATTCATCCCAGGAAATAATGGCCCTAGAAACAGGAGGTAGGAGAGATTTAGAGAGGGGTTAATTTGAGGTTTAGTCCTGTCTCAGGTACCTTAAATAATATGCTTGGTGTATGGAGCTTCTGAGATGGCCCTTTACCTAGGAGCTTCCATGCTAGCTGGCTTGCGGCGTGCTATGGACTGATGTGCTGATGTTCAGGCTTGGACCTCAGTAGTTCTGGCATCCTGGACTTGTGCAATCCTAATTATACCCTGGGGGCAGTACTTTGATGATTCCGTTATCCAGATAGAGGCAGGGATGCTCAGAGTTGTGATATGTCCCAGGTCCCCTAGGCAGAGCAGAAGTTGAAAGCTTTAAGCATGTGCCTTCTTCCTTCCTGCTAATAGATGCTCTAGTTTCCCACTGAACACAGCACCATGTGCACAGCTAAGCTGTTTGTTTCAGAGACACTTTCATTTTTTGATATTTTCCACTGCTTTTGAATTGTCTACAGAGTGACTTGTTTTAAGTAAGATCTGAGGCGTTTGAAGTTATTGCCTTTTTGAGATTAAAACACTCTCTCATTCCACCCCCCTCCAATGCAGTGCAAATGACTGAATATGAATCTCTTTACAAGAATTAAGGGGTACACAAAGAACGTTGTAAAGAGAACTCCGAAATCCCTTTCTTTCAGCCCAGGATATTTGCATCAATAGAGACAGAAACGAGAGAGAAAAAACATCTCCTGATTAAGTCATGTTATTCAAAGAATAAACGCAGAGAATTCAGTTATTTCAAGCCTTTAAAAAAAATGATACCTATCACTTACACAGCTAAGAAGTTATTCCTAGCATTAGTAGCTGGAAAAAAAAATAAATCACATCAGTCTTGAGAACAGAAGGAAGACTACAAAGCAAGGGCTGCTCAGAGCCCAGGCTGGCTGCTTATTAAACAGGGAGAGTCTCCCGTTCCCATTGTCAAGTGCACAGGCAGCCAGCAGAAAATGAGCAGCTTTATTCTGTTCCCAGACCCTCTTCCCTCTTTTTCTATCTCCACTGCCTAAATTGCTGTTTGGATTTAATTTGCCATTGAAATTGCACCGCCACTTATGGACTAAGCCATCACGATACGAAAAAGACGCAGACTGCACAGAGCTCCTTTATTTTAATTTCTCTGCCTCCCTCAAGTGTTGTGTTCACCTTCCTAAAGACCGGCATGCCCGGGTAAACAGGCAGACCGACGTGTCTTTTGCTATCAACTGCTTCTCGGGCCACACGTTTCTGAGCTCCGAGTGATTTTATTTTTCAAATTAAACCATTGATTCCCCAGTGTCTGACTAGGGATGTTAGGCTTCAGTTTGAGAGCAGCTGTTTTCATTAACCAGGATCTTCAACATTGTCATTTCTAAGCAAAGATGTTCCAGACCCCAAATGAGAAATGCAATGTTATCCCTTTATCCATGGGGTTGGGTCCCATGGCCATTGGTAGGTGTTTGAAACAGGATAGACATGAACTCCACACACACCATGTTTGTTCCTACTCAGACATATCTATGATAAACTTGCCTTTTTAACGTGAAGGATATATTTCCCTGCTCCTCTTTGGAATATCTAACTAGGCAGTTTCACTATACTTGCACTTTGGAGTCATTAAAACAAGAACCATTTATTTGTTCAGAAGCTCTGTATTTCAACAGTAGAGGGCCCAGCAGAGTAGGGGCTCAACAGCTAAAAACATTTGCTGTGTAAATATGAGGATACGAGATTGATTCCCCAGAACCCACATAAAGCCAAATTCAATAGCACACATCTGCAATCCCAGTGCCTCTAAGATGAGATGGGAGGTGGGAGGTAGGAGAATCTCCAGAATTCTCCTATCTGGCATGTGCTCTCTCCAGCTTCAGTTTGCTATTACTAGCTACGGAGGTTTTGGGCCCAATTATTTCCCTCACAAAACTTCCTGTGACCCTGGATCATATTGAGAATGCTGAGGAGGATATGTCTTGTATCCATATGTGGCACTGTATGGCTATATACAGAGGCCATGGCAACTGTCTCTCATCCTGTGAACATTCTCAGAAGAGAACTGGGTCACTCCTGAGCCTTTTTCTGTCTCCGCAGCAAGTCCTAAGGCCACACGATCTATTCAGAAGACTTATTTCATGCCTTAGTAGAGGTGTCTTTTTGAAGTTTCCATCCTCCTCTCTTCAGTTCAAGCTTCTTCATCCCTTTCAAAACAGGAAAGGAGACCAGAGGCTCAGTTGTGTTAGATATCATCCAGGGCTTACCTGTAGCCTAGGACACCTTATAGAAGTCTAATACAGGTGACATCATCTCAAGTTTATGGATAACTAGGTAAAGGCTCTGGGAGTTTTTAGTGCCCAATGGGGATGGGTCTTATGTTTGAGTTGATCCTTATGCCAGGATGTGTGTTCTGCTGAGTTTGTGCTTCAAGTCACCCACATTCAACAAAACTTATGGTACAATGAATCCTCAGTTTCTTAATTTGTTTAGTTTGAGTGAGGGTATCATATATCCTAGCCTGATCTCAAACTTCCTATATACCCAGTGAACTTCTGGGTTTCCTGCCTCTGTTTTTTCTGGGCCTGGCATTAGAGGTGGGTACCACTGCACCTGGTTTATGCAGTCCTGAGGGTGGGATGCAGGACTCCAAGATTGTGAAGGCTAGACAAGCATTTTATTGACTGTGCTATGACCTCAGCTCTCAGCTGAGCATATACTCGCCACAAGGTATCTGTGGAAGTCAGAGGATGACCTCAGCTGTTAGCCTTCACCTTGTTTGAGTCAGGGTCTGTTTTGCACAGCTGCACACAGTAGATCATTTGCCCAACACACCTTCAAGGCTTCTCCTGTATCTCTCTTCCATCTGGTGTGGGGACAATGAGTTTACAGATGTGTGATACTGGGTCTGTTTTCTGTGTAGGTTCCATGAATTTCAACTCAGACCCTTACTCTTGTATTAAACCACTCACCTCTTTTCAGTTAAGCTGGAGATGGAGGCGTGGCTCCTTCCATCATGTAGTTGATGGGTTTGACTTGGTGATTTGGAAAAAAACTATACTTAACTATCTTTTAAATTTTATGCATGAGTGTTTTGCATGTATGTATGGCTGTGCTCCATGTGTGTTACTGGTACCCTAGGAGGCTAGAAGAGGGGTTGGATTCCCTGGAACTGGAATTACACGTCTTGTGAGCTTCCATGTGGATGCTGAGAACTGAACCCCAGGCTTATGGCAGAGCAACAGGTGCTCTTAACCGCTGAGCCAGCTCTCCATCCTTAAACAATAATTTTACAGAGAAGGCTGACGGACTGTGGTACATTGTACTATTGTCACTGAAAACTCATTGAAAATTTGGTTCCCTAGAAAAGACTCAGAGGAATATTACCGGAGCATGCTCAGGTTTACTCCTTCTTGTAACAGTTGCTTTTGACTGTTTTGCTTCTAAGTCCTTCCCCAAATGAAGAATAATCAAGAAGGTTGATTCATTGAGGGCTTAGCCTCGATCTGCCTCATTCATGAGTTCACTGAAAAAAAAAAATCAGAGATTTGAACCAATTTATAGGACTTCCGTGGTCAACATCTGTTAGATCCGCCGAGCCTACAAATTAAAGAAAAAGTAAACATCTTGTCTAATCAAATAATGCACTACTTAAAGTTAAATCAATATGGCCACATTTCTAGGCTGAATAAAACATGAGTCCCTAATAGAGTTATAGAGGGCAGTCAGGTCTAATGGGCCCATAGTTCTAAGATTTAACTGTGAAGTAAGGAACACAATGAACATGCGGACAGGAATGGAATAGAAGGGCGGAGGGAATGCATTTGACATCTGCTCCAGTGAGGGGATGTGCAAACGGAAATCAATTTCCTTGAGCACATCTCTCCTGCCAGGGAAGTATAGATGTGTGGCATCAACCTTTCTCAATTTTTTTCAATATTTGCTCCTCTCAATGGGGATAGCTGAACATTTAGCTTCAGTGTGCAGCCTCAGAGTATGACTTGGAAGTAAAGTGAAGTGTTACATCTTTCTGATAAGAAATGGCAAGGTCATTCTAAACCACTTTCCAACACATGAGAACAGGAGGATATCTATACTATCTATCTATCTATCTATCTGTCTGTCTGTCTGTCTGTCTGTCTGTCTGTCCGTCCGTCCGTCCGTCCGTCCGTCCGTCCGTCCGCCCACCCACCCACCCACCCACCCACCCACCCATCCATCCATCCATCCATCCATCCATCTATCTATCTATCTATCTATCTATCTATCTATCTATCTATTTCCATGTGACATTTATATCTATATATCTTTGGAATAGGAGAGAAATATGGCTTTCATCACTTTCAGTTTAGAGATTCTTACAGTGGGATCATTGGTTTAGCTCCAGTTTCCTGCATAGCCCCTATACTAATGGTTAGGTGGATGGGGCAGGAAGGCATGCTGAGGGTTAGGGATTCTTCTTGAAGTATGAATGGTCCACAGATAAAAGAAAACAGGCTTTCCTATAAGTTTGAGCATGCTTCAGCAGGGTGCTTGCTCCTATGAACCTTTTCTAGGAAACCAAATTCTCAAGATTGAGTATTTGTTGACTATGGCACACATGAACCAAAATCTGTCAGCCTTCTCTGTAAAACTATTGTTCTGGCCTATAGAGATGGTTCAGCAGTTGACAGCACTTGTTGCTCTTGCAGAGGACTGAGATTCAGTTCTCAGCACCCACATGGAGGCTCACAACCATCTGTAACATCCTAAAACTAGACAAGCAATGAGAAGTCCCCTGTAAAAGTATTTTTTGTTTTATCCTCTTTCCAACATTAACCCTGAGCCTGGGAAACCTGGACAGACAGGGTTTCAAGCTAGCTGAACATTCTTTGAAGATTTAGTCCTGACTGTCACAGGATGACATAGGACAGATCCAGGAACCAACAGCCATTGTCTTGTCTCTCCAGAACCAGGGGTGTGGCAAGCTTGAGCCAACTCCTGTGGGACCTGCTAATTTGATCACAAAGCATCTGAAATAATTAATATCCAGTCTCAAAGGAAAGGAAGCAGGATCGCTTTGTTGTACAAAGTACAGCTAATGTCAGGAAAGGAAATGAAGGAAATTCGTTTTCAGTTCCTGGAATTAGAAAAGTGTTGTGTGTGTGTGTGCACATGCACACACATGAATGCTTAGATTCCAGAAGACAACTAGAGACATTCCATCACTCAACTCAGCTCTTCATTGAGCTAAACTCTGACATGTTACCAGTGGGCCAGGCAGGACTTTCTGATTGGAGTGTGGGAAAGCATTTGAATCAGGGATATGCAATTTCCTTGGATTAAAAAGCTACACACAAAATCAGTAGAACACATGTGCAGAGCAATTAAGGGCCACTGTAATGACTCCAGATAGTAAAAGTAAATTTTCTGCTGAGCCTGAAGCCATAAAGTCTGATCCCTGGAGTCTTGTGATAGAAGGAGAAAACTGACTCCTGAATGTCCTCTTCTTCAACATTCAACATGTTCTGTGATGTCCATGGTGTACATGTATGTATTCATGCATATGCACATGCACACTCATAATAAATAAATAAATAAACAAAAAAATAAATAAATAATATGCAAGGAGAAATAAGTTACTTGAAGTTCAAAGTTTATGGTGGGATTCCGGTTACAGATGCTCATGGCAGCAAACTTGCTAGGATGGTTACCTTTTGATTTCATCTTTTGCATATTTGTTATATATTCATACATGGTTCCTTGATAAGAAGCTTGCAGGGAACTCTGTGGCCCCTGGGAAAGACATCTTGGATCTTGCTCAAGCATATGCCAATCAAGTATATCTGAAGATAGAGACTGATCTATTTCCTACAGTTTTTTTTTTTTAACATTGTAAGTAGCGTCTTTCATTGTCCGCTAGTGTGACATTATGGTCTCATTGCCTCCTGCTTCATTCAGTTCCTGTCTTGATTTCCCTCAAAGTGGTTTGAAAATGTAAGCCAGATATTCCCTTATCTCCCAAGTTGCCTTTGGTCAGAGTGTTGTTTATCACAGCAACAGAAAGCAAACCCGAACAGTGTTCGAATAAATATGTGTTTACATAATAGGAAAAGATATTGTTCTTATCCTTGCAGAAAGCTGTAAACTTCCACAGATGCACCCAGCTTGGGGACACCATCATTCCAGTGATTTGTTTCTGGAAGTTACGTGGTGTGTTCCTTTTCAGAGCCTCTAACACATCCCTGGGTGATCCATCCATCATTCCGAAGCCACCATTGACTTGAGGATTCCTGCTTAATGTATGATCAAATGGAAGCCCCCGGAACACAGATTTCCTCTTAGTGAGCATCATGGAGGGCTTCAAACAGATGGTGTGACACAGTCTGGATGGAGTCCAAAGTACCAGATGCCTCTTTCCATGGCAGGCTCATTTTATGATGCTCATGGCCTACACAAGTCTCCCACTTAGAATGAATTGATTGTTGATTCTCCTTTATTTTCCAGAGAGAAGTAGGAGTGACTTTTAATAATATTTGAACATGTATGCCCAGAGGCCACTACCAGCAAAGGGGTCTCCTTTTTCCCCAGTTAATGCCTAGGGTGGCAGTAAGTCCAGAGCAGCCTAGGAAGAACACGGGATGGAGTCAAACATGGGTGTTTCCACTATTGATGGCTAATCTTGGTTGTGAGGCCAACCACACCTGGAATCAACTAAAACCCAAGAGCCGGGCATGCCTGTGAAGAATGTTTTTGATTAGACCAATGTGAAGTGGGAAGATCCATCTTAAATCTGGTTTGCTTGAGGTCAGAAGACTCATCCTAAATCTAGGCTTTACCTTCTAGTGGCATCTCACATAAAGGACATGGAAGAAGGAAGATTTTGTTGTATTTTTTGCTTGCTTGCCCTCACACTTGCTGGCAAGTTCATCTACCCTGCTGCACAGGCATCCCTTTGTTGGTGTTAGAACCTACTTCTTCAGGATCACTTTTCACAGACTGAAGACCAGCACATCTCCAAGAATTCCCTGGGGACTCTACATTAGGTTGGGACCACTGGCACATTCAATCTCGGGTGTGAGAATAACAAAACAACTAACAAGACCTTGGCCTTGGCCTTTATGTTGGGAGATATCTAATGTTGAACTACTTGGACTACAACCAGTGTATACACACACAGACACACACACAGACACACACACACACACACAAATCTTCTTCTTTCTTTTTGTTCCTTTGGAGAACCCTGACTTATCTACTCTATATCTATATCTTATCTTTTCTATATCCCCAAGATCCCTCTTTCTCCAGCAGGAACATATCCCATTGCTGCAAAAGGAGCCCGGTGAAATTTATCCGGGATAGGAAGACATTCTGCAACCATCTAACATTCCTCAGGGCTGGTCTTGACTCCACGTTTCAATCTCCAGATCATTTCTAGGCATTAAAATCCCAGTGGCTTTGCTTCATTCGAATGCTCCCTTATCGCAACCGTAATTGTAATTAACACAAATGGGAAATTCCTGATACAACTCATCGCATTTTATTCTGTATAATTACTTTGGAGATTCCCAGTCCTTAGACTATTTTTTGGTGCTGTATTCAAGATAGTTATCAAATCCACATATCACCTTTAATCTTAATTAATAATTTTCTGTTTTCTATTAAAAATGCTAATGTGTCCATAATGAGTATGTATGTTGTTTATAATAGGTTTATAGTTCACATGCACACACATACACACCTATATATTATATTTGGAATGTTTTGCTTAATATTCACTAACATAATTTTCTCATTTCTCTTTAGAGGATTTTTATTGAATGGTTTCAAGAATATGCTACTGATTTGTAGATTTCCTCTCATTCCCAAATTCACTCTCCTGTCACCTGCATTGAGGAAATGCACCCGGGCCCTTTGGATGCTTTTTCAGTGTGATCTGACCCAATGATAAACTTTGTCAGTAGAGGGCACTAGAGAGACAGGCACTGCTGAGGGAGAGGGCCCCTAGCTCCCCCACACACCTTCCCAGCAGATACCTGCCTTGCCTCAGAACCCACCTTAAACCGTGCTGGCAGCTTCTCCAGTTCATATCCCCTCAGCCCACACCCAGAGGGAAAGAGGCTTCTGTAGCATCCCTATAGCGAGCGCATGGTGCTCAGCCACCCCCACAGCAACCAGCGGCTTCTTTCACTTCTACCGAGACCCTTTCCGTGGACATCCTTGCTGGTGTCACAGCTCTGACCACTTCTGGGTGCAGGGCTCCTGAAGAGGTAGAGTGAGAGGGTTCCATGTGCCTCTACATTTCTTAGACCAGGAGCTTTGTGCGCACCGTCCTGCTAGCATCCCAGAAGCGCTCAGCTAACTCCATTTTCAGTTCTTGCTGGCCCCTGCCTCCTATCATTTTCTCGTTTACAACCCTGGACATGGTGATGAAGCTTTAAATCCTTCAAACATGCTCCTGCAGGCAGCTGCTGACTCTGTTAGTGTGACCTTCTCAGCAGGCACGATTTACACGCGTGGTCATTTGTCTTTCCTGTTGTTAAATGGTAGCAGTCAAAGGAGGGACGAGGAGTCAGAGGGATGTCTTAGTGGGTAAGAAGGGTCTGTGGGCATCTTCAGCTCTCACCGACAGCCTTTTGAGGTTTAAATGGCCAAATCAGATCGCGTTTGCCTGTAGACTCATTTATGGAAGCCCATTAACTAATCATAGGATTAGGAAAATATGTACGTCTCGTACTTTAGGTTGCCATGTTAACCCCAGCATCTTGTCACCCTTTCATTCCGTTTTCTATTTTAATTTTCTTTGTTGTGTGTATGTATATTCGTGTGTATGTGTATGCATGGGGGGTGCATGAATCAGAAGACATCTCGTGTCATTTTTCAGACATAATTTTTTCCCTTTTTCTGTGGGTGGAGTTGGTAATCAGTGTCTCTGAAGTTGAACATCACCATTTGCAGTCTTAGCCAGCATGGCTGTTCAGGGAACTCAAAGGAGCAGCTTCTCTCTAGAGCACCTCACCCCACCCTAACATAGGCATGTTCTGCCTTTATGTAGGTGCTGGGGATTTGAACTCACATCCTTCTGCTTTCACAGCAAGTGCTCTTAGCCACTGAGTCTCCCCTTCCCCCTTCTCCTAGCCACAAAATTCTCCCAGGGAATTAGGATCGGAAGACAGTAAAGGCCATGTGATCAGAGTAGGATGATCAGTTAAAAATCTGGTAGAATGTGAATGATGTCATGGGCTGCCACCCTTGTAGCAGGGTGACATCACAGGGAAAAATAAAGGTCTCCTTCGTTCTCAACTGGCTATACCTTTAGGTTGTTTATAGTTTATTTTTCCAAACCAAACCAGTGCTATGATTAATATTTTTGTTGCCATAGCCTATATGCATTTATTTCTGTTTCTTCAGGCTATGGTCTCTGCTTGCTTGACAGGGTGTTTGTATTAAAGTCTTTCAACTTTTTATGTATTGTGTTTTAGCGATCAAGACTCTTGAGAACACGATGTAATGAACAATCCCCATGTCTAAAACCCTCCCCTCCCCCACACAGACCCTCTGGTCAAAATTTTGCCTATTGTGGGGACAAAAAAGGTTGCCCTGTGGCCCTGATAAATTGTATTTTCCTCTTTTCCCAAATAAATATTAAGCTTGATGTTCAGATGTGAAATTATGATAAAAGGAGACAATTCATTTATCAAGGCTTTTGAAATGTATTGCTGAGGTTTCCCCCAAAAACGTTTTTACCAGTCTGCATGTTTCTCTTCACTTTTCCCAAAGTCCATGTTAAAATGAAATAAGGCATACTGTCAACTTGATAAATCACATCTCAACAGTCTAGTGTGTGTTTCTTTGATTACCAATGAGATTAAATGGCTTCTTTTCCACAAGAGTGACAGAGTTGGTTCTCTGTTTTGTGGACATCTCGTCTTTCTCAGTGCATGTGTCTTTGTGTGTGCCTGTCTGTATTTGTGTCTCTCTCCTCTCTGTGGATGTCTCTGTGTGCCTGTCTGGGTGTATGCCTGTGTGTCACTGTGTCTTTGTGTGTCCCTGTCTGTATTTGTGTGTTTCTCTCCTCTGTGTGTGCCTGTCTGGGTGTATGCCTGTGTGTCACTGTGTCTTTATCCATCCTCCCACTGCTCTGTGTGTCTGTGTGTCCAGGACATTGCTGATTTGGACGTAACTTTTATGAAGAGTTAGACACTGTTACCCATTAACGTCTTACATTTTTCTTTCCGATTAATTTTGTAGTCCAGGCTTCGGAGACGGCTATAGATGTATATGGAAGAAAAGAAATGTACATGCCCAATGGGCACTTAATAGTATATGTAAGAGAACTATACATAGATTGAGATGAAGGAGAAGATGAAAATGAAATACTGACTTCTGGCTTACCTTGCTGCATGAGGGTGACCCCAGGATCTGCATCTGACACAGACCCCTGAGTGCCAAAGAAGCTGATGACACTGGCTCTACCTGTAGATGGGAGCCTAGGTGAACAAAAGAGGATTGTGCAGAGTTCTGCAGCTGGCTGCATGTGACATGTCTCATGAGAGCAAAGCTCTGTCAACGGCCCCACCCCTCCAAAAGTCCCTACCAAACCTTTGAGCGACAGGTTAGGACTCATCAAGGCTGTGAATGGCCGCAAGCCATCCGTTACAGTGCCCCTCAGTGTGTATAAGGACCATTAGACTATGTTTTTAAAAGTAATATTAAGCAAGAAAAAAAAAAACCTGAACAAAATCCAACCTATACAATTGTAGGAGAGTGCAGCTTTTTTCTACTGTGTTGGACTGTGTCAATGAGACTCACTTGCAAACATCTTCAGGGCCTGGAATAAAATAAAGATGAGATAAAATATATATTACAGGCTGATTTGTTTCCATAGCAGGAGGAATTATTTAGCAACTTTGCCTCAGGTGAAATATATTAACAACACGCCTTGGAAAATATGTTTGTTATTTGAACTGAGGCGACACTTTCACCTTGAAGATAAAACCTCACTGGAGTTATTAAGGTGAACACAATCTATCCGCCGTGGAGGAGAGTCATCTTAATTTAGCTTGCTCCTAACGAGTCTGGGAAAGTAAATTCTCTTGTACCCTGACACTGCAGTGTTTAAGAATTGGGATTGGGACTGGGCCTGAAAGAATAAAATGTCCTTGTGTTATTTTTTTTTTTTAAGCTTTAATTCAAATATCTAACTTTGAAAGAAAAGCATTATACTAAGAAATTTATTTTACCCTGTGGCTGTTAATCTTTTCATTTGAGCTCAGGTTTTTATTCATTTATTTATTTATTATTTGTGTGTGTGTGTATGTTTGTGTATGGGTGTGAGTGTGTGTGTTTGAGGAACATGGTGTGTGTATGTGTGTGCACATGCATGCACACACATTGTGCGGTGTGTGTGCACATGCATGCACACACATGTATACTTCATGTGTGCAGTACTCATGGGGACAGTCAAGGGCACAAATCCCCAAGAACTGGTGTTAAGCCTTCCCCCCGCATGAGTGCTGGGAACCAAATGCTCATAACCACAACCCCCAATTTCTAACATTTTATGTGCTGAGACTCTGACTATACTCTGATATTTAGTAATTCCTTGGAACACTGAGGTAATGATTTCAGGAGCTGGTGTCTGTGTCTAGGGGAGGGAGTTGAGGCTCACAGCTTCACCTGAGCTCGTGGGATATGATTTACTTCTTACCTTGAAACCTTTGACATCACTATTTCTCAGGGACTTGGCTTTGGTCTTTGGTAACCTAGTTTCTAGAGTCCATATGAAGGCACACTGCACAAATAGACATAATGTATTTCAGTATACATATGTAATTGTATAGCAGACTCACAAGAGCTGGAATTGGCATATTTAATTCCATGTGTGTGTGTGTGTGTGTGTGTGTGTTAAAATAAATTATGGAAAGTTTAGCCAAATTCTGATGCACAGTAGATATCTAATTGTTCACTGGGTGAATTTATGAGACTTACATGATTAGTCCTAGCCTGAGAAGGAAGCAGAACTCTATCCTGGGTTCCTATTCCTGGCCCAAAACATATTTCTAAGAACCCCAACCATTGTTTTGCTGCTGGGCTGTCCTGTGTTTGTTCAGTTGGTATCACATTGACTTTAGTTTGCACATCTGTGTCTTTTTATGTAGTCAGGCAACCAACCACTGCAAAAGAGGTGCCACCCTATGCTAGATTTATACATGATGCCTCTTTATAGATCCTTAACCATGGAAAATGGTGGCTAGTCCGCTCACTACTCACGACAGCCAGGAGATTGGCAACACACACAACACCACACACACACACACACACACACAAACTCTACAACACAAGTTAAAAGAGCAATGCAAATTGAAAACATTTGTTTTCTAGGAATGTTTCTATGAAAGCACGCTCACAGTAGTGAAAGACGCTTGCCCCAAAGAGTGAACATCAAGTTTCAGTTGCCTGTTTAGTATCAGGCAGTGCCTGCCCTGCATCTGTGGACATGAATAAAAAAGTGAATTTTTTTTTTTTTGGTCCTCTATAAAGTCGTCAGTGTCAGAGACACACAAAAAAATCCCTAACATATATTTCCTGCCCTAAACCAATTAACACCATAATTTCTAAGTGGCCATGAAATCACTTTCATTACACTGCCATATGTTGATACCACCTGTGTTTTTACATATTTAGCATGTTCTGCTTTTCTAATTTTAATCAATTTATTTAAAGGAATCTTTCTGTCAGCACCATAAATAACCAGTTAGATTTTTCTATAAACGAGAATTAAGCTAGGAATCTGAGGATGTGACTAAGTCGACTAACCCTTGAAGTTGCGGTCTCTCCGTGAAGTGCGCCCCCCTGTGGTTACAAGCTTCCAGCATCGCTAAGAAAGGGTAAGGCAGGCACTGTGGATCCTAGCACTGGAGGCTCTTCATTGGGTCATGGGAATCATGAAGGAGGCTAGGGAAAGGGTAAGCAGCACATAGAGAGTCCAGCCACTTAACTCTTGAGTCTATGCATCATCTCCTGTTATTCTCCAGCTAAGTGACCCTGGACACAGTTGTTAAGCATAGCCAAACTTCCTGAGGAATGTACACCCCTCCTTGATGGCTTTCAGAGCCTTGTGATATCAAGAATGTTGGTTTTAAAGCCAACTGGGTTGATGATGGCTCACATGCTAATAGGTTGGTAGGCTGAGGCAGGAGGACTACCTGAGTTCAACGTTACCTCAGGCTACAAAGTGAGTTCTAGACCAGTCTGGACTATAGAATAAGAGACCATCTCAAAGAAAAGTCAATTTAAAATAAAAAGAAGAAGGAGGAGGAGGAGGAGAGGAGAGGAGGGAGGAGGGAGAAGAGAGGAGGAGGAGGAGAGAGTAGAGGAGGAAGTAAAGTAAGAAGAATTCACCCAAAACTGTCCATATGAAGATGGTTTTTAGAACTCTACTTGATTCTCAGTTTCTTGTGTGTATATAGGATAATATTCATATCAGCAATACTGAACCAATCATTACAAGTAAGCCATAAAATGAGAATAAACAAAGGAAAGAGGATGGCCAGGCTTGAACCTCCATTGTTGTAGATTGCTGTGTGACATTTGAGGAGTTACACAACTTCTCTGTGCCTTGGGTTCCCCTTCTTCACAGTCAGGATAAAATACTGATTCCTTCGCAGTAAAGTCTTGTGTGAAGATTGCACAAATCAAGCACGTGTAGTCGTCATGTGGTGAACGGGTCTTGTTCTTACAATGCACACCACAGAATGGGATCCAGCAGGGTGTAGCAACATGGAACTGTCACTACTCTCGATGCTCTCAGACTGAGTCTGTATCCACCATCATTTTTAAATTGGTCAGCGGAGGAGGTGGGACCAATGATTTTGAAGGGAGATGTATGGGATTTATGTCTAGAAGAGACAAGCAGGACCGAGTTTCATAGTATGCTGAGACAGGTCATGTACTTTTTCCAAAAGGGAAAAAGTGTAATCCTAAAATAGGGGCTAACTTTGTCATTTCCCAGAGGAGCAAGGCTCTGTGACTGTAATGCTTATAGCTGCTTCTGTAGTGATCAGACATGAATAAATAGAATCAAAGGCTGAAACAGCCTTGAGGAATGATTAATTATTCCAGAGCTTCTAAAAATACCAGACAAGAGGGCACTGGCCAGTCACTTCTTGATTTACAGAGAGCTTGACTCAGGAAGGAGACAATGGTGAAAAGACCTTGATTGGAAGTCAAGGAAACAAATGAAAGTAATGTATTTGAAAGGAACAAGTCCAGAGGGAGGGCCAAGATCTGCTATCAGAGCATGTGCTGAGACTAAGAGGGTGACTGGAGTCTAAAGGAATGACTGGTGTCTGAGGGGATGACTGGGGACTGAGGGATGACTGGGGACTGAGGGGATGACTGGGGTCTGAGGGGATGATGGGGACTGATGGGATGACTGGGGTCTGAGGGGATGACTGGGGACTGATGGGATGACTGGGTCTGAGGGGATGACTGGGGACTGAGGGGATGACTGGGGTCTGAGGGGATGACTGGGGACTGATGGGATGACTGGGGACTGAAGGGGATGACTGGGGTCTGAGGGATGACTGGGACTGATGGGATGACTGGGGCTGAGGGGATGACTGGGGACTGAAGGGATGACTGGGGTCTGAGGGGATGACTGGGGACTGAAGGGATGACTGGGGTCTGAGGGGATGACTGGGGACTGAGGGATGACTGGGGTCTGAGGGGATGACTGGGGACTGAGGGGATGACTGGGGTCTGAAGGGATGACTGGGGACTGAGGGATGACTGGGGTCTGAGGGGATGACTGGGGTCTGAGGGGATGACTGGGGACTGAAGGGATGACTGGGGACTGAGGGATGACTGGGGTCTGAGGGGATGACTGGGGTCTGAGGGGATGACTGGGACTGAGGGATGACTGGGGACTGAGGGATGACTGGGGACTGAGGGGATGACTGGAGTCTGAGGGGATGACTGGGACTGAGGGATGACTGGGGACTGAGGGGATGACTGGGGTCTGAGGGGATGACTGGGGTCTGAGGGATGACTGGGGACTGAGGGATGACTGGGGACTGAGGGATGACTGGGGACTGAAGGGATGACCGGGGACTGATGGGATGACTGGGGACTGATGGATGACTGGGACTGAGGGATGACTGGGGACTGAAGGGATGACTGGGTCTGAGGGATGACTGGGGCTGAGGGGATGACTGGGACTGAGGGATGACTGGGACTGAGGGGATGACTGGGGTCTGAGGGATGACTGAGGACTGAGGGATGACTGGGGACTGAGGGATGACTGGGGACTGAGGGATGACTGGGCTGAGGGATGACTGGGGTTAAGTGGATGACTGGGGTCTGAGGGGATGACTGCGGACTGAAGGGATGACTAGGGCTGAGGGATGACTGGGATCTGAGGGATTGACTAGGGTCTGAATGGGATGACTGGGTCTGAGGGATGACTGGTCTGAGGATGACTGCGACTGAGGGATGACCTGGACTGAAGGTGTGACCAGGATAGAATGGAATATGAACAGGGAAGGACTAGATTTGAATTACTGACTGAGGGAAAAAGATGGCCTGAAGGATGATACAGACTTATAAGGAATTTCACCCACAAAGCTGCAGAATTAACGGAGTCAGAAATTTCCCAACTAAACAGTCCTTCTTAGCAGGTCAGCCTTCCCTGATGCTCTCTGACCTGACTCTTCCGGAAGAGTCTGGCCATAATGAGACCTTGATGGATTCTCAATCAAATCGGCTGTTCCTGGGTTACTGAGTCCAGAAGGAAACCTGGGTCTTACAATGAGGTGTCCAGAAGAGTCTTTCACTGTTTTCAACAAAATGGTGGGAAAGGTGCCAGGATATGGCCTTTCTTACACTAGACCCAAAAGACCCCTGTGTCCGAATCTTACTCTCTATCAACTGGACTGAGAAGTTTGAATCGTTTCTATCAAAAAAGTACTTTCCCTTTACTTTAAATTAGAGTTATTCCTGGTGGGACAGAGGTGCCCAGGGATGATGGCTTTTGGAGCACTGAGACCCAGAAATCTTCCTGCTAGTTTGTGCAGCAGCTCTGGTTGGATGGAGGACCTTTCTCAAGCACACAATGGAATCACCATGGCTGCCATACACTTTCACACAGTAGGGAAAGGTGATCGCTTTTGCTTGCTTATTGTGCATTCTCTCTGTGATGTCTTCCTATGTGGAGAGTATGGCTCTGACAGTATGGCACAGTCTTTACTCATGTTTATCTCTCATGATTTATTGGTGTTTCTTGTGTTTATCATGTCAGTCTCTCCAGCATAAACACTTTTAACTTCTTGTGAGAGCAAACCATTGCATCACGCCTAATGGTATAAGCCAATGGCTACATGACATAGGAGTCCTCTCAAGACCCAAGTACATCACATCTTAATATCCCATAATAGAATTAGGTCAGTAAGAATGTCTTTGGGAGTGTTGGGTCATGATGATGGTTTTACAATGGTTTAACTCTGGGAATGAACTTGCCATGCATTTGGCTTATCCCCACATTTGAGACAGCTCTGAAGAGTTTGTCCAAGGAATTAGGTTTACCAAGATGAAAGACATGAGTTAGAGGAGTGTACAGATCCAATGACGGCTGGATGCTGCATCAGAAAGATACCCATGTGGATAGATATTCTTGCTTTCACTGCCAATGGAAGTGCTTTAGCAGTGCATAACCCCTTCACCCCCGGCACACACAAGCTCACACTATATGGGGAAAGGTAGCTAGATACAAGGAAAGATGCATAAAAGATACATGGAAACTAAAACTGAAAGAAAGGAATGAAGAGAAAAGTGGGTTTTCTTCAATCAGGAGTATGCATGCACATACATGTATATGCATGCACACATGCTATGCACAGATCATGTAGGCACACGAACATATACCATACACACACACACACACACACACACACACACTTGTGCATGGATCTTCATGGATGGTGTTGGGGAAGAAGGAACAGGCAGGAAAACCAGAAAGATGTTGGGCTTTCCTCTACAGAGCTGCAGGCAATGCAACCACATTTGTTGGGGTTTCTCGGGTGTGCAGGGGTAGGGGTATGGGTGAGTTTGTTTTTCATGGTTGGATGAGACCTTAAAGCCTTGGGATGAACTAACTTCCAGCAGCCGAGTAGCTGTGGAATATCATACCCATGAGAAAAATGTCTATCTCTCAAAGAAGGTGATTAAGTGGGCAGGGCAGGCCTTATTCACAAAATAAGTACTTTGTCTTCCTCAGTCTCTGGATGCTAGAGAATGCTTGTGATCAATTTCCTGTGTTTCCCTCAATTTGCCTCTTAAAGCAGCAGGGAGAGAACCGTGGTGTTTGAATACCCCAGGCTTTCTCTTTAGGATATCATGCTTCTAATTTCCCTTCAGGAAAAGAGCTGTGTAGGTTGCTACCACTCTCACCATCCTTCAGTCCCAACCCAGCCTCTGGACTCAGAAGAGTGATTCTCAAAGTATCGAGCAATGCCTCAGCCAAAGAACACATGCTTAAACATTTGTGTGTTTGTTTGCTTTGTGTGTGTGTGTGTGTTGTGTGTGTAGTGTGAGAGGAGAGAGAGAGAGAGAGAGAGAGAGAGAGAGAGAGAGAGAGAGACTTCACCATAAAACAGTCACAATTCAATTTTATGCCAATGTTTCCTCCAGTGTATCAAGGGGTCCATAAAAGCGAGAGGTGCACTGTAAACACATTAGGAAGAAAGGAATCAGCAAACACCATCAAATGCAAGCATTCTCTTTAGTTTTGAAAATAGTTATCTGCTTGGAAAACCAACTGACTTGGAACAATGTATCCTCAGCATGGGGGCATAATGAGAGGAAGGATAGCAGCCTACGGGGGGAAAATTTGATTTTCAAGGCAGACAGAAAGCTAAGACGGGACAGAATACTCTCTTCCTGTGGTGCAACTGCAGAGGGAATTTATCAGGAAAGCTTTTATGTTGATTAATGTCTTTTAATTTCATGGTGGACATCATCTAGGAAGCTAGTGTTGCCATGATGTCTGTCCTGTCTATTTCCCAGTTTTGAAGTTGTTTGTGTTATTATAGGAAAAAGAGGAAGTCATGTTTGCTTGCTGGGCCATATCCATCCTGTCTGGGAGAGATATGTAGGGTGACTTGCTCCACACTCCTTGTCTTAGTCAGGGTTTCAATTGCTGCAATGAAACACCATGAGCATAAAGCAAGCTGGGGAGGAAAGGGTTTCTTAAAGATTGCAGTTCATCACTGAAGGAAGTCAGGACAGTGACTTAAGCAGGGGAGGCAGAAATTGATGCAGAAACCATGAGGGGTACTGCTTACTGGCTTTCACCCCATGACTTGCTCAGCCTGCTTTCTTATAGAACCCAGGACCATCAGCCCAGGGATGCCACCACCCACAATGAGCTAGTCCCTCCCCTATTGATCACTAAT
This sequence comes from Mastomys natalensis, assembly GCA_021653895.1. Taxonomy (NCBI): domain Eukaryota; kingdom Metazoa; phylum Chordata; class Mammalia; order Rodentia; family Muridae; genus Mastomys; species Mastomys natalensis. The sequence goes on from JAJTUV010000207.1 coordinate 810,645, forward strand.
CAAAAAAATGCCTTACAGCTGGATCTCACTGAGGCATTTCCTGCTTACTCTAGCTTGTATCAAGTTGACACAAAACAAGCCAGTACACTTCTCCAGTATGACCCTTTGCCTCTAAGGGTCCCATACTGTTTGTTTTATAGGATTATCACCTGTTCTAGCTTCAATAAGCTGCAGGATTATGATTGTGCTGGTTGATTTTTGTCAACTTGACAGAGTTAGGTTCATCTCAACTGAGAAAATACCTCCTTAGATGGCCTGTGGGAAACCTGTGGGGCATATTCTTGATTAATGATTGACATGATTGACACAGATCAGTGTGGACGGTGCCACACTGGGCAGGACATCCTGAATTTTATAAGAAAGAAGTCTGAGCAAGGCATGGGGAACAAGCCAGTAAGCAGCGTTCTTCTATGGCCTCTTCATCAGTCCCTGCTTTCAGGTTCCTGCCTGTTACAGTTATGATGTTGGTTTCTGTGAAGAGACACCATGACCATGGCAAACTCTCGTAGAGGAAAGCATGTCATGGGGCTGGCTAACAGGTTAGAGGTTTAGTCCATTCGTTATAATGGAGAGGTAGCTGAGAGTTCTACATCAGATTGATCAGCAGGCAGCAGAAAGAGAGTGCCACACTAGGCTTGGCTTGAGCTTTAGAGACCTCAAAGCCCACCCCCAGTGACACACTTCCTCCAACACCACCACACCTCTCAATAGTGCCAGTTCCTATGAATGTATGGGGCCATTTTTGATTAAACTACCACACTGCCTTGATTTTCTGCCCTGACCTCCCTCGATGAGGGACTGTGCGATATAAGTCAAATGAACCCTTTCCTCCCAGATTGGTTTTGGCAAGTGTTTATCATACTCAGAGGAAAAACTAGCATGAATGGATTAGGTTTTGCTGCTTGCATCTGCAGTTGTCTTTTGATACTGTGGAAGCTCAATTTCACACACTTAATATCTCTGACTGATAGATGCCACATTGTTCTATGTTCCCTTTAATCATTACCAACCCTAAAATTTCCCTCCATTTTTAACCTTTCAGCAGACAACTATTAAAATATCATAAAATCATATTAAAACATCCTGTTTCCTTTGAGCAGTACCGTGTCTCGTGTCCTCTAAGATATTCTTGCCAGGTTAATCAAACTGACACAAATATTGCTTTACGAGGCCCAACACCTGTTTCTTCTGGCTTCCAGCACTGTTATCTAGACACAGAGAAGGGACAGATAGGGACAGGTCTTGAGATTGTCTTGATTTACAAGCTCAGCTTATGCCAGAGAACTTAGCACACAAAATGTGCTATATTATATTATTATATTATTATTATATATTATTATTATCTTTTACACTTTGGTTGCTTTAAAAACTTATTTGTTGTACTTTATGTGTGAACGTTTTGCCTGCATGTATGCCTATGCACAATGTGTGTGCCTGGTGCCTGTGGATGCCAGAGTAGCTCATTGGATCCCTTGGAACTGTAGTTACAGATGGCTGTGAGCTGCCACCATGTGGGTGCTGGGAACTGAACCTAGGTCCTCTGGAAGAGTAGTCAATGCTCTTCACCATAAAGCCATCTCTCCAGCCCCTGCACTTCAGATTTTAGGGGCAGTATATAAAAGATGCTTAACTTCAATTGGTCTTAGCTTCTTTCCTCTTTCAATATGTCGTGTCATTGGGCACTTTTAAACCTGCACGCTTATAGTTAATTACAAGTAGAGACATTAGTCATTCTCAGGACATTACTGCAGCACGGATATTCTTAGAACACCTTGCACCACATGTTTGCCTGCAGCTAAACACACAGATCATACAATGTAAGATGAGTCTCTGCCCTGTCCAATCCATCCATGTCAAACTTAGAAGCATAGAGCATTCTTTAAACTCTTTGAAGCAATTGTAAGATCAAGAGAGCTACAAACACTCACACCCACCCCTTGCCTATAAGGCCCACGGAGTACTGGGAACATCAGGAAGTGATGGTTGGAGGAGAGAATCAGAGAACAGAAGGTGAGGAGGAGCGCTGTGCTATGCTGGCCTCTGGATAGAACATGGCCACACTTCATCTGAAAGAGCAGATATAGTTACCTGTAGAAGAGTAGTATTGTTCAAGATTCCAGCTAGGATGGGGAGAGGGTCTCCTCATGCTGCATCCTGAGATGAGGAGCTGCTATCAAATTATAATTGTTGAAATGAGGAGAGAGTTGATTTTCTTGTGGGCCATAGACATTGGTAGGTTGTCCTTGTTTCAGTGGGTGACTTTATGTCCAAGTGCATATGAATGGCACTAAATGGACTCGGTGGATTATAATGATGAAAATATAAATTATGAAGTTGGGAGGCAGATGTGGTGTGTGTCGTGGGTGGAGGGAGGGAGAGTGGCAGACATGACCAAGTTACATTGTACACATGTGTGAAAGTTTCAAAGAATAAAGAAGGAGGAGGAAGAGGAGAAGGAGGAGGGAGAGGAGGAAGAGGAGGAAGAGGAGGAGGGGGAGGAGGAGAGGAGGAGGGGGAGAGGAGGAGGAGGAGGAGGAGAGAAGGAGAAGGAAGAAAAGGAGGAGAAGAAGAAAAGATACAGTTTTAACCACCACTTGTAGAAATTCTAGAATTATTGTAGATGGAATAAGGTAACTCAGGATCAAGCAGATTCTCTGTAATTCCCACTGCTTGGCAGGGTATGCATCTGTGACTAGTTGATGCAGCTCCCATGTCATCCCAGATGTGGAGTATTCAGTAGGTAACCAGATGTGTGAATTCCCAGCGCAATGCATATTAGTGGTTTATATAAATAGAAGCGTGCTTGCTAACGGCTCTGATTCTTACATCCCAGTGGGGAATAGTCTTAAAGCTACAAATTAATCTGGTCATTTATTGTTAATTAGGATCGCCTTACGCAATTCTCTTTGGTGTGGAGTTTTGTAGGTTTGGAAGATGGTTGTGAATCACCAGAAGGCTTAATTGTTTTTTTTTTTTTTCTTGGATAGTTGTAAAACAAATGGACACAAGAGAGAGGAAGCCTGAATTGACACAAGGACTTCACAATCAATGCATCTTACTATCCAAAGCAAACCTGGAAATTACCATTGATGTGCATGAAAGAGAAATTGCTTAGGAAATAACTTTCTATCAATGTTGCCAATATCCCAGAAGCAGAGAATAATGAATCCATTTCCCTGCATACAGGGATCCATCCATCAAATGGTCATAGCTGTGATGCTGGGAGAGACAAAACTTTCAGGTGTGTACTGTGGCACGGAAGCAGCAGTTGTTTGCAAAATCGTGCACATACAGACACAAAAAGAAATATGGCTTTTCCAGAGGACCAGACTTAGCCTTTTGAAAATCACAAAGAATGAACAAATCAAGAGGTCAAGAGCATGAAGAATGAATGTAAAATGTTTTAGTAGAGAGCGTTAACTAGAAGCTATTATGATCCTGGCGTCTGAGGACACAGCCCAGTAGGTAAATGTGATTGCAGTTTAAGTCTGATTCATATCCCAGACAAGACTTGGCTCCTTACATCTTCTTGGTCATGTCTGTGAACTTAATGCAGACCATGGGTGACATAGGTTTATGTTAGAGGGGTTCTGAAAGGGTTCCAGCTGCATGAAGACTTAGGTGTAGGAGATGGGCACACATGGCAATATCTGGAAGTGTCTTTGATGTTGGCACTGGTGTAAGTGGGTGAGGGCAGAGACCATCACTACTTGCATTTATGTAAGCAGAGGATTCTGCTAAATGTTCATTCTGTACTTTCAGGTACTCCACAGTCCCCTTCCCAAAAGAAGCCACACATCGATGCACACTGTCTCCTAGGTACAGGGCTTAGAGGCTTGGCTGGTAGAGGAGTAACTTCTGGAGGACAAGGAAGTGGGAAGAGGACTGTGATCTGGAAAGTGGGCAATGCACACTTGTGTCTGTGGCAGTGTGGTGCCTGGAGCCAGCTCAGTACATGCAATTCTAACAGGGCTGGGAAGCATGATGCCTCTGTCAGTGAAGAAGTAAACAGGAGGCATGAAGATCAGCTGGCAAGTCAGTGGAAGATAGAGTCTATCAACTATCTATCTATCTATCTATCTATCTATCTATCTATCTATCTATCTATCTTCTATCTCTTTTTCTCTTTCATTTATTTTCTCTCTTCCTTTTTCTTCTTCTTTCTTCCTTCTCTCCTTCTTTCTCTTTCTTTCTCTTCTCTCTCTCTTTCTTCTTCTTCTTTTCTTTCTTTCTTTCTTTCTTTTTCGTTTCTTTCTTGAACAAGGTCTTCATATATATATATATATATATATATATATATATATATGAATATATAGATGAGTAGATAGATAGATAGTTGATGGATATATACATAGATAGATAGTTGATGGATGGATATAGAAAGACAGAATAAGAAATAAAGGAATTAGTTAGAAATATAAAGATAGATAGATAGATAGATAGATAAGAGATAGAGAGATAGAGAGATAACCCTGACTCATCTGGAACTCACTTTGTAGACAAAGCTGGCCCTGGACTCACAGAGATATGCCCTGTCTATGCCTCCAGAGTACTGGGATGAAAGGTGAGCACCATTATGCTTGGATAATGGATGGTTCTTAATGGGGCTCTGATCCAGCAGGAATAGCATCCATCTCAACAGAGAGCCACTGCATGTGGACCCACTGCCACAACTGTTTCTAACTAACAATGCCCAATTTTGCATGCAGACTTTCTGCTTCTTTCTAGAACAAGACATTTACCATGTCCCATGACAAATGAAAGTACAATTCCACCAAAGGTCACTGTAGGGAACCAGTGACTTGGTTGGGTTTCTTTACAAGGCATCAATGAGAAAATGACAGGAGTGTAGGGGAGCCTGGAGACACTGCACTGGAAAGTCTCACTCCGAGATGGAAAACAGACCCTGCCTGCTATGTTCTAAGATGGATATAGAGAAAGAGATTTACACACATGAGTTATGCAATTCTCTGGGGGAAAACAATGTTTCCAATGTTTGCTAAGTTTTAAAGTAATTTTTAGTTTATTGTTTATTCATATATGAATGCATTTTATTATGATCAAATCCATCCTGCACTCCCCACTTCAGTTCCTCATGAGTCTCTTCTACTCTCCTATCTATCTATCTATCTATCTATCTATCTATCTATCTATCTATCTATCCATCCATCAACTATGTATCTATCTATCTATCCATCCATCAACTATCTATCTATCTATCTATCTATCTATCTATCTATCTATCTATCTATTCATCTATCAATCATCTATTAATTCATCATCAATCATGTCCATCCACATCCATCATCCATCCATCCATCCATCCATCATCCATCCATCCATCAATTTATCCACCCTACTGAGACACATTAGTGCTGCCCCCATACATGTAAGCATAGGGCTTTCCATTGTAGCATGCTTCAAATAATAGTCATCCCTAAAACTCTTCCACCTAATTGGTGCACACTTGTATTTAAACAGCGTTATACCCCTTGTCCTTCAACAGATTAGTGTATTTCTCATATTGTATGCATATGCTTTAGCATGCCCTCCCAATGTGTCTTTAAAATGGTGCCCTTCATGAATACAAGAGCTACATGACATAATACAGAATTCACTTCACAGGGTAAGTATCATTTACACTGTCTACATGGACAAGGAATAGCATAACCGTCATTTAGACAGAGGGGAAAAAGTGGCCTTTGATTATAATGAGATTGTTTCCATGTACTGACTGCTCTTAAAATGAATCATTCTCTCGTAAATGCAATCTCTCTGTAAGACCGACATTCAGCACAGAACAGGGCAGGACTCTTTCACATGTCTGTGGATTGCTAGCTGTTCTGTTGAGTTCTAGCAAAAACAACTATTGCATAGTTTTGCTTTGTTCTCCCCACCCCTGGACCCTGTGCAGACATTGGTATAAACTCTGGGTGACTGCCTCCTTTTCTGTATGCGTGTCACTGCAGCAATGTCTCTGTGCCATGGGGGTGAAGCGTAGTGGCCCCAGCTTTCTGTCTGTGTGCTCATTTGTTTATTACATTCAACTGCTACCTATGACTAAAGAAACCACTCATGTTCTCGTGAGAAATTCTACCGAGTTCCAGGAATCCTTTGTGATGTCCTATGCAGGGGTGAAGAAAGGATTTCCCATGCTCATTTGTGGGGAAGCGGTGTCAGACTGATTTTCCAGCCAGTAATTGGACAGATTAGGTGTGAGTGTTCATGTATTATCCTCTTCAACACTTGCCAAACACTATATTAAAAAGATCTTTTAATACACAAACTATACACAGAGTATAAACGTGACATCGCAATATCTTTACCTTCCTCCTCGTCTCACAAGGGAATCGTAGGGGAGAAAGAGTTTATTTTAGCTCACAATTCCACAGTCCATCATTATGGAAAAGCCAAGGTGGGGGCTTGAAGCAGTATCTTCTTATCACATCCATAGTAAAGAGCACAGAGAAATGTATGCATGCCTGCTCACTTGTTTGCCTGTACATGGTTCATCTTTGGCACTCTTATGCAGTTCTGGATCCCCTACTGTGCTAAAGTCATTTTGGAAGAAGGAGCTTTAATTGAGAAAATGCCCCCACCAGATTGACAATTTTCTTTCCTTTCTTTTGCCTGCTTTCCTTCCTTCCTTCCTTCCTTCCTTCCTTCCTTCCTTCCTTCCTTCCTTCCTTCCTTCCTTCCTTTTCTCCCTCTCTCCCTCTGTTCATTCCCCACCAGATTGACCATTTTCTTTCCTTTCTTTGGCCTTCCTTCCTTCCTTCCTTCTCTCCCTCCCCCTCTAATTAATTAACATCCCAAGTGCTGTCCTTGGTCCCCCTCACTAAGACTCTCCCCAACGCCCTCCCCTTCTCATATGAGAGGGTGAGTCCAATGGTTGGCTGCGAGCATCCCCCTCTGTATTTGTCAGGCTCTGGCAGAGTCTCTCAGGAGTCAGCTCTATCAGGCTCCTGTCAGCAAGCACTTCCTGGCATCCTCAATAAGATCTCATTTTATAGACCTAGCTAGCCTTGAACTTAACAGAGAGCCTGATACTTGAGTGATTTAAAGGAGTAAAGGCATATGCCATCACATCAGGCCCCTAACTTTACTAATATTTGTCAGCCTGTCACACAATTCTGTCACACACACACACACACACACACACACACACACACACACACACACACACACACATCCTTTCTCTCCAGAGGAAGACTTAATAATAGGCTCATACAGAGGGGGTTCTACCCTGTCCTACCCTACTGAGGATTCTCCTTGGTGCCAGGTTCCCATTTGAGTTTACAAGTAGAATGTCCCACAAAGTCCTATAGGATCATCTGTGACCCAGTAGTGGTCTCACAGCCATAGGTAGATCTATAGGACCCTTTAAGATCATCCCTGCCCCATCTTGCTGGTTTGTCCTGAACTACCTAGGGATATGGGAGGATATGAGTCCTCTCTCTGGTGTTTACTTGAGAGATGCTGGTAAATGACACTGTGATTATTTTTTACAATGTGAAACCAACATACTGTATATGCACAGAAAGATGGCCTGGTGATGTACTGAAGATAGAAGGGATGAGTCACCATGGCTACAAAGGCAGCTGGGGGTCTGGAGTCACTTCCACTCGAGTCTAAACTCTTTGAAACTCCAAAAATGAGAAGCTAAAAGGAACCACTTGAGTCCTTTAGAGGGAAAAAAAAGCCAAAAATAGCCAGGAGAGAGGCACATATGTCCACACTACTGTCTGATGCTACCCCCTCCCCATTCGAACACTTCTTGTGTTTCTGAACACCTGGTTTTGCCTGCAAAGGTCTTAGACCTCCCTTCTCTAGAAAGCGGGCCTATTTGTTTTGTGTCCAGGTGTAGGAGAAGATAAATTTTCTCCTGATGTTACTTTTTTCCCTTGACATTCATCCTGGCAACTCTTACGTCTCACATTCAAAGTCGGAGACAGTTGTTAAAAGTTAAAACAAAAGCTTTCTGGTCCTCAGTGTTTGAAGCCAAAAAAATCCCACTTACATTCCTTAGCAGAAAGAAGAACAGTATAAATTAGCAAGAGAAAGTTTGGATGAGTATGCATTCATTTAGGAAACTATAAAATTGCTGACCAGAGAAGGGGAGAAAGAAAGGGTTTAAATGAGCAGCACAGAACAGAATTCTAATGGACAAAGGGAAAGAGTCTAACTTAAGGAAAAGTTCTCTGAAGTTCTCCACAGGAATCTTGCAATCCCAGATTGCTCCTTTTCTTTCTTTTTTTTTTCTATTCCATATTTTATTTCTTTACATTTCAGATGTTATCCCCTTTCCTCATTCCTCCTCCACATTAATCCCCTATTCCATTCCTTCTCCTCCTTTTTTGCCTTTATACTGTTTAATTTTATGCAAGTATTAAGGTCAGTTCTAGGTTGAGGAATAGCAATATAGTAGATGCAAATAGTCCAGGAACAAGCAAAACAATAAACCCAGATAGTCAAAGAACACACACGATAATAACAGAGTCCAGTGATCACACCTGTGATCACTATTTCTAAGGGCTTATCAGGATGACCAAAATATCTGAGCCTACTTCCCTGTCCTAGCCCAAAGACATTTTCATGCCTGAAGCCTACTTCTTTGTTCTGTCCTAAGATTTAGATTCTTGCCTGAAATTACTTCTTTGTTTCAATTGCTCCTTTTCTTAATAGGGTCCACAGACTATGGATGGAAACTTAACATGGAGTATAAAGACAGGATCCGAAAGTGTGAGTAGCTGGATTTATCTGGCAAAAGCTTTCCTGGAGCAACTGATCCTGTTGCTAAGGTAACTGTATTTAGAAACACAAGACCCAAAATATGATAGTTAGAGAGTTTCTTAAATACCTGGTAATGTCAGCCATGTTGATTATAGGTTGAGGTTCAGGAGCAGAGAGACTGGAGGAATTGTGGGAGCAGGTGTAAAATAGAAAACCAAGCACATGTAGGGTATAAAAATGCTGGTTTATGAAAAATGTAATTACTCATCATAGGAAAAATGGCCATCACTACCTTTACCATAATCACCACCGCCACTACCATCACTGTAGTGATCACATCATTGGCACCACTTTACTACCACCACAATCATCATCATCATCATCATCACCACCATTACCATCATGATCATAACCCCCGCCACCATTATCACTATCATTATCATCATCACCATCATCTCCATCATATCATCATTAATTACCATCATCAAACATCACCATCAACAAAATTATTGACCATAAAGATGAAGAAACAAAAAGGTGAGATAACATGGTTGTAACTCCCCCTTATACACATGCACATTGACTTCAAGGGGAAAATGGCACAGCAGGCATGCATCACCAGGCAGCTGTTTGGAAGTGAGCTCTGTTCAAGCTTCCCTCCTGCCAATGTTACTCATGTTTCATCCAAAATAGACATTTCCTCTTTTACTCAAATTCTCTTCTCTCTCTCTCTCTCTCTCTCTCTCTCTCTCTCTCTCTCTCTCACAACACACACACACACACACGTCAGTTTTTATAAAAATCTTTCGTAGACATACCATGTAGGGCCCTGCTTTTTCTTTTTGTTGAAAGCATGGAGAGGAAAGGGGGAATTAATATTTCAGGAAGAGTCATTTGTCTGCTCTTCATTTGTGGTGTGTATGTGTTTTCTTTGTGTGTCTTTGTTCCATCTCTGCTCTTTCCACACTACTGGCAGTCAGTAGGGTAATGGAAAAGAACAAGATATATTCCTTATTGGTTCGTTCACACTTCATCATCCCACACTGTGTAATCACTGTACACAGTCCTGAGTTTTATACTGACATCTTCATATAAGTCTATGGCATACCATGGCCACGGCCCCAGCACCCTTTCTTTTCCCTCTTCCTCTTCTTTGTGTCTTCTTTGTTTTCCTAAACAACATTATTTCTACTTTCATATCATATACTTACACATGATTGTATCTCTAAGTCTTTTGGAGTATGGTTTAATTTGTATATCATGATGATCTCCAGTCACAAGTAATCCCCTGCAAATGATACAACTTCATTCTTGCTTATGGCTGAATACAATTCATATATATATATGTGTATATATATATATTCCTCTGCATCCTCTCCTCTTTCAATGCATGCCTCACTGGATGCCATAACTTATTACTGTGAATAAAAGAGTGTCTTTATCTGACCTGCTCCACTCTCTGTAATGAAGCTTAGACTCATGCCTGATGTGGACCTAAACATCTGGTCCCTACAGAGTTATAAGTACTAGTGTCTCTTGTGCATAATGTAGCTTTTAATTCAGTTGTTGAATGACCTATTTATTGGTTCTCTTTTGGCGTGATTACATAGAAAGTTTCTTTCATCATATTTATACATCATATTTATATAAATGTTTGGGCTGGCATAAATTGCCCTGTATGTGAGCACCTGTGCTTGTATGTGTTGTAGTAATTATTTAATGCAGTCGCTGACCATGCCGACTATCTAAGCTGCATGGCTCTGCCTAGCCCAGCTGCCATGTTTCTCGGCTGGAGGCCACATGCGTGCTGCAGCTAGAAATGGCCAACTAGAAACACCAGCCCTGCCACCCGAGAGACGTCAGCGTGGGGGGTGGCTCTGCCAATCTTCCACACTGTCTCGCAAGGTGGGCATTGCCCAGACCATCTCGCCATCCATGTGGGCCCAGTAGAAAAAATGAGACTCTAATGCTTAAAGATTAATCAAAGGCTTTATATATTTGGTAAAGCTCAATAACAATATATCCATACAAAGAGAGTTGTTTCCCAATTAGCTAACCTAAATAAAAGTAGTTACCTGCACTCCTCTCCATACCTGCATGGCTTTCCATCCTCCTACATCTCTGCTCTCTCCTAGCTCCTCCTCTTCCTTTCTCTCTTCTCCTCCTCACTCTCCTCTTCTCTTCCTCTCCTAACTCCTCCCACCTTAGCTCCTCCTGTATGTATGTATGCATGTGTATATGTACACTCATATACATGTGTGCATTGGTATACTCACTATCTTATTTATTTTATCTTATAATTAAAATTATTTTTATTTTATGTGCACATGTATTTACCTGCATGCATGCCTCTGCACTATGGATGTCCCAGTGTCTGCAGAAACCAGGACATGGCATCAATCTTCTGGAACTGGAATTACAGATGATCATGAGCTGCCATGTGGGTTCTTGGAATTGAACCCGGTCTTCTGTAAAAACAGTCAGTGCTTTCAACCATTGAACCATTTTTCCAGTCCCATCACCCACCTCATTTTCTGAGACAAATTCTCCCACTGATCCTGGCTGACTGGCCAATGAGCTCCAGGCATCGGTCTTTCTTCTCTGCCTCTACATGAAGCTGGGCTCACAAGTGTGAACAAAGACTTCAGATTGCAGTCTTATTGTATATATTTCAAATCCTATAGAGCATTCTACCCCAAAGAACAAGATCTACTGAATACAGATGAAGAACAGACTTGATGTTGTAAACCTTCATCTTCTTTCTGATTCCTTCTTGATTCCCATTATGTTATGCTCCCAGCACCAGAGACATCTGCATCCATTTTACCCATATCTTGGTACTCTGATTCAGAAGACAGATAGCTACATCTGCCACAGATAAGCAAAGCTGGAACTCTTCATACAAAGTAATAGGCTTCTAATGTCTTGTCACGTTTACAGTTATAAGATACAAAAGATGCTGGAATTAATATTCTAACTAATTTCCCATATTCCTTTGATGAGTTAGCTTTTATCCTTTGGTCAGGAATCAACACACTGATTTTGTTGAGTGCTTAATAACCATGGTGTCCCACACTGACCTACATAACTATATAGGGTTTATTGGACAGCCACACTTCCTTTGATTCTCGTATTTCTGATTCACCAAAATTTCTGGAGAAATGCCCCACTTTGAGTGGCTTCCTCTCCTATGACAAATAGAATGTCAATCAAGGCATGTTCAGAGTAGCTCTCAAGCCAGTGCGAGAGGCTGATTGCAGAGCCAGATAATTAGATCAACAGTCAGCCCTAATTCTAAACTCACAGCGCAATAATATGCAGGGAGATTAGCCGAGCAAAGCCATTGTTTGCTCTAGTGATGAGCTCACAGAGCTAGTTAGAGGAAGACATCCATGTGTCTGGTTTCCCCAGCCTGCAAGCCACCCTCAGCACTGTGTCAATGAGTCTGTATTGGGGAAAGTAGAGTCAAGCTTAAGATAAAGGAGAGGAACACTCATTAAGTGTGGAACCTTGCTCTGTCGGTATTTAAAATATTAATAGTTTTGTTCACTGTAGATAATTTTGTATAAATTTTGATTTTTTTAAATATACGATCCCAACATTATTTGTCTGTATTACTCTACTTCTGATATTACTTTAAAATTTATGCTTGACTCAGTCTTTACTCATCTGTCCCTGTAACTGGCCTGGATTCTGTGAGCATTTGGTCCTTTGGTGGCTTCTGGACTTCTTGACTCCGGGCCTCTGCAGAAATTGTTCTCCTCCAGAAGTAATGAGCAGCAGTACCAGCCACTCCAGAGATTTCACTGAAGTGACTGAGGTAAAGTCTCAGGACTCCCATACAGAAGCAACTGAGCTCTGTCAGTGGCAGAACTCTCTGGAAGGGTGTGATTCTTTATCATTTATGTCTTATACCATATTTTTTACTGTAATATATGGAAAATATAAGCAGTAATGGGCTTTTTATATTTACTAGGTTTTTTTTTTCTTTTGTTGTGTTTAAACACTGATCAAACACAACTTGAAAAGAGAAAGATTTCTTTGGCTTACAAGTTCCATGTCTTATGCCATATTGAGAGAAGCTAGACAAAAACTCAAGGCAAGAATCCAGAGGCAGGAAATGAAGTATAGAACACAGAGGGTCCTCTGCTTATTGGCTTGTTCCCTGTGACATGCTCAGCCTGTTTCCCTTACAACCTAAGTCCATTTACCTAGGGTAATAAAGTGATCTGGGCCTTCTACCATCAATCATTAATCAAGAAAATGGCCATACACATATCACAGGCCAATCTGATGGAGGCAGTTCATCATTAGAAGTTCCTGTTTCCCAGGTATGCAAGTTAATGGCTGAGGTTGACAGTTCATCTTTTCCTGAAACTTAATTATGAGTGAAAGCCATGATTGAACATAAACTGACCAAAATATTGACTATTATATAACCATGAGAGTAGGTTAGATTTCCAGAAAAAAACCAACATGGAGGTGAAGAAACAAGATGAAAAGCTGTATCTTGTCACACTGTTTTCTTCTCTTTCCTGTCCTATTCTTCAGTGTCCGTGCTTAGAAGTGGGGAGATCAGGGTCTTTGGGGGGTCAGCAGTTCAGATTTTGTCTTACAGAATGCTTAGGGCCACCTCACATATCTCATCTCCTTGGATTTTCTTGAAGCTCTTATTGAAGGCCAGATTACACTTATCATTGACTAGGGACAACTAGGAAAGTGAGCATATAAACCTCCCATGAGCTGACTGAGGGGATCTGTGGCCAAGACTGAAGTCTTCCATTTCCTGCATTGGTAGCGCTTCCACTGATCATCAAGTTACAAGCCCTTACTGCCCTTTGTATTTGGAAGGAAGACTGTCCTGTCCTGGTATTTAAGGCTACATGATATTTATTTGGCAAGATATGACTCTCTTGGTTGCCTAGGAAACATTGGATGGAAGAGGAACTGGGTCCGTTTTCAGTATGTGAATTAATTACAACCTAAAAGACAACATCTTGAGTTGAATCTGGTCTTCTCTAAATGAAGTTCAGAGAATATTCTACAGAGACTGCTTAGAACTGAAGACTGTGGAGAGTTAGTTTGTTGCAGATTTGCAACTAAATTATCTTGGGTTATAGTTGGCCCCTAAATAGTTAAGAATTGATTATTTCTGGGTGTGAGCATACATTGTTGTGACTTTAAAGTAAACCCTTCTGCAAATGACAAACAGAATCCATAGCTTTTGCCAACCCAAAGGCCAAGAACATCCATCAGATACATTGGTGCCAATAGCAGAGTTTTCCCTCACCTTATGGTAACTACCCTGCCTGATGTTTATCAGTATGGGTTTAAAGTGCCATAATTCATGACTTTCTTTTGTTACTGTTATTATAAAAATGTTATGGAACAGTGTCATATTGAAACATGTTTTAAAGACAACCTGAGTTGTCCCAAGCCATCGTCATTTCCATATGGCTCCTGAATAAACTGTCTCTTAATCCATTTGAGGTAAGAGCTATGATTTTTCCTTGACACTGGCACGCAGCTATAAAAGTCAATGTTAAAACCATAAGCCTCATCCACAAAGGATGGAGGAGAAAACAGAGGGTCATTGCAGTGCTATGGCAGGCTCTGAAGACACAGAGTCAGCCCACAGATAAGTCCTCATCACCTTTCATCCCGACACACTGTTAGATGCAGCCATTCAGCGTGATGCCTGAGCCGAAGGAAAGGAGGTGCAAACACATTCCCACGGGCATCTTGGAGAGTTTGGGAGTGAGTTCTGAATTAATTATAACTTCATTTGAAAACTAGGCACCCTTTTCCTTTTTATTCTCAAGCTGTCTGTCATGCTAGATGAAATTCCTTTCTGTTGCTTCCTGTCTCAGCAAGGAATGGGAGTGTCCCCAGGCACTAGTGGAGAAAACACACACATCTGAAACTCGGTGGGGGCACATTGGTTGTTTGCCACCTAGTTTGATATTGTACACTGCTGTCAGCACTGTAGAGGTCCCTAATTCGGATCACTTAATCTTCAAAAAGGGCATCGTCCCAGTTTGCCATGGAGAAATTGTTTAACACAGTAGTTATGGGTTTTTTTTTTTTTTGAGGTTTAATTTTACTTCTATTTATGATTATGTTTTGGGGGTGGATGGGTATGTGCACATGAGTGTCGTGCTCACAGAGGCAGAAGAGGGCATGGATCTCCTGGAGCTGGAGTTACAGACAGTTGTGAGTCACTCAATATGAGTGTGGGGCAATCAAACTCATGTCTTTTGCAAGAGCCCCATTCACTCTTAACTCTAAACTGCCTCTCTAGCTCGTAGCTATGTTGGTGAGATACATGTACATGGCTTTCTGAGAGTATGGGGTAGCTGTTCCCTCAGGGCTTATCATGACCATGACCATCATGGAATAGGGTTGCTATGGTGATCTAAGGATGACTTTGGCCCTGTATACATAGCAATGAAGCCAGCAAAATCACACAGTGACGGTGAAGTCTTTGGTAGTGAGAATGTAACTGCTAACAAGTCCTACAGAAGGAGGCAGAATCATCGGATGCTCACCTGAGGTCTATCCAGTGCTTCCTCCTGCTGTTCAGCAGTGCCTTAGTCTTGAGGCTTCAGCAGAGATACCCCAACCAGCTTCCCTTTTAACTTAATTTAATTTTTTTTACTTTTGCTTGAGAATTTTATACATGCATACAATGAGTATTGATCAAACCTATCCTTCATTCCCTCCCTTTCAATTCCTTCCTACTCTCTCTACCATATTTCCCTCTCAGCTTTATATATTCCTTTTAAAACCCCATTGAGTCCACTTAGTGCTGCCTGTAAATTCATGGGTGAGAGATGATCTACTACAGCATGGGCAGCCTCTTGAGGGACATGTCACTGAAGGAAACTGGTCCTCGCTTCCCCCCCACGCCCCCCCCCCCCCCCCGCAGCCATCAGTTGTCAGTAACTTCTCAGCTGGGGGTGAGATGGGACTTTATGAGCTCTTCCCTATCTGTGCTGGGATTCTTGCTGCATTGAACTTGGGGGCAAGTGTCTACTGTCTACTCTCACTCAGCTCTTGTGAGTTCATGCGTGTGAAGACTCCGTTATATCAGCATTGCATTTACTACGGTTATCTATACTACCTCTAGTGCTTATAACCATCCTGTGTCCCCTTCTGATTTGATCCCTGAGCCTTGGGAAGATGGAGTGTCACATACATGTCCATTTTAGGGCAGAGTATTCCAGCACAGCCTCTTCTCTTCATGTTGGCCAGTTGTGGGTCTCTTTGTGTTACTGGATACCTACTGCAAAAAGATACCACTCTGCTGAGGGCTGAGAAGTCTGTGGGTGGAAAGGTAAGGGCTTCAGCTCATCTCATTCATTTTAGGGAGGATATATGAGGATGGAAGTTTGCAGATGCCTATTTTAAGCCCCTGGGGACAGGCAGACACCAACAGACTCCTGGCTGGAAACGTCTGTTCTTCTCTGCAGGTTACTCTTTCAGTGAGGAATTGGAAACCTTTCAAATATATAGGTGTTGGATTTGCCTAACTAGTGTGACACAAAACAGGACTGCAGTGAACAATAGGGGTGTTCCTGGTTAGAATTTGATTTTCATCTACAGGTTTGGGCAGGAGACCAAGTCCCTCTGGGTTCAAAATGGATATTAGCAAATGTTAGGGCTATAAAGCTCTCATGCCCTTAACGTGAAATTGTTTTCTTGTTACAACAGAAAGAACTGAAAAAGGAATGAAAAGGAAATTGGATTCTTCAGTCTGTGTTCTAATGTCGGTTTGGGTCACCTATGACCCCACTGCACAGCACCCCCTGGGGCATCCTCACATTTTAACAAGTTATAACATGACCTACAGAATAGATTCCACATGAAAAGGTAACACTAGGATATGTGAGCTCTTTAGCACAGCCAGAAGGATTTAGCAAGATAATGCTGTCACCACCCTGAAAATGGTAAACAAGATATTTAATTAAGAAAATTATACTCACACATTGACACACACAAACACAGACGCATACTCACCCATGCACACAGGCACACACATACTCTTGCATACATACATACATACATAATACAAATGCACACAAAGACAAGCGTAGGCACACATACAGACTCTCATATGCACATGCACACACGCTCACACACATATACAAACATGCATGCAGACACATGAAGAATTATGCACATATGTACATGCCCTCACATGCTCATATGGATACACACACATGATCATACACATACAAATGCAGACAAACACATGCATACACAGAGACATATTCATATGTGTGCACATATACTAACAGATATATTCAGTGAGTATGCATGAGCAAAATCTGAAATATGCATGCAAATGAACAGACATCCACACATAACAGTGAATAGAATGAAGATTTAAAAATAAACTCCAGGATATGCATACTCTCTTTATGTACAACCAGATAATTTTAACAGATAGTGCCATAATCAGTGGGAAATTTCAAAATAGAGTTGTAATCATGAAAATTATACTTACAAAACACATGACTGCAAACACAGATGTACATGCATGTGCTCATATCCACATATACATATGCTCAAACATTCATACAAGCATGCACACATGGAGACATACATGTGCACATACATGTACATAGTCACATGAACACATACACACCGACAAATGTACACAAACATACAGGTAAACAGATAAAATATGTGCATATACATACACATGAATGCACATCATGCACACACAAAAGTATGTATAACCACCCCAAGTGCTTGAGGATTTTCCTTATTTTTATTTTTTCTTTAAAAAATTGTTATTTTTCAATTTATTTTACGTGTATGCATGTTTTTTCCTTATTTAAGTCTGTGTACCATCTCTGTGCCTGGTTGCTTCCAGAGGCAGAAGAGGGTTTCAGATCTCCTGGAAATGCAGTTCAGATGGTTATGAACCAACATGTGGGGCGCTGGGAATCAAACTCCTAACCGCTGAACATGTCTCCAGTCAAGTGTTTCCTATGTTAGCAACAAATATATGTCAAGAAATCGGTGTATTAGCCGGGCGTGGTGGCGCATGCCTTTAATCCCAGAAATTGGGAGGCAGAGGCAGGCGGATTTCTGAGTTCGAGGCCAGCCTGGTCTACTGAGTGAGTTCCAGGACAGCCAGGGCTATACAGAGAAACCCTGTCTAGAAAAACAAACAAACAAACAACAACAAACAACAAAAAAAAAAAAAAAAAAAAAAGAAAGAAATCAGTGTATTCCTGTCATGCCTTAAGTAGCTTATTTTCTGAAACAAGTGTAATTGTGGCAACAGCCAGCAGCGAGAATGCCAGGGAGAAAGGCCAGAGTGACATTTGAAAAGAGGAAATAATAAATGTCTGTTAATGAGAAAGTCCATCCCAGCTGGGGACTTGGTTCTCTTCACAGGGCAGGAGATGGAGGGAGGAGAAAGTCAGTAACTGAAGCCTCAATCCCTCTTCTTCAGAGCAGTTACCCTGCATGCAGCCTCCAGGGTCTCTTCTGTGGGTTCTAGAGCTTCTTAAAGCCTGTGTTGGCCGCACACTTCCTCCCCTACCATCCTAAAGAGACCTGTGCTTATTTGTAGCACTTTGCCACACCAACACCGCACCTTTAGATATTTTGGTAGCTCAATATTTACTATAATGTAGTTAGGATAAAATGTTTATCTAATTAAAATTATCTTCCAATATTCACATTTAATGTCAATATTTTCTTTTTAAAGGAAATGGCTTTTATACTATAAGTGGGAATTCCCTTTCATTTATTGTAAGATTATGCATGTGTCATAGCAAGTACCAGAAAGTCACTGTTCTTAATTCTTGTTTGTTTGTTTTTTTGCTTTCATTGGTTTCTTTGTTTCTTTCTTTGTTTCTCTGTCTCTCTTCTTTCCTTCCTTTCTTTGTTTCTTTGCTTCTCTCTCTCTCTCTCTCTCTCTCTCTCTCTCTCTCTCTCTCTCTCTCTCTCTCTCCCTCTCTCTCTTTTCTTTGAGACAAGGTTTCATCATGTATCACTGGATGAGTTGGAATTAATGTGTAGCCGGGGCTGTCCTAGAACTCACAATGTAAACCAGACTGGCCTTGAACTCACAAAGATCTGCCTTCCTGTACTACTTACTGAGTACTGGGATTAAAGACTTGCCTGGCTCTTATTTTGGGCTTTAGAGACAATCTCACACAGTAACCTGGGTTGTCTCAAATCACATCAATTCTCCTGTCTGAGCTTGGAATTAAAACCATATTCTATACTACCTCCTAATACTTGCTTTAAAATTTAGAATGTATTTTCTAATTAACTAGTAATCATTGTGTGAACCTATGGGCCAAAGTATAGTATTTTGGTATACATTATATAATATAGTTTGAATTTATTTTAGTTTTATTCATGTATTCATGTGTGTGTATGTATGTATGTATGTATGTATGTATGTATGTATTTGAATGTGTGTACACATGAATACAGAGGCCAGATTACCTGAAGCTGTTATGTATTGACAGGCAGTTTACAACTTCCTGATGCAGGTGCTGGACTTGAATTCTTGTCCTTTGCAAGAACAGCAAGTACTTTTAGCCACTGAGTCATCTCTCCAGCCTCCTAATGACACATTTTTTAATGGTGAACTAAGATTCATCTGAAACATTTATCATTTGCTTGTGGTGGGAACATTTCTGGCCTTCTACATATTTCTACTGGTGGGATTGTATTCTTATTCATGTGCTGTGTGCATGCGAACTATGGCCACCCTATGTATAACAGGACACTCAAATTCACTTCTACCATCATTGTACTCACTGACCAGTGCCCTTCTGTCTCCACTCAAACCCCATAGACTCCTTAACCTCTGATAACAACCATTCCATGCCACTTGAAAGACTCAATTGTGCAAATTCCCACATGATTGAATTAAAGCACTTAGTGGTTATTGGTCTGCACCTGGCTTATTTCAAATGACACCCATCATCTATTAATGTTACAAATGACAGGATTTCACCACTTCTGTTTTTACTGTTGACTACTATCCCTTTGTGCTTGTACTGTGTTCTCTTTCCATTAATCTGTTGAGAAGTGGGTTGATTCCAAATTTTTAAATAAATATTTTATTCTATGAGAATTTCAGTATTTTGATCATATTTATCTTCCTTCCATTAATTTCTCCCAGATCTGCCTCCACTTCCTTCCCTACACAGCTTCAAGTTTCCTTACCTACCCTCTTCTCCCTCCCTCCTCCTCTCCTCCTCCTCCTCCTCCTCCTCCTCCTCCTCATTCCAGTCCATGGAGTCCAGTTTGTGTTGCTTAATGACTCTTGGGTTGGGGACTGCCTTGGCGGCTACTTGACCTATCAGGTGCCACATCATTAAAGAAGATTGACTCTTTCTTCTCAAGAAGCCATCAACCACCACGATCACCCAGCAAGGGGTAAGACATCATTCTCATCTCCCCCTATCCATACTGGAATTTTGTCTGGCTTGATTCTGTGCAGGCCTTGTCCATGCTGTCACAGCACTGTGTGTTCATATGTTCTGTTGTCCTGTTGTGTTCAGGAGGTATAGTCATCTGCCACCTCAGATCTTAGACTCTTTCCACCCCCTCCCCCAACCTTCTGAAAAAATCCCTGCATTCTGTAGGATGGCCAGGCATCATTTTAATGTATTATTTTGTGTCCTTTGGAAGCAGACCCTGCAGAGGGTTGAGAGAGCATGCAGTGGGCTATGAATAGCTTATGTAGCTTACTGCTACTGTCTTCTTTAAGCTTTAAGTTTGAGTTCTGCCTCCCCTTAGAAAGGAGGAAGCTAATCAGTGCTGATGAGTTTCATAGGTGCATAAACACAGGGACCTCGGAAATCTCAACAAGCCAGCTGGGAGAGACAGCTCAGTGGTCAAGAGCATTTTCTACTCTTTCAGAGGGACCCAGGTTTTTCTCCCTGCACTCACACTGAGCAGATCACAATCACCTGTAACTCCAACTCCAGAGGATAATGACTTCTGGCCTCTGAGGGTACATGCTCACATGCGGCATACAGTCACAGGGGCACATAAAAAAAAAAAAAGTCTACATGATTTGGAAAGTAATGGCTTCCTTGAAAGTCAGATGGACATCC
Source organism: Mastomys natalensis (assembly GCA_021653895.1). Taxonomy (NCBI): domain Eukaryota; kingdom Metazoa; phylum Chordata; class Mammalia; order Rodentia; family Muridae; genus Mastomys; species Mastomys natalensis. The sequence goes on from JAJTUV010000207.1 coordinate 831,479, forward strand.
TGAGTCCATTTGTATTGTTGATGTGGGCACAGTCATTTGAAGACTTTAAGGCCTCACACCTATGGGAAATTTGCAAAGTGGTTTCTCCATGTGTACTAGGATCAAAAGGGATGGCAAGCATTTTCTCAGGATTCCAAGTGCAAGCAGATGACCAGTGTAGCAAAAGTCTAGCAGCTGCGGCTTCTTCCTTTGGGATGTTTATAACCTGATACATCTGTTTACAAAGACCTCCTACAGAGAGTAGCTAGCCCCTCCCTTTTTACTACACATAATAAACACACTGAGGTGCCAGGCTACTGGCCACAGTTAGTGCCCTCCTTCAAGTGCATACTCAAGCTTGATGCCATCTTTCTGGTATGTGTGTCTGTCCTTTCTTCATTCCCTTGTTGATCCTAGAGTTTCAGGACCCCAGGTACATGGATGATATCTGTGAAACGGTTCAGTTTTCCACGTGACTCCAAGAATCCTGTTTCTCCTAGTTGACTTACATCACTGGGTCCATACAGGAATAGGCAGCATTAACCCCATAGAGTATGTCCACGATTGGTCAAGAATATTTGTATGATTTCATTACTTTGGGCCAGTGGTTGGTTTAGGGATGGAATGTGGATCTTAGTTTTAGCCACTAAGAGATGTCATGGAATTCTTTGGAAAGTGTTATACTTCTCTTCCATGGTTAAAAAAAAAAAAAAAAAAGCAAGGCAAGAAGATCTGTCTCTGTTCTGTTTTCTCTTATCCTGTGAGGAGCTGATGACTGTATCTGTGGCGGCCATCATGTTACCATAAGGTGCTTCAGCTGGAGGACCTGATGGAGGGAGACAGCTTGGGTATTTGCTGATATTTATGATCCAATATGGAATATGCCTCCAACATCTTAGTAAATAAGTATCCAGTATTCTGTGGTGAAAGAGCATCTTTAAGGATATTTGGAATTTATAGCATCCACTCATATTATATCATTTCTAGTGATCATCTACTTATATAAGCCCCTCTCTAGTACTTGGATATAACAACTAGGCACAATCTATCCTTTAATATGCTGTGGTACTCTTGCTGCATCCCACCATCTCCACCATCTTCTCTGCAAATATATGGTGTGTGTGTGTGTGTGTGTGTGTGTGTGTGCATACACATGGCTCTCCCGAGTACAGCAGATTTCCATACAGTCCTATAAGCAGCCACAGAATAACAGGAGCCTCCCACCTCAGTCATTTCCACTTGAGACAATTTATCTGTAAAGTTTTTCTCCTCAAATGCTTTGTGCTCTGAATGCACAGGAGCAAACCCTGCTAAGAACCTGAAATTCACTGGGTGCCATGGCTGTTTACAATGCTGAGCAGCACAGGACTTGCCAGTCCTCAAAGTCTCAGGTCAATCTGAACATAAATACAGGTATTTGGCACAGTGGACACTTAAGAAAGCAGTAAAACTGTCAAAATAAACCCAGAAAACCTGCCTGGAAATCATTTTCCCACTCTTTCTTGCTTAGACTCTTTTTTCTCCCTTAGCATAACATGAAGATGGGCACTGTCATGGAAGGGTCAAGGAGTAACATCTCCAGCCCCAGCCTTTCTAGACACAAAATGTGAAGGACACAGCCACTTGTCCAGGCAAACAATAGTCATCATTACATGGTGGTTGCTCTCCGGGGCTCATATTGGTTATTATGAGAATCTGACACTTGAAACACCAGGGAGAATTCAAATGTGAAAGCCAATCTCCAAACTCCCCAACCCCTCTCTCCTTAAGCACCAAGCAGGTGTTAACTGTCCTGAGTCTCTTGAGAAGTTGGCATTCTGGGGTCAAGGAGGGACACACCTCTGAAGTCTGATTTTAGAGACAGGAGGGAATGACAGACAAAAGGAGCTGCCAGGAAATTCAGGGATGGGAAGGGGCTGGCTGTGTTCATTTGCTCATCTTTCATTTTCTTACTTTGCCTGGGCTCCAGATCAGATAGAATCAAGTGTTCAATAAAAGAGAATTCTTCTTAATGAGTCAGTAAGATGTTAGCTTCTTCTGTAACTTCCACACACCATTAACATTTGCAAGGAGCAGCTGGGGAGGTGGCTCTGTGAGTGTGATGCATGTGCTTACAGTACAAACTTGAAGACTTGAGTGTGGGTCTCCAACACCTTTTAATAAAAAGCCTGGAGTGATGATGTGCCTGTAATCTCATTTGGGAAAGTAGAGACAGGAAGCCAGTCTAGATGGATTGGCAAGCTCTAGATTCAGTGAGAAACCCTATCTCACAAAACAAGGGCAACTGAGGAAAACATCCAACATTGACTTTTAGTTTCTATGTGGGCACTCAAGTGTATATGTGTGTGTGGTGTGTGTGTGTATGTGTTCACACACTGGGCTTCACATTTAACATGGGAAACAGAGGTTATGGGTCAGAGACTTTTCTACATCAGAGCAATAACTCCAAGGGCTGAGTCAACTGTGTTCAACTCCAACAGCAAGATACCGTGTCTACGAAAATAATCAAATCCTCCAGGGTGGGGTCTCAAGCGAGGCTAAACTAGAGACTGAATGGCTAGCTGGTCAACCAGATGTCTGATATTCCTCGGCTGGATTTCTCAGTGGCTGTTGGTGAATGAAAATGAATCAACAGATATCATGAGATCCCTCCAATGTCTCCCTGTTCATTTAAAACTGAAGTTTAAACTCACTGGCATTAGACAATTAGAACACTCGTCAGTCATCCACTGGATCTGTACACACGCCTCTGGGCAAATTCGGCAGCAATTTACTGAACATTAAAAGTACAACTGATAATGTCACTCTTCATATCCACAACAGCACTTAGCAGAAGCATCTGGGAGGAAGCCATGGCACATCTGTCTAACCAAATTTATTCAAAATATGATGGGCTCAGTGGGCCTATGGACATGGCCACATAGCACCATGGGTTGAAATTAAATCACAATTGTACCCCAGAGAGGGATAAGGGGGAAACTATACATAGAGAATTGGCTCAAATAACATAATATCTTCCCAGATGTCACAAAGAGAGAAGACTGGAACATATAAATTAAGGAAAAACAGGCCATCAGTTCACAGAACCCTGAGTGCCTTACCCAGGGAGCCCTTCCATCAGCTCAGCTAGTGACATTCACATCCTTCATACACTGGACACTTCTTACTGAGCCTGTGGGCACTCTTCAGGTCCTGAGTATTTCAGATAATAAGGCCTTTAAAAGTGTGTGTGTGTGTGTGTGTGTGTGTGTGTGTGTGTAAGCATGCGTAGAAGACAAAGGAAACTTGAAAGAGTTGGTCCTCTCCTTCTATATGGGTTTCAGGCATCAGACTCAGGTTGTCAGGCTTGGTGGCAGGTGTCTTTATCCAATGAAATAAATCTCCAGCTGTTTGCATTAGCTACTCCAGAATATTCAAAGGTAAAATTGGGTGTGTTAGTTTTCTTGGGAATATAATGGTTTTCATGGTGCTATAAATAATGATGTAAGACTCCAGCTTTCTCTCTGTAACCCCCTAGATCCCATTTTAGCCCCTGCATTCTCCTTCCACTCTGTTCCCTGGGTATGCACAGTTACCAGTGTGTGCTCAGGGACATGAAGAGCACAACCAGGGTCCTACTCTGTCACTTCCAGCCTTATTTTTTTGAGATGGGCGTCTCACTTATCCTGGAGCTAGTTGAGAAGCCAGCAATCGCTAGCAATCTTTCAGCCTTCAGTCTCCCCCCAACCTCCATGCTATAACACCAGGTCATAGGTATGTATGTGACCAAGCCTGCCTTTTTACATGGGGTTTGCATATTTGAACTCAGATCCTCACAGGCATTCAGCAAACACTCTTACCCTCTGAGCCAACACTCCAGCTCCCTAGTCTACTATTTTCTTCTAAGTTTCTTTTATTATGTTAGATACCATTAGAGCATTGTCTATTGAGGGATTTTTTACTCCACTGCCCCTGTTCCCAGAAATAACAACTCTGAGGCTTCTTGTATATGAATAAATGCCTAGGCCATAAGCATTGGCCTGTTTCCTAGCCAGCCATAGGCTTTTTATTCATTGACAACTGATGTATCCATATAATACAGGATATTCTCTCTACAACTGTCAACAGCTTGCAGTTTGTGTTTCTTCGCCACACTTATCCTATTCCCTGCTACCTCTGTTTATCTCTTGTAACCTCCCCTCTGTGGTTCTTTTTCTCTTCTAAGTCCCCTGTGTTCTTTTGTCCATCCCCATCCTCCCTCTTTCTGTCTCCTTTAGACATTAGCCACAATTTTACCTGTTTACACATGTACCTTACAGTCTAAGTTCCCCATAAATCAGAGAATACATATTTTGTTATTGTTGTGTTGTTTTGGTTTTGTCTTTTCCTTTTTTGGTCTTTCTGCATTTCTGAAATATTTACCAAATGACTGGTCACCTACACAGGCTGTATTTGAAGGTCATGATAAATTTCAAAGTCAGAGAATAGATACCATCTCCCTACAGGAAAAGAATTGGAAATGTATTAGGATATCTTGAAATACTCAGCATCTGGTGTTTCTCAGTCCTTAAATCTCAAGGCCACAGTGGGAGACCATTCATTTGGTACGAGCTGATGCTTCTCTCAGAACCTAGGACAGAAGCCAACATTCCTGCTATCCTGCAGTCATGGAGGCTGATGATGAGGGTCTGAAAGATGTTCCTTTGAGGTCTTCATGTGTGGATCCAATCTCAGCCCTGACTTTCACTGGAGGGGTAGGATTGCAGCCAAGCTATGACTCAGCCCCACAACAGTCTCCCAGAGTCAGCTGTCACTCCAATCTGTTCTGCATGGAATGGAATTCTTTCTGATTAAAAGGCATTTAATGCAGTTTAGGGAAATGAGGGGTGGGATTCTGTAAATTCATCTTCACTGAGTGAGCATTTAATTCCAAATCTCTGGCATCGGAGGCACTAACTGGAGTTGGCAAAGGAAACTGAAAGTGCCCCAGATCTTGACTTTTCCCTTGTGAGTGGCATGTTCTTCTCATCCCAGGCTTACTACTGCTGTTTTATGACATGTGTCCTGACTCCTGCGGACTAGCCTGCAAATGAGTTCCAAATTGCTGACTTCTTGGGAGGGGCATGGGGCTCAGTCTGTTTCTCAGTTTATTCTCTGTGCTGCACAGAGGCTGGATGCCGGTATCTCTGTGACCTTTTCCACTTGCCTCTGTCCTCTTACCTGGATAATTCTCATGTGGGCTCCAGGTCTGAGGAAGGACTTTCCATATGGATTTAATTTCTTCTATTGATCTGACTCTTGGGCTCAGGTTCCTCATCCCATCATCTATAGAGTGCTAGGGTTGGTAGTCTCTACTAGCTATCAATTTCGGTGTTTCATAATCTTGCCTGGACTTCAGTTTTCTATACCAAATTTCTCATATGAAATAATCTCTGCTCATTAAATGAAAAAGAAGGAGGAGGAGGAGGAGGAGAAAGAAAAAGAAGGAGGAGGAGGAGGAGGAGAAGAAAAAGACGACAACGACCAGGGTCTCATGTAACCGAAGCTAGTTTTGAACTTAATAAGTGGCCAAGAGTTGTCTTGAATTCTTGTGGCTCCTGAGTGCTGGAATCACAGGCTTTTGCCACTACATCCAATATCTGTGGTTCAGAAAAGACTGAAATTGGGGCTTCATGCATTCTATGAAAGTACTCTCCCAACAATGATACATGCCCAGCTCTCAAATTCATTTATCCATAGTATCTATCAACTTAAACTTATTTAAGAAAACACCACAGGCAACATGGCTTATGTGATAGAAGTTTGAAGAGCAAAGTATTTGTCAGCTTGGTCCCTGGTGAAGTTTCTCCTCCCATAGTGTACGAGAGTCTCTTCTTACTGAATTCCCCTGGAAATGAACAGAGACAGGAAGTTCTCTGCCATTTTGTCTTAGCTGTGTGCATGCAACTTTTATAACCTATAGACCTATTCTTTTCTGCAAAGTCCCATCTGCAAATTCCATTATGTGCTAATTATGACATCCATTTGTGAGTTAAGGGGGACACAACTCAGTATACAGCACCCACTAAGTGGTACATGCTATTAGTTTCAAATAGGAAAACCATCTCAGAGAGCTTCAGGAAAGATGTATGGGGTTCAGTTATTCATCCATCAAGTAAATTTCATATAATATATATATATATATATATATATATTATATATATATTATATACACACACAAATATATTTCAATATATACTACACTAATATATAATACTATATAATATATATTCTAATATATATTATTTTGTATGCATTATACTACATATAATATCTTTCTAGTATATATGCTATACTAATATATAATACTATATGTAATATATATTCTCTCTATACTACTATCTAATATATATAATATACTATATACAAGTATATAAGTGTATATATATGTATATACATAAATATGTGTCTGTGTATGTGGTACCTTATCAAAACTATACACAGATATAGCCTTCACCTCATCATCTATCGTTGGTATTTTTAGACCCTTTACATACACAGTTCTTGCTGACTCTGCCTGTCATAGCCACATTACTGTGGACAGTACAATGAATCTATTTCTAAAAGACTTACATAATTAAATATTATGCAATGGTAAAAAATAGAGAAGTATAACTAACTTTGATGGAGGCCTGCTTCAAATGATAGATTCAATGAAGGAAAGGAGTCACAGTATACAAATATTCTATTGTTCCATTTCAAGAAATACACATGAAATGAAACTTTGGGGGTTCTGAAGATGGCTCAGTGGTTAAGAGCACCTGCTGCTCTTGCAGAAGACTCACATCAGTTCCCAGCACCCATATCTGGTGCATCAAAACTGCCTGTCATTTCAGCTCCAGGGTATCCAACACCCTCTTGGATTCCATGGCACAGGCACACATGAGAACACATAATCAAATATTTAAAAAGCCTTCAACAATAGTTTAAAGGATTTTTTCCATCACTGTTAGAGTGTACGAAGTGTCATTAATCAATCTCCCCTAATTACGATCGCCCTTCCTTACGTAATCATAAATCTTATTAGGGTTTATTTAGAATCCTATGCCTGAGACCTGCTTTTCTCTGTTAAATAGGTAGTACAAGGATGGTGTGTAGATGTAATCTGGAGTTAAAATGGTACTTTCTTCTTGCAGTCACGGAAGACATTCAAAGAGAAATGGAAATGAAATTGGTTAATGAGTCATTTTAAAGAGTCACAGACTGTGAAAACTGGCTCACATTCTACTGCGATGTGAGGCCGAGACTTTATTGAATAAGGAGTAGAAACTCGCCATGATTAGTTACAGAATGTAACAGCGACACGTAAGGTTCTCTCTGATAAACAAATTAATTTCTTGTCAGACAGCAAGGGAGACTTCTTCGGATGTCAAAGAATTAGTTCCAGCCTCCAGATAGCCATACTATGTTTTATGTGTAAAACATACTGCAAAAAAAAAATAGTCTTTTAAAAATGGTTAGAATAAAACCTAAGAGGTTAGGGGCTGGAGAAATGGCTCAGCAGTTAAGGGTATTAGCAGCTCTCACAGAGAAACAGTTCCGTTCCCAACACCCACATGGTTGTTCGCAACCCTCTGTAATTCCAGTTCTAGGGCATCTGACACTCTTTTCTGGCCTCTGTGGCCACTGCACACAGACATTGCACAGACACACTTGGTGCACAGGCAAAACACCCATAAACATAAAAATGAATATATCTTTTAAAAATTGATAGTGTGCAGGCCAGATTCACCGATTTCTGATTAATGAATATACTGGGTCTAGTAGAATATTCATTTTGAGGTGGATTGCAGAGAGACTGCCATAGTGGATGCTCACACTCTCATTTGTTCATCTAAAGGAATACCACTTGCAGTGTTGTGACCTGTGCTATGGTAGCCACGTGGCCAGGAACAGGGGGAAGTCTCTAAGCAATAGTCATCGAGGAAATGAGGTCTCAGGTTTAATACCCTGGGAGAACCTGGACTCATAAACACAAGGGCAAGTTCTAGACAGGTACGCCACAGCTGACTGTTCAGATGAGTTGCAATCCACAGTCACAGCATGGCTGACTTTGGGAGGAAGGTACCTGTATCTTGGAGACCAACTCACAGAATCTGCCGGCACATAGGTCTGTATTACTGCTAAAACCTAAAACAGCAACAGACGAAAACAAAAGAATACTGCCGACGTATAATAATCCTGGATGCTGCATATCTGTTGCCTGTAATGTTCTTGCATCATTTTTAATTTACTTAAATGCTCTCCTTAAGATGACATTGCTCAATAAAAGAAACTTCCAAGGAACAATTGTCCCGTAGATTATCTGGCAGTTTCGGTGACTCTGAGATCATTGCGCGATATAACAGAGTCCTCAGGGGTTTGCCTGTTGTCTGCTTATGCACTTGCTCTCTCTTGACAGTTTATCAAGGAGAAAAGTGTGCTTTCAAATTACTTGTGTTTCTTATAAAACACAAAGTCAATACAGATGGTTGGAATCTCATTCTTTTCCCGTTATTACCCAATTTATCTATTTCTTTTCTTATTTATCTTTCCTCTTGGTTGAATCCTGAGAGTAATCTTGGGATATTTTGGAAAATTGAAGTCTAGGACATTTTTTTTAATAGCAATTTTCTACATTTCACCTGATAAAATAGCAGCGATCCTGGTAACTGCATTTTGCTACTTATTGGCAAATACGGAGCTTTCTTTTGGGAATCTTCTTTTATGTGTTATCTTAGAAGCTACTAATGAGATGAGAAATTCAATTATTTTTAGGCAAAGTATTGAAAAGGAAAGATGGCAACATTTCAAATTGAAATACAACAGATATGTGTTTATACACCTGCCCACATATATACATTTATCTTAATACTAGTTTTTTCTCTCTTTTTGTATGAGAAATATGTCTATCTTTCTTATTCAATAACCAGTAAACAATGGGATCGATCTACCCTTTATGCAATGAAACATCCCCTGGTCCTTGCTTCTATTATGATCAACATGATCAATAGGTCAGGAGACAGTTGATCAATGGGGGAAGTGAATGGGGCGGGATGTTAGTTCATGAATGGAGATGACAATAAGAAGGGGTTCCACAGACATATCTACACAAGATCCATGGCTTCCTGGGACCAAGCGGCAGATGTGCTCCCAGGAGCACCCCTCAATGCCTATCACTTCCCTGTGGGCTGAGATGCAGGGACTTAGGCTTCTTGCCATAGGATTCTCTTGTATATCATGGGACATCATCCTGGCTCATCACTGTCCTTGTTATTCTTCACTGATGGTGATGAGTTTCCTGGGCACATCCAACATCAGCAGATATGAGAAGTGGGGAAAGGTGAGACTTCATTGGAAACTCTCAAGTGCTGATACACCAGGCTCCCCTGACCTCCAAGGATGACTTTGCTTAGTTTCCCTGTGTCCAAGCCATTATTGAAAAAGTAATATAACAATGGTGATAAAATATTTTACTGAATGGTTACCATGTGCCAGGAATTTCTTTAAGAGCTCTTTACTAATAAGTCCTTTTAACACCATAATTGCCCCCTTAAAGCAGGATCTATTTATTTCCCGAGATATTAATGAGAAAGCAGGAGGACTTATGTGACTCTCTGGTCCACATGACCATCTGGACATGACTGAACAGTCATGTCTAGACATGTCTACAAATTTACAAATGTGAACGCTTCTATTGAGTGACATTGTGCAGTGGGACATGGCTACCGGTTCTAGATTGCTTAAGTCAATATCTGAATGCCTTTGGCATGGTTTTTAATTTTCCTTCTTGGTTTATTTACCCAACAATGAAGATATAATGGGATAAACCATTAGGGCAGTGCTTGGCTCACAGTGGCAAGTATTATACAGGCATCAGCCTCAGTTTCCCTATTATTACCACTATCACCATTGTCTTCTGTAGTAGAAAATATTTAAAATCCCCACCAAGAGATTCTACCCTGCCTTGGTTTTTATGTTCCCGGTTGAAAGACACACTCACAGCCTTATTTACACTAAGCCTTAAGCATCACAATTACTGGGCAGCTGCCTACCCTCCATGTTGTTTGAATCTATTTCTCTATAGATACCCCAAGTTATTACTTACTATGTTTCATCTGGGCTACTCTTAGTTCCAGTTGGGCAGCCCACAGTGTCTCACACTCCTATCTCTTAACCCATGGCTGCTCCCTTCCTCCTTCTCCTTCTTCTCCTTCTCCTTCTCCCCCTCCCTCTCCTCCCCCTCCCCTCCCCCCTCCTCGCCCTCCCCCTCTCCCTCCTTCTCCTACTCCTCCCCCCTCCTCTTCTTCCTTCTCCTTTTTCTTTTCCTCCTCCTCCTCCTCCTCTTCCTTCTCCTTTTTCTTTTCCTTCTCCTCCTCTTCCTTCTCCTTTTTCTTTTTCTTTTCCTCCTCCTCTTCCTTCTCCTTTTTCTTTTCCTTCTCCTCCTCCTCTCCCTCCTCCTCCTCCTCCTCTTTCTTTTCCTTCTCCTCCTCCTTCTCCTTTTTCTTTTCCTTCTCCTCCTCTCCCTCCTTCTCCTCCTCCTCCTTCTCCTCCTCCTCCTTCTCCTCCTTCTCCTTCTCCTCCTTCCTGGTTCTCTTATCTCCAAGCCCTTGAAACCTAAAACCCCACCTATTGTGGGACTGCGTAAGGGTATTCTGGTTCTTGGCTGGGCATGGGCCTAGAACCCCGAGACTCCAAGGGAGAAACGGCAGGAGTTCGGCCAAGTCCCCAGAACTCAGAGTCCTAACAAGCAGTCCAATCTCCATAGACCTACATTGTTCAGTCACGTAGGCCATTACAGCCCCTCCCAAAGTGCAAAGGTAGAGGGTGTAACTACAGGCTTCAGGCCCTAGAGATTTACATACTAATGAAGGTCAGAGGGTGGAGCCAATTAACCATTCCTCCCAGAACCTCCCCCTTTCTCCCTCCCTACTTAACCCAGATCTGCCCTGAGTTTGGGGGGGTACATCCAGATCCACCCACCATCCACCATGACAATAAACCCTCTTGGAACCAAGGACTTCCTCGTATCATTGGGGCCTGCCGGGCCTGCCGCCGTCAAAGCCCCAGCCACTGGAACCAGGGACCTTCCCCAGTATGTGACACAGGCTGCCTGGAAGCCACCAGGCAGCCTCCTCCCCCGCAGGCCCCGGGCCGCTGCCGCGTGGGCCGGGGCCCTCCACCGCTGCCGCCAGTTTTTCCCACAACTTATGTCTCTTCTGTCCAGCTATTGGATCTTGGTAATCTTTACCAATCACAATTAACTGGGGTAAGGGTTACTTAGCTAGTGTCTATGTATGAACTCTCTTATCTCTGGGGTGACCAGTCTTGGGGACCCCCAAGTTATTAGAATACAAGCAGCATCCAGGCCAACCCACTACAATCTTCACTGCCATCACCATTATAATTACCATCACTACCACCATCATCATTAGTATCACCATTACATCACCATCAGTATTAACAACAGTATCACCATCATCACCACCTTCTCACCATTGTCATAATCACCATCATTATTGTCATTATAATCACCACCACCATCACCATCAATATCACCTTCACCACAATACCATCATAGTCACCATCTTAGTACCAGTACCACATCATCATTTATTATGCTGCTTCTCCGAATTCATACACTGTGTTATGTATAACAAATTGCCAAAGATTAAACAATAAAGGTTTATTTTCTCCTGTTGTTGAGTCTGAAATTCTGTAGTCCAGCCTGGGTGAGAGTTTTTCACTGGGCTTCAGACAGCCTCCTTCTTGCTGTGATCTTACTTGGTGCTTTAATATGCCAGCCTGAAGCTGTGCTTTCTATGACAAACGTCAGAACAATGCTGTCCTCTTGTGAAGTCCTTTCTGCACCATGGCAGAAGATCCTGGGCTCCATCAGTGATCATTTTGCTATACCCAGCAACCTGCAAATGGCCACTTTACAACCAACTATTAATTTTGCTGCCCACTTTATGGAGCCGTTAGAGGAAAATGCCTTCGGCAGCAAGATTGCTCAACCTTTAGCTCTGGCATCGCAGTTAATTCAAATGACAAGTTCACGACACGTTGCCGAGGTGACATTACATTGATTTCTATGAAGCAAGGTGCAGGCAATAAGGCCCTATTGAAATAAGACTGCACTCACTAACAGCAAGAAAGACCAGCAGATAGACTTTGAAGATACAAAGAAGGCTTGGCGCATGTGGGTTAAGTGGTGGCCTCTAAAGTCCTGGTGGGTAGGATTTGTTCTTAATGCCCATTGGAGAGTGGAGATGACATGTCTTCTGAGTGAAGATTGACTACTGAGAGGTCAGTAGGGTCATGTCAAAGAGAATGAGTAGTGGAAAAGATGGAGTCAGCTTCATGTCTTCCTGTCCCATCTCCTGGCTTCATCCTCCTTCTATCTGTAACCACCATCTCTTACCCAGACTGTGCTACAGAGTAGGAATGAGCCTGGAGGGCACAGCATATGACTCCAGGGATATAGGTGAGCTGGCCAAAGTAGCAGATTGTAGGACTATGATGGTGAATACTGGTTGTCAACTTGACCTCAAGTGGAAGCAACTAAAACCCAAGCAACTGGGTGCACATGAAATTTCCTTAATCAGATTCCTTGAATCAGGAAGACCCACCCTAAACCTGGGTCACACCTGCTGGCAATTCAGATAAAAGAATGTGGAAGAAGAAAGCTTTGATTTTTGCCTGCTCACTCACACTCTCTCTGGCCAGTTCATCTATCCTGCTGCTGTGGTCAGTATTAAATTCAGCCCCTTTAGTATTCCCATGTAGTCTAAAGACCAGTAGCTATCCAGGAATTCCTTAGGACTCCTAAACCATATTGGGACTACTGAGACATCCAACCTTATGGACTTGAACAACTGCTGGGTTCTTGACCTTTCCATCTGGACACAGACATGTTGGATTATCCAGAACACAGCCTGTAAGATAGAGTAATAATCATATATATATATATTATATATATATATAATATATATATATATACATACATACATATATTTCAATTCTGTCAGTTCTCTTCTTTTAAAGAAACTTGGGTGATAAGTTATTAATGTCACCTGCATCCTTGCATTCCTTGAAACTAGCCTGGTAAAGAACAATACTAACTACTCTGTTTTGCGTCTCACATGGCAACAAACCACAAAGGGATGTACAGCCATCTCTTCCCATAGTTTCTGATAGATATATAAAAATCTTCAGACAAAAGTAAGAAGTGATTCATTCCAGACTTAACTTGTAGCAGTGTTACCCCTGAGTCAGATCCAGGAGTATCTTTGGAGGAAAGAGTTAGGCTGGAAAATAGATTTGGGACACTAAGGAAACTTTAGAGATTCTGAAAAATAGTACACACTTGCTTGCTAATATCTGGATAGAATTACATAGTTACATTTTAACCTACATGTTTTTTTTTTTTTTAATACGGTGGGACATCTTCCTTTTAATAGCAGTCTTGAAAATACTTTAATTGTGTTCATGTACAAAGTGGGTTACCAAATGTTATTATGTTGCAAATCTAATTAACTGGTGTTAATTCAAAGCAATTATTCATGCAGAACTCCCAATCAATTAATATGATCTGGGATCAGCTACAATTTGCCAAGTATGAGAGGGAAGAATTTGTTGAGCCAAGAGATGAAGATGTCTCAGCTAATTTAAGGTAATGAGCCCTTGGAAAAATGATATATTGAAATAGAAATAACCGTAATGATTGTTAACAACCAATAATTTCTGTTCTTTAGTTTTGCCTTTCCTAAGACCATCACAAGATCTTTTCAAAGATCAAGAGATACAGTTTAGACCCCAGCTTTCTTTCTCTACTGTGAACAGCCTTCCTTGTATGTGGGCTGCATTTTCAAAGTTTTGTCTTTGTCTCTATTGGTTCAAAACTGACCATTTCATCTCCATATGGAATACTTTAGAATAGTCGTGAAGACCGTGAACCCTAGAGTCATACTTCGGACTTCAGAAAGCCCTTGACCTTCATCCTGTGAGTCATCACATCACTGATAACACACTCACTCAGCCTTTGCCTCAACTATTACACCTGCTGAGTAGGGACCCATAGATTTGATGTGACAATAGGGCAGGATTGTGTAAACCAGGTCATATTACCAATGTCTGGGTGTACTAAGCATTGTTCTTGCTCAATGTGCAAGGGGTAGGCTAGGTGGCATTAGTTTAATTACTTCCTGTCACCAGAATTCTGTTATTAAATACACCTTGCTCTTCAGTGACAGATGGATCCACCTAATGGTGGGGAGACACCTATGTAGGGAAGCTCAGAGCCCAGGAACTACTTAGAAAGAGATCCTCTTCCTTGATCATATGGGCTTCTGGCCACGAAACACGCTCATCACAGCTGGTGCCATCCTGTACCACAGGCCAGATCACTTACTAATTCATGCACCCCTTAGGTCTGAACATGTCAGGAGTGGCTTGTTCGATTATCTAAAGCAGTGGTTCTCAAATTTTGGGTCATGACCTTTTGGGGGAGAGTCAAAAAACTCTTTCACGGGGTTTGCATATCATATATTCTGAATATCAGATATTTACATTATGACCCATAACAGTAACAAAATTACAGTTGGGAAGTAGCAGCAAAAATTATTTTATGGTTGGGGAGTCACCACAACATGAGAAACTGAATTTAAGAGTCACCACATTAGGAAGGTTGAAAACCACTGATCTGAAGTATTCTTGAAACATCCAATGTGTTTACAAGGGAGCCTTCCCAGTGATGATCAGGAGTAGAGGGAGAATTTGGAATGCTGTTGTCTCAGAATTCTCACTTTCCATTTTTTGGACAACATGGAGATACAGCCTGCATTTCACATAATGGTTGTGAGCTTGTCTATCACCCTAGAAGGCACAAGATCATTGTGCCCATTTAGTGGTGGCCCTCAGGAGACACACTGCATCACAGATACAGGGTGGAGGTGGCCCGTGGCTATCAGTGAAAACTAATAGACTCTGGACTGGGCCACTGGAGAGGGGGTGTCGGGAGAACATGAGAGTTGACATGCAGAGAGGTAGGACATGCTTAAGTTATAGATGTCAGTTCCTTTGCTGCAACATAAAAGCCAATAAAAAAGTATTGGGAAGAAAAAGACAGATCCTAATTATAGTCTTCCTGATCCTCACCAGGAACTGTAGACCACACCCAATCATCTTTTGGCTGGGGTTTATTCTCTCTCTGCTTCATAAACGCAATGTATAGTTACCCATCTTAAAAAAAAAAGAAAGGAAAAGAAAAGAGAAAGAAAAGAGAGCAGAGTATTTGAAACACATCTCTGCATATGATGAATTTTCTTTTTTTAACCAGTGAAACTTGAGGTGGCAGCAGTCACATCTGATATCCTTTTAGGTACTGTGGTAGGATCTCCCCCAGGAGAAGCGGGGTGGTACAGTGGCAGTCTTGAGAAGCCTCACCCCCTGTGCTCTTCCTTCCCACTCTCAACCTGCCCATACGGAAAAATACCTACTAACTGTGGAGCTGGGTGAACTCACAAGGATCCTACATTGGTTTATATAAAACCTAATGTGTCAAGAGAAGCCAGCTGCACTCAGCAGGGTCATCTGCAGAGGGAAGGAACGGGTGGGGGTAGGTAACAAGGAGGGATATTTCGTCTCTTCCCTCACACTGTGCAAAGAGACCTTCTGCTGAACTCCACTTACAGAGATTGGTCCTGGTGGTTCCTGATGCCTAAAATAGGAGCCCCCGAGACTGCTCCAATCAGAGACTGATAAGAAGTCTTAAGAAAGGGAGAATCATGAAGGATCAGACATATGTTGTAGCCAGCAGATTCTCTTAACCCACTCCCTGCTCTTCAGAGAACTTTGCTCACCAGGAAAAATCAGTAAGAAGCATTTCGTCAGTATCCTTCATCTCTTTGATTTCTTTTCTCTTTCCTTCCTTTCTCTTTCCTGTTGATTCACTATCCAGCATTTCACGGTCACCTTAGCAGGACAGCTGAATGCATAGGACACCAGTACCTCTCTCATGCATGATATCCCAATGGAAAAAAGACTTAGCTGTGCCCTGCAGCTTCCCAGAGTCTAAATCCAGCAACCATGATGGAGGTAGATGGAGAAGAAAGCAAAAAAAGAGCCTTCTTCCTTGAAAAGCTATGGATAGATTCTCAACAGATATGGGACATTAAATAGGCTGAGACAGGTTGAAAAGGTAATATTTAATGACCATGTTATACAAGATGGCACATGGCGACTACTTCTCCCCACCACAGCCCTTAAGGCTAAAATTGATGAATTTGGACTCTCTCTGAATTCTCCTTCCCCCAACCCTGGCATAATTCTAAAACCTTATGAACTAATTTGGTTGGCTCTTCTATGCTCTTGAAAAGTGGAAGGTCATTGCTGTTGATCTTCTCCCAATCCTCAGCCCGCTGAAACTTTGAGATCCACAGTGATGCCTGGCAATGTCTTAATCCTAGTTTTCTGCTGATTCCCCCTGCAGATGGGAGTCTGACTTCTTTGTAGAATTACAACATCATTTGAATTTCCCTCTTCCTTCTGTCTTTATGCAGAGATGGTTCATTGATGCTGACCCTACAGGGATGGATGTTGGCTTCAGTAGCCAACAGGAGCAGCTCAGAGGGAAGCAGGTACACCACGACATGTTTTTTTCCTCTTATCCAGGTATCCAAATCTGCATAGAACAATATCAATGAATTTGCCTTCAGAAACAGAAGTCTCATTTTTAGTCTAGGCTTTCTGGTCTTTGAACCATCACTGTACAATTATCTAAAATTATAACAGGGTCTTATTACTAACATTAATAATATTTAAAACAGCTGACATTAATTATACATTGAGAATATTGTGTTATAACAGTGAGATTTTTTTTGTTGCTATGTCTATGATATGTTAGTGTGTTGGGGGTTGCAGGGGTGTGAATGTATATGTGTGGTATGTGGGATATTCATATGGTTATGCATCTATAAAAGTGGTTAAGTATACATGAAGACCTGTGACTGCTGTGGCTGTTTGCCTTTTCTCTTTCTTTCTTTCTTTCTTTCTTTCTTCTTTCTTTTCTTTCTTTCTTTCTTTTCTTTCTTTCTTTCTTTCTTTCTTTCTTTCTTCCTGACATGGTCTTTCTTACTGAAGCACAAGCTCACAGATTCAGATAGATGACAAAAGAACAAGAGTTTCCATGATTCTGCAGTCCCAGCACCAAGATGTTTATGTGTATACTGGGTATCTGAAAGTGAGTCCTCATGATTTTCTTCTGCATCAACTGAGCCATCTTTCTAGCCCCCGCTATTGGAACATTACAGCCTCTTGAGGGTGGGAGTTTCAGAGGGTTCAGTTTCCCTGCTTCTGCTAAGAATGACCTTAGTATCTCCTTTGCACCAAATACGCATGAGTGAACAAGGATCGAAGAGAGGGCAATGTTTGACATGCACCTGTTTTGGGGAATACCCATGACTCAAATGCTTCACAGAGCATTCTATTTGGAGTCAGATAGTCTCATTTGACCCATGGCCTATAACAGACTACAGCTTTACTGTAGTTAGATGTCATTCATAGGGTTTTTGATGGATGCGGCTTCATGAGTTTGAATCCATAAATGGCTCAAACAAGCTACTTCCTTTGATGTTTCTTGTAGAGGAATTTGATTTTGGATATTGGACATCTTATGTTAAGAGAAGAAATGTGGAGTCAATGTGAAAATACATATTGCCCTGCCTTGGAAAACATCTCTTTGAGATGTTAGCAAAGAGTAATCTTACAGTACCACCATGACTGCCCATTTCTGTCACTAATAGCTTCTGACATATCCATGTCACTTGTCATATATCTTCCTGTCACAGAAGCTAGAAAGACTCATCAGAGCCTCAGCTTTTAGAAATGGAAGACAAACCATGCTTACTACTTAGGCAGCACCCCAAGGATGCTAGAACAAAACTTCCAGCATCAGCAGAACATCCTCTGTGAGCACAGACGTCTTCTGGATGCTAGTGCTTACACTTGTATTAGCATGCTATTCCACAATACAGCAAATTTGGAAGATCAGCACAGAACACAATAAATGGACAATAGATTCAGCCCTCTGTCTGTCAGGAAGTAAGGAAAGGGATCAAGGAATGACGGTGCTGGAAAGAAGGATGTGTGGTTAAGAACCCTGGCTGCCTTTGCACAGGTCCAGAATTTGATTTCTATAATCCATATGGTGGTTCACATCCATCTGTAGCTTCAGGAGATCTTATACCCTCTTTTTGTCTCTTTAGCATTGCATTCACACGGTAGACAGGCAGGCATGCAGGCAAAACACACGTGCACATAAAATCAAGTAAAACAATGAAGCATTTGGCATATTGCAGATGCTGAATGCAAGGGAAAGTGAAAGGTCACCCCACCTCAAAACATCTGGATGCTTTTTTTTCCAGGGACTCAGTCAAATGACTGTCCTATGACTCATTCTTCTGGGGTTTAAGTGGACAGGGACATGTAAAGTCCATGCTCTAATGAGCCACATTTACATTAACAAGGCAGTGGCACAATCCATTTTTTTTTCTCCTTATTGGTTGCATCCAAGAGTCTGATTTTCCTGTTTAATAGAAGTGGAAGCTGAGGATTCTAGGAGGCAGCAAGTTATTGTAATGGTTAGTCTTCATTGTCACCTTGACTGGATTTAGAACCGCCTGGGAGATTGGGAAGGCATACTTCTTGGTTTGTCTTTGGGGATATCTCAAGGGAGGATTTAGAGGAGGAAGACCATCCTAGTTGTGAGTCACAGGCACCATCTCCAAGGTTTGGGAGGCACAACAGATTGAAAGGCAAACAAAGGGAAAGCTAACTGTATGCAGACATCCCATTTTGGTCCTGTCATGACCCCCTGTGGAGACAACTGGGCTGACCCTCCAATCTTTCCTCATCATGATAGACTGCCCACTCCAACCACAGGGCAAAATAAATTCTCATCCCTGACTTGCTCAGGTTGTTTTATACAGCATAAAGGAGTCAGTCATTACAATCTCATTATCAATTAAGTTATGAGCTTTTAAATACCTTTTGGCCCTTTGAAGGTATTCCCCAAGTTTTCCAAATACTATAAGATTAATGTCTGGATGGCCTCATGGACAGAAATCACTTCTACAAGAAGTGTAACTGAGAAGAGTTTATAGCAAGCCTTCCTGGGTCCTGTAGGGACAAGACAACCTGAGCTCCCATCTTTTCTATTCAAGGATAGAGTCGATTTGAGATTCATACATATTTATATCAGGTAACATATTAGTGTAAATGTCAGATATTTTTGTCTGTTTCTTTCTTTCAACTAAGGTAACAAATGGAATAAAGCAGCAAATGATGCGTGAAACAAAAGAAATTATTCTTCCCCGGTGAAAGCTCTTAAGTTTGCAAACATCTTGCCACCTAATAGAGGAGGTCATAAAGCTAGCCCGCTGCATTGTCTTGGCAGAATTACGACAAGGTCTTATGAGAGCTTTGCTTGGGGTTTAGAGTTTGATATTTTA
This sequence comes from Mastomys natalensis, assembly GCA_021653895.1. Lineage (NCBI taxonomy): Eukaryota > Metazoa > Chordata > Mammalia > Rodentia > Muridae > Mastomys > Mastomys natalensis. The sequence goes on from JAJTUV010000207.1 coordinate 850,966, forward strand.
CTCAGTCTCATCCTGAAACCTATGTGTGAGGTGACTCACTGTACATTTGTACCAGCCTCTTTTCTCCTTGTCGGGATCTAATACCTGGACATAGGGCAGCTTCAGAGGGGAAGGATTTATTTTAGCCCACCGTTTGGAAAGATTAATCCACCACGGAGGGGAGGAGTTTCAGGGTGGGTAGAAACAGCTCACAGCTGTAAGAGTGGGAGCCTGTTCATTTACATCAGGGCAGATCAGGACTCTGAGATCAGATAAAACAAGGTCAGGCGATAAACCTTAAACTGCCTCCCTGGTACCTACTTCCTTTAGTTGGGATTCATCCCACCACCAACCTTCCAAAACAGCACCAACATCCTACACCCAAGTGTTCAAACATATGAGCCTGGAGGGTGTGTTTTATATCTAAACCAATAACATCATCTTCAAAAATGTTTTCTGTATTGAAAAAAAGAATAAAACATAGATTCTAAGGCTATACTTAAGATAACTATTCTTTGTGTGTGTGTATGTGTGTGGTGTATGTGTGTGCGCGTGTATATGTGTTGTGCATGCATGCACATAGAGAGGCTAGAGGTAGCTTCAGCTGTGATTATTAAGTATCATCTACCTTCTGTTTTTGATACAGAGTTCCTCACGGACATGTAACTCACCCTAATAGGCTAAGCTGGCCAGTCATCAAGCCTCAGGATCCTCCTGTCTCCACCTCCACTCCCTGGAGCTGTGATTACAAGATCAACCCCATTTGGTGACATGGGTTCTGGGGCCTGAAACTCAGGTCTTCAGCTTGTATAGTGAAACTGTTACCAATTGAATCATCTCCCCAGTCCGACAATTTTTCTCTTTGAAAGATATCTGAATGTTTTTAGAAGGAAGTTAAATTCAAAGTTGAAGTCATGGTACTTACCTACATGATATGTATTCATTAGCCAGAGGTCTGCCCTTAATTCTTCTAAAACAATGTTAGACTCAGACATGCACATTCCATTAACTCCAAAAGTAGAGCCAGGTATTCTCTGGATGTGGGACAAGGAATGGTACTCCAGACAATCACGAAGGACCCAGGCTCCCGTCATCCGTGGTTCTGTCTGAGGTTTCCTTTCCTTGGTCTTGGCATCCTGCCAGGTGATAGAGAGAGAAAATGGGAAAGGAGGATTCTGTAAGCTCTGTCCACCAGCAGAGGCTAATCGAATGGTTTTTACATGCTACCCAGAAGGGGAACACTGAATTCTGGCAGAGATTTTCCAACTATATGCTTGGATAGAGTCTCATCTGATGATTTGACAACCCCATGGTAAAGTTACTATGAATTTAATTTAAAGTGCCCCTCTCCTTTTTGATTCAGGGTATTGTTATATCGTTCATGCCTTCTTAAAACTTACCACTCCCCACCCCCTAACTCCCCGCCTCAACCTCTCGAGTGCTGGAATTTCATGCACACGGCACCTTGCCCCACCATCTCTTTTAACTTTTAAAAGAAGTCAGTATATTTCTCAAACTTGAAAACTGTGGTTGGTAGTCATTAATTTCTTGCAATCATCGTCTTGAGGATCAGCAAGAATATCTGTATGTTTTATGTCTTTCTAAGCCATGTTTTTTTTTTTTCTCAATTTAGAGAGAATGGCTTAATTACCTTTTCCTCCTTTTCTGGATGGGGCCAGGAACTGGGGAGAAGGGCATGTGTCACTGTATCTTTGGAGTACATTTAAGTCAGGGTTTCATTGTACTCATTATCCCAGGATCCTTTCTGAGAATTCTGCACTCCTCCCACCCCCGCAAAGACCTCTTGAACCATGAAATTTAATCCATTGTTGATTGTAGAAAAGATTTTCCTAGACTATTACTTAGGGAACATGCCGCTTTATCAAAATCCTTGAACAATTTAATTTCCACTCAAACTGAAGTTTCTTTTCTTCATGATAGTTAGGGACTTGCAAGAGCTTGTTTGTTCCAGAGATAGCTGTGTACCAAGAAGCAAGGATTTCAGACACTGCATTTTATTCCAAGGGCAGCATTGGTTGGGTTAGTACAAGGATTTTTATGGGTATTGTCAGACTGACATGTACACCCACATTCCCAATTCTCCAGTTGACATAAGCTGTAACTTATTATTGGCATCCATCTTCCCTTCTTCACTTCTTCAGGAATTTCCTCCCTCCTTCCTTTTCCCCTTCTTCTCTATTCTTTCTCTTTCTTTAAAAAAAAAATGTGTATGGCTGTTTGCCCACATGTATATTTGTGAACAACTTACATGCCTGGTGCCCAAAGTTGCCAGAAAAGGGTGTCAGATCCCCTGGAACTGGAACTGAATATGGCTGTGAGCTACCATATTGGTGCTAGGAATCAAATCCTGGTTCTATGGAAGAGCAGGCAGTGCACTTGATCACTGAGACAGCATCCATGTCCTACAACTGTAATTTTCATCTGCATTAAACTTTTCTAGGATTTCCCAAATGCTGCTGGAGTTTGGAGGTGGACACAACCTCCCAAAAGACTCACACATACTCACACTCACACACACCACACATAGTCACACACACAATCATACACATACTCTCACATACATACATACTTACACACACACTTATACACACTCACATACACACGTACACACACTCACACAATCTCTCTTCCTCTCTCTCTCTCTCTCTCTCTCTCTCTCTCTCTCCACACCACACACACACACACACACCAGGTTTTGGTCAACAGTTCTTTATTTCTGTCCCCCAACCCAGAACTGTCCTAGGTCCTGCTGCCACCAGTTTTGAGACTCCCACCTCAGGTAGACAAGTGCTTAGCCACATCTCTGAGAGAGTCAGCTTACAGACACTTCTACCAAAGCTGATTTTTTTTTGTTGCACCAAATACAACCATTTATAACTTTAAATACATCTTGGAGAGCATCAGAACAATCCATTCCCATAAAGATCATTTTAACAGTTTCCTTGTGATGTCTAACTGACACGGGAGAGTTCTACCGGCTTTGACTTCTTTTACTTTTCAAAATTCCTAGTAATGAACTTGTCTTTTACGGTTCTTGTGGGCTGGAAGGGCACAATCCATTTTCATTATAACATGAACTATTTTTGATCTGAACTACAGGGTATTTGTGAGTTTCAGCACTTCAGCTTTTGCACCATTGATTTACTATCCTTATACTAAAAATGCAGGTTAGATGTCTGAAGTTGTTCTGAAATAGATTGTCAAGTTAGGTGAGGTAACAGGGTTTCCCTGGTTTTGCTCAATGCAACAGGTTTATAATGCCTCTTTCTTACCTGTGTTATCTGAATGAATTCACTAAAATCCTATCTGAGCAGGAGACAGAATAAGGACATAATCATTTTATATGCAGTGATAGGACAACTCACGGGCTGCTGCAGAATGTGGCTTTGCAATGAATAAACTGAATTGAGGCAGAATCTTATATTAGGCTTTCTAAATTTTCCCCATCCTTTTACAAGCTCACCATCTCTTTGCATGTGCATGTGCGTGTGTGTGCACAGGTGTGCCTGCTTATGTGTGCACTTGCATGTGGAGGCCAGATAGAGATGTCAGGAGTCCTTCTTCATTGCTCTCCACACCTAATACATGGAGGCAGAGTCTCTCATTTGAACGCAGAGCTTTCTGGTTGGGCTAGTCTAGTTGAGTAGCTTGCTTGCTCCATGGATCCCTGTTTTTCATGCCCCACACTAAGACTACAGGATAGGACACATAATCTGTTCAACATTTTTCTGGGTGGCAAGGCTCCAAACTCTGGTCCCCATGTTTGCGCAGCCAAAGCTTTACCCACTGAACAATCACCATAGCCTTCATGTGACTAAGTTTTCCTAGACCTTAGGTATAATATTGGTTATAGATCAAACAGTTACTGATGATAAGCTATAAAGAAATTTATTTTCAATCAATTCCTTGGTATATATAGATTTACTGTTTTCTAACGATGAAAGCAAATTAGCATACTAATTAGATGCATGAGTTTCTTATTTTTACACAAATAATTAAAGCTTGGCATAAGGAATATAGAATATCTTTAGTGTTTTTTGGAGTTGATGGATATTTTGTTTTATAATAGTCAAAGCTGAGAGTACTGCTTCATATAAACATATCATAAAAAATGACAGAAGTTGGTTAGGGACCATTTCAGGGATGGTTAGAAATTCTGTTCTAATTCCAAGCAAAAATTCATTTCACATTCTTTCCATGGAAACTCATTGGCAATTCAGTCAGCAAATTTTAAAAGTCAGTCACTAATAGGATGCAACCCAAACACATATGACTTTGATGCTGACATACTGTGGAGAGACCACTAGAAAATACTAAAGGTCTTTCTTTGTTCCATATCTCAACATTGCTTGAGAGCAGCAGGAAGTCGAGGGGGGTCGTGAGAGATTGTTGATAGGGGTTCATTCTAACAGGACGTAGGATCTAGGCTTTTCCCCATCTTAAGCAGGAAGCCTTCAAAGTAGGAGTCTGTGCTTGTGGCTCTACCAGAATGTTTAGAGAAGAGACATGCAGACACAGTAGGCAGGTACCTAGCACAAGAAGAGGGGATCAAGCAGCCTGAGGCTGGGCAGAGAACTGGATCTGTGACTCTTGAAGTGGACTGCTGTTACCTGATCCTAGAACCATTGTGAATCCCAGTGTTATGTAGGAATCCTGACCTGGGCACTTTCAAATGGAATTCTAAACACTTTCCTCCAAGCTACACATGGACAATGACACATCTGAAAAATGACATGATTCGAGGCTATGATCAATGAATTCACAAGCTATTTAAAATAAATAATATAAGATTTCCCCCTTACCTCTCCACCATCATCCCTCCCTTGTTTCTCTTTTTCTCTCCCCCTTCTTTTTCAGTCAGTATTTTGTATAGAATAAAGATTAAAAAAAAATAAAAGAGAGTAAGATGGGAAAACCATACTGTAAATGTGCTCAGTTTACCCCCTGCTCTATAAGCTAGGCATCTGCTTCAATTTTCTACCCAATGTTTTTATTTTTTGAAACACCACACAACGCACACACACACACACCACACACACACACACACTCTGATTCCCTCTGTCCCCTAATCAGTACCCTTACTTTATCTTAATTTTACAATGATTGCAATCTGGTTCCCAAAGAAAGATGCTAAGAAGGAAGCTGGCTAACTAAGCTGCTAGAATCTCACACAAAGAGATTAATTGCTATGATTGTGGAGAGCCGGGGTAGTATGTGGGATGAGCAGTCCTCAAAATGCAGAGGAAACTGTGGAGTGTGTAGCTCATGTGATGCTCCTACATGTGGGTAAGTCACAACCACCATCTGATGCATCTTAAAGGCTGCTCATGTTTTCATAGTTTGTCTTTAGGTTCCCTGTGTCCCAGTGGGTGATCCTCGTGTCCATCCACTGGTTTCAGAGGGTTCAACACCTAAACACTAAAACTATTATAAAGGGAAGACATGGAATCAGAAGGGAGATGTGATGGGTGGTGGGTGAAGTCAGAGGGAGTAATGAGGTTCGATATTGTCCTAATTTGCTTTCTATTCTGTGATAAACATCACGACTAAAGGAGACATGAAAAGGGTTTAGTTAGCTTACATTTCCAGTTTAGAGTCCATCATCCTAGGCAGTCAGGGCCAAAAACTCAAGGCAGGAACCAGAGGTGATGGAAGCATGCTGCTTACTGAATTGCTCCCTATAGCTTGCTCAACTTGCTTTCTTGTACACCCCTCCTAGGAGTGGTAGCACCCATGTAGGCTGGATCCTCTCAGGACAATCATTATTCAAGATTGCTCACAGATTGCCCCACAGACTTGCTCACAGGCCCATCTGGTGGAGGTAATTCCTCAGTTGAGGTTTCCTCTTCCCAAATGAGTCTAAATTGTATCAAATTGCTAAGAAACACTAAGATACATTGTCCACATGCATTCCATTTCCAAAGGAAAAAAAAATGAAAAAGAACAACAGAGCAAGTGGGTGGACACTTTCTTCACAACCATGGGTTCATTACTTGCAATCAGTCTTTGGAATGTAGATTTGCATTGTATCATGTTACAACTTTTATGTGGAAAGTTTGAGGTCACTTAACCATTCCTAGTGAGAGCCAAGAGGAAACCCAGGCCTCTGTGACTCTGAAGCTGTACTTTCACCAAGGCAGAAGACTTGAAAGTGATCTATTCCATAGTAGCATGTCAAAGGAGAACCACCATGGTGTACCCTCTACCAGGGAAACATCACCTTATACCACCCTTCTGGATGGCAGGCAGGCAGCTGCTGGTTATCACACCTATGAACCACACATGTGTAATCTGTAGAGTGCTACAAACTGACATTTGATACGCAGCATATTTATATGCAGTAGCAGGGCTACACATCCATGTGCTCCAAGTAATTTGGAGGGTATAAGCATATGAAACACGGATCTTCCTGTAACACTATTGTTGGAATTTCACAGTCAGAAAGCACAGTCCATCGAGTAAAAAACAAACAAACAAACAAACAAACAAAAACCAAAAAACCCACAAAAAACCCAAAACCAAAACAAACAAAACAAACAAACAAACAAACAAACAAATGAAAACCCACAACACTTGGGCACTTACTAACCTTGAAGAAGCTGAGTCCATGAATGAGTGTCAGCAGAAGTGATGGAGGCTGTATGAATGATACTGATTGGTACCCAGGAGTAGACTGATTGGCATGAGGCCGATCATGTTTGGTGTTTGCTGTTCCGAACAGAACTCCGTGTTTAAATCATGCATTGCACAAAAGAACCCGTCAGTGGAAACCAGGAACTCTCTGGAAACATTATCTTCCCTTGAACAAATATCCACTGTGATATGAAAACTTTGTCTGGAAAGGTGCCCCTAGAGTTAATATGAGAAATAGCAGGAGGGATCTACAGACCTATCCATGGCTTCATTTCCTGCCTTGCTGCCTGGATCTGAGGATACAATAGAACAAAGTGTGTGGGGAGGAGACAAAACTATGCAGTTCCTTGAGTATCAGGCTTAAAGAGGCCTGCTGGGTACCTGCCCGTGTATACAACTCTGCTATGACCTTCAGCTTTGACGAGACTCAGAGACATGTTTCCCATTTACACAAGGATGCTTAAGTCCCTCATGAAATGGCACCTCGAGTCCTTTTCTTGTGTTGATAGTTCCCTTCCCTGAGCATCTGCTGACTATCCAGTCTCCAATCCATCCTAGTCATTCTCATATCACAAAAACCCTATGAACATCTATAATTCCCAAGGTCTTCATTTGGCCAGTTAGTATTTACAACATGAACACGCGTTCTTCACCTTACATTAGTTTTTGTAAGTTACATATGCTCAATCCCCACTGAACATAAGTGATATTTCGATGAGTGCTGTGGTTTATCCTGGTGGCTTTGTCACATGTTTCAGCTGAGTCTATTTCTCTGACCATCCCATAATGCATTTCTAACTCTCTTCCATTATCAGATGGGCTGCCAGCCATAACGTAACACTGGGAAAAATTCATATAAATCCACATGATCAAAATCTCTACTTAGGGAACAGTGAGATGGCTCCGTAGCAAATGGCACCTATCACAGAAGCCTGATAACTTGCATTTGATCTCTAGGAGTCACTTGTTGCAAGGAGAGTCTTGATGCCTGCTGTGCACACCAGACTCTGACACACTCATACAAAATCAATTTTGTAATATAAAAAAATGGGCTGGAGAGATGGTTTAATGGTTAAGAACAGTTGCTGCTCTTGCAGAGGGTCAGGGTACAGTTCCCAAAACCCGTATCATATCAGGCAGCTCAGAATCAGAAAGTTCCAGGGGGATCTTGCTCCCTCTTCTGGCCTCTGTGTGTACTGCACACATGTAGTGCACATACAGACAGACAGGCACACACACACACACATGAATAAAAATTTTGTTATATCATGCTACTTTTAAAACATTCTCCAGTTAGAAACATGTTTTCTTTGTATTCAAGTCACCCTTCTTTTGTTTGACAAAAACTATCAGTGTGTCTAGCTTTAAGCAATGTTAATAATCGATCACAGATTAAGTTGCAGTGAATGCAGGAGAGAGTTAATACAGATTATTCTCTAAGAAGTCTCCTGTCAATGCTCCCTGTGGTGAATGATTTATGAGAACAAGTGATGTAGAATGTAATGAAACAGATTGTCTCTTTATGAAATATTCGTGCCCATTAGCCCTGATACCTGTGTGGACATGCGATTTCTGCTTTATGCATAATCTCACATAGTCTTGTGGGTAATGTGTTCACACTGTTCTACCAAACGAATATTTCAAAGATGCTGCTGAGGATGGCTCAACTTAAATGGAGGGAAAGGAAAGGAAGGGAGAATTAAATGGGGAAGACCACTCAGGAGGCTCCTATGAAACAAATCCTACCCTATGTGTGAGGGTCTGTTGTTAGACTTCATGTTTGTAACAAAGGGAAATAGGCAAAATGAGCATTAAAAAAAATTAAAAATGTTGAGGCTGGCGAGATATTTAAGTGGGGAAGAACCATTGCTCTGCAAGGACCCGAGTTTGAAGCTCTTGAACCTGTGTAAAAGTCTGGGCACAGCTGTATACACATTTGTAGCTTTAGCATTGGATGGAAGGTCAAAGCAGAGACATGCAGATCTAGAAAGCTCACTGGCTAGCCAGACTAGCCAAAATGGTTAGCTTCTAGTTCACCAAAAGTTCCTGTCTCGAGACAATAAGATGGAGAGGGATAGGAGAAGACACTGACAAACTGCTCTGTCATCTGCAAGTGATGTATCTGCACACTCATGTGCACTTAACATACATGCACTTTTGTAAGTGGTGTATTTGCACACTCGTGTGTATGTAACACGCATGCACCACATATACACACAATCCACACTTCTCCTAAACTCTTCTCAGGCCTGCACTCCTATACCTCCATCTCAACTTCATGCCTCTCCTCTCTCTCTCTCTCTCTCTCTCTCTCTCTCTCTCTCCCTCTCCCTCACTGAGTCTTATTACTGTTCTGCATATGGTGGTGGTGGTGGTGATGGTGGTGCACGTGTATGTGTGTCTGTCTGTCTGTCTATCTGTCTGCTTGTGTGTCTGTGTGTGTATGGCCAGCCACCCACTGGAGGATGTGCAACACATCAGGGCCACACTGTTAAGAAAAACTGACTCTCCTCCCTGTCTGCAGTCATCAGCTACCTCAGTCAAGAGTGGATTGTGAACATCCCCTGCCCTCCTTACAGCGTCCATGCTGGATGTTGACTGGTATGACACTATGCAGGCAACCACTTCTCTGAGTTAATGTGTTTAACATGAACTCGTGTAAAGTGTTCAGAATAGGTAAATCCAGACACAGGGGTAGACTAATGGTTGTTAAAGATGGACAGAAGAGGCGATAAGCCCAGCCAAAAGAGAACAGCTGACAGTCAGGTATACACAGGTGGGTACTCTTAGGTGACTACTAGACACCTAACAATCCTGTCACATTCAGAAAATGGTGTTTTGCAGCAGATTTTCCTGACTTCTGGCTTTTACCATCATTCTGTCTGCTCTTCTTCAATGATCCCCGAGCATCTGGGGGAGACTAATGGCTGAGCACTCTGAAGCCATTTATTTTCTTCACTTTAATCAATGGTGGATCTCAGGAATTATCTTCCACATGCTACACAAAGAAGCTTCTCTGATGATGATAGCCATTTCTTAGAGTCTTTCCTTGTTGTTATTTTCAGCCTGTATGGCTCTTTTCTTCTATTCTTTTAAAAAAAAATAGCAGTGTTATCAACCCTTTGGGAATCTCATACATTGTATTTTGAACAGCAGCCTTATCATTTTTTTTAATAGATGTTACACCTTTGTATAAAGAAGTGGGGGAACATTCAAGGGGAAGTCTTGCCTGAACTAAGTTTGTTTACTCAGAACAGCCATTGATGATAGCAAGCCTGCATACTCCACTCAGGGTGGCCACAGTTCAGAGCTGAATAAGAAACTCTATTCTCACCAAACCTACTAGGCAATATAAAATAGTTACAGCATTTCCCTCTATTCAGAGTTCCTCTTTGCATGGTCACTGTGCATGGGTAACTGAGTCATTTCAGAATGGAAAATTCCATAGCCAAGCTCTTCATAATGTCTAAAGCTGTACTTTCTAGACTACTATGATGAACTCTTCTGACATGCCATTTTATTCCTCCATAGACTCAAATATTCCCTCTGTCCTGTACCTGCTATCAGTCTACTCGTCACCTAAGAGTATCGACCTGTGTCTTCAACCTATCATCTGTACTCATTAAGCCAGGCTCGTCGCCTCCTTTGCTCATTTTTGATGACAATTAGTCTGCATTCTGTTTCTGGATTTACCTATTCTGTACATTTTATACAAGTAAAATCTTGGGACACATGACAGTTTCCATTTGGCTTGTTGGATTTGACATTAGAAGAATGTGCTATATTTTTAACTGAATAAGCAAAGTAACCAGTCTAATTGTTAAACTGGACCACAGCAGGCTGGAGAGATGGCTTAGTGGTTAAGAGCATGTAGTGCTCTTGCAGAGGACCTAAGTTCAATTCCAAGTGCCGATGGCGAATGGCTCACAATCACCTGTGACTCTCTATCTCCAGGAGACCTGACACCGTATTCTGGTCACTGTGGCTACTGCGCTCACAGGCATATATATATATATACACACACCCATAGAAACACATGCATACCCAAGATTACAAATACAGTCTTTAAAATGGGACACGGACCTACCTAGACATTTCTCCAAGGAGATTATACTAAGAAGTAATAGATACTTTAAAAGGGAGGCACAGTTTCTGGAGCAAAGTACATCATTGTATCTACTATGCAATTTATAGAATCTGGGATGGTTTGATCCTTGTTCTCGAGGTGTTTGCAAGGATTTCTCAGACATACTCATCAGCTGATGCAAGGAGGTCTTCAACTTCCTAAGCACTGAAGAAATCCAAGAGTTGGGAAAGGAGTTATGGACTATATGACACCAGTCACTCTTCAGACACTGACCAGCATGTAAGCACTAAGCTCATTTTCCATTTCAAACATGATGTAATTAGGAAACTGACTCCCTGTTACTCAGCTCCATTATGGAGAAGCTTTCTTCATTTTTCACATGACGAGATTGCAGGCAAGGAGAAGTTAATGATGAGGGATGATGCATCGTGGAACAAAGAGGGAAGCTGTGAGTGTCTGAGCAGCTTCCCTAGATCAGACTAGCTCTGCATTTTCAAGGACCAAAACATGTCTTTGTGTGTATGTGTGTGTATGTGTTGTGTGTGTGCATGCATACATGTGTGTACCTTCCTGTACACATGTGTGCTTGCATGCATATGATCATATGTGTGTGCATGTGTACCTTCTTATACACATGTGTACCTGCTTTTGCATGTGTGAGTTCATGTGTGTATTTGTGTGTACTCTTGTGTACATGCATGCATGCGTGCGTGTGTGTGTGTGTGTGTGTGGTGCACGTGTGCGTGTAGTGGGGAATGTGTTTTCTCCAAGTTAATCCAGGCTTCCATGTAGCTCATAATTCTTTTGCTCTGGGTTATTAATGCACAATCCAATTTGTTTTCTGCATTATTAATGGTTGCCTCTCTAAATTTGGAAAAATACTTTGAAAAATAAGGGATGACACCCTGAGCTACACAGCAGCATTTACAGGGGGGCACAGAATCATTCTTGTGGAGCAGAAACCTGCAAGCAGAAGGCTAGGCTGTTCCTTTATCAACGCCTTAGGTACAGCCCTGATCCGCTTTGTGTCCGATGTCATTCTTAACATTCTCCTTCCACACCCAGAAATGTTCCTTGCAGATGATAAATTATTTCATGGCGCTAATTATAAGTTTCTTTCAGGGCCCTTTGCTTAATTGTGTTTTAATACATCACTTTGAAGAATGCCACTCACTGAAAAGAATTGAAGATGCAGGCTCCTCCCATGGCCATGCAGTGGAGAGAAGCTGAATGGGGGCAGCACAGACTACGCTCTGCATGTAGCCTGCACGAATTCTGGGTGAGCTGAGGCTGGCTTGAAATCTGTGCTTTGTTTCTATGGAAGGGGCAGTGTTTCGAAATGGACCCCCACTCTAAATAAGAATAGAATGCTTGACTTGTTTTTAAGCAAATAACATGCAAAATGTAATGCAAGAAAAACAGGGGTTTTTTTGTCTTTAAAATGAGATTTATTCAAGAAAAACTGTGTCTGACAAAAAAGCGTGGGCCTCTCACAGATAGCCCATGCTTCCCTTAATTGTGGCTGGGGACATGACTCACGGGTTAAAGTGCTTGCCTTGCAGATGTGAAGACATGGCATTTTAAAGTCTTAAGCATTGTTAAATGCCCAACCCCACCTCTGTCAACAATGTCGTGTTGAGAGAATTTGAAATGCTCTGCCAAGGATAAACAGTCAAGTTTCAATCACCCTTTCAAATACATTGAGAGGCAGGCACATAGACACAAGTGTATCCCACAACTTACTTCATTCACATAACCAAAGGTATTTAGTCCTCATCTACATTATATATTTAAAGATTTTTAAGCTGTCCAGAGTTTCAGTTCCTGGAAATAAAATTCTAATTTTATTAGCACCTTAGTTGATGATAATAATTGTGTGTGCAAAATGCCTTGTGTGATTAGAAGGAGCAGACATGGATGCATCCTTTGACTGCCCCCATCAAACCCAAAGGACCACCAGTGTCCTACAGTCTGTGAGGGACAATTCCCACGCAAACTCCAATGTCAGTAACCAGGAGGGTTTGCCTATGTCAGAGTGGAAGAGACATAGGAAACAGCTGCCAGCAAACCCCTTGTGGACTTGAAATGCTCTAAGAATTAAGTTTATTAAACACTTAAGAATCCTAAGCAACGGAGGCTGGAGAGATGGCTCAGCAGTTAAGAGCACAGACTGCTCTTCCAGAGGTCCTGGAATTCAATTCCCAGCAACCACGTGGTGGCTCACAACCATCTGTAATGGGATCCGATGCCCTCTTCTGGGGTGTCTGAAGACAGCTACAGTGTACTCACATACATAAAATAAATAAATAAAAAGCCTGAAAGCAAACAAAAACAAACAAACCTCAAAAGAAGAAGAGGAAGAGGAAGAAGGAGGAGGAGGAGGCGGAGGCGGAGGCGGAGGCGAAGAAGAAGAAGAAGAAGAAGAAGAAGAAGAAGAAGAAGAAGAAGAAGAAGAAGAAGAAGAAGAAGAAGAAGAAGAAGAAGAAGAAGAAGAAGAAGATAGCTACTTTTCATACTGGAGTGAGTGGGGCATTGCTAGCCATCAGCTCACCTGACTGTGAGTGCAGAGAAGGCTCCCACTGATACAGTTTAAAACCAGGATCTCAGAGTTCTATTCTCTCTCTGGCACATGGAGGGGGAAACATTTATTCACACCTGGCATCTGGAAGTGGGATTTAAAGATGCCTTGACAGCCATTTAAGTGGGAGGTCACAAAACATTTGTTCTTTCCATTGCGTCCCAACATCCTGCTCTTGGACCTCTCAGGACCACCTGCAAAAAGGTGACTAACCACAGAAGTATGGTCCTCTATACCTCAACAGGGGATCTGAGCCAACAGCGAGGTACTTAGTGAGGGCACTGAGTATTTGGTGACTGTGAACACCTGAGGCCAGCTCAGCTGAAGATGGGGATCAATCCACGGAATTGTGGGAAGGCAACTTGTTCTGCGTAAAGCTACTTTGCAGACAGTGGCGCCTGCTCCGCAGGAGAAGCAAACTGACATGCACAGTAAATATTTTGTGGAATGAATGAATATACAAATACCAGACATCTGTGTATTCACATTTTCTTATTTTTACACATAGACGCAAAGTGGATCCTATACATATGTGTTCCCTTCTGGTGCGAGCTGGGAAAACACGATTCCTCCTAGGAAAATGTTCACTTCGTCAGTATGAATTCTATAGATATCACTCACTGAAATTATTGGGAGTAGGTATTTCCAGTTGGGAAAAATATCCAAACTATTGTCAAGTCCAGGGTCTGAAACCTAGCTGATTGTGAAAGACTGTGGTTATATTCAAGAACATATGTGGTCACCGGCATTAGCTGTGTCTCAAATGCAGAGCCTGACAAGCAGCCAAGGAAACCCTAAGTCCCCCAAATTGTAAGGGACACAAACCTAGCACCTTTCTTCCTTGGAGACCTGGGGAAGCCCTTGGCAGATGCTCTCATGTAAATAAGAGTGGTGGCTACATTGGCAGTAAGGGCAATGGTGGTAGTGTGTGGTTCATGGCTCTACCATCAACCCAGGGGAAATCCTGGTGCAGAATATGGTATTACTCAAGAGGATGGGGGGCTGGTATCACAGTGGCCTTGGACCTCACCCAAAGTTCATTCTATCACTCTGTTGTCTTAACAACATAAACAGATGCCAATTGAAACTAGTGTGAATGCATAAGGGAAAAACTACAGGAACACAGGTACACACAACACATATTCACATATACACATGTACAAATACACATGTACAACACACACAGACATGGTTGATTTTGCACAGTTTTTACATTTCATGTAAAAACTTCAGTCCTCTGGTAGTTTCCCCTTTCTGTGTGGATCGTATTCTCTATTGAGAGTCTAAGTTTTGTTTCCATTTTTTCTTTTCCAGAAAGAAAAGCCTGGCCCATCATGTCCTGAAGAAGAAAAGTATACAAACTTAGTGTATGGATTCATACTTTGCCAACAAGTACCATGTTCACAATGTTTCTACTACAAAGAAAGCCAACTTAGAAACATATTCATACACTGGCATGTTTAACCACTATTATTATAAATGAAAACAGAGGGAGAGGCAGCTTGGTGGTTAAGAACATTTATTACTTTTGCGAGGACACAGGTTTGTTGTGGATAGCCTCAGCCTTGTATTTTGATCCTAGTTCCCAGTGGATAGCCCCAGGCTTGTATTTTGATCCTAGTTCCACCCTTCTGGGAGGGGCTGCAGAGGATGATTGAATCTGTACACAGAGGACATCTTGTAAACCTTCTGTCCAATTAAAACCTGTAAACTAAAGACTAGAGCCAGAGATTGGGCAGTAGAAAGGGAGGCGGAGAAAAAGGCTTAGGGGAGGAGAGAGTGAGATAGAGCCAGAGATTGGGCAGTAGAAAGGGAGGCGGAGAAAAAGGCTTAGGGGAGGAGAGAGTGAGAGGAATTTGATATAAAAGGCAGAGCATTGCCGGGCGGTGGTGGCGCACGCCTTTAATCCCAGCACTTGGGAGGCAGAGGCAGGCGGATTTCTGAGTTCGAGGCCAGCCTGGTCTACAGAGTGAGTTCCAGGACAGCCTGGGCTACACAGAGGAAACCCTGTCTCGAAAAAAAAAAAAAAAAAAAAAAAAAGGCAGAGCATGGACAGAAGAGAGGGGAGCTGCAGTCGCCGGGAGAGCAGAAGCAGAAAGAAAAACAGAGGAGAAGCAGGAGGAAGCTGAAGCAGAAGGAAGCCGGTGGTAGAAGGAAGCTGGACAACCACGCGGCCTGGATAAAACCACAAGTTATAAGGGATCTCATAGCCGGGGATTAGAATAGTATAGTGGTAAATCTGTCCAATCCAGGCATGCAATTTATATCATAATTATCGAGTTGTGTTTTCCTTTACTGGTCTCCTTCAGGTAGGAGATTTACAGCAGCAAATTTGGGTTTAACCATTCCTCTACTACACAGGTTCAGTCTTCAGTATGCACGCTGAGTAGCTTACCATCATCTGTAACTACAGTTCCAGGGGCAGGGGGGCGGTATCCAATGCCTTCTTCAGGCCTCTGTAGGAACTGCACACACCGTACACACACATACCACACACACACACAATTGAAAATATTAGGAAAAGCTAGCAACTAACAAGTGAAAGTCTGTCAATGCATTCGTCAGTGAGAGAGAGGGGAGAGAGAGAGAGAGAGAGAGGAGAGAGAGAGAGAGAGAGAGAGAGAACATTTTCTAAAAATGTATAAAAAAGATTTTCCTTAGCAGAGAAATAGTTGTTTTTTAATTTTTCGGTTGGTGAGTATTTGAACACTGACCCAGACTCCAGCCTATCTAATCAGCACCTGTCTGGTCAGCACGAGGCCACTGCCCATAGCCACCTGTAAGGCTGCTACTAACCATGTCCAAAATGACAGTATGATGCCCAGGTTGAAAGCAGCTGGAGAAGGCACAGGCTAATGCCCCATGGATCTCAATGGAGCCGTCATACATAGGAGATACGTGTTGGCATAGGAAGGTTCCAAAGCTGCTTGTAAAACTGTCAGAGACACACGGCATGACAGAGAGTCACAGGCAGGGTACCATTTCCACTGGGATGTGACTGAGCTCAGCACACCAGATGGCCTAAGAACAAGTGTGTAAAGCATCCCCGACAACCTGCATAGAGAAACCTCTGACTCATTGCTTCTGCATGGTATATTTGGGTTGAAATGTCACACCTCTGCCTCTGGGAAGTGTTCTTTGAAGTTAGATTTACTTCGAGTTCAAAGGAATCATTATTACCAAGGTGGGAAACTCACATAGCATATTGCGTATGTTTTAGAAAAATCAACAAAATACAGCTTGTCTTACCTCTTGATGACAGGACACATTATTTAATCGTTAATTCTGTTTTTACTTTCATTTAATTCTTTTTTTTTCCATACAGGATCCCGTCTATCTTAAGAAGCCATCAAACTGTCATGTAGCCTATGAGTGCCTTGAACTTTTGATTCTCCTGCCTCTACCTCCCTAGCACTGAGATTAAGGATTGGCACAGCCACTCCCAGTTTACAGGGTTCTGGGACAGGAGCCCAGGGCCTTGTATAACCAGGCAAAAACTCTACCACCTGAACTACATTCATAGCTTTTATTGCTTTAAGTGATGATCATTTTATTATTCCCAAGAGACGATAGCTCATGTTATTATGTGAGGGTGAAAGCAAAATATGATTTTTCAAAAACAGATGGTCATAGAAAATGGGTCTGCAGGGATTTTTTTTTTTCTTCATGTTGGTCTGAGTTTACATCTCTGCAGGCTCACAGCTGTGACTCAGTCTGATGGGAGAACTCCCTTTCTCTTCATATTACTTTTGCCCATGTTACTTTTGCTTGGCTTAGTTGCAGTAGGCTGGTCTGAGACTACTTTGGATTCTAATGGTAAACACTGGTTCTCAAGCTCTGGCTGTCCTGACAAGCAGATCCTCATGTACACCAAAAAGTGATGCTGTGTAAACCTTTCTCTTCAATTTAACTAGTCGATAAAAAGGCTAGAGCCTGTGATTGGGCAGTGGATGGAGAAAGGTGGGACTTGAGGATCCGGTGAGGAGGTTGTAGGGAGAGAAAGGAAGAAGGAAGAACGTACTATGGGGTGGGTGGGTCGTGAGCGCATGGCCGTGAGGGTCGGCCAGTTGGAGTAGGAGTGGTCTAGGTAAAATATGGCAAGCTCAGGATTATTGATAGAGTAGATAAAATAGCATAGAGGGTTAATATCTGCCCAGCTCTAGTGCTTTAAGGCTTACTCCAAATATAAAGGCTTTGTGTCATTTATTTGAGAATTAAATGATCTAAAGTGGGGTAGAAACCAATAATGATTACAGTAATACTTGTCTCGTATATCACAGTCAATCTCCCCCACCCTGGAGGAGCTGAAGGCACAAAACACTGCCCAGTAGCTTTCTGACTTAGTGAGTGTTTTGCTCACAGCAGAAGTACTTGAGGGAATGTGATCATCATTTAGTTAATAACCCAACTTGCTTAAAGAGAAGTCTCAGCAGTGAACACTTGCTACACCTGCAGAAGACCTGAGTGTGGCTTCCAGGAGTCACTTTGGGTGGCTCACAACCACCTGTAACTTTAGATTCAGGAAAGTCAATGCCTCTAACCTCTGTGGGCATCTGCACACACATAAGCACATAACAACATGTGTGCACACATTAAATAAAAATAAAGTAAATCAAATTTATATATAAAAAACCCTGTTGGATATTCACCAAAGAAGTCTATTCAAACATGGGTTTAAGGCAATTGAAAGTCTTTATTAGCCAGACAGATACTACATTGGGTTTTTGGAATCCAAGTGTAGCACCAAGCCTTTCTCAGGGTGAGCTTTTACGCACAAAAATCAAGTCCTGGTTTGACATACTTCAGTTAACAAGAACAGTTAGCTAGAAGCAGTACTACAGAAACTGAAAAGTAAGGTTAGTACATTTCAGACTTGCCCAGAACTATGGACGTTGATGGATTAGGTTTCTGTTTCCTTCTTTGGCAGGTGATGCTGTCTACGTGCTGGGTTTTGTGACCTGAATGGACTTCCACCACGGAGTCAGTTTTGCTAAGATATGGACGTCTACTAAGGTCTATAGGCCTGTTCCAAACCTAATCATAGGGTCAGCCATCAACCTTACCAAGTGGCCTCAGTAGGCCTGATTTGGGAGTTGTGAGTTACAGGGTCTGTTCATCTGTGCCACCCACACATGACAGACACCTAGTCTGCTGTTACACTTTTCCTACTGCCAAGGCACTTGGATTTTAAGTGGCTCCATTTAAGGACATACTGATCAAATTGCCACATATACAATTGTGCCTGTTTCAGTTTGAGAAGAACATGTGACAGATTTTTTTTTTTTTACTTTCTTTTCCATTAAAAAACTTATTCTCTGAGAATTCTATCAGTGTATATATGAAGTATGAAAATACTCACTCCCTGTTTCCCTTTCCATTTCCCCTGTATCTTCCCCTACATATTTCTCCAACTTTATATCTTCTTTAAAAAAGTATTAGCCACTAAACTCAATTTGTGTGCAGGTGTATATCCACCCCCCCACACACACGCTTGGGCACTGTTTTCAGATGTAGGTGACATCCACCATGTTTCATTGAGACAAAGTCTCTCCTTAGGGCTTGGAGCTCACTGACTAGGCTAAGCTGGCTGCCTAGAGACACAGCGGTATCCCATCTCCACTTCTCAGACACTTAGATTATAAACATGCACCACCATTCTTGGCATTTTTTTTTTCTTTTCTAAAACGTAGATTAAATTCAGGTCCTTGCATGTATAAGACAAACGCCTTATAGATGCAACTCTTGCCCATGCCTTATAATTCCTAATTTTCTGGTTGTGTGAATTACAGAGTAAGCATATAAAATCTCACAAGGCTTGCTGTGGATGCGAAGTTGTTGACTAGCATCGCTGCAGCTGCTTTCTTTCCTCTCTGTGTCCGCATTTCACACTGGCCTGGGCATATGCCAGTTGCTCCCCCAGCATCTTCCTTCGTCCAAACTAAAGCTGAGAATGTGCTTCCAGGAATGCACACCTTGGTGAGCATTCTCCATCCTTTGATGCAGTAGTTTCAAGTCTCCCCTGAAGCATGTTTTTTTTTAAGTCTTTTCTTGAATTATTCTCTTAATGCCCCCGTCTTTGTGGACCTTGAAAGAGTTGGACTGTGGGCGGGATGGCTTTTGCCTCCCTGTATTCTTTTATATAGGAACCATCAATTTATTAATTTATGAGATATTTTTGGAAACAAAAAGTCTGTCTTTCTTTGTATTTTTTAGCATCAGGTGACCCTGGAGGTCAAGCTGGCTAACAATAGGGACTTGGGGGGTAAGAAATTATAGTTAAGATCATGGGAGGTCTTAAAGTGACATTGCACCTAAATTTGAAGGAAGTAGTGACACAGACCTTGAGTCTCTATAGCTTCAAGTATCGTTTTAACAGCAATCAACAAGACAACTTCTGGGGCTGGAGAGATGGCTCAGCAGTTAAGAACACGGACTACTCTTGCAAAGAACCCAGCTTTGATTTCTAGCACTTCCATGGTGGTTCACAACTACCTGTAACTCCAGACCCAGGTTATCTGAACCTTTTTTCTCCTGCCTGGATACCAGGCACCAATACGATGCGTAGATATGCACACAGGCCAAACACCAATATCCATGAAATGAAAATAAAGTGCACAGGTAAACCGCCCCACCAACATACACATAGATTAAAAAAAATAATAATATCGTTTCTTTCTTTCATACCATAGGTTTAGTCATGCATGAGTTAACTCATTCACCCTTCTAGAACAGGCACTTGTAGTTTGGAAACCTGCACTGAAACCAGGGCATCTCCTGTTGGTACAACAGTCATCCCAAGGAGGGTTTATGGGTCTCTTTAATGCATCTCAGGTCCTCAGTATTTGTGAAGAAGCCAACCTCTGCCAGCACAGTTCTTACAAACCTACATCTCTGTAGTTCAGCAGCAGCTGCAGCTGT
Source organism: Mastomys natalensis (assembly GCA_021653895.1). Lineage (NCBI taxonomy): Eukaryota > Metazoa > Chordata > Mammalia > Rodentia > Muridae > Mastomys > Mastomys natalensis. The sequence goes on from JAJTUV010000207.1 coordinate 871,182, forward strand.
CCCGGGGACAAGCCATCAGTATCCCAAGTAAGATTTCACATTGGGTGGCATAAGCTTCAGTGCATCCTAAGCAGAATTTGTCTTATTCTGTCATGAGATGGCCAAAACATCTGGAGAAACAAATTGAGGTGAGCCCTTTCCAGGAGCGCTAATGAAACGGGAGTTGTCAGGGTAAGACAGAGACAAGGTGAGGGCAAGGAGGCGTGGAGCTTAATTGATTTGCTTACAGGGAAAATAAGTTGTAGACAGCATGACTTGCAAACGCACCAGGTGGGACAGTCATTAAAAGCTTATTAGAGAGAAGATCCAGGTAACAGGCCTAAAGCAAGACAAGAGAGGGTAAAGCTGGTTCCCACAGCTCTGTCTGACCTGGTTTCTTCACTTAGCTCTTTCCTCTTTCACTCTTCCTGAAGCAATTAACAGACTCTTAACGAAATCTCTGTCGAAGCTGAAGGCTGCTGGATGATGTATTAGTTGGGCTTTGTGTGGCTGTGGTAAAATACCTGACACAGCCAACTCACGGGAGCCAAGATTTATTTCAGCTCACCGTCTCAGAGGGTTTGGTTTAGTCTATAATCCTGGTTTATATCAACTTGATGTCTGTAATAATGAGGCATAACACCATAGCAGTAAAAGCACATGGTAGAGCATAGCATGCTTGCCTCATACTGGACAGCATGCAGATAGAGATATAGAGATATAGATAGGTATATAGATAGAAAATACATAGATACAAAGATAGATTAGATAGATAGAAAATAGATAAATATATAGGTAGATTAGATAAACAGACAGACAGATAGATTAGATAGAAAATAGATACATAGATTAAATAGATAAATGTCAGGTAGATTAGATAGAAAAATAGAATATCAATAGATAGATAGAAGTTAGATACACAGATACATAGATACACAGATACACATAGATAGATACATAGATTCATAGATACACACAGAGAGATACATAAACACACAGATACACAGATAGATATATAGATACATATATACATAGATGATACATAGATACATAGATATATAGATACATAGATAGAGCCAGGCCAACAAGGAGAAGGTAGGAAGAAAGAGTGGACAGGTAGAAAGGAAGGAACTGGGGACCAAAATTAACCTTCAGAGATGTCCCTTCTGTGGCCTGCTTCCTCAACAGAGGTCATACCTCCTAAAGTTTCCAGTATTTTCCAAAAGAAGGTCATCAAGTGCGGGTCAACTGTTTCAGCTCTCAAGCTCATAGGAGATACTTCCTAGTCAAACTATAAAAATAGATCTGAGAAAATTTGTCTTCTCAGGCTCTAGGTTCTATCAGAGAACTGGGAATACACAAGGACATTCCCCAGATATGATGTCAACTCCAAAATCCACTGGGATGTACTGGGTTAGCTCCTCCACGATCTGGGAACATGTAATCAAGAACAAGATCATCTTTTGCACGTCACACATGTCTCATGTCCCGTAATTTCCAGGTTTATCCTCAGCTATAGCAGGCTCATTGGAGTTTTTCTGGCCAAAGAAGAGATGCCGACCACTTCTGGAGTAAAGTATATAAATTGAATACACTTTCTCCACCTGCCACTGCTTTCTGTATGAGGTCAGTGGAGAAGGCAGAAGGCAGTCATCAGAACCAAAGATCCAAGAGTCATGAGGAGTCAGCCTCCATGCTTTGAAGGTTCTGCAATTACCCTCGCATACAACGACAGCCTTTGATGAATGCCCTGGCCAATTGAAAAGCTTCTTTCCAATGCTGTTCCAAAACCCACTGCCGTAAACACACAAAAAAAAAAGCTTTTTTTTTTTTTTTTTTTTTTGGCACAACACAACCCAGAAATAGACTTTTTTTTCTGTTTCAGCCACAGGCTGCTGTAGAAGTGGCAGCATTGTTAGTTACCAGATTCTAAAATAGACTTGGTATGTTCGCAGTGGCACAATTCCCAAATCAAATGGAAGGCTGGAGCTCTGGGCTTCCCAGTGATGGATGGTGTTCACAAGGCTAAGGAGAGCCAATAAATCATAAGAAATTTGTACTGTGAATAGAGCTGGAGCCTGCGGCCTGACATTTCACACACCTTAAATGAAGAATAATGGGCCCTTCTCCGATCATTTACCCAATAGGTAGAATAAAATACCAGCGCTGAAGGGACTTTTAAAGCAATCCTGATGAAACCCCTTAGCTTAATCCAGATATTTATTTTGTTCTATGGACTTGATGGACTCTGGGTGTAAATGAATAGAAGAGACCTCACTCTTTATCCCTTGAGGAGTGTCCATTTTAAGCCAAACTCACCAGAAGACTTAAAATTTAAAGATGCGTGCATTAGGCATTATATAAAAGGTACTCTGAGGGTTTGGGCAGAGGGATGCTTTGGATATCCTAAAAGAAAGAGGACCCAGCTGGAGGATGGAGAACGGCAGGCAAGCAAACATGAGGGCATCCAAGGAGGAGGGAGTTTGAGACTGAAGGAATGAAATGAACACAGCATGATACACAAGGAGAGAGGGTCAAAGTTCTTAGGATGCAGAAACCTTCATGTTCATCCTGTGCATAAGTTTTGTCCCATTTAGCTGTGTGTGTCTGGAATCCAAGGTAGGGGTGGTAGTGTAAAAAGTTGGTCAGTGTTTACCAGAAGAGGAATATCACTGCAGAAAGATGAGATGCGCTTTGTATTGTTACTAAATGATAAATCTGTTTAAAGGGCTTTACAGGCACATGCATTTGGTGATCAATCATAAGAAAAACACACAGGCTGAGGGTTCTGATGGAGGCATCCATCCACTGCTCGTAGAGAGTTTTGTAACATCTGCCGGGAGGTGGGCTCCACGGGGGCACATCTGTGTGCCGTCATGCAAACACGTAGTGCCATTTCAAGGTGAAGAATACTGAGTTATTTTATCATCGGGATTTTAATCTACCTTTGCTTTTTCCTTGCGCCTCTTTTTAATGCTTCTATCAAGACATCATATATTCACTCGATGCAAATAGCCAGGCCCTGTGGAGAAAGCATCCCCTGATTGCCTACAGATGGCCTGATTCACAAATAGAATTTCAGCACTGAATGTCATATGTTTTGAACGTTGGAACAGTTTCAATAAGGAGAGAAATCCTTGTAAGAAATATTGTATCCATATGGCTAGATATTAAACCTTTGTGGGAATGGAGCTTTATGTGTTTCCAATGATATCCTAGTGTACCATCATGTGGTTTAAGATCCTAAATGCAGAAAGAAGTCTAACAGGCGAAAAGACAAAAAGAAGTAAAAAACAAAACAAAACAACCCAAAGGCTACCCACCCCCTCTCCATCTACCTCTCTACCACTACTGATATCTCTATATAATATGTTTTATTATATTTATATATTTATTATATTTATTTACGCATGTTTTAAATATATTCGTAAAATTATACACACAAAGCATATAAACCTATAGCTCTAAAAAGAAATCACATGTTATTAACAATATACAGAGTAGAAATTGCTGGGTAGATTGTATAATAATAAGAACACATTCTGGAGACATTGTCATATTACCTAGACTTGGCTAGCCTGTGCTTTCCAAGGTTGGCCTACTCAAAGAGATCCACCTGCCTCTGCCTTTGCCTTCAGAGTGCTGGGCTCAAAGGCATGTGCTGTCATGCCTAGCAGTACAAGCTTTTTATGTGACTCTTTTGGACTATGCCTCAAAATGGTAGCTTTAAACTCAGCTGTCTGATAGCTTTGGAAGCCCAGAGAGGCTGCCTTCGGGTCATGACAGGGCCATCACATCTGTAACCTCAAAGCAGCTGTGATTTGCCTGCACATGGTAACCCAGTCAAGATTCCAGCATGGAAGGTGGGTAGTGCTACTGGGTCTCCACCTTAGTTGAAGTGCTACTGGCAGTTGGCTGCTGCTCCAGAAAGAAGAGAGGATTTTCCTCAGTTGTCCTCCAGAGGATGACCTCATATCCATGTGGATATGGTGGCATTAACTGGACTGCAGTGGATTCTGAAAAAGGAGAAAGAGGAGGAGGGTGAAGAGGAAGAGGAAGAGAAGGAGGAGGGGGAGTCGATGAAGTTTGGAAATGTGTGGATCTGGGAACAGCTGGGGAGAAGGAAAGAGAGAATAAATATGATCAAAACCCATTGTATACATGTATAAAATTCTCAAGGAATAAATAAAAAGCATAATTTTGAAGACAAAACACTAATAACAAACAACAGAAATTAGCCCTAAGATTTGACTCACCCACTGAACATATTCATGCTCAAACATGAGCATCACTCAGTGGCTTTCAACAATTGAAACAGGGAACTGAGGGGATGCAATGTAACTTCTGAGTGGGGGTGAATCCAGGCTGAGGCTGCTGACTAAGAGCCTGAAGGAGAGGTGAGGCACCTTCTCTCTGGCCAAGTCGCTGATTAAAATAAAGCACAATGCCTTGTCGGTACAGAGAAATAAGCTTTCAAAATGAACTCTGGAGTGGAGCTTTGGATTGCCTTGAAAGGCCAGAACATCCATCAACAATGTGTTTAACGGGGCACAAATGAGCTGTAGGTGAACACAGACTGACCTCCTCAGACAGTCTCCCTCTTGGCTGTATACCCAGCTATACCCAGCACTCCTTTATGACAGAAACACAAACATTCCCTTTACCAGTCTGGCTCCTGTAAGCATCAGAGATAATGGTTCTAGGTTTTCCTTTTTGTTTTTGGTGTGTATGTGTGTGTGTGTTGTGTATTGCACACATGTGAATGTGAATATGTGTGAACCCATGAAAGTACATGCAGGGGTCACGCAAGACGTTGGATATCTTTCTTGTATTGCTCTCTGTCTTAACTGCCTTCAGACATGGAACTTCCCTCCACCAGAAGCTCAGGTTCTGCTAGTCTTGCTAACAGCAGGGTCTGCCTGTCTGACTGTCTTCATCCCCCAGTACTGGAGTTACGGGCATCTATCTGCAATCATGCCAGACTTTTTACATAGGAACTAAGGGCATGAAGAGAAGTCCTCCTGTTGGCAGGGCACATGTTTTTACACTCTGAACCATCTCTCCTGTTCATGCTACTGGTCTTGAGTTATACAATACCAAGTTTATGTATAGAAGGTAGTGTGCTAGGGTTCTATAGAGGACTGAGTCAGAAGGACATAGAAAAACATGTATGTATACAGATATTTATTCATATGTCATTCTGACATATGTATATATATGTATATATACACATACTATATATAATGAGTTATTGGAGAGGCTTACATGCTAGGAAGACGGATAGCCCAGAAACAGCCATCTGTATCCTGGAGAGGCAGCGAGCCAGGCTCCCAATCCAGAGAATGATATATCTCATAAATGCTACACCAGGGCTGAAAGCCTAGAAAAATTTCTGGACAACTGCAGACAGAGAGTCTTCCCCAGGGTTGAAGATGCTGTAGTTTAATGCTCAGCACAAGGCAAAGGGCTTGCAGGCACGTGAGGCACTTCCTGCTAGCTTTTCATTGTGGCAGCCACACACTAGAAGACGCTGGCCAATTCAACGTGCATCTCTCCTCTGCTCACTACCCCACATGTCCATCCTTTCAGAACACAACCCTCACAGACACACAGGTAAGGTCCATCAGTCCCAAGCATCTCTTTATCCAGTAAAGTGTCAACCAAGTAGTGTGAGCCTTCACTAGGCAACACTGCCCGGATATATTCCAAAAGACATAGAAATGTCGAATGTGTTAAAAAACCAACAATTGTGACTTGATTAATTTTTGGCCTTAACCTAGATAATTTACTCTAAAATCTTATGGGAGGATACTCAACTGGAGTCATACACTAGAGGTGGGATGGGAAGGGCAGAAACTTAGGACAGAGAAGGGTGTTCTAGAAAGTCAAAAGCACAGATAAGCAAAGAAAGAAAACAGAAACCGCCAGCTATGCTAAAATTCAGAGGTAACCTCTGTTAAGGTTTTCACGCCATATGCCCGTCTGTCTAGCCTGCCACTCGCTGTCATGGCCTCACAGGGTTGATCAGCTACAAATGGCCAAGATTCACTATCACTGAATTTTAACGCTGGTACAGGCTGCCTGAACACTAGGCAGTGAGTCTGAGGAGCCAGACATGTACCCTAAGAATATCCGCCAGGAAATATTTTCCTCTACAGCAAGGAAACACAGGGAGAATCAGAGAGCTCAAAGGGGAGGCTGTTCTCAGAGCTCTCCATGGGTTATTATCATTCCTGCTGGATGAGTCTTTCCTTGGGGAGAGAGAAGAGGGTGCATTTGGGCTTCTTCATGCCAGGTATGCCCTGGGCCATCTCTCTTCTTTGCAGACTTCCCAGCCTTGCCTTTCTGTTTCTAACTCTGGCTCTAAGATTTGCTCCCCCCTGGTTCTGAAAAACCTAGCCTCAGACGGTTTCCAGCTCCATGCTTACGATTCTGAAAGAAACGAAAATGGATTCTTGATGTTTGCTGGGGACTATATTCTGATTAGTTGGAAAATGGAGGACACTTTTATGAACCTTTATCTACACACCACTGAAAACAGATTGTGATTTTTTTTGACAGTAAGAAAAATGATTAAAATGAGTATATCTTACTCCTTTGTAAAAGAAAGAAGATTTAGAGTGTATTTCACCACCACCACCATCACCATCATCATCACCACCACCACTACCACCATCATCATCATCATCCACAGAGTCTCACTATATAGACCAGGCTGGCCTGCAACTCACGGAAATCTACCTGCCTCTGCCTGCTGAGTGCAGAGGTTAAAGATCTGAACTACCACACTCAGCTCATTACTTTTTAAGTCATAGTACGAATTCCATTTTAATTATAAAATACACCTGTTATCGGACTTGTGCTCTGTATACCTCCCTGCCCCCAAACACTTTATCTAATAAGCAAATAAATCCAGGTCTGTCTGCATCTCTGAGTTCTGACTCAGGAAAGGATAACTTCTATTTAGTTTTTTCTTTCCCTCTTCTGTCATTTTTGTTTTCTAATGCTGGCCTGAGCCTAAGTATATTTGGTTTCCTTCCGTCATCTTTTTCTAAAGCTCCCCTCCTGGCCATGTGGCTGCCTCTCTGCCATGAGTCCCACCTCCATGCTGGCTTGTTTCAAACCTCGTGACTTTGTCTCCGTTTCTTAAGCTCCCACTTAAAAATCTATATAATAAACTTTTCTCTAAAACTCAATAAACAAACAAACAAACAAGAAAGCAAGCAAACCATTTTTGGCCAGTCTGGAAAGTGAACCTCTTGTTATGGGTGGGGTCTTCCTCTGTTGTAGAAGCAAAGACATGCTATGTGTCCCAGAGGAATGGCCTCTGCAGTCATAGGTGGCTAATTGCTGCTAAATTCCAAATAGCCTGAATTCCAAAATAGTCTTTTTTTTTCTTTTTCTGCTTTGTCAGCTGCTCTATGGAAGACATTTGAGAAATAAATCCAGGAAGGAAAAGAGTGAAGGGGTCAACCTTTTTTCCTGAGTGTCCATAGCTCTATCCCATGGGAGGGTTCTCCAGGGCTGTGAGCTGCAGTCCAGTGATATTCTTTAGTATGGAGTGAGACTAAAGGGCAAAGGGGGATTGCATGCAAGCTGGTCTCACAAGAAGTAGTAGATTTGTGATGCTTTTGGTGTGGCCTTTGAGAGCCCTCCCCTCTTTGTGCTGGAATGTTGTCTTGTTGGGCCTTATGTGGACAACCACAGTTACTATGAGCTCATGCTACCAACAGCCCCGTCCTGTCCAGAAGACGAGACAACCTCTGGCTCTTGCTGTTTCTCTTTGGTGTATCCTGACCCCTGAGAGGGCAGAGCTGTGGCAGACATTTCCCATTTGGGGCTAAGCATCAAAGAGTCTCTTTTCTCCTTTGCACTTGGGAAACACTAATTGGATTCACTAATTGGATAGATGAAGAAGAGGAGGAGGAGGGGGAAGAGAAGATGAACTTGGGACAGACAATCTGGGAAAAAGTGATGGTTCAACAGTGGATACAGTGCATTCATGTATAAAATCGTGAAAGAATAAGTTTTAGAAAAATATTTTAAAAACTAGTAAGAATTTAATAAGCATTTAAGGAAGTGGCTATCACTAACGTGATTTAAACACAATACAGTGTACACATGCATGTCTTCTAACCCTATAAGATACCGATTAGCAAAAAGACATTTGTGGTATGGGTTGAGCGCAGATTAAATCAAAAAGAAATTAAGAGATTTGCAGAATGCAGTAGCCTTGCATGAAGTAAAGCTACCAAGCACAACTCTGTCCCGGAAGGCGAAGGCTGGTGTCATATCAGGGGCTATACCAAAATGCTGCTGCTTTGCCTGGGGCTCTCCTCCAGAGAGAGAGAGAGAGAGAGAGAGAGAGAGACAGACAGAGAGAGACAGAGAGAGAGAGACAGAGACAAAGAGATACAGAGAGAGACACAAAGAGAGAGAGACAGAGACAGAGAAAGGAGAGAGAGAGAGAGACAGAAGGAGAGTTTTCCTCACACTGAACAGCAGACCAGCCACAGGCTAAGCAGACACAGCTGCTTCCTATTAAGCAGGACAATGACGAGATTAACAAAATGCAGAAGCAGTTCATTCTCCCCCGTAATTGTTGTTGGAATAATATAGTTATCATAAAATATGTTCTGTGTATTGCCGTGTAATGGGCTTAATATTTTTTAAATAACAGATGGCATTTAAAACATTTCACAATGTTAATTTCTGATATGCCAAATAGCCCTCACTAGAATCTGCATGAACAAAAATTTTATGGAATCCTTAGGAGAGTTGTATAATATAAAGGGATTGGGAACCTGTTTTAGGGCTGTGTGGCAGGGCCAACAGGATAATAGGGAAAACACAGAGAGACAGACACAGAGACACAGACAGACAGATATACACAGAGAGGACATACTATGTCTTTTCCTGAACTCAAGATTCCAATTTCATTTTATATACATTGCCAGTGGTATACGGTTATTTATCGATCAAGTGTGTTACTTAACAGATAGGTTCTTACTAAGGATACAGAGACACACCCACCAGTCCACACACCTGAACATCCACACACATACTTTGCTGTTTTATTAATTTTTATCCCTGAGATGGTCTTGACTGCCAACTTGACTTTAGAGTCAACAAGGAGATGCACATGTTTGACGTTATTAGGAGTTTTCCAAGAGAGTTCTATCTGTGGTGGGAAGAAACCCCTCAACACTCACTGTGGTCAGCACCATCCTATGGGCTAGGGTTCTGGACTGTGAAAAAGGAGATGGTGAACTGAGCACCAGTGTTCATGGATAAGCCCCTTTTCTTTCTAATTTTATTTTATATGTATTGGTATTTTGCCTGGATCTATGTCTCTGTGAGGATGCTGGATACTGTAGTTATAGATAGTTGTGAGTTGCTATGTAGGTGCTGGGAATTGAACCTGGGTCCTCTAGAAGAGCAGTCCATGCTCTTAACCATTGAGCTATCTTTCCAGCCAGAAGTCCTTTTATACTATGGGTACTTAACTTCAAGTTCCTGCTACTGCCAGACACCAGGCATCCTTCCTCTCTCTGACCCTGTCCAAACCTCTCCCCTAGCCTTTAGTCTCTGGGATACCATGAACTTGGATGTAGCTATCCATGTTCCTCAAAGGAGCAAAGCCATTTTCTCTCTCTCCTCTGGACACCTGGAAAGGGTCTGTTCTGTGGTGTTTGAGGAGGGGAATCACACTTATCCTTTTTATATAGTCAGTGGTTGGAAATTAAATTCTCACCACTTCCTAGGACCTTTTCACCTGAAGCCGACTGTGTGGGCTTTAAGCTTTGTTTTTCCCCACAGCACTCAGGAGGAACTAGGACACTTTTCCAGCACGGATCTATGGTACCATTGTTTCCGGAGACCTATATTTTACCTAGAAGTTATGGTCTGGCCAGGTTTATTTTATGTGGAAGAGTTTTAATTAAGTTTTTTCTAATGAAATTTCTAATGAACTGTAGTCAGATGTGGGCAAACTTAGTAAATCAGAGAGTCTTTGCTTCCCTGCTGACTAGTTGGCTCTTCATTAGTATCTATTCTGTTAGAAGACTTTTCTCTATAAGGGATGCTGATAAAAACTGCTCAAGCCGGGAAGTCTTCTGCACATCTAGTCTAATAAAACAGGGGCTTTGTCCTCCATTCTCACAATGGCCTGGTTTGCTTCTCAATCCCCAGCTGCTGTGCTCACGGAGGCAGAAAAGCACATTGCTCTCCTCCTGGCTTGTTTCTCTTCCCTCTGTTTTATGAGTTCTTACCTTCCTCTGCCTGGCAAGTGTCTTGGGCAGGAAACCACAGCTGCTGCAAGTTTATGGATACAACACTCAGCAGTTTTGAACTAAGCTAAAGGGAGAGGGTGCTTAGGGAGCCACAAAAAATAGCCATTTTCTTCTTATCTTCCTGTCAAACAAAACCTGGTCACCCTCTCCCCTGCTCAAACTTACTGATACCTTTTACTTTAAAGAAAATTGAATATCGGGACCCCAGAATCATTCTTTGAACTTTTCAAAAGAATGTAAGGGGACCGACAAGCAACCCCAGGAAAGGATCTGGATTTGTGGCTCTGTTAAGCTTTTAAGTCCTTAAAAGCACACAGTCTCTCTCTCTCTCTCTCTCTCTCTCTCTCTCTCTCTCTCTCTCTCTCTCTCTCTTTCACTCTCTCTCTAGGTGTGGGAATTGTACCATCATAGAGAGCAAAGATGGTAAAATGTTTATAGTTGCAGCATCTCCAGGCATTGTTTTGGCAATAACTGTCAGTGTCAGCAGTAAAGGCTTCTCCCCTGGAGGAGGAACATGGGGGCACTGTCAAGACATTCAGCTCTAACTTCAAACACACCCCAGGAGGGGATTCATGCTCACTGTTAGGGAAGGAGGCAGGGGACAGCATTTGTGTAATCTGTGGGATCACAGGGCCAGCAGGAACCAAATCAGAGAACCAGGCTTGAACAGATACACTGGAGTAACTTTCAGGAGGCCTGGTGTCAGAAGGACATTTATCTCCTCTGAGGGAGAGAGGAAAATTCTCTGTGTCTTTAGATTTTTGATGTTCAAATGCAAAAACAGTGACCACACCACAATCTCTAAGAGTGTCTTTGGTATGTGCAGTTTTATCCCAAATATCAGCTTCATTGTGGATGTGTCTTACAGTTACAATAAATACAGGAAGCAGATCAGAGAAGATCCATCAGATGCACCCCCTGAAAAAAGAAAAAGAAAATTAAGAGGAATCATCAGGCCTGGTGATGTCTCAGCCTTTAACCTCAAGTATTCAGGAGGCCAAGACAGGGAGACCAAGTTCAAAGACAGTCTAGGAAACTTTGAGAGACCCTATCTCAAAAATAAAGAAGTTAAAAGCCAAGTGTAGTGGTAAGTGCCTTTAATCCATGTACCCAGGAGACAGAGACAGTTGGATCTTTCTTAGTCTAAGTCCAGCCTGCTCTATGTACTGAGTTTCAAGCCATTCAGGGCTGCATTGTGAGATCTTGCCTCGAAAAAAAATAGATTAAAATAGGTTATGGCTGTATCTCAATGGTAGGACCCTCACTTAGCACATATGAGACCCTAGGTTCAATTCACAGGACCACAAATAAACAAGTAAATAAATAACAAAGGTAAATTAGAAATAGGTCTGTCTTTTCTGATGGAGATTTTGTCCTAGTCTGGTGGAGTTCTGACTTTCTACTGATGCAGAAGGACATGGAGAGATTGGTACTCCCATGATCCCTGTGGACATGCATAGACGCTAGTGGGTACATTCCTCATGTGAGCCTCTGGAGCTCATCATTCTTTTGGTTTTGCTCTTGGACTATTTTATCCATTAGTGGATTATTTCTTCTAATTGGAAACAAGGGGGCTTCCGGAGACTTCTGTCCTGAAGAGCCTGGGTTGGCAGAGATGCTGGCAGTTTTCCACTGCTGTACTCTCCTGGACATAAAAGACACGAGGTTAATCAAGCTGGTGGTTTACTTCATCATGGAGTCCTGTCTTCAGAAGGATCAACAGGAATCCCATGGAGCTTCCACATGGAGGACCTGGGACATCAAGTATGGGATAGCTCAGAGAGGCCATTTGTGTACTGGTCCAGGGAGAAACAACAGAAAGATCTGAGCAGTCAATCATGGATGTAAGATCTGACACAAATCCCAACTCAGACGGCTGACTACCAGTAGTTCCCCCAGCACTAGTAAAACAGCATAGGAATTGATTTCTTTTTCAGATCACTAAGGAAAGGTTCATCCAGATATTTTCCCCATCTCTTCTCTTCATCTGTGGAAATCTGCTTTGAACCCTGCCCCCAGCTCCACTAAGGTTTGAGCAATTCAGGGTGGATGGGAAATACCTGTGTTCATGACACAGTACTAAAGTTATCCTTATATTCAAGAATGAAATAACAGTAGGTCATGAAACAGCTTTGGTAACAGAAGAGAAAGAGTAGACTTAGGAGGCAGCAGAGGGGATTTTAACAGGGGTCTATTAAACAAGACAAATGTTTGGTTTGAACAAGATATCTTATACAGCCAGGGCTTCATACTCACAAATAAGGCTGGTCCTTTGGATAGGGCAAGTGATTTTAGCTAAGAGGCTGCAAAGAGCTTAGGAAGACATCATTCTTTTCACAGAGTCAGCAAACCGACTGTCTGAAGGCATCGTGACTCACATCTACTTGGAAACTGAAGGAATTCAGAAGGGGAACCTGGGAAAGGGCTTTAAAAGCTCAAAGCCATCAATGAAGCAACGATCTTTGATTTACGCATATTTCCTGGCATAGTAATGAAACACGGTGTTGCAAAAGATGGAGTTGTTCCGTTGGTCTAGCCCAGAAGCTTCAACTCCACTCACTCAGTAAGCTGATTGTAGAGTCTTTGTGTACTGTATGGACGCATCACTTGTCAATAAAAACTGATGGCCTATTAGCTGAAGCAGGAAATAGGAGGTGGGAGTTCCAGTAGGGCGAGAGGAACTCTGGGAGGAGATTCGCGGAGAACTCCGAGGAGGCAGGCTCCTGAAACTGAGGTGAGGTAACGACCTATGTGGCACTCATAGAATAGAATACATTGGTTAATTAAATCATGAGCTAGTCAGGGAATGAAACAAAACTTGTGACCTAGGCATTTACTCATAAATAATAAGTCTCAGGGCCATTATTTTGGAAACAAGGTTATGTATGAGTGGAAAAGCCTACAGTTACAAATGACATCCCGAACTTTCCCCCGGCATTCTTCCATGGAGACTTCATAAACTGTAGATTAATTCTTTTAAATACATGGATACAACAAGCTGCAACTAAGAGGAAGGAGACAAAGCTGTTTGCTTACAAACACAGGAAAGCACATTCTTCCACAGACTTTAATCTGTGTGTGGATGTGGAATTGTGGAATGTCCCCGACAGGCTCTGAGTTGGAACACTCCATCTCCAGCTGTTGGTCCCAGTTTGATTGGCCCTGGAGTCATCTGGAGATGAAGACTGTAGGGTCCATGGACTTGGGATTTCTGGTTTACAACCTTAATACCTTTGGTTCTCTGCTTTCCTTGTCTGCTCTGTTCTGAGCAGACAGCCTCAAGCTCCTGCTATCACCTGCTGTAACCAAGAGTTACTCAGCCACTATGCTCTATCTGACACAGGGTTTGTACTGTCAATCATTGTATTGTCAAAATAAATCCTTTATCCCTTCAGCTGGCATCAAGTGATGTGTTGCACCAGGAACTTTGTAATTTCTATTTATGCTTTTTATTCTGGTGAAAGAACAGATTCCTTTATATTTCTTCTGGATCTATTCCTTACTATTTTTTAGCACAAGAGATTCATGTTAACATCAACAACAAAGAAAATCTTATAACAAAGATCCCTATAAGCATTTAGTATATGAAGACAGCCACCAAAGAAAGCGCCCACAAACATTGCCTGTGGAAGTCCCACTTGCCTTCAGAATATCTAGGGGAGCCCATCCCCAATTGTTTAGCTAGACAAATTTCCCAGAGATCCTCTGTCTTCACTTCTTGAGAGAAGGCATTAAAGGTGGATGCTATTCCCAAATCAGCTTCTATTGGATCCTGAGGATCCAAACTACGGTGCACACTAAGTGCTTTATCCACTGAGCTAATTCCCCATCTCTTATGCACTGCCTGGTCAAGAGGCACTGCAAGCCCTTTCCAAGCTCTGATATCCAATAAAAAACAACCCTTTCCAGATTCAACATGTCTTTGTGGGCAGCACCATTCCCTAGATAGTATCCTGTAGTGTATGGGCAGGAGAGCATGAGATTGCCTGGAGTATTTATCTCTCTGTGTTTTGTGACTGCAGGTGCAATATGGCCAACTTCCTCAATCTCTTGCTTCCCTAACTTCTCCATAATGGACTGTACACTTGAATTATACAACCCAATGTAAGCCTCTTTCCCCTCAATTACGTTTGTCTGGGTACTTTGTCACAGCAACAGGAAAGAAACTAAGATGGAAGGTTAACACCTTGTCTTATGCAGCTTTGCATTATGGTAGGACAGTTCTAGATTGAGAATTTAACCTGGAATAACCTTGAACTTGCCATCCCTCAAATCTTCACTGTTCACACAGGATGGAGGTTGAGGAGAACAGAGGGATCAGATGGGATCTCCTATCATACAAGGGAGCAGGCTTAGAGCCTCCATGGATTGGCTAGCTCCTTGATGGCAGGGCAATGGCAGTATCCGAAGAACTGTCTCTTCTTACTGAATCTCAGTTTTTTGAGGATAGTTTTCATTTTAAAATGCTCACGTACATATTCATAAACAGAGAAGTATTTATGACTGGCTCTGAAGACTTACAAGAGTGTTTTTGATCAGGACTATTTTTCCTCTTACATGCTAACTCTGGGAATGAAATTGTGTGTTTAGTACATGGCTTCACTTTGCCACAACTCAGGAGAAGTTCTCTGAAGGTACTCTGAATTGAGCCAATCCTGTTCGACACTAAAACACATTTAGTCTCATAGACGAAAATAAAAAATTCTCCAAGTGACTGATAATTCAAAGCATTATGACCATAGTAATTATAATTTCAAAAGCAAATGTCTGTCAAGTGCAAATACGATGTCAAACAATGTTCTAACTCCTTGCTACAAAGCCAGTTCACTTAATTCTCCTAACAGGATAAAGAGGAAAGTACTACTGTGTTCTCTAGCTTGGCGGATGATGAAACTAGTACATACAACTGAATTTTTTGTCTAAAGCAGTAATTCTCAACCCGTGGGTCACAAACCCATTTGGGGGGTCATATATCAGCTATCCTGCACATCAGATATTTACATCACTATTCATAACAGTAGCAACATCACAGTTATGAAGTAGCAATGAATTATTTTATTGTTTGGGGTCACCACAACATGAGAAACTGTGTTAGAGAGTCACAGCATTAGGAAGGTTGAGAACCACTGCTCTAGACTGTGGTCTAAAGTCAGAGAGACCACGAGAAAATTGGAAATTAAATCCAGATGTGTCTGACCTATAATATGGTCTCAAAAGTGTCAGTGAGGCTTGCAAAGTATTCTAGGTATTTTTGAGAGCTAGCAGAGGGAGTACAATGGCCGACAGGTGGGCCTGGCTCTGCAAGGTGCAGAGAAAGGAAGGAGCACCAGAAAGGGGTCTGCAGAACCATCAGTGTGAGGTCAACAAACAGGAGACTGTGTATGAGGAGGTAGATGGCATAGGAGGTACATCTAGGTTCCATTTGGAGAGACAAAGACTAGAAAGAGTAAAATCATCCCTCAGACATTCACAAAACATCCACGGAGTGCCACACAGCACCTAGATAAGCATAGTGTCCTCTCTCTTCAATCTGCACACTACTCAACAAAGGGAAGTCAAACTCTACCCTCCCACCACACTGGGCCTTCTAATAATATTTCTTGACATCAGGGAAAGGGACTTAGGAAGAACTGAAACACGTTTGCATAATTGTTGTTCTCGTTTTAAAAAAAATCTGTTTTTCTCTGTTGCAAATTAAAACACCATAGAAAATTTGGGGTGTGTGTATGTGGTGGAGGGGTTGTAGATTGGCAGTTGAGCCATCCCATCCCGCCAACATTGTTGACTAATGGATGTCAGCCCTGTGTCTATTGAGCAAGTATCTGGATTTTTTACTTGATGGTTTTATTAGCATTCCACTTAGAACTCAGACGTTAAAGAATAAGAAATAATACTTGGATGTCAAAACCGGCTTTGACACAACAGGTAAACTGAGGTGGGGTATAGAGTCAATGACTGATCACTCAGCAGACTTTTCTCTGAGGGAACAAAGCTTGATTCTCCAGGCTGCCAAAATACTCCCTGTGGCTGGCGAGAAACTATTTGAGGCTGGCAAAAGGGTTGAGGGAACACTCACATTCGCATGTGCAACCACACTCACACGTGCAAACACATGTGCACATGCACACACATGCACACACTCGTGTGCATACCTGTGCACACATACATGCACACCTGCACACACATGCACACACACATGCACACACACATGCACACACACATGCACACACAATGCATGACTCAAGTGTAACACAATTCAACCAATTTACATATATACACACACACACATATACACACATTTAGTGGATGGAGCAAAGCTCCAACAACTTTATTTTTTCCTCCCACAGCTTATATATCCCAGCGAAGTCTTTCAAGCAATACAAAAATCACAACGTGGTTGCATTTTATCTTTCTTTTAGTGAAAGATTAAAAAAAAATGCATAGTATGTTCCACAATAGCTTTACATGAACAAACATTTTACGTAATGCAGGTAAAAGACACATTATTCCCAAGAACCCACATATAATCATCACTAAGTAACTTGTTATAGACTAATAAAGTGTAAACAAGCAAGGTGTATTTTCTGAGCCATTTTCTCTTACTGGTAGGCTGCAATTTACAGTTACAGAAAAAGAATCAATTATTTTGCTATTTATCTTTAAAAGTCATCTTATAAAAATTGTTTAAAAAAAAATCACAAACCTAAACTTTTATGTAAAAACAATCAGTCATTTCTACTTCAAATCCTCAGGGTACATGTCTACTCGTTAACAATTTTTTATTAAATCATATCCAGGAAGCTGAGGGCAAAAATGGGTACAAGAAATTAATCATCACCTTGATCACTAGCCTGGCTTTTGCAAGAGAGACACATAGACTAGTATTGGTCGGCCTGTTATATTCTTGTTCCTGTTTTAGTTTTCATTGCTGTGAACAGACACTATGACCAAGGCAAGTCTTTTAAAGGACAACATTTAATTGGGGCTGGCTTACAGTTTCAGAGATTCAGCCTATTTTCATCATGGCAGGAAGCATGGCAGCATCCAAGTAGACATGGTGCTGGAGAAGGAGCTGAGAGTTCTACATCTTGATCCAAAGGCAGCCAGAAGGGCTTTAAGTATTTCCCCAGGATTTTCTGTATTTAAGCCTCTAGCAAAAACATCTTTACCTAACTTTACTAACAATCTACATCTCTAAATTCATTCAAAGGCTGGTGGATGCTATTAGCAATCTACATCTCTAAGTCCTTTCCAGAGGTGGTAGTTGGATCATTAATCTGCTTCAGCAACAATGTCTGAAAAAGACCAATCGCCATTATTGTAAATGCCAATGGTATTGCCCAGTGAGAGGCTGGAAATCCCCCAAAGAGTTTTCACACAACTCCTAAGCTAGGAGAGATGTAATGTTTGGGAGAATAAGCAGAGTGATGCTCTGTAACAGCATGAAGTCCTTGGGACATGTAGTTCTCAGAACTCTGCCTCTCCAAGGCATATCCATAGCGATTGGTCATGCTAACAATGCATTCTGAGCTCTAAAATCATTTGTCGTCCCCTCCCTCCCTCCCTCCCTTCCTCCCTCCCTTCCTCCCTCCCTCCCTCCTCCCTCCCTCCCTCCCTTCCTCCCCTCTCTCTCTCTCTGTCTCTCTCTCTGTCTCTCTCTCTGTCTCTTCTCTCTCTCTCTCTCTTCCTCTCTCTCTTTCTTCCCTACCTCCCTCCCCTCTCTTTTCCTGGCCTTGATACTTGGATATTTAATTACTAATAAAATCTACGTTTTCATTAAACAGGATTGAGAGCAGGCTAGTGATCAAAGCTATTTCAAAGGGAAGAACTCCTTAGAGAATATATTGAAAATAATTTGAAAGGGCTGATGAGGTATGTGAGATATGGAAAATAGCTTACCTTTAAGGGTTAAAAATGTATTAAGTACACACACATACATACACACACACACACACACACACACACACACACACACACACACCTCTGTGTGTGGTTATTTGTATATGAGTGCAGTGCCCAAGGAGGCCAGAAGAGGGCGTCGACTTCCCTGGGTTTAAATTACAAGCATTTATGAGCTACCTGATTTGGGTGTTAGGAATAGCACTTGGGTCCTCTGGAAGAGCAGTAAGGATTTTTCATGGGAATCCGACCCTGTGACTGTGTGTGAATCATGAGTTTCTGCAGAATTTTATCATCTTATGAATTATTCTATGAAAAACTCGTACTTAGATCACAGAGAACATCTTGTCCACTCAAACTGACCATGAGAACAAACATTGCATAGCATTAAGTGTACCCTGAAGTTTTTTTTATTGTTTTGTTTTTATTATAACAATTCTTTGCGAGATGGTGTCTCACATAGCTCAGGCTAGCCTTGAAGTTGCTACATGGCCAAGGGTAGACGTGAACTTCTGAGCTTCATGGCTTAAGTTTCCAAGGCCTGGGGTTACAGGAGCGTAGCATCATATCCAGCCTCTGCAGTGCTGGGGATCAAATCTCAAGGCTTCGTATATGCCAGGAAAGCACTCTACCAACTGAACGAAGTCTCCAGAACTGTCATAATAATGCAAAGTACTCAGGTC
The DNA here is from genome assembly GCA_021653895.1 of Mastomys natalensis. Taxonomy (NCBI): domain Eukaryota; kingdom Metazoa; phylum Chordata; class Mammalia; order Rodentia; family Muridae; genus Mastomys; species Mastomys natalensis. The sequence goes on from JAJTUV010000207.1 coordinate 890,035, forward strand.
CTGACAGATGATGTTTGCCTTGATTTTCTCCAGTGTGCCAAACTGGATTTCACACAAAAAGTTTTCGTTGAGAGCTTTAACATCTGCCTTCTGCAGCCTGCCTGTGTCTTGCACTTCCTCCTTAGTTTTGTTAGGTAAACATTAGACATCACTCCTTTCAAGTGCTATTGGTTAATTGGTCTATTGCAATAAAAATTATCTCCTCAGAGAATGCATAGAAAGCAGTATCAATATACAAAACCACAAATGTGTCTCGGAACTTGGCAAACTCAAATCCACTTAACATCAGTAAAAATATAAAACCTTAATAACCTGGTTAGTTTTTACATCAGCCTTCTACAAATGGGAATCATCTGAGTAGGGATCCTGGCGTGAAGAAGTATCCTGATTGCCTTCACTGGTGTGGAACACCCTTCGGTAGCAGCCCAGGCCAAAAGGGTGTGGCAGCAGAGGTTACTCTCCTTTTGCTCTCTTGGCCTTTCCTCTGGCTGGTGAGTTGTCTGGCCCCACTGTTGCTTATGATTCCTTCGGCTGATATCAAGGCCAGCTTTTCCAGGTTTCCATTGTAGATGAGGGACCAGTCGCAATCCATGAAACTTTCAGGTTTCAGGCCCTAGATTGGGACAGTGGAGGTTTCCTCAGGCTTGTGGACTGAGGAAGCACTGGGTTGTTGGGCATCCTGGTGAGAGGCAGCTACTGTGGGGCTTATTCGACCTGCTGAGGCACTCAGCCTCAAGGACCGTACAGTAGCTGCCTCTCACCAGGGTCAGTTCTCAGCCTCTCCAGTGTGAGACAGCTGTCAATACGTCAGTGCAAACTGACCTACTAAATTCTTACACACATGCACACACACACATGCAAACAACATGCACAAACACATGCTCACACACATGCATGAAAAGGAAGGAAACAGAATGGACATCAGTAAAAGTCTAGAAAAATGCGCTGTCTTATTAGAAGTGAATGTAGGCTTGTGGCTGGTGTTTCTGTTATGAAGTTCAGATTTTAAAGCAAAAGAATTAAGTGATGAGATAATATTAAGCTGGGATTGAGTGGCTATCAAAAAAGGAAAACATAACTAAATAGAATATATATATTCTATATTATACAAATATGTATATATACAGATACAAACACATATATGTTACTGGTGATTTGATACCATTGTTCTATCCACAGGGGAAAGGGTTTGTTAAATCTTATTACTATAACTATAAAACTATAAGTGCCATATAGCCATATAAATAAATATATAACCATATATATGTTATATATACATATTTCCATATACATATATGGAAATATATGGTATATTTATGGTATATTCAAAATAATTATGCATATATATAACATATATATTATAGTGTGAGATATAATATGGGTATATCACATATATAAACATGTATATATAATCATATATGTATATAACTATATATATAAAATCATATACATAACCATATATATATAAACCATATATATAAACTATATATACATTTACATATATATGTGTGTGATGTGATACACACACACACACTATATGTGGTGGGTTGAATAGGAATAGCCCCCATAGACTCATGCACTTGAATGCTTGGGCATAGGGAGTGGCACTATTAGGAGGTATGGCCTTGTTGGAGGAAGTGTGTTACTGATCAAGCTCCACCCATTGCAGAAGAGACTCTCCTCCTGGCTCCTCCTGACTTCCTTCAGATGAAGATGTAGATCTCTCAGCTCCTTCTCCAGAACCATGTCTGTTTGTGTGCTGCCATGCTTCCTGCCATGATGGTAATGGACTAAAACCTCTGAACTTTAAGCCAGCTCCAATTAAATCTTTCCTTTATAAGAGTTGCCTTGGTCATGGTGACTCTTCACAGCAATGAAACCCATTCTACAACACTATATGTGTATGTTATTGTGTATTTGTTACACACATAAATATTTATGGTTATATACATATTCATTTGTACACACACACATACACACACACACATATACACACACATGGTTACAGTGTGAAATATTAACAAAGCTTTCTCCCCTGTGAATAGAACGATGGTATTATATCACCAGTAACACAGGAAGTTTTGAACCAAATTTCAACCTTGAGCCGAATGGTATATTTAGAAAAGAGTAGCCAGCAATAACAAACTATGGAGCCTTTACTCAAAATGGCCATTTTCAGTACTATTAAAACACTCTCAGCACACTGCAAGGGGCTGAAATATAGTAGAGTATTCTCTGTCCACTGGTAAATAACGCTAGAATGATGATGATGATGATAATTATGATGATGATGATGATGATGTGATGGCGGTGGTGGTAATAATGATAATGATTATGATGATTTGGTGATGCTTGTGATTGTAAAAATGACAATTATTGTAATGATGAAGATGAAGAAGTAGAAGGAGGAGAAGAACAAGAAGAAAATGAAGAAGAAGAAGGAGGAAGAGGAGAAGAAGAAAATGAAGAAGAAGAAAATGAAGAAGAAGAAAATGAAGAAGAAGAAAAGAAAGAGAAATAGGAGGAAGAGGAGGAGGAGGAGGAGGAAGAAGGGGAGAAGGAGGAGGAGAAGGAGACCATAGTAACTATAAGGTCCTCAAATGGATACAAAAATAATAGTCTCTTAAATAGAAGAGCTAAGCAAAAAGAAATTGCACTGTAAGTTACAAAATCCTTTGGATTCAGTAATTCTGAAAATGCTACTTCTTGGCAAGAAGCTAAAGCAGACCAAGGGCATCTCAGTGAATGTTCATTTTAGAACAGACTCCCTCAGAGTTGGGGTACAGAGTTACCTCACTCACTCAAGGACCTGAGCCAACTGAGGCAGGTTCCTTTTGCAAGCTCAGATCTCCATCTGCCAGCTGCCATGGATTTCCTTCCATCTAAGAAAGACTGTGGCCTCTCAGCTCCACAGAAGAGCCCTGTCCATACACCAGGGTGCCAGCAGAGCTTATCTTGCCTGGAAACAAGAGTGTAGCTCTCAGGTCTAAGTGGAGAGGAAGAGGAGGGTAAAAGGCAGCTACCATGGAACTTCATACCTTAACTCCCAATCCCAGATCCTCAGATTCCTCTTCTTCCCCTCCTCCTTTTCCTTTTCCTCCCTCCTCCTCTCTCCTCCTCCTCCTCCTCCTCCTCCTCCTCCTCCTCCTCCTCCTCCTCCTTCTCCTCCTCTTCCTTTTTTCCCCAACTTGATGGGTCCTTAGCATAAAGATTTCTCTACCAATAGCATCAAGTTTAAACTCAGGAGCCTTGAAACCTGCAGCCAGAGTCACACACTCACTATCAGCAACTTTCTCTGACCTCCCCAATCAATCTGTCCTTCTCCCTCCTCTGGAGGCCTTGCCTCTGAGCCACATGCTATTTTCACACATGTTTTCCAGCCCGATACGGTGACCAGGTTGAGATATGGGACATGGTAGGTTTTCCTGTATGAGGACCTTTCGAAACATGGATGTGTGTAGTTTACAGTTAGAGGGGAGAAAGGAGAGGAAGTGAGGCAGGGCTAAGAAGTGAGGTCCCAGGACAGAGGGACAGCTAGAGAGATCAAAGCCTTCCAGAGTATGGTCTCAGGCTCAGGTGGCTGAAGCCTCACTACACCACTGCTGAGTGTAAGGCCCCTTGTGGTTTCATTCCAAGTCCATCACTCCCATGGAAACTGACTGAGAAGAAGCAGATGAGAACAAGGATGGATCTTCCTGGTATGTGGAACAAGCTTATAGTTCCTCTGTATGTTCTTTCTAGTGCTCAGTAAGGGCATTTGCCACTTCTCTTCGTGATTTTTTATCCATTAAATATTTTAAATGTTCCCCAAGATCTAGATCCATAAATGGTTGGTCATATGCCTTGGCTGACTATGGCAGATATTAGCTGCTCACCTTTTATGTGGATATGGTTGTACATACATGACCTTGTGAGTTCATATATGTTTTGTGTGTGTGTGTGTTGTGTGTGTGTGTGTGTGTAAGTTATGTGTATGCATTCATGTGTGTGTGATATATGTATACATTCATGTTCATATGAGTGAATGCGTTGTTTTGTATGTGTAAATGTTTTGTTAATGCATGTGTGTGTGTATGTGCGTGCATGGGCACTCACACCTGAATATAAGATATCAATATTAGGTACCTCCCTCAATGGCTCTCTCCCTTAATTTTGGAGACAATCTCTTCCACTGAACCTGGAGCCCACAGGCTTGGTGTGATTAGGTGTCTGTGTGGTCAGCGAGCCCCAGGATTCAGCTGTCTTTATCCTCTGAGCACTTAGTGTTAGGTGATATGCACTACCATGCTTATGTACCGCCATGCCTGTGCTAGCTTTTTAGAAGGGTGAAAACGATCTGAACTTGAGACCACCATGTTTGGGCAGAAATCACTTTACCTATGAAGCCATCTCCCAGCCTGCTTTGCTGCTTAGCGATGCTCCTTATATACTTCGTGTGTAATGCAGCAGGTCTAAAGAAAACAATATCGTCTTTCCTCGTGTGTCTCTCAACACAAAGCTGAAGGAAGTAAAATCAATATCTGTGCTTGTCATTTTCCCTCCAAAGTAAATAGTTTGGGGAGGGCTGAGAATCCTCTCCTAGGGCAAGAATAGGATTATAAGTGTCAGAGAAGAGAAAAAGACAATTTGAGACCCAAATATGTTCCTCACTTTATGGCTGCACAGTCCGCTGAGGGATTTTTAATTCCATATGTCACAGCTTTAAGACAGGCAACTCAGTTCTGAGCTTGGCTCCAGGCTCTGTGCTTTCTAAGCCTTTGTTCTTATTTTTTCTTTAAAAAGAAGATCTATTTTTATTTTACATGTATGATTACTTTGCCTGCATGTGTTCTAGAATGCTGATGCATGCCTTCCTGGTGATTTTGGAGGCCACAAGTGGGCACTGGAGCCCCTGGAACTAGAGTTGTGCATTGTTGAGAGGTACATTGTAAATGCCAGGAATCGAACCCTGGGTCTCCCAGAAGAGCAGCGCATGCTTTTAATCACCAAACCAGCTCTCCAGTTCTCACTCTTGATTTTTAAATCTTTTGTTGACACTTCAGTATATTATCTTTCTAGAATGTTTTTGGATAGAATGCCGATGAAAAATGGAACATATAAGAAAAGGTATGTTTTCATATATATAGATATAGCTTTGCGACACTTTAAGAGAATTGTATGGGTGTGTATAAATTCCCCTGGGTTCCAACTGGCCTCCCCCATCCATTAGAACATTAATTCCATCATGTCCTTAACAAAATGAGCAATGCTTAACTGTATCCAGACCTAATCCAAGGAATTAACACACAGTGATATGCATCCACAGTGATACTTTGACCTAGTGACCTTTCAGTGATGCTCCAGTGGCACCGCTGGGTGAATTCTGCCTAGAGCATGTGACCGACACCCACAGTGTATCCAAGTATGTGCCCTGGGTAGTGTGCTGCTTTCTAATAGCCATGTGGGTGGAGAGAGAGAGACAGGCAGGCAGAGAGGGGAGGGGAGCTAAAGGGCAGAGAACGGCAGACACACAGAGAAAGAGAGGTAGAGACAGAGGAAGAGAGAAAATGATAGGAAGAGAGCGAAAGAGGGGGAAATGGGAAGGAGGAGGGAAGGGAGAAGAAGGGGGAGGGGATGGGGGAGAGGGAGAGAGAGAGAGAGAGAGAGAGAGAGAGGAGAGAGAGAGAGAGAGAGAGGGAAATTACATCCTTAGAAGGTGGGAGAAAGGGTATGTCACTTCTGATCGGGTTGTCGGGAGGAAGAGTGTGGTGGCATTCAGAGTGTGAGGTTCCTGGTACACCCCAAATCCACAGCTAGTGCCCTTCAAAGTACCTGGTTTGCTGTTCTAGGACACTTGGCCCCCTGCTAGGAGCAAGGAGAATGAACTGGCCAGAGAACTTTATTCAAACCAGCAAGTGATCTGAGTTGAAGATCATAAGGATGATGGCATCACTTCATCCTGCTTGGTGTCTTTCACTTAATGTCCCTGCTCCTGTATGCAAAACAAGTATTTGAGAACCATCAGCAGCTATTTACAAAACGGATAGGGTTTGTCGTTGTTGTTGTTTTCAGGTTTACTTTGCTTTCTGTGTATGGGTATGTCTGTGCATGTATGTCTGTGTACCATATGTCCTTGGAGGGAAGGAGAGGGCGCAGTGATCCTGAGGCTGGAATTAGGGGTGGTTATGAGCCACCTGGCATGGGTGCTGGGAATTGAACCTGGCTCCTCTAGAAGAGAATCCAGTGTTCTTAACCAATGAGCTATCTCTCTAGCACCAAGAAACAGATCTTGATGATATTATAATGGCCAGAATTTGGCAGGCTCTCATGGCATTATCCGAGAAAATTACCATGAGAATCATCTCCCAAAGAAAAAAGTGGCCACTTGAGGTTAGCTTGCAAGTCTAATTATATCTTATTTTTAACAGTACAGTCACTCATTATGCGTATCTTTAGATAGAAACAGTACAGGGCAGATTTCAGGAGGGGTGGGTGTGCATGAGTCTTTGTAATGCTCCAAGTGACTCAGCAAACCTGGATACACTAGGCTCACAAACCCAAGGCTGTGAATGCTAGACAATGTAAAATAGTTTGCCCTTATAAACCAATAGTTAGTGAGTCAGAGCACTGCTAGGAAGCCATGAGTGTAAATACAGCACCTCAGTTCTTAGATAAGATTTTTTTTCCCCTTGTCTTTGTAGTCTCACCCTCAAAGCCAAACACATGCATCAGACTGACAGAACTTTGAAGGCAAAGGGGAAGATTACGTCTTCATTATCTTTGCAGAACCCACTTTATAAGTGTTACCTTGACATACTCACGCAAGGCTTTGAGCTCTTTCTGTCTTATTTGGGAAACTTCTGTATTTTAAGTGGCCTCATTTGGAGATCAGAAAGTGAAAGTTTTTCTATTATTTTCCACGTGTCTCTGCCTCCCATCATGAAGTTCCTTGAGGCAATTACACAAAAACTTGTGATGCTGGTCCCTAGTTCAGACAAGCACTGGCCCTCATCAGGACCGTGCATTCATTCACAAGTCAGCGGGGATGTAACCATGAACATCTGCCCTTCCTAAGAACAAAACAAGAAAGGAAAGAACTTCCGAGTGACAAATGCTGGGACCAAAAGGGTTATAGCCAAGTCAGTTTGGTGGAGACAGCCTGGAATGGGGTTGCAGGGTTGACATATGGTCAACAGGAAAAGATTCTAGGAAGGGAGAGGGCTCTTTCATCTAAGGAGAAAGAAAAGTAAAGATGCAGTCAGGCCAGGCAGCAAGGTAAAAATTTCCAGGTCAGAGCCCATCATGGCTGGCTCATTGGCAGAAGACAGGCTTTGATGGGTTTACCACAGTCAACTAGTAAATAGCTGTCGAGTCTCAAAGGGATGTTACACGAAAGGAACCCAAGCTTATACATAGATATTGGGTATGTGCTAACCATCTTATTCTTCTTCCCCAACTGTAACGGGTCTGGCAGAGACAAGTATATTCTGAAGAGATACCTATGTCTCTCGACCTGACCACCAGAATACTGAAACACCGGAGCCAACAAAATGCAAATTTCCCCAGGAATCTCATGCTGGGAGAAGAAAAAAAGCACCAACCAGAGGAGAACTTGTCTTCCAAAAGGATTTTATAGTTCTGGCAATGTGTCAGCCTGGCTCACAGGATGAGACTGAAGACGCCAGGCAGTGATGGGCCCATAGAGGGTGGGACTTCTCCACAACTGGACTCCTTAGATGTGCCATCCTTGGCCCTGTATTTAAACTTCAGTCTCACTGTGTGCTAACAGGACTTGAGGAATGTCCCTGGGTCTCTGTCCATCTTTCTAGTGTAACCACATTGGCTACGTCTTCCTTTTCGTCTTTTCTCTATTAATTTGTCTTCTTGAAAGGATTACCGAGGACAGGTAGCACAACCTGGCTTAGAGCATGCAGGCTGTGATCTCTCAGTTCAGTAACATAACCATGCGTAGCTAAATATCACAGGAAATTCACTAATCTGAATTCACTGGCAGCTTCCTGGGCTCAGCCAAACCAGCTTAGACTCTTATTTCAAATCATTATTGTTTTTATGCAAAGGATTTACCATCTGTACACACTGCAGTAGTCCTGAACAACAGAACTGGAATCATCCCATGACAGCCACGAACCGTTGACAGTCTTATAGAAAATCCTATTTTCTTCTATTAATATCTGGATAATCAATTAAAAATTGAAGCCAGCACTGTCTAGACAATTCTGTGGATTAGGAAGGCAATCAAACCCTTTGTTCTGCTCCCTACAGCCGTGAGTCTTACCTGGATTACTGTTCACAGCCGTTTACATCTTATCAAAAGCTGAATTAATTTCTTCCAGTCAAAATGCCCCCTTTTGCCAACAAGCTGCTAAGGTATTTTGCTGTTGAAATCAAGCTAATTCTGCTGTTTTTTAGTTTGCTTATTTTTGATGATTGAGTTATACAGCTTATATACTGCAGTAACAATAACAGCAACAAAAAACAAAAAACCAAACCAAACCAAACAAAAAAACCCCACCCAAATTCTATCAATAAAGGCAGGTGTGGAATTGGGTAACAAGAAGCCAAATAATGGGTTTTTCTGTGTCTAGGGGACCAACATGGAATAAAGATTAACATGCTAGTTTGTGAGAATGATGATATCACCTGCCATATTAATACCTACAGAAATGGTACTAATTCTAGTTGGAATAATTTGCCTTAAATTAAAAAATAAAATATCTTAAGTGCTTACTACAAAATTGGTGATAATACTGACTGCTTGAGGTATAAACATGACAGTTTTTGTTCTTAAAAAAAAAAAAGGTTTTTTTCAAGGCTGGAGAGATGGGTTAGTGGGTAAAGTGTTGGCTTCATGAATATATAGACCTGAGTTTGAGTCTCCAGCACCTACAAAAAAACCAGACATAGAAATCCATGCATCTATAGTCACAGCACTATGGGGACAGGGACAGCAGGCTCAATGAGGATTGCTGGCTGGCAGCCTAGCTCCAAGTTCAGAAAGAGACCCTGCCTCAAGGTGGAGCGTGATGGAACAGAACACCCACATCCCCTTCAGGTCTCTCTAAGAGCACACAAGTAGACATGCACCAACATTCATGTGCATACAACACACACACACACACACACACACACACACATTCCAAGGTAGTCTTTACAGAGAGCACGTAGCTCAGTGATGGAGTGTTTGCCCAGTGTTCGTGTGCTTGAAAAAAAGCAGATTAAAATATTTAAGACCCAGAATAAAAATGACTCTGTAAAAGTTAGCCACGAGCACCAAGAGAATATAGCTTTTGCTTTGACAAGCCTGAATATGCTATGTAAACAATGTCCCACCCTCAACCCCCACTCCCACCTCCACCTCCACCCCACCCCCATCCCCACCTCTGCCTGTTTTCCTTCCATCTCACTTGTGGGCATCCTGTCCTGTAGTTTCGGAAGCTTTGAGAAGTAATTTAGATATTTCCTCCTTCATCTTCTTATGCTTTTTCACAATAAGTTCAGCGTGGCAACCCAGATGAAGGAGAGGGTGTGAAGTGGATTTACAAGGAAACACACTGAGACAGTCTATTTTCCAGTCCTTAGAACTTGTTCCAGGACAAAGAACTCTGCAGAGCTTGGAATGTTCTAATCAGAGCCTCTAACTGCCCCTTCCCCCAACCTTCTGCCCTGACTTTCCTTCTTGGAAAAAGCATATCTAGTTCTCTTTGATGTGAATAGTTTCTACCTTATTTTTCCAAGCCCAGACGTCAGTGTCCTCTATCTGTCTGCTTCAAGTTTGCCTTGGTGGAGAAGGTGGGTGCTAATTGGACCTCTGGAGCACAGTGATATGAGGACTTGAGTTTCTACCTTGGCATGCTTCAAAACAAAACAAACACCCAAATGCCCTGGATGGTTTAGAAACAACAAGCAAACAAGCAAGCAAACAACAGACAAACAGAAAACAGAGGAACTGGGGAGGATGTTCTGTGTTTGCAAACCTCTACCGATTCACTTCCACTTCTACACTCTTTTCTCTTTTAGGTGTCAATAGTGAGTTTGCCATGACAAAACTGAGACCCAAACAGTGCAACAGACTCACAGCTACACTGATAGCTGCACAGTCTTCAGACCTACAAACAATAATTCCTCAGGAGCTTATATTAGGTTCTTCTTTAGAGTGTGCAACAGAAATCTCTTTCAGCCAGTCCTGACTACTAAGGAAAAGAGAGGTGTCTGAATATAGTTTCTGGCCTTGGTGAGTGAAACACTTTAATTTAATGTATGTAAGTTGCATGTGTGAGCACACATGTATACAGGTACAGGTGTTCATGTGAGCATACATAGAGGTCAGAGGTCAACATTAGGGTTCTTCCCAAATTGTCCTCCATCTTATTTCTATGTTTGCTTTTAGTTTGTTTGAGATAGGGTCTTATTACATAGCCCTAACGGGCCCGGAATCACCATGTAGACTCTGTTGTCCTGGAACTCACAGAAATCCTCCTGCCTCTGACTCTCAAGTCCTGGGATTAAAAGTGTGGGTCATTACACATCAGTTGTCACTCTGTTTTAAAACAGAGTTTCTCAGTGAGACTAGAACTTTCTGTTTCAGCTAGACTGGTTGAGCATAAGTCCTTGGGGACCCGCCTTTTCCTTGCCTCCCAATACAGCGATCACAGGCATACCCAGCCATATCCACATGGATGCTAGGAATCTGATATCCGGTCTTTATGCTTGCCCAGAAAAACTTTACCTACTAAGCCATCTTGCAGCTCTGAGCCTCTTTTCAATGATTTACTTTTATTTAAGTGAATCTCTGCGTGTTTATGTGTGAGTGCACATCATGTGTGTACAATGTCCTCAAAGGCCAAAACAGGACATCCGATCTCCTGGAACTGGAGTTACAGGGAATTGTGAGCTGCCAGATGAGTACTAGAGACTAAACTTGGGTCCTCTGGAAAAACAACCAATATTCTTAACCACTGAACTGTTGTCTCTCTGACCCTCTGAGACAATCTTAATGAAAAGTCTTCTCCATGAATACATTGAATCAATGTAATTACAAGGTTTTTTTTTTGTTTGTTTGTTTTGGCATGTCAAGTTATGGTTGGGACCTAGAATACAATCTGCATGTATTTATGACAGAGTAGCCCATTTCATGTTCAATTTTCAACCCCAGCATTAGCCAAACACACCCTGATAATCTAATAGAAAGAAGACTCTGTTAAAAGAAACATGTTGTGCATGGATACCTGTCATGTGACAATTCCCTGGGATCAGAAACTAATCTCTACTAGTCTAAGACAGGAAACCAGTGATAGACCAAAGTAATGATACCACCAACGTTAGCTTGGTAAACCAACGGATTTATTGGGATTCCTTAAAGGAACAGGAATGAGTCAAAGGCAGTGGTATCACTGAAAGCTTATCCCTGTATAGGTGACAGCTCAGAAAAGCTGTGATCTGGAGTTCTCTGCACAGCCTGAATCTACATCAACATGTAGAAGAATCTCTTTTAAGGAGGTTCATTTGGTCTGACTTTTCTCAGTGGTTGGTCCTTACTGTTCATGGAACCTTGGGGGCAGGTTGGGACAGGCAGCTTGTGTTAAGTTTCTGGGACTTCCTAAGACTTTTGAGTTGTGTACTTCCTGAGTCTTAAGAGCTTCCCTCCAGAATGGAATGTTTTAACACAGGGGAAATTGCTATAATAAAATAACACCAACAATGAGCCACCCGATTGTCCTGGTGGAGAACTTGTGTGCACAGTTATTCTTAAACTGCACTGTAACTGTACTGTCTTTTTAGCCTTTAGACATTTCTTTCTCAGGAGCCAATATTAAGTACTATAATGTCATAAAAACATAGAGGCAGGAATTTAGGGTGAAAGCGGTTAAAGCCTGCACTGCCTTCATTGTTGGGTGGTAGAGGTCCTCATGGAGACATCTAATTGTTTCACCTAAATGAAAGAAACATAACATGAACAGCAAAACCTAACAGTGTTAGAAATATGCCATTGATGGGACTGGGAGATGGCTCAGTAATTAAGAGCACTGAGTGTTTTTTCAGAAGACCTGAGTTCAATTCCTAGCACCCGATGACTGCACACAACTGTCTGTAAGCACCAGTTCTGGGTTGAAGTCCTCTTCTGGACTCTTGGGAACTTCATTCATGTAGTGCACATACATACAAATGAAATACTCAGACATACAAAAATACATTTTAAAAGCAGGCTATTGAATCTTCTGCTCTTTTAGAGTCCTTCAAGAGTCTGTCCACAAATACAGAAAATGGTGAATATTCCAGAACCAGGTTTCTCCCACTCTTCTACCAAACGTTATTTCAGATCCATTACCTTGATTGTCTTTACTGATAGAGTCACCTCCGACCACTGTTCCCTTTCAGCCAGCATCTTCTGCAGGTTGAGGTTGCACCCCCCTCTAGAATCCGGTGATAGACATAGAAGTGTGAACAGGGAGGAGTGGGAATCACGGCCAGCCACCAACCCACCTGACATTCAAAAGGTGATCACGTGGAAACACAGGCCAGTGCTTCAAAACACCCACAAAGCACAGAAACACCCAGCTAGATGGAAGATGGTCACACATCTCTAGAATTCTGCATACCTCAAATGACGGAAGGAATTTATGAAACATGCTGCATGCAGATAGAACCCCTCCCTCCTGCCCCAGTGATTATCTACAGGTTCTCTTGGCTGAATGATCAGGGGTTTGTGTTTCGCTGACTGATAGCATGAAGACTAATTGTCAGTCTAATCCTCGGGAACTCAAGTAAAATTCTGTCAAGTGTTAAGATGAAAACAAAACTCAGAGCAAATGTGAAGCTGTATTTCTGCAATGATGGTATATTGAGGTTGTTAATGGAGAAGGTCCATTTGGTTTCCATTAACATCTACCTGATTTATCCAAGCCTCATCTTTTTTATTTGTGAAAATTAAAGGATATATTATGGATACAGGGTTTTTTATATGACATTATTTTTTAGGCTAGAGAATACATGAGTGACTGAAGGGGCTGGGGAAGAAGGCTGTTAAGCCAGCAGCAGCATGGAGCAGCCTTGATGGTGATACGTGACAGAGAAGCTTCCTAGTACCTCCTCCCTCTTCCATCTTCACCATCTCACCTCCAATCTCCCCACTTCCTTGCCTCCTCTGCCCTGAGGGTCTTGTTTTCAACTGTTTTTGCTGCAGGCTATTTCCAAGCTCGAACTGTTAAGCATAGAGAATCTCTTTCAAACAATTCCTCAGAGGGGTTTGTAGCTCCTAACCCTCTTGATCCAAGAAAAACAATCATGGTAATAGTTAGTATCATCAGAGATCTCCCCATGCTGTATTGCAGAAGCTCTTCCAAGCCTGCTTAATCCTCACCATCCCTACCAGAGGTGAGGTGGAGGCCACTGCCTTCGGACACACATGGAAATGAACACTTACAGGTGGGATGTCCTGCATCCTGAGCCACTAAAGTTAGTGGCAGAAATTGAAGTCACATCCAGCTCTAATGTATCCTGTTTCAGGACTCTGAAAACTATATGACATTGTCTACACTTACTAGTGTAGACTGACATGTTTCCAGGGAAGAAAGTTCTGATTTGTAGCATGTAAGTGTCACGTGTAATTAATGTGAGACTGCTCATGGTCACCGCTGTGTGGCGAAGTTGAAATGACATCATGATGGTCCTTTAAGTGAAGGGGAGGGCAGAGGTGAGCATAAGAAAGGGAGAAATATCATTCAAACAGGGAACACAAATTAGAGAAAATACACATTTTTCTGGACCTGCCTGAATTTTGCTCCATCTGGCGCAGTTTGCCTGGTGTCTCTGCTCTGCACGAGCCCTTTCCTCATTGCCCTCTGCCCTCCGCTTAACACGCAGTGAGTGATAGAATGAGCCGGCTACATCTGCTCAGGAGGAGTTCACGTCCAACTCTGCTCTTTGTTATTTATCTCAAGCCACAGACACCCTCGCTGTTTCATACAACTCCCAAACATTCATCAATGCAATGGACAGGAGATCATCATTATTTGAGGGTTAACTGTAAACGTCGCACAGTCAATAACATTCATCTGAGATATGCAGAGTGGCAAAAAGTCTGAGTTGCCAATTGGCCTGTAGCAACCTCCTCTGGACCAGTCCTCCCAGTAGAATCAATGCCTCCAGGTAGACAAAGGAGGCCAACACCACTAAACCAGGGAAAATGGAACTCAAAAGAGTCACCAGGGCTCCCTCATGATTCTAGAAGCAGTATGCAATTGCTGAGAAGAGGGGCTGCCTGTAAGAGGCTTTGTGAGCCAAAGAGCTGCCTGCCAATCCTACAGAGAGCTTAGGATGAAGCTCCTGGGAGTCGTGACTCAGGCTACAGTGGGCTTTTCAATGCTGCAAGTGCTTTGGAGTCATCCATGTTCCCGTAAGTAATCCTTCAGCCGTGCTCCTGTAAGCAACCCCAATAAACTCATTGACTCACCAATCTGGACTTCCGTAGAATAGTTTCTTTGGTTTGTCATCAGTGCCCTATCTAGGGCAAGTAGATGCTTCTTCATGTCTAGGACATCACACAAGAAAACATAGTACCGAAATGCATAAGCCAATGGAGTATAAGCAAGTGTCCTATGACTTATTGAATAGCACACTTTTTGGGTGGGTGTTCTTTTTCTTGTTGATTCTACTGTTTAAAGAGTACTTTGCTTGGTATTAAGGTACTGTGGAGAGACCCTAAGCACAAGAAGAAGCCGTAGGATGCAAGCGCCTGTGTTAAATAGCACCTGGGACTTGGTTTAGTCATGAATCACAACACTGTTGGCTATGAGGACAATGTGGATGAAGCATTTATTAAATAAGGTGTCATTAAACAGAAATGCATAAAAATAGGTTCATTTTATTCACTTGTTGAAAAGGGAAGTAATAGAAAATTCGGGCTTGGGATGTACTTTCAGTTGGTAGAGTGCTTGCCTAGGCATGCATGAAGCCCTGGGTTCAGTTATTAACACCATGTAAAGCAGGCATGCTCGAGTAAGACTGTAGCCTCAGAACACAAATGTGAAGTTGACGTTCCATTTCCCAAAAACCTTTAGCTTGTGCCCATGCCTTTGATGGTGTTCCCCACCCCACACCTGTCCCTGTCTTCTGTCACTGAATGGTCAGCTCTCACTGTGGATTTCACTGGCTTCAACTGCATTATCATCGTCTTCTGATGCAACCATCCTCACTGTACTCAGACAAACTTTCTTCTCTGTTAGTTCTGCTTAGCTGGACTAGCTTTCCGATGGGAATCCCTAGAATGCAGGATAGTGAGCTTCTGAATGACCCTGGGCCAATCTGGAAGGCCAGTCATGATTTATGCAGATTTTAGCAGGTGAAGCTCACTGATCATATCCACTCTGCCTTTAAATCCCTGGAGCTGTTGTTTGGGTTTCTGTACTTTCTGGAGTCTGTCTGTCCATTTAAATCTGGTGCAAATAAAGATTTCATGAACTTCACAAAACAGTCCCTTACCTTGCCTTATGTTAGCCTAAATCTATCTCTATTTTCTTCTAATAATGAGGCAGCTCAGCCTCTTTTTCCATCTTGAGTAGGCTTAGCATCCTCCCTTCCTTTCACTGATCTGTGCATTATCGGCTCACAACCCTGGATACTTCCTTCAGAGAAATGCACAGCACTGCATAGCCAATGCCTGTTCATAAGCAGATCTCCTAATAAGCCCATGGTGTGGAGGCAGAGACAGACCCTTAGCAGTTTGCACTAGTTAGTGAGATGGTGATTCTGGGAGAACTAAGATAATGAAGGCGAATCCCGGATTCCTGGTGTTCTTATCTCGTCCTAACCAAGGCACTGAGGAACACATTCAAAGGACCAAAAGCAAAGATGCAGACTCAGAGGCATGGAGGATGATTCTGGAAACATGAATGAGTCCTCATCTTCCTGTGCAGAGTCTAGAAATGTCATGTGAAGGGTTGGTTAGAAGGACATCTTTGTCAAGTTCAAGCTTCCCTGAGGCTGAGAGGGAAGAATATTATAGTACCATCACTCATAAAGATTGGAGCTATGCTCCAATCCAAATGTGTCATAGGAAAATCTCCAATTGGTCTCTATTGGGCTTTACATTTTTAATCAGCACCACGTTTGACTTAGAGAAGAATCTTTTTCATAGAATACAGGGCATTTCTGATTAAGTCACTTTCTTGTTGCTGTATAAAAAACAGCCTAACAAAAGCAACGTAAGGGACAAAGAGTTTCTTTCGATACATGGTTTGCCTTAGTAAGGGTTACTATTACTGTGATGAAATGTCATGACCAAATACAACTTGGGGAAGAAAGGGTTGATTCTGTTTATGCTTCATCACTGTTTACCATTGGAGAAGTGAGACTAGGAACTCAGGGGTTCAAAGCTGGTACAGAGGCCATAGAAGGATGTTGCTTACTGGCTTCCTCAACATGCTTTCTTATATAACCAAGGACTCCCTTCTCAGAGGTGGTGGCCCCACCCACAGTAGTATGGTCCCTCCCCTATCAATCACTAATTAAGGAAATGCCCTACCAGCTTGATTATAGTCTAATCTTATAGAGGCATTTTTCTCAATTGAGATTCCTTCTTCTTGATGACCCCAGGTTGTGTCACATTGACATAAAACTAAATAGAATACAATTCCAGAGGGATAGAAAACAGCTTGGGTGGCAGCAGGCTTGGTGGTGGGATGGGAGGCTCCATAGTTACATATAGCGACACTCATATTTTTTCGCTTCAGTTTTGTTCATTTGATGGTTCTTGTTTCATTTGTTCTAGTAGGGAGGGGTTATAAAACTGCAGGGTTGAACTGAAGAGACAGCAAGGGATAGACCTATTCCCCTGCCTCCGGCACATATGTGGCAAACATGGAGCCTGGTCTTCATGCGGGTCCCCCAACAACTGGAACGGGAGCTTACCCTGACTCAGTTGTCTGTCTCTGTGGATTTTGTTCCCCTCACTGGGCTGCTTTGTCTGGCCTCAGAGGGAAAGTGCTGCAGTGACTTGAGGTGCCAGGGTGGGTTGGTACACAGTGAGAATCGCCCCCTTCTCAGAGGTGAAGGGAAAGGAAGGATGGGGAAGGGGCCCTGTGAGGGGGAACTGGAAGAGACTGCGTCATGATGTAAAGTGAATAAATAAATCAATTAATGGGAAAAAAGAACATTGGCTGCTCTTGCAGAGGACCCAGATGGGCCGGAATCCCAGCACTTAATGGATTTATAACAATGGTCATTCTTAACTCCTGTTACAGGAGATCCAACAACCCCTTTAGTTTCCACACACACACACGTAGATGAGACACTCATACACATTAAATAAAAGTAAATAAATGTTTAGAGTAGTAAAACCTTAAGGCCTGCCCACAGTGACTCATTTAGCCCTGAGAGGCTTTACCTTCTGAATGTTCCACCACCTCACCAAACAGCGCCACCATCTGGGCACCTAGTGTTCAAACACACGAGCTTATGAGGAACCTTCCACATGCAAAGCACAATCTCTATATATCCTACACTGTCCTTCAGGTACAGTCCTTTTTTATTACTGTACCTCAATGTTGACACATCTTTGACTAAATCCATGTATGAGGTGCAGCAAATTCATGACACCTTCTGTCCATATTATCATTTTACAGAACAGCTTCACCACCTTAAAAAGCCCTGTGCTCCGCCCATTCACCTAGACCCATCTCCAGACCCTGATGCCCACTGACTTTTTGATTGCCACTGTACTTTGGCTTTTCCAAAGTGGCATGGGGTTGGAGTCACCCATTACATAGTCTTTTCAGACTTGTTTCTTTCATTTAAGAGTATGCATTAAAGATTCTTTCCTATCTTTCCATAGCATGTTAAATCATAAAAACTCCATTGTATATGTGTATTTAAAAAAAAAACAACAGAAACCTGATTTATTTTGTCATTCTGTTGGGAGTAGTTCCACCATGTGTCGCTCTTCCAGAGTGGCCGCAGATAAGCAAAATTGAAGTGAGCTTTTTCAAAATGATAAAGGGATTGAACATTTGGAAATAGTCCACACATTCTAGAACAGGATAAAAAAAAAAAAAAAACAGAACAAAAGGGACGAGGAAATACAGAAGTTCTCTGTACTTTCAAAAGGCAAAACATTTAAAATATGTATTTATTTTATATGTATGAGTGTTTTTGCCTGCATGTATGTCTGTGTACTATGTGAGTGCAGTATCCGCAGATTCAAGAAGAGGGCCTCAGATGTCCCTGGAACTTGAGTTAGAAATGGTTGTGAGCTGCTATGTGTGTTCTGGAAATTGAGCCAAGATGCTCTGGAAGAACAACAGGTACTCCTACCCACTGAGCTATACCAGGAAGCCTTCTAAATGCAGAGAATAGTACTAGACACATTTCTCTTTCCTTGGAACTTACACACAGGTGGAAAAGACAGTAAAATAGGCAGCACAGACATCCATGTTAGTGGGTGCTTTGAAGGTAATGAACTGGGGTGAACATAGAGAAGGCTTTTCTAAACTGAGAGCTGCTATAACCTATAGAGTGTCTCCAGAGATGCTCATCAAGGACTTAATGAAATCCATCAGAAACCAACATGGCTAGAGATGATACCGGTTACCTTGTTACTTCCACAAAATACGTTGCACACGTAACTTGAGGAGGAAGGAGTAATTTTAACTCATAGTTTGAGGGCATAGTCCATCATAGTGCATAAGTCAAAGCAGATGTCGCATTGCACACACAGTATCCTGGTTAGTTTTGTCAACACCACACAGATCTAGGAAGAGCAAGCTTCAGCTGAGGAACTGCATTTATAATATAGGCCCATAGGCAAGCCTGAGAGGCTGAGCAAGACATGAGGAGCAAGCCAGTAAGCAGCACTCTTCCATGGTCTGTGCTTCAGTTTCTGCCTTGGTTCCCTCAGTGATGCACTGTAACTTGAACTCCCCAAATTACTATCAGAATATTTCATCACTGGCTACAGAGCCATAAGGACACTCAGTTAGGAAGAAGAGGTAAATGGGAATTGATGTTCAGTTAGCTTTCTCCCATATTTACGGTTTAGGAAGCAAGCCCTTTGAACATTGTCACCTCTTTTAGGGCCTTCCAACATCAATTGACCTAATCTAAATAATGTCTAACTCTCATGTCCAGACGTTCCTTCTCCTAGGTGATTTTAAGCTCTGACAAGCTGACAATCAACACAAAATACCCCAGAGAGTATCAATGACGGGTGTAGGCTTGACATCATATAGACAAAGATGAACCTGTGATTCAAGAGTTCAGTCTTGAATCAACATTGTATGGGAAGACTGAGCACTAACAAGCTGATTACGAGTAAGATTCGTGGGGGAGGGAGTGCTCCATTTTATGAGACACCATCCAAGCTTGTTGTCACAGTCCTGTGACTCAGAAATTACAAACGATCAGACACCAAATCATTGGATTTTTGCTCTGAGGATCTACTGTTGTTACCATGGAAACCATCCGATGCCCAGCTTCCGATTCAGAAGATGCTTGATGTCAAGGATCAGCATTATGGGGCCTGGTGCCGACTATGAGGGTAATAAAGCTGGGCTGTGCTGACATCAAATATTTTGCTGATATTTAGATAATTTCTAAATTATCACTCAGGTATGTGTTAACATTCCATTATGGTGATAAGAATATTGATACAAATAAGTTAGGGAGATGAGAAATTCATTTTGACGTGTAGCTTAGGGGTTTCAGTCAACCTTTCTTTTTACTTGTTTTTGGATTTGTAAAATCCAAAGGTAGACTATGATGACAGGGATTATACAGTAGAGAAAAACCATTCACCTCATGTCAGGTAAGAAACACAAAAGAGACCTGAAGGGACTTGAGTTGTACAGTTTTTTGCAAGGGCTTGTTCCCAATGACCTAACTTCCTCCCATTAGGTCCCACCTGATAAATATTTTACTGCCTCCAAGCAGAACCATGAACTGGCAATCAGCCTTCAATACATGGGACTTGGAGGATATTTTTACATTCACACTGTCCTGGTTAGTTTGTCAAGTTGATATACTGTAAGGTCATTTTAGAAGAGGGAATTTCAATGAGAAATTATCTAAATTAAATAAGCCTTTGGGCATATCCATCAACAATAACAGCCTTGGCTGTTATTTGACCATCCCACTGTGGGTGGCATTATTCCCTAAGCTGGGTCCTGACTTGTGCAAGAATAAAAGAAGTTAGTTGAGTACAAACAAGCAAGGATGTGTTTATTCTCTCTCTGCCCAAGTTCCTACCTGGACCCCTTTCATTGTTGGACAGCAGCCTGGGACTGTAAGTCAAATAAACTCTTCCCTTCTTTAAGTTGCTTTTTGTCAGGTATTTTATCACAGAGACAGAAATGAACCTACAATGCAACTCATAAGAGAGAATGCTGGAAGGATCTCAGCAATATCAGCAACTTCCAAGGTTTCACCTGCAGAGTTAGACTGCATGTACTACAGTCAAGGAGACTATTCTCTTGCTCACTCAAAATGTTCTTAAAAATGAAGGCATTGCCTTGAGACACCACTGAGAAATAGTACTCTTTATCAACAGAGATGTCTTGAGGCAGGCAGGTCCAGAGAGTTCAGTAATTGGATAATAGAAAACATACGTCATTTCCAGTTTTGGAAATCTGTCATTGAAACTATACGTCTGCAATTTTCTCCTTTCCAGTATATTTCTTTCTCTCTGAAGCCATGTTCCCAAGGAAGCCCTCACAAAGAAAAACAAACTTAGACTGGTCATCTGTCAGTGAACAGAGAGGACTAAGGTCATTTCTAGGAAGAGAATGGAGTAATTGAAAATTTCTCAAGAAAGCATCTGAACGATTGCCATGTCTCCAAAGCTGGTGATTTGAGGGACGATGACTTTTAATTCTGCATTTTAACAATGATAATTAGGCACCACTATAGTCATGATTCCAACAAGAGGTAATGAACAATGTAGATTAATGTGCTTAATGGAATGTCTTTAATCATTTGAAAATGATCTAGGTCTATGTTGCTACACCTCACATTTCAATCATGGTTTTTATTACTTGAAGACATTTCTTCAATGTTCAAGGAGCCTGCACAGATGGAAGCACAATACATTGGTTGGTTTTCTGAAATAAAACAAAAACAAAAACAAAAAACAATTAGCAACATACATCAAAATGCTTAAGGATATGCTTATTCTTTGAACCCATATTCCTATTCTACAACATCTCTCATGGGGGTCTGTGATTGATGATATAGGTGTTCCAGGAAACCTCTACTTCCTCTGATTCTGGAATACTCTGTCTCTCTTACACAGCTCCTCCAGGCAACCATGGAGCTGGCCCCTTCCTGCCTTGAGAGTTATGCATCATAGCTTTCGCAGGTTAAAATCTGTGACTTCTGGGGCACTATGTGCCTTCCACTTCTTGAGAGACTAATGCAATCCCTTGGAATGGGAAGTGTTTAAGCCACTTGTGTTTCACTGTATGTTCCCTTAGAAGCCAAGGAAACACGGAAGCTTGACAGGACCATTTGTCTTACACATTATTCTGGCGTACCTTCTACAACTTGCAAATGTCATTGTATCCAGGCAACTACAAGTGTATTGATCCTGGCAATTACCACCATATTCTTTTTCCTTTCCTTTTCCTTTCCTTTCCTTTCCTTTCCTTTCCTTTCCTTTCCTTTCCTTTCCTTTCCTTTCCTTCCTTCCCTTCCCTTCCCTTCCCTTCCCTTCCCTTCCCTTCCCTTCCCTTCCCTTCCCTTCCCTTCCCTTCCCTTCCCTTTCCTTTCCTTTCCTTTCCTTTTTCCTTTCCTTTTTCCTTTCCTTTCCTTTCCTTTCCTTTCCTTTCCTTTCCTTTCCTTTCCTTTCCTTTTTCCTTTCCTTCCTTCCTTCCTTCCTTCCTTCCTTCCTTCCTTCCTTCCTTCCTTCCTTCCTTCCTCTTTCTTTCTTTCTTTCTTTCTTTCTTTCTTTCTTTCTTTCTTTCTTTCTTTCTTTCTTTCTTTCTTTCTTCTTTTTCTTTTTGATAAAGGTATAAAAATCTTGATTGTTCCCAGCTAAATTGCCACGACCTCAATTTTTTCTGGGGACCCTCCAATTGGCCTGATTTAAGTAAGGGTGATCTCAAGCCCACTCCATCCATGTCCAGTATCCAAGAAAATCAGCACATACTATCACATGTGAGAATCTGGTTGAACCTGTCTCTGTTGCTGAGGTCTAGAAGAATCTATAGAATACAATGACAATTGCAAAGGTTTTAAAAAATGTTGTTGTTGTTTGTGTGCATATGTGTGAGTGTGGGTGTACACATGTGCAGAAGCCAAAGGCACCAGGTATCCTGTTGTATCAGCCTCTGTCTTATTCCCTAGAGACTAAACCTGAGCATTCTCCAGCCACTCTCATGTCTTAGCTTTCCCTACTCCAGGCCCTAGGCCCCTCCCTCCAGCATGGACATTTACAGACACATGAACAACCATGCCTGGCTTTTTATATGGGTTCTGAAGATTTGAAATCAGGTCCTCATTCAGCTAGCACTCTTACCCCACTCAGCCATTTCCCCTGCCTCAGTTGTTTAATTTTATTTTACCATACTTGATTTTTTTTTCTGGCAAGATACCAGATATGGGCAGTGGGGCTCCAGCATCGAGACTCAACCTTAGTAAAGTCCAATGCACGAGCAGTGAATGGTGCTGTGATTCAGGCAACACCCTGGAGTGTAAAGTCACAGTAACAATGATGGCTCCTGCTTTGGGCACTGCTATGTTTATATATGTACTGTTACACGTGTATTTGTGTTATATATATGTATATATAGTGGGTGTTCAGTTAGCATTGGTAAGACGAATCAAGACAGAATTCAAAGATATTGCATATCTTGAGCCATTCACACCTGAAGCTAGACATCCCAGTATTTTTCTAAGATTGCCATAAGCCATTTTGAATTGGGTTTATATTAACTGAATATTACAAATTGACCTAAATATGTTAGGTGATGTTTCACAGAATTTTCTGGGGTGCCTATTCCCCAACTAGTAAACAAGGCCTCACATCTAACACAAAGTAGCTAATAATCTGAGACATTCTAACTATTACATAAGAAATTTTATTTATGTTGCTTTGTGAAATAATTGTGTTTTAGTCAGCATACAGAGAACAGGGTACATTATGGCATTTTTATAATTATCTGTCTTCAAAAACTTCCTATTAACCACTCCTCCAATGGGAATGAGTGTTCCCATTGTCCCCCAAATCTCCTATACCAACATCCTCATGGCTTCTAGAGTCTTCAAATAAATACATCCTCAGTTTTTAGATGTTTTTCTTCCTCCGAGTCTTTACTTAACATAAAGATCACCGGTTACATCCATTTTACGACAAATGCCATGGTTTTGCTTTCCTTTATAGATGCACAAAATCTCACTTTGTCTTTGGACCATATTCTCACTATACTTTCTTGCCCATTCATCTGTTGATGGGTGTCTGGGCTGATTTCTTATCTTGCCTGCTGTGAGCAGTGCAGCAATAAATGTGGATGTGCAAGTGGGGGCCATTTTCACACTTCTGCACCCCAATACGTTCTGATCACCCTGCTAGACAGATTCGGCTGTAGATATTAACTGTTGTCTTCATGGTTCTCTGGGTGCACAGCAGGGGAGAACAGGCATGAGGCTGAGAAAGTTGATGCACCTGTCTTTTCAGGCTCAGATTGTCACATCCCAGAGTGGTTCCCAGTGGATGGCATTTTTTATTGCCACCCAAGTCAGAGCTACTTTTCCCACGAACTTCTCTGCCCAGAGGAGCCCCCTGTCAGCCGTGTGTTTTGGATTGTCAGTGTTTGTCCCTCTGGCTCTCCACAGCTGCCTCCCAGGGCTGACTCTTACCCTGAGAATGAGGTAAGTTAATTTCAACTTCCTTTGCTCGAGGTCGCTCCCTGTTCTCACAACCCCAGTATGGCCCATTTTGAAAGAGTAGACTCTCTATCATTACAGCACAAAGTCACTACTCTCTGAGTCTCCGTGGGTGGCTCATCTGCTAGAAGGGTCATGGATGGCCTCACTAGAATGGGAACTGAATTTGAGTCATGAAAGTTGGTGTATGTTCTCCACTCCCCCATCCACAAGCAGGAAGAGTCCTGTTTCTCCTCTAGGTCACTGGCTGATTTTCATTTCGTATGTTATTTTATTTGCCATCCTTTGAAATGTTATCATTGTCGATATGGAGGAGGTTGTAGTAGGATTGAGGTGTCGGCAGCTATCCCTCCATGGCTTTTTCAAGTTCCTGCTTTAGTTCCTGGCCTGACTTCCCCCAGTAATGAACTGTGACCTGGAAGTAAGGAAGACAAATCTTTCCCTCACTGAGTTGCTTTTGGTCATGGTGTTTATCACAGCAACAGAGTACAAGAGAGAAAAATGGGTGATTTTGCATAAGGCCGGATTCCTGTGTCTG
The DNA here is from genome assembly GCA_021653895.1 of Mastomys natalensis. Classification (NCBI taxonomy): domain Eukaryota; kingdom Metazoa; phylum Chordata; class Mammalia; order Rodentia; family Muridae; genus Mastomys; species Mastomys natalensis. Next base: position 914,441 of record JAJTUV010000207.1, read on the forward strand.
CTCAGGTCTAGAACTTCCTCCCTTGAACTGTTCTGAAAGAGGTAAAACTGTTTGCTAAGACTGAATCTTCATGCTGACCCCACTGCAGGAATCAAGATATACCAGATAGGCAACTTGAATCAGAAGAATTAGCCAAGCACAAAATCAAAACGACACCCAGATGGTACTTCATATGCATTGTGTGATGAAGAAAAAATGGCTTGTTTAGTCTGTCACTAGTGTATCCAACCAATATCAGTCACACTCCTGTGCATGCCTTCATGGGGAAGTCTGGTGACCTAGCAAATTTGTGTGCTCATGATGCTATGGGAAGAGAGGGATATGATGAAGAAATAACCATAATGAGTCCAGGATGGGCGGAGGAAGTCAGTGGGAGAGGGTACTTAGTATAAAATCCAAGCAAATACAGAGCTAGGTTAGGATTAGGGTTAGGGTTAGGTTTAGCGTTAGGGTTAATTTAGGGTTAGGACTTGTGTTGCTTTTATGACTTTGCCAGAAGTGAGTCATGCTAGGGGCAGGGTAGGGCAGGGAAGACTGCCCAGTGTGCACAAGCTTTTGCTAACACATTTAGTTGTATCATGTGTCCTACCTTACATTCTCCAAGCTATTCATTTGAAGTTTTTGTCTATGCATGACTACATTTTGACATTTTGAGATAGGACCCTAGAAGGTGTGTTTAAGATTCAAAGAGACCTTAAAGGTTTGACTCTAACCAGTAGTGCCAGTGCCCTTATAAGAAGTGGACTAGATACAGAGAACATTCGCTCTATGACTGTAAAATAAGGATTAGTCCTTTTAAGAAAATAGATCCTAGCTGTGCCAGCTAAGAGTCATCATGTAAGCCAGTGTTTTGATCTTGAGTTGAAGCATCTAGAAATGAATTGCTGTTCCCTATGCCCTTCCTGTTGGTTGCAATCCAAGTGTCTGAGTTCATACCATACTCTGTCTCTGTCTTGGTTTCACTCTCCCTCTTCCTCTCCCTCTTCCTTTCCTCCTCTCTCTCTCTCTCTCTCTCTCTCTCTCTCTCTCTCTCTCTCTCTCTGTTGCATTAAGTGAGTCTATTCAGTTGACTCTACTGTAAACCATCCTATTTACCTAGAATAAATCTTAAAAGAATTACTTTTTAAAATATACATTAGCAAATTATGGCTCCAAGGGAAGCCTGACTCGCCCAATCACTGCTTTTACAAATATAGGGTTTTTTTTTTTTTTTTTTAAGTATAAATGTGCCATTTGCTTTTTTGTGCAGTACTAGAAGAGAACATGAGCCATATATATATATATATATCATGAACTTAGTATTTATGTGCATTGTTATCAGCCCCCTACTGAGGGATTCTAGGCAAATGCTCTAACACTGAACTGCCCTCTACCCACTTATTGGTGGGTTACAGACAGGAGCACTACAGCTGAGCCATGCCTCTATTCTCTCCTTGGACGATTCTATGCAGGTACTCTACTACTGTGCCATACCCCTAGCCCCTTATTTGGGGATTTTAGGTAGGAGCTCTGCTAATGCTCAAAACACACTTCAGCTCTAGGCTTATTTTAGAAGAGTTTCTGTCTGTCTTTACTCTAAAAGCAAGGCAGTTAAGACGTCCTGTAATATTTCAAGTGGACCACACAGCTCACAGCTTTCCAATTTGACTCTTTACAGTGCAAGTTTTCTCACTCCTGCCCCAATCCACTAACACATGCAATGAGCAGAGTTGTGATTTTCAGTGTTTTTATTTCATATTCAAGAAATGAAAATCTTCTACTTGTAATAACCCATCCACAAAAATGCATCTATTCAAACTGCATATCAGAAACATTTTAAATAAACAAACATAAAACTCTTACTTACAACTGAGCAAGAGCCGTAATCAATTCTCCTGTCTGAGGTTCCCAAAGCTCATGCGAGATTCAGGGTTTTCAAAACCATGGCTAATCAGAAGGTGGCTTCCTTCAAAGAAACATCCATCATCATAGTTCTCACTTAAAATGCAAGCCAGTGTGTGCAGATATCCAAAGAATTGGCTCTTCTGTGGTGTGTGAATAGAAAATGAGATCATTTGATTTTGTTTGTGGCTGCTCTTGTACCATTTTATAGCAACAAATCACCGGCAAATGAAGCCACGATTATTCATTGCTCTCTTAGGAATCTAATCACTGAAGACTTTCACTTTGTTATTCTTCAATACTCTCAAACTTAAAGACCAGTATGAAGCTGATATGGTGGTGCACTCCTGTAATCCTAGAAATTGGAGGTAGAGGCAGGGAAATTGGGAATGCAAGGGAAGCTTGGGTTGTTTGGAAAGTCAAAAGTCAGTTGGGTTACATAGACTTAAATAAACAGACAAGGCCAGAAATATGGCTCAGTGGGCAAAGGAGCTTGCTGCAAAGTCTGAAGATCTGAGTTTGATCCTAAGTATACCTGTGGTAGAAGTTGAAAACTGGCTCCTGAAAGGTATTCTCTGGTCCATGATGAAGATGATGAGCGTCATCACCTTGCTCATCTCCCCACTTTCTCTCTGTCTCTCTGTCTCTCTGTCTCTCTGTCTCTCTCTCTCTCATGTCTCTCTTCTCTCTTGTTTCTCCTCTCTCACCAATGTGACTCAATTGGGCTAATTCTCAATATTAATATTTTAAAAAACCTATTTGTTTAAGTGTAACAAAGTTTTAAATATATTTTTGATGCCTAAAACTCCAAGTAAATGCTCATTCCTCATGATTGGGTAAAATGATAGAAAAGTGTCCCTCATCTTCCTCTCTCATGTGACTGCTTGCACTGTGTCAAGCTGCTTTCTCCCCATGAAGTAACTTCAGAAAGACTTCACACAGCATTCAAGCTTAGAGGCAAGCAACATTTCAAAGGAGACTGTTGAACTCAAATAGGATGGACTAAAAAAATTGGTAAAAGACACTCCATCTTAAGATGTGATGGACAGTGTGTTTACTGGGAAACATGACATTGGAAGAAACTCGGGAAGCTAAAAACATTTTAGAAAAATCTGTGTACTGACATTAGGAACCTACTGAGAGGATGACACACAAGGGGCTAGATGCCAGAAAGATCAAGAAACTACTGGAGTGAGACCGACATCTTTCCTTTTCCCTTCAAAGATTTGTTGATCGTGTATGACCTCGAACAAGAGAGAGGTTGACAAGTCAGAGACAATATAAGGCAGGCAGGCAGGGCTGAGTAATTTCCAGAGGATACAAAGCAAATATGGAACACAGGGCTGTCCAGATAATCAGAACCAAGACCAGAAGAGGGAGAAATGAGGGAAACAGAGTCTTTCCTTCTCTTGAGGCTCTTCAGAATACCCTGTTCAAAAGAACAGGAGGCGTTTTTGGAAGCCTCTATATAGACTGAGAAACCAGAGCAAACTGGTAGCAGATTCATGGTGGGGACACAAATATTCAATTCAATGGTCTTCTAAGACTTTGATAAACTCCACATTTATCTCTGTGTTTTGTCCTAGTAAGAAGATGCTTAAAAATAATAGGAACACGAGGCTAAAAAGATGACTCCTCGGTTGTATCTTGGTGAACCAATGACTCTAATTAGGGTTTCCCACAGGTGCATAGAAAAGAGTTCCCACTGGAATATACCTGATGGGTAGATCACAAGGACATAGATGAAGGGTTTCCCACTGGAGCATGGGTGACCAGTTCCTTACAGGAGTATGACAAACACATAAGTAGCTACGTCAGTGAAGAAAAGTCTCTATCTGAGTCTGTCTTTGTCTGACCTCCCCCAAATCATTCCTTGTTGAGGTTTGGTCTTGCTGTCTATTGTAATGTTAAGTGTGGGGGACCCTCAAGACCTGGAGTCAGATCCAAACAATACTATGTAAAACTGTCCTCAAGTTATTTTTGATTGGTAAATAAAGATGCCAACAGCCAATAATAGCTGGGCAGAAGAGACATAGTTAGGGATTAGATTCTTGGGCTTAGGGTCAGAGGAGAACCTTAAAGAAGAGAAGAAGGTGGAGGAGGAAGGAGAAGCCACCATGGGTAAGGTAATTTCAAGAGAACATGGCCCTGAGGACTGACCAATTGGAGTTAAGAGCATCCCAGATGAAACTCAAGGCTATCAATAGGAAAGTAGATTCTAATAGCATAGAGGGTAGATATCTGCCTAGCTCTTGTGCTGATTAAAGCTTATTGTAAATATAGATACAGAATGTGTCTTTTATCTGGGAACTAAATGATCAAAGGTGGGGTAGAAATCCTGGGTCGGGATTAAAAATTTCTACAATTAGTTCCCTATACATCCCCAGGGAGGGGTCCAAGGTCTCTCCTCCTCCAGGAATGAACATTAATGGCTCCAGTCTTGTGCATGTGTCCCATGGGTAGTCACAGGTGCAACATCCAAGAGCACTGAGGTTCACAGCAAAGAGTTTTGTCACTGGGAAATGGATCCTCTAGACCATGGATTCTGTGTAGACAGAAATGTAGGACCGGAACCTGGGCTTTTTAAAACCTTATTCAGGAGCTTCAAGTTGGTTGCCCTTGCCATTCACTCTGTGCACAACAGGACAGCCTAACTCTCTAGCACCAGGGACAACTTTGATGTGAGTTTCTGCACAGAACAGCAAAAATCAGCTCAGAGGCTGCTGAGCTGCTAGCTGTTTGCTCAGGGAAGAAGAGAGCTGACTGGGCAAGACCGTGGGAGATAGCAGCTTACCAGATAGAATGAAACTGTGTTTACATCCCATTAGAGTGACTCCATCCAATGACTCGGCATTCTTTTGTCTATAACAGAACGGACAAATGCATATCTGCCATCAAAACAAAATGGCTGAAAGATGATGTGTACTAAGATTGATAAAATGTTAGAAGAGCTTACTTTTGTTATTTAAATTTTTTTAATGTATACTAATGCCTTGTCTCCATATATGTCTGTGAAACATGTGTACAGACTACTAGGAGCTAGAGTTACAGGCAGTTTTGAGCAACCATGTGGGTGCTGGGAATTGAACCCAGGTCCTCTGTAAGAGCAGCCAGTGTTCTTGACCTCTGAGCTATCTCTCCAGTCCAGAAAAACTAGTCCACTTAAAAAATAATCTCTTAACATGGTATGCTTAATACCACGAAAATAGAATCTGAACAGGCTATTTTATCCATACTTGGTTGGACTACAGTATTAACAAGCATTTCCAGTCTTCTCCTTGATCATTTCCTCTGTCAAGCTTTTTTTTGCCCCATTGATTCATAGCTCTAGAAGCACTGGATACAGAGCACACACCACAGCACTGGAGAGATGACTCACAGGTCCACATTGACTTTAGTGGTCTTTCAATGGACCGGGGTTCTATTTCCAACATCCAGATGTTGGCACACAATCTGTAACTCCAGTTCCAGGGATCTAGCGCCCTCTTCTGGCCTCCTTGGAGAACGCACTTATGTGCACATACACAGGCATGAACATAAACACATAAACAGTAAACTAATTAATTTAAAAAGGAATTAACATATCTGTCTTTGCATTGTTTGAGTACACATATACACAGACACACATATATCATATATAGTATAACTGTACTAATAGAAATGCTGAATAGGTAAAAACGAAATGAGGTAATGGCATATTCCATAAATCAGTTTTAAAAACTAAAGTAGCATGGTGGATAGAGAGACTGCTCAGTGGTTAAGAGCCCTGACTACTCTCGCAGAGGACCTGGGTTCAGTTCCCAGCTCCCATATGTGGTACATAACCATCTGTAACTCCAGTCCAGGAAATCTGACGCCCATTCTGATCTTCTCCATCACCTGCTTGTTCATGGTATGTATAAACTTACACAGGTACACATATGTACATACAAATAAAAAAATCCTAACAATAAAATATATTTTGCAAATTCTACATAGCTACTTAAAGGGAAAAAAAAAACCCTAAATGTGTATCTTGGTAGATAAAATATAGTTTTTATTCAATCATGATCCGACCGGTGTGACTACATCTCTCTCTGTTCTTTCCATTAGATCTTTTGTCATGAAATCTGATAAATGATCTAGTTTCAAGCTATTTTTAACTTGTACATGATTTATATTCATTAAATTGAAACATTCTTCAACCTCAGGGTGATCAGTGGGAGATCTCTATCTTCCTTGCTTTAGCAATAGTTCCAGAGATCAGAACAATATTTGGCTTTATATTATTTAACAATGGTTCTAGTTAACAATAAGCTTGCAAAATCCTTAAAAAAAATATGCCTCTTGCAAGTTGGCAGGCACTGACTGTCGGCATACTCTGCCGGACCGTTTCCCGGTGCCTCTATTCTGAAAGGCTTAGATGTAAGCATGGCTGGGAAAATCTTTTATTACCTCCATTAATTTGAAAAGGGAGTTTGCATAATCCTCTCTGACTTCGTGCAAACCATCCCTGCTTCTGCCAGGTTTCGAATTGTCTCAATAAAGGAAAGTTAGATGCTGAGCACTAATTACGCATTAACAAGCACAAATTAGCTGTGGCACGGAAAGGCCTTTTCTATTGGATTAATTGATCATTGTGATTGGAGAACTCAGCTAATGACTTCAACCACACTGCATGGTGAACAGTGAGTTATGAATCTTGAGACAAACTCGGCTTCTGGCACAGGACTGGGAAGGGCAGTCTGGCAGCCTTCATTAGGATCCAGAGAGATGGCTCAATGGTTAAGAGCACTTGCTGCTGTGCTTGTAGGAGATCTGGATTCAGTACTTAGCACCCAAACTGGGAGATTTACACCCTCTTCTGGTCTCCTCTGGCACTTCACCCATACACTTCACATACATACATGCAAGCAAGCGGCATAAATGTAAATAAAAATAGATAACAAATCTCAAAATACTACAGCCCTCGTTCCACATTGGGAGTGGGTACAAATGGTTAACTCCTAGAAACAAATCCTCTCAGCTTCACCCCAAGGTATATGCTTTATCACTTTCTGGAAATTATCATTTACTTGTCTTCATTCATTCATCCACACAATGAAGTGTTATTGATACCAAGCACTTGGAACAGAGCAGCACAAAGCAAACGATGCACACATGCCAGCTTCATTGGTGAAGCAAGAAAGGACTAGCGTCTGTATCCACACCAAAGGGAATCTGAGAAACAAACCATCATATACAAGGAGCTCATTATGCAGCTGTTGGAGGAATAAGGGATTAGCAAGATGTAGGAAAGAACTCACAGATTTAGCAATGTTCCAGGTTGGAGAGATGGCTCAGTGGTTAAGGGCACTGGCTGCTCTCCCAAAGGACTTGAGTTTGATTCCCAGTATCATCCTCATGGCAGCTCACAACTATCTGAAACTCTGGTTCCAAGGGATCCTGTTAGCTTACAGGTGACTCCACCAGGATCCTCCCAGGGACCCAGCAATAGTTTACTTCATCATGTGCACTGCCACCAGGTGCAGGGCAGGGTATAAAAAGGACTGCTTGCTACCCTAGTGCTCTCTCTCTCTCTCTCTCTCTCTCTCTCTCTCTCTCTCTCTCTCTGTCTCTCTCTCTCTCTCTCTTTCTCTCTCCCTCAGTTCCTATGTGTTTCCAGCCTCTCTCCTTCTTTCTGTCACTCTCTATTCCCACTTCTCTGCCCTCATGGCTCCGCTCCCATCTGTCTGCCCCTTCTCCAGGCCCTCCATCCTCCCCCTCCTCCAAATAAACTACCTTTATATCAGGTCTGTCTCCTGGCATGATTTCTCAGGGGGATACCTTGGCATGGGCCACCAGGTACCCTCTGGCCACATTACATTTCATAACAAATTCAATGCCATGTTCAGGGTTAGGACTACACATACCTGGCGCACAGTTCTCTGTATACAGGCAAAGCATCCATACACACACAAATAAAAGAAAAGGAAAATAACTAGCAAGTGTGGGAACAGTTACTACTACAGACCACAGAAGTGGAAGGAAGAAGGCAGCCAGCTCCACAACACAAGAAGTCCCTAGGTAGGACTGTGTCCTCTTACAGAGGATGTGGAAACCTCCAAACCATGTCTTGTCTCGGATGGAGTAGAAAGAATAAAATATTCTGACCTCTCTTGCTTCTGGACCTTCAAGGTCCACTTGCTGCCTCTGCCAGGATGTAACCAGAAGCAAGTGGAACTATGATGCCTGGCTCCTGGGAGAAACAGCACAAAGATGTTTGCTTCCTAAGGAAGAGCAGGGCAGAGCAAGGCTAGATGCAGAGCCCATCAAAGAAACAGATGGAAGATACGTAGCAAAATGGGCGAATGGTATCTGCTCTGCTAGGCTGGGCAGTCAGTCAGTATAGGGATACAACATCACATTTCAAGTGAGTCATTCATCACTGAGAACTGGGCATTGCAGGCTTTCTTTCCATCTGTCTCAGTGACGCATTTCTTCTTGGTTTGATTTTGCACAAGAGACAAAATTTATAATCTTTCTCTTTCCCTCCCTCCCTCTTCCTCCCCCTCCCTCCATTTCTTCCTTCCTCCCTCCTTCTCTCCCTCTTTCCCTCCCTGCCTCCCTCCCTGCCTCCCTCCCTCCCTCCTTCCCTCCCTCCCTCCCTTCCTCCCTCTCTTCCTCCTTCCCTCCCTTCCTCCCTCTCTTCCTCCCTCCTTCCCTCCCTCCCTCCCTGCCTTCCTCCCTCCCTTCTTGCCTCCCTCCCTGCCTCCCTCCCTTCCTTCTTGCCTCCCTCCCTTCCTGCCTCCCTCCTGTCTCCCTCCCTGCCTTCCTCCCTCCCTTCTTGCCTCCCTCCTGCCTCCCTCCCTCCCTTCTTCCTTCCCTTCTTCCCTCCCTCCCTCCCTCCCTCCCTCCCTCCCTCCTCCCTCCCTCTCTTTTGATAAAATTTCCTGTGTTTTATTCTATAGATACACCTGTGCACCACGTTGTGTGCCTGATGCCCACAGATCCCAGAAGAGGACATCAAATCACCTGGAACTGGAGTTGTGAGCCATCATATGGGTGCTGGGACCTGAACTCGCATCCTCTGCAAAAGCAGCCAGCATTCCTGGCTTCTGAGTCATCTCTCCAACCTCCAGGATACTTTAATATCAAGCAACATTCAATGAAAAGATAATCTCCCTTAGATCTAACGTTCAGTTCTATAAAGAAATACGACATGGAAATAGATGTGAGGAATATAATTATTGCTTGCTGCTTGGTAATATGGAATGCTGCTGAGAGACCAACCAGAGAGATATATATTTGCCTAAATTACATGTAGTCTTGGAATCTGTGTCTATCCCAGCTTTTCTGAAGGATACAGGATGTATGGGATTGGATGTGAGCTTTTCCGTGTTTTTATTTGGTTTGTGTGTATGTGTATAGGAGTTCACACACTTGTGCACACCAGAGTGTGGAGATAGAGGTCTTTATCAAGTGCTCTTCTTTCTACCTTTTGTGATAAGGCCTCTTACTGAACCTGGAGCTTGTCCATTTGCAGGGAATGACTGACAAAGGGCATTAGGGACCTTTGTTTCTTCCTTCTCCCTTCTTCCTGGCCCTGAGGTTACAGGCACTTGACACAGAACCTGTCTTCTTATGTGGACTCTAGGGAACTGAATCTGTGTCCTCATGCTTATCCCTGCAGTGATTTGCATCTCTCCTCACCCACTCCTCACAAGTTCCAATCTCAGACATCCAAGTAGTTTGCTGTGAACTGTGTACAGATCCACACTGACTCGGCAAGGCAGGAAAGGAACTGAGCAGATCAGAGTTTTGCTTGAGATCGGAGCTGCATAGAATCCTATCAGGAGACAGTTCTGTGTGCTGTGCCCTGAGTCCGATTGGTCCAGTTGCCGCTGGTTCTGTATGATTGGCGTTTGCAAGCAGGGATGGATGACTGGTCTATTCAGCTCATGTACTTCTCGTCTGGATCTGCAAGGTTAAACTTGCTTAATTGATCGTGAGGCAGAATGGGCAGTAAGGCTTGAGAAGATAAGATGGTAGATGTCTTTTGATCCCCCACTAACATGTCAGCTCTGTGAACTATTTAAACCCGAGCATTGAGTTACTAGTTTAGGGAGCAGGGGCATGCTAAGGGAGAAGTAAATACATATAGTCAGTTCTGCATTGGACTCAGTGTCAGATTCCCTTGCTGACCTGTGGATTCTGTGCTCTCACTGAGTTTGATTTGATATTTGCAAATGGAGTCTGCAATCTGGCACTGGCTGCCCTCTCTGTGTGTCCCCTTTGTAATTCTCTAACTAGAGTTGTGGATATCTGTTCAGTAACATAATGGAAGGGAAATCAAGTTTGGCTTTTGTGTGAACAGAATACAGTGTCAATCATTCTACTTGAAGCTGTGGGCCTTGCCCTCACTTTCAGTTTTTCTTTTCTTTTTCCCCTTGCATTTATTTATGTATTATTTATTTAAATATTATTTTATTTTTATATGTGTGTGTGTGCGTGCGTGTGAGCACACGTGCGCGTGAGAGAGAGAGAGAGAGAGAGAGAGAGAGAGAGAGAGAGAGAGAGAAGGAGAAGGAGGTGGTTGACATTATGCCCATAAGTAACGTACCTGCAGAGTCTAGAAGGGGGTGTCAGATAACCTGAAGCTGGAGTTAGTTACTGATCATTTTAAGCAACCCATCATAGATTCTGGGAATCAAATTCAGGTACTCTGCAAGAGCAGTCAAGTTTTTAATGGCTGGCCCACTCTTCAACCACTCCTTCCTGTCTGTCTATCTATCTATCTATCTATCTATCTATCTATCTATCTATCTATCTATCTATCTGAGACTGTGTCTCACTAAATGTTAATCAAGTTTAGCCTGGTCTTGAACTTGTGACCCTCTTGCTTCAGCTTCCCAAGTAGTTGGATGTCAGGTGTGTGCCACCAGACTTTGGAATTTAACTGTTTTAGTTTCTTTTATCCCCTAAAGCAACAGTATGATGCTTCCCATCCATTCATCTGTCTGTCCATCCATCTGTCTGTCTATTTAACTATCTACCATGAAATATATCACTTGTTGTCATATAAAAGAATATGTCCCTTTGATACTCAGCAGAGTCAAAATTGACCTTAATGGTTGAGGAGACAACTTAGCAGATAGGAATGTTTACTCAGCAGGTTTGAGGATTGAGTTCCTATCTCTAGCATCACATAAAAAAAAAAAAAAAAAAAAAAAAAGACCAGGTGTTGTCTTATACCATTTGTAACCCAGTGCTGTGGGGCAGAGACAGTGAGAACCTCTGGGTTTTGCTGACTGCTAACCCAATTTCAGGTTCAGGGATAGAACCTGTCTTAAAAGGGTAAGGTGAATAATGATAGAGTAGGATGTCTGATCTCCAACTCTGTCCTATAGTATGTATGTATGTATGTAGTATATATGTGTATACATGCACACACACAGACACACAGCATACAACTTAAATTTTTTTGGGGGGGGTATGAATTATTTCCATGTCAATCCTCCTTCAATTCTAGATGCATCAAGTGGAGAATTATGTATGTGTATGTGTGCATGTATGTATGTATGTATGTATGATATGTACATATGTATGAATCTGTATACACACACACAGATACACCTTATGTCTTTTGGAGGGATGAATTATTTCCATGTCAGTCTTCCTCCAATCATAGATGCATCAAGCAGAGAATGTATGTATGTGTATACATGTGTATGCAAATGTATCTATATGCATATAGATACATATATATATATATATATATATATATATATATATATATATATCACACAGACGCACCTATATCTTTTGGAAGGATGAATTATTTCCATGTCAATTTCCTTCAATCATGGATGCACCAAAATTGAGAAGCCATTTGATTCACATTTTTCCACACTTCATACTTAGTAAAGAGAGATCACACCCGGACTTGACATTTTTGGATGTCCTCCGTGGGAATTTTGTATTATTGAGTCATCTTGTTGAATTTTAGCGGTCTTCTGTCTCACTCAAGAATCCAGTCATTGAAACATAACCAAAGTGAGTTATTAAATAACCAGAATTTATTCTGACAATGAAACACTGCCCTTTGGCTTTTTTCATCAGGACCTTTGGGACACTTGAAGATGTACGGAGACGTGCTTGATTGTCAAAGCTGTGAAATGTTCCTGACATTCAGTAGATAGAAAGCAAGGTTGCTGAGCACCCTCAATGTCAGGGCTGAGTGCTGCTGCAAAGCCATAAACTGGCTACACATCACTAGAGCTGAGATTGAAAACTGCCTTGCAGAGCCCCAAGGAGCTAGACCAGTAAGGAACTTTACAGAGAGTAGTTATTCTTCACTAGGGTTGGGGATGACACTGCCTCATGAGGTAAAAAAACAGGAGCAGAGAGGATGTGCTGTCCTTTGTTGACCTTCAAAGCAGGTAGAGGCTGTGCCCCTTATCTCTGATCCTCACTTCTCATTTCCCTTAAATAGGCTCCTCCCTTGTTCTGCATACAGAAAGGCTTCCATGCCATGGCCTATAGTCCTGCCAACTTGGTGACTCAGCTTAGGGTCCAGGTACACAGTGTTTACCATTTTCCCTGTGAGCTAGCCAGCTTCCTAACACTGTAACAAAATAACTGAGAACATTAATTAATTAGTCAGTTAGTTAATGAAGAGAGTAGTTTAGTTTTGGCTCACAGTGTTGTTGCTCTGGTCTTGAATAGATACCTCTGTGACTTTTGAACTGCACTGAATCAGCACTTCATGGAGGATGTGCATTGTGTAGCAAAATCTCATGGTCAGGATGAAGAGAGAGGCAGAGGAGAAAGAGTCGGGGCTCTAACAACCCCTTTCAAAGGCTTGTGTTCCCAATCTCTCACCACTCCAGGTTCCACTTAAAGGAACCCAGTCACCACTTCCCAACAGCACCATCCTGGGGATTAAAGGTTGAATAGATGAGCTTTTGGGAAGCTTCAGACCTAAACCACAGCACTTTGTCAATACATAAAACTAAGTTAGGCAAACATTTTTATGAAGCTAATTTGCATGCAAATGTGACTACTGGTACAAAGAACACATTGTTTTCAAGAAAATGTCAAAAAACATCATGACTGAATAGTGGGAGGGGACAGGAACAGGAGAAATCAGGTCTGGGGAGGATGGAGGGAGAGAGTCCTGGGAGAGACAACTGGAATTGAGGGCATCTTATAATGAGGTAGAAACCGAGTGGATGGAAACTCCCAGGTATCTACAATGCTGACTTTACCTTATAAGACTCCTAGCAATGGGGGATAAAGAGCCTGAACCGGCCATCTCTTGTAATTAGGCAAGACTTCCAGTGGAGAGACTGGAACACCATCTCAGCCACAAAACCTATGACCTACAATTTGTCCTGCCTACAAGATTTGCTGGAGTAAAAGTGGGACGGAAAATGTGGGAGTGGCCAACCAATGACTGGTCCAGCTTGAGACCCATACTGTGAGAGGAATTGCATCCCTGATGCTGCCTGAAAAGCCAGAACCCAAATGCTGGGTAGCCCAGAGATCTAAGATTGAGCCTGCTATACTCATAGATAGATTGGTGCGTAGCCCAATTGTTATCAGCAAAGCGTCATCCAGACACTTGGGAAAACAGATGCAGAGACCCACAGCCAAACATTAGGCAGAGCTTGGGGAAATCCTGCAGAAGAAAGAGAGGACAGTAGGAGACAGTGGGGTCAAGGACACCACAGGATCAACTAACCTGGGTTCATAAGGATTGAACTGCCATCCAGGAAACCTGCATGGGTCTGGCTTAGGCCGGTGTGTGTGTGTGTGTGTGTGTGTGTGTGTGTGTAATATATATATACTACAATTGTGTAGCTTGGTCTTGTGGGACTCCTAACAGTGGGAGCAGGGGCTGTCACTGACTCTGTTGCCTGCCTTTGAGACCCTTTTCCTCATGCTGGGCTGTCTTGTCCATCTAGCCTTAATAGGAAAGGATTGGGGATGGGGAGAGGTGATCTGAGGGGTAGAGAAGGGAGGGAAAACTTCAGTCAGGATATAATATATGAGAGTAATAATGAAAAATTAAAACAAAGAAAAATAGCACGCTGTTGAATGACAGATACGAACTCGGGGGCTGGATGGAAGGTTTGGTCAGTGAAGTGCTTGCCACCCAAGCACGAATATCTGAGTTTGATGCTCAGTATTCACATACAAAGACAGGCAGAGTGTTGTACATCTATAATCCCAGTGCTGGAATGCAGGATACAAAAAATTCCAAGAGTTTGCTGTTCATCCATGCTTGCCAAATGCATCTGAGGATGACCCCCAGGATTGAGCTCTGATTTCCAAATACATATATACTATATGCATGTGGATTCAGACATGCATGAACTCTGTCTCTCTTTATCTCTCTTTGTCTCTCTGTCTCTTACACACACACACACACACACACACAGGCAACATAAGTATCCTAAATAAGACTCAGCTCAGGACACCAAAGTAGGAGGACCCCAGTAAGAGTGAGGCCAGCCTGAGCTGCATAGTGAGACCATCTAAAAATAGGAAAAATAAGCAAGCAAGCAAACAAACAAGAACTCGCAACTGACTACAACATCCTCCCCATCCTTAATTTAAGCTCCAGTCTTTGTAAAGCCATGGATTGCAAAATACTCATTCATTGCATTCTTTCAGTAACAGTGTTCTAACATTAGAGCGCTTATGTTCCTAGTGAAAAAAAAAGAAAGAAAAAAAACAAACTACCTTTCACCATCTTTCTTACAAAGAAAAATTGTCTACGAGACTTAATTTTAGACAAGGGTGTTATAAGAGAAACCGTATAGTTGGAGCATCCGAGAAAGCATCTTCTCACAGCACTGGCTCACCTGGCACTTAGCATCTCAGATCTCAGAAATGTGCTGTCCGGAGGCATGCTGGCATGGCGGCTGCTACTCCTGAAGTCACTTTCAGTAAAGCGACACTTTTAAAGATAAAACTGGTGACAGAGTTGGAGAAGCAGAGCCCTGGGCTGAGCCTGTAGCTGACGGCAATAAGGTTTATCTTCTGTGGCTGAGGACTATTCACTAGAGAGCTTTACGTTAGGGAAGAAGGAAAAAGTAAAAAACACCCAACTGTGGCTAAGCCTATTCTCTGCTATTACCAGTGAGCCCTCCTCTGTTACTGGTTGTGTTTCAAAATGTGGCATGTGAAGCTGTTGCCCATCTAACACCTGCGAAATTTATTTCCCATTACTGCCCCCCTATATCTCATCTTCTCACTACTTATGTGGAGTCCATAATATGAGTGGAATTTTCTTTTGATTTTCTTCATGATTCAGTTAAATATTGCTTATGTGTTAAAGCTCTGAAAACTTTAATTCAATAGCTAAGCCAAAAACACTGCTCCTGTCCAAAAACAAACAAAAAACAAAACAAAAAAACACCCCCCAAAACAAACAAAACAAAAACCAAAACAAACAAAGATCAAAAACAAAACCAAAACAAAATAAAACTGACAAAGAAAATGAGAGTGGTGGCATCTCATTGTCTTCAAGTTTTGAAATGACTTTGTTTAGGTTGTGATTCTGAATATCACAAATGCCTATCTGCTGTGCTTTCTCGGGAAAACATTTAGGAGTCTCTGTATCCCAATAGCAGCCAAAGATATAATCTGGGGAAAGTTTATGTCCTTCAGAAAATATGGATGCCTAAAGACATTAGTCTGTCCAATCGGGGGATGGACGGGCAATTGCTACTTACAAGTAAAGGTACTAATGGACAAGGGATGCTGTGAACTGGGGATGATGATGAGCTAGGATCAGTGTGAACTAGAGATGATAATGGACTAGGGATGATGATGAACTAGTATCACTGTGAGCTAGGAATGATGATGAACTTGGATGAATGTGAACTAGGATTGATGATAGACTAGGGAGACTGATGAACTAGGCATGCTGTGAACTAGGGATGATGATGGGTCAAGGATGATGATGGACTAGGGATGCTGATAGTTTAGGGATGCTGACGAGGTAGAGGTACTGATGAATTAGGCATGGTGGTGGACTAGGAAATGTTATAACTAGAATGCTGTGATCTAGGAAAACTGATAATCACCTGTGAATTCACAGAACAGCAACACAACCAAGAGTGATCTGATTCTCCTTACAATCCCTGGATGAGGAAATAATAAGCAAAAAAGTATAAATTGTACAGGATTTTTATTCAAGAGACAGATGGTTTTGCATGAGAACTGAACAGAAGACAGCTTATTTGGTGCAGTGATAAGGTGCTTTCTTAGTGCCGGTTAAGTATCTATGCTCAATTGCAAGTAAAGAAAAAAAAAAAAAGGAAGAATAGGAAAGAAAAGAAGAAAGGAGAAGGCAGTAAAGCTCATTATATAGGTACATTGTCCTGTGTTGTTTGAGCATCTCAGATGCTGACTCTAGTAGCCATCCCCCAAGCCCCCAAAACCCAAAGCATGTTTATTTCAAGTGTCTTCCAAGACTCCTTGACCCAGCACAGGCTGCATCTCCCCTGGGCTCTATAATAGGGAGAATGAACAGCACAAAGTCCAACAGTGAAAATTGTATCCTTGAGAACAGCCAAGAAGGTCAACCATTCCCAACAGAGGTTATTACTGTTTGTTCCATGATATACAAAGAACATGTGGTGGGAACAGGAAGTCATGGCCGTGGGAAAAGTGGTTCACAGAGAGGATAGAGGAGTGAGCGGACGCACTTGCTTGCCAGGATGGTCTCAATTTAGAGGCTTTAATCAGCTTCCCTGGGATTCTGCTGGATGTTTTTAAGGCCCAGTTTGATGTTCCTGCCTTCTGTTTTCCTGTCATTAGGATACTTCCATCTTTGCTGACGGATGCTGTGAGCACCAATTTGATGATGCTTTGTTATGTATCTGCTGCTTCTGTCTGTCTGCTACACGCTATTATTTATTTATTTATTTATTTATTTATTTATTTATTATTTTACCTCTTCACTGCTATATACTCGAACTCTCCAGACTGTACAGAGCAAAGAGAAGAGAAGGAACACACATGGTCTTAAAATAGGACGAGAACAGTGGAAAAAATTGTGTTCTTATGAGCTCTCCTTGCAGCTCGGCCCTGGGAGGTTTTCAGGACGCATTAGACACATTCCTGCTCATTATGGAATAGCAACTTAGGTTTGTTCTTCACAAAGAGTTTGAAGTCTGAGCCCTTCTAGGTGGTTATTAGTGGTGCGCGATCAGAAACGCTAACAGCGTAGAAGGGGTTAAGGCTGGGTTTTCGAGCTTGCTCTGAGTAGTGAGCAGGATTCCATAATTGGTAGCTTTTTCCTAATGCCTCTAAATTGTAAATCAGTGTCCTTTGTTCCTGCTTTGACAAATTAACATGTCAAGAAGAGAAGAAAAATCTGTGCTTGACCCCGTGACAATTTTACAAAACTCAAATCCAACTCTTAAGAAACAAAAGCTTCACATCACAAATATCTGCTATTTTCAGACGTTGGAGGCAAAACATGATTTTTAAAAAGCACAAGAAAACTGGTATATTCTGGTCTATACTTGAATACTTTTCAACCATGAATGTAATTTTACAGAAACATGTCTGGTCAGGCAACAATTAAATGTGTGTGTGTGTGTGTGTGTGTGTGTTGTGTATTTCTTCTTCATGTTTAATTAGAGTGAAGAAATAGACACACATAAGGCACATTCTGACTATTTTCTGTGTTTTAGTTCAATTTACATTTCAAGATTTTTGTATAATATCCTTAGCCATGCTCGTTGCAAGCCACATGCTCTCATGAGGGACCATCTATGTTGGTACTGCGATGGGACTTCTTCCTGGGGAATAGAAACATCTCCCTCTCCTAGACACAGTGCAGCCACACCAAAGGATGTATCCATCCAAGTCTAGCTTGGTTACCTCAATGGGCTTACTGAGGTCATGTTCAGGAACATGAGGGGTTAACCACAGGAACCTGAGTGAAGGGTTACTCACAGGAGCATGGGTGTAGGGTTAACTGTAGGAATTTAAGTCACTCCAAGGAATCTGTTTCACCCAAGTCCCTCCCCAGTATGGTTGACAATCTCATAGCAGCTATGGTTGACAATCTCATAGCAGCTACCTGGTTTAATACTTTCTGTCTCAACCTCTACCACCTATGCATGTAAGCAACCCCAAGACCACACATAGCTTGTGGTAGAAAGCAGTGCCTGAAATATCGAGGGAGGGTCTGACCATATCCCTCCCCTCTCCTAGGACGGTTGCTCAGTCTCATCTCCATAACTATCCATCTCATTATTGCTGTGGGGCTCTGGTTAGATTTTGCCATGACTGTGGGGCCAAGTTTAACTGTAGGTCACCATGGGAGTCTCTGTTGCATGGTGGCTGGGCTGGTAGTAATGTCACAGCCAAAGGAAATCACTCTGCTACAGTATTATGTAGGTAAAACATTTAATAACTGGTCCAAGTCTTGGAAGAGACAGCAAGACCCTTTGGGAAAATGGAGGGATAAGACACCCTCCCCGCTCACTTTCTTGTCCCTCAGAGGGAGGCATCTTGAGACTAAGACTTCTGGTTTCCTATGAGCTTTGGGAAATGCAGCTTCCCATAGAACAAAGAAGCAATAAATCTACCCTCTCCCTTTCCCCTACCCTTTTTCCCTTCCCATCATTCCTCTCCTGCCAACCCTAAACTGGCTCTTTAGGATTAGATAACCTGTCAGGAGGCTCATCCCTGGAGAAAAACCAATAATTCTCCTCTCATTAGTCATTGGTTGCCTGTAGTTCTTCATCTACATATGGAGATTATGAGATTTCCCCCATTCATATTGGGATGTCAATAGGTCTTGCTTAGGTGACTATATTATTGAGATTTCATGGGTATAGCTTCCCTGTCCTGTCTTAAAGAGTGGTCAACCTTAAACACGTGCATGTGAGCAACACTAATGGACTCAGTAATGTGTGTGTGTGTGCATGCGTGTGTGCCTGTGTGTGTGTGTCGATTATAATTATAGAACACATCATGAATTTAAGGAGAGGGGGCATAAGAGGACCTGGAGATGGGAAAGTGAAGGATGGAAATGATGTAAATACAGTACTAACATATGAACTTTACAAAAGAATTTAAAACCTATCCTGTGCTGCATTTCAGAATTTATCACCAAAGGGAAACAATAAACACTATCTCCTTTGTGATACGTGGATCAGGAGTTTAATATCCACACCCTTTTACTTCCTGCTTAAGTAACAACTCCTTTGTTACTTAAACAAAGCACAGCAGCCTGCTGTGTTTCCCCAGTGAACCCGGTCAGGTCAGGCATCTGCCTTGGCCTGGGTTGTCAAGTAGTCTCTGCTGCTTCATCTCTGCAGGAGGAGGGGCTCACGTGAAATAGAGGAAGGTCTGCCTAACCACACTGCGGGTGGAGGTGGGGAGGTGTAAGAAAGGAAGGGTAGAGGGTGGGCTAATAACAGCTCAAGAAGGATGAAGCTTTCTGAGGCCCCACTAGTTTGCAAGCTAATTTGAAAATGTCTTGTTTTTTTTTTTTTTTTTAAAGGAATTTAAATGGGAGTTCTCATCTTCTACACAAAGATTGGAATTGTCACCTACTAAAGAACATTGTTGTAAAATGGCTGTGTTCCGATTACAATCCAACAGTCCCGGGTTCCCGATGCCAGAGCAAGGACATCAATAGTGAGCACCTGGAACTACTTGGAAGAAGAAAACACCGCGTGGTCCTTCTAGAAGGGGCGGGGCAGGAGCTGGGCAACTGTTGCTAAGGAGAAGCAAGAACCTGAAATTGCTGTGTTTGATTATCATATATGTTTGAGTCAGTCACGGTCAGGCACTTTACACACTGGGATTGCGTCTGGTTTCACTCGCAAATATGAATTCAGAAAGGAACAGCAGACATGTTCCTCAGGCAAGGCTGTTTTCTCTGTCACAGAATGACAAATTTTGCCAAAACCTGAGCACAGAGACATCATGAAACTGCTTGTCTCCAATGTAGGATGTTTTAGGGATGTTTATGTTAGAAGAGTAGACTGGTCTTGGGCACAGAAATGCAAGACTCCAACCTAGAGAGAGAAATGGAAGGGGCAGATAAGAAAAGGGTTTAGGGGATATTTATGGAATGAAAAAGCAGAGGGGTAAGGAGGGAGGTTACTCAATATGAAAGAAGTCATGCATCATCATCAGACTTTGACAGACACTTGTTTAGGAGACAGTAGCATGAGTGTGAATTGGAAGATGGAATTGGGTTTCATAGTCACCCATGTGACACTTGGTATCGGGCAAGAGAAGGGTTTGAGATTTCAGCCAGTGCACTCAAGGGTGTAAACAAAAAACAGTCTCTGAGTTTCTCACAAACAGCTCAGGTAAACTTGCCATCAAAGACCACACACCAGGGATGCTGCATGCTGCAGAGGAAGTGGGGAACAGTGGACAGAGAGCAGCCATAGTGGTCTTCCATATCGGGTCAGTGATGGTCAAGTCTACAGGGATCAGCCAGGGTTTCTCTCAGTCTCAGAACATGAACTTTTCCCTTAGTAAAAAGTTGACTTTTCCATGAATGTAATAGCAAGCCCAAGTACAAGAAACAAGAGGACACACAGAACTTGATACAGGAGCCCAGTGAGATGAGAAAAACACAAACTTGTCTTTGTCAGAGTGGTCAGGGCATCTGGCTAAGCACAATATTATAAAAGGCAGCAATTGACTTAGCCCTGGTACTGGGCAATTTACCAGAGCTTAATAGCAGACAAGTTCGGAATAGGGTAATTATTCCTTAAATACCTTAAATTATACACATGAACATTCCCGATGAACTAAAGCCCTAAGCATAAGTAGATTTTCTGTTAAATTCTACCAAATATTTCAGAAGAATTAATACTAACTTTTCAAAAAGCCTCTACATCTTTTCTTTCTGTTTTTGTAACTCATTGCATCTAATTGCATTTGATTACAAAAATGTGGGTGGGTGAGGGGCTGTTTGCTTGAGCAAAGACAACTTACCATGATTTATACCACCAAGGAAAGTGAGTCTCTCTCCCCCACACTATTAAAGAACATTATGTCCATGTGTGAAACTGTTAAAGAATAAATGAATTACGTTTTTAGAAATCTCCAAAATTATCAGAGGCAGGGACACTTCTCAATTCATGGTGTGAAGCTGGTGTTATTTTGAGATCACAGCCAAGGAGAGTGAGTCCCCAGTAGAAAACTATAAAGCAAAACTCTTATCACTATAGACACAAAAACATCGCACCGTTCACATAAGGACAGGAACGCACACAGATGGGACTTATCTGAGCAATTAAAATCATGTAGGAGCTAGAGAATGACTCAGCAGCTAAAAGTGCTTGCGCTCTCCTAGAGAACCTGAGTGCTGTTCCTGCCACGCAGATTTGGAGGACTCACAACCCAGTAACTCCAGCTTCAGGGAGACATGATGCCCTCTGCTGGTCTCCACGTGCACTGCGTTTACAAGGCGTGCATGGAGACACAACACACACACACACACAACACACACACACCAACCATTAAAATTGTTACTAAATCGTCTGAAAATCAACGAACACAGCACACTGTATCAACAAAATAAAAAAAAATAAAATAAAAAAATCAAAGGCCACTTGGTCATCTCCAAAGGCACAGGAAAAAAAAAAAAGTAAAATTAAATTCCATTTCATAATATTTGATGGGAGAGAATCTGTGCATCCTGAAAATGCCATCGACAAACATTTCTGAACAGCACTGTCAGAGGTAGTGGTGAGGGGCAGAGCATCATCCCCTCCCAGAGCCATGACAGACACAGACGTCCATGCTTCTGCATAGAGGTTTCGGCACTGCAGTGGAGAGTTCTGCTTAAGCGGTTAGAACAGGGAAGCACAAAGGCGTGTGTCCAGATTGAAGGGACGAAGCAAAGCTATGCGATTTACAGATGGCAGGGGCTTCTACTTAGAAAATGCCAAGAACTGGCTTTAAAGCCCTTTTTGAACTAGCAAACGACTCTAAGATGTTCGGCGCGTGTGTGGGAGAACAGTGCATAATAGCGCATTGTGCTTCTATAGGACGTATAAACAATGGGAAACATTAAATTAAGCGAACCATTCCATTTGCAGTGGAACAAAAAGAATAAGAGACTTGAGAAAAATCAGCAGGGAAGAGCAGACTTCTGTCTTGAAGTAGTTGAGTGATACAGAAAGAATGTAAGTTTGTAGCTCAGGCAAATGTTAAAGAAAATGAAACAAGAGACATAAAGATTGGAAAAAAGGGATAGCGAGTGTGGTGTATGAGCGCAGAAATTGGAATCTTGTACATTTTTACATTTTTAAAGGAATGTCAAATGGGAAACGGTTTTAAACATCAACAAGTTCAGCAAAGCTTTGAGATACAAGGGCATGAATAAAAATGGTACTTATAGACAAAATGATGAACAAACTGAGAAAAATCAAAATAAATTCAAGTTCAGTAGTACTGGGGGTGGCGGGGGGATGGAGAGATAGCTCAGTGATTAAGAGCGCTGGCTGTTCTTGTGGGTATCTCAGGTTCAAGTTCCAGCACCTCCATGGTGGCTCAGTACTATTTGTAACTCTAGTTCCGGGGGATTTGATGGCCTCTTCTGACCTCGTTGGGAACTGTTTATGGGACCTAAACATGCACGCAAGCAAAACACCATCCACATAAAATATAAATTTAAAAATATTTAAAAAAATTTTAAAATCAAAAATAATAGTGAAGCCAGGCAATGGTGGCGCACGCCTTTAATCCCAGCACTCAGGAGGCTGAGGCAGTTGGATCTCTGAGTTGGAGGCCAACCTGGTCTACAGAGAGAGTTCGGAGTAGCCAGGGCTATCCAGAGAAACCCCGTTTCAAAATAACCTGATGATAATAATAACAATAATAAACTTTAAGAAGGAAAATACAAACTTACACTCCTCAAACTAACAATGCTGTTGAAAGAAAGTAGACCCTGATAGCATGGAAAGAAATTCCATGTCAGTGGGATGAAAGGTGCCATCGTGTGGTCATGATTACAGTCTTGAGGTTGATATAAAATTTTAACTTGGCCCTGCTCAAAATCACAGTTGAATTACATATGGAAACGGACTGGGTAATTATAAAATCCAAATTTAAGAGAACAAAGTTGCAAGACTTTTCCAATAGTTTTTAAATTATGGATTGGATGTACAACTTACTTTCATTTTATATTATTGTTTTCTTCATTCCTGAGAATTTTATGCATGTAGACAACAAAGATAGTTGCTCCACATTGCCTCCCTCAAAGTCTTTCCACAGACACCCCCCCTTACATATCTCCTTGCAATCATGAAGTTTTCTTTTTTTTTTTTAATAACCTACTAAGTCCAGTGATTCCTAGGTGTGCATGGCTGAGGGCTCGCTTGTTGGTGCATGGGGAAAAATAAATTCTCTCTCCCCCAGCACTTACCAATTTCAAATAGCTCCTCGGTAAGTGGGTGGGTCCATCAGGGCTCCTCCATATCTCTCTGGGAATGGTGACTGGCTTGACCTGTGCATGAGTACTCTATACATGAGTTTTTACACTCTCCTGCCTCCTCTTCTGCAATGTCCCCTGAGCCTTGGTGAGGAGCAGGAGGTGATGTTGATACACACACACACACACACACACACACACACACACACACACAAGATTTTATGAGTCTATACAAAGTCTTTTAGTCACAAATGAGAGAGAACAGCTATGTCTGTCTTTCCGAGTCAGACTAACTTTACTTAGTATCTTCTCGCGCACCCATTTTTCTGAAAACGACAAAGCTTCAGCGTTCACAGCTGAAAGTTCTCCATCACAATATGCATCATGTCTCCTTTACCCACTCTTCTGTTGATGGACACCTAGGTTGGTTCTGTACCTTAGCTGTTGTGTCAATCGCTGCAGTAAACATTGATTTGCAAGTGTTCCAATATGTCTGTTGCCTGAGTCCTCCGTTCTGCCTGGCATCCTCCTTGGGGGCAGTGGGTGAGAGGGTGAGAATCAAGGACTCAGACTTCCGGAGCAGGTGAGAATGCAGAAGCAAATTTGTTAATTCCTGGGAGCACCCTTCATACCCTCCACTGGAGTCCCATTGGTCCCAAGAAAATGTCCTCAATGACAGTTCCCGATTGGCTGTCATTGTCTGTGTCACCAATCTCTAGGCTCTCAGGCAGGCTTCAGTTTGGCCCTCATACAGAATTTGCCTCCACAGCAAGGCCCCCACTAGCTGTTCACCAACATTTATGGGGAAGCGGCCACCACCTTGTCAGTGATGCCTGCCATTCTTCCCACATATGTCGACTAAGAATCTATCACGTGTAGACCCAGGAGTGCTATAGCCTGGTCATATGATAATTCTATTTTTAGTTTTTAATGTAACATGTATACTGATTTTCATAGTGGCTAAACTAGTTTATATTCCCAGCAGCAGTGTATAATGAGTCCCTTCTTTCCCCATCCTAGCTGGCATTTATTATTTATTTTCTGGGTGCCACTCATTCTGACTAAGGTAAGATGAAATCTCAGCGGAGTTTAGTTTGCATTTCTCTGAAATGCACTTTGAAAGTTTTCATGTTTATTGGTCATTTGTATTTTATCTTTTAATGTTTATTTGTTAATGAATTGTCTGTTCATATCATGTTTGACTGGGTTATTCAGTTTTTTCCCTTTAAAAAAATAAACATTTATTTATTTTTTTAGCTTTTTGCATAATCTAGATAATAGTTTTCTGTCACACAAGCAGTTAACAAACATTATTTCTTCCTATTCCATGGGCCGTCTCCTCACTCTATTAGTTGATTAAATGAGCGTGGTCCTGGCATGAGGCTAAACACAAATCAGTTGAGTAGAAACTGAAATCGAGAGATCAAACTCTCACACTTTAGGTTAATTGACTTTTCGAAAGTTCTAAAGACCACTTAATAGGAAAGCATGTAGGTTTTCCAACAAATGCCCCTGGGTAACGATTCACATGCAAAATAATGAAGTTGGATTCCTGCCACACACCACATATGAAAACGAACTCAGGCCGAGTCCAGCAACTATGAATATGAAGGAGCTGAAAAAGGATGGACCGCTCAGAAGGAAATGAGATGTGAACTTTCTTGATCGTGACCAAGCCAACGGGTTCTCAGACATAATAGAAAAGTTGGGCTCATCACCACAGGTGGGCATCAACAGGGAGGGGGCAGGCTTTGCTTAAAGCCTCATTCCAGTAGCCAATCCCAGCACCATATGCCTTGCCAGGAGAGTTTGGGGGTTCGGAGGAGTAGTGTGTGCATTTTAATTATTGGTTGCTAGGAGAGAAATTCTGGTCTCAAGGACCACTGTTCACCAGGGAATCTGACACCGTTGTCTTGTCTTTTTCCTCTGTGTGACCAAAGGATTTCTACTTGGTGCTTGGCTGGAATCTCTCTCTCTCTCTCTCTCTCTCTCTCTCTTCTCTTTTCTGTGCGTATATGTTTGTGTGTGTGTGTTTTAATGCCAAGGGGTAGGGTTCTGTTGCTACCAACAATAGCAGATGCCTCTTGCCAAACAGTGACAGGTGCACAACCCCTTGAACATCCTAACAGCCATTGAACTGTACCCTCTAAAAGGCTGGATTTTATTGTATGCAAATTATATTTCAATAAAGCTGTTACAAAGAGATGTTACTGAGATAGTTAAATGGAAGAGATAATTAGACCATAATAGGATTAATAAGATAATTAGCTACCCACAGTGTACATAAAAGTTGAAACTCCATGCTCGACTTTCCACATTTAGTAAATTTAGCCTAGCACTTAATATCATCTCACCTATCCTATTCAGTATACACCCCCTCCCCCTGATGCATTTACTAATAAACTGAAATTATCTTTCATTTCCAGTGAACAACTTCTTATTCTTTTTAAATCCAAGTTCAATATCTTCTTGTAATGACTTGCTACTTTTAGTTTAATTTAGTCCCACAGATTTCTTTGTAGAGATGAGATAAGAAATGCAGCTCACAGGAGAGCTTCTCACTCCATATCCCCTCCATGGCACACGTGTGTGTCACAGTGAAATGGGTCCTCTACTGGTGAATGTAGACAATGAGATGGGAACATTCACTCCAGTAACACTGGAGGCAGGGCAGGCTCTCCTACAGGGTGAGCACATGGGTTACTTACAAAGCCACACTCACTGCTACAAAGAGATCATGGGCATTTTATTAAGGAATTCTGACCTCACAAATGCCTGCAACTCTAGTTCCACAGCATATGAAACCTTCTTCTGGCCTTCCCAGGGACTTTCATACACACACACACACACACACACACACACACACACACACTAAACAAAACAATAACTAAATCTAAACAAGACTTAAACAACAACCAAAAATAAATAAATAAAAACTCAAAGAATAAACACTTTAATTTGAAAACTTATCGCAAACTAACCTCATCGATACAGTGTCTCCTTGCACCAAGTTAGACACAAGGAGGGATGGGAGAGAGTAGAAGTCTGTAAAGAATGCCTGTTGACCAAAAGGTCATGGAAATGTGACATAGGGAAACATTTGGTGTTTTTTTTTTATCAAAAGCTGGGTGTAGATTTACACATAATAGTTTTGTTTTTTGGCTGGGATAATTCAATGCATTTAACAGTGATGGTGACCAAGTGATACCTTTCTAAAAATAAGAGTGAACAGTATCATTAATATCTGCCCTAAATGGAAGCAACTCAAGAACATATATGTTGAATAGATGCTTAAAAAGAGTGGTACATCTACACAGTAGAATGACATTTGGCAACCTGGAGCAGCTTCACAATGATTACATCAAGCACAAGAAGCTAGAGAACAACGGGACTGACAGGGGATGAGGACAGGGTTTCATTTCTGTCGATGAAAGTCTTTGACAATGGGTTGCGACGATAATTGGGTGTGGTCATGAGTATTCTAAACAATTACCTAGTTGCAACTCTAAATGGGTTAACTGATGATACATATACATCTCCAGTACAAAGACGGGTTCCCCAAACTGTATACAATCCTTGCAATATACAGTGTTTCAAAAGACATTTTATGCAATGCTCTTATATACTTTACCTTTATTTTATTTCGATATAAATGAGAAAAATTTAAAAGGTAAGATGGTGCATTTTTGAGAGGTTCTGGGCTTGTTTCCCATCCTTCCACAAATATGGAAGTTTAGAAATAAGTATAAGTGCTGAGGAGTTGGCATAACCCCTGCCTCACAGATTTAATTATCAAGTGAATCTGGGAGCAAAACTTATTTTAATGAAATGTTTTGCAAACCAAAGCTGGGAGGGGGGAAGAATCCTATGTACTCATCATTGTTTAACAATGTTGAACTGACTAAGCCAAGATTACTTTTTTCTAAAAAATAAGAATCTTCGCATGAATACAAGAACTAATTACAATCAGGCTGTGGAAGAGCAAGAAGAACCCAATTAGAATGCTCATCTTTTATTAATCCCATACATTTTTCATAAGAAGGTTATTTTTACTAGCTCAGGCCAATAGGAAAAAAAAAATCGACAAAATTGTGGAAACAATTAGACCATGACAATCGAATGCTGATTTCCTAAACTATATATTTTGTGTGTGTGTGGGGGGGTCGTTTTTCACAAGACAAGAGCACATGCTTGTAACTTTATTTAAAAATTTGTTTATGAATGCATGACACTTGTACAAAGCACTGGAGTTCATAATGATTTAATCATAAGCTGTGGGTCAATCAGCTGAGCTAGCACGCACCCACGGTTCCAGAGGCATGAGCACTCATGTCATAGTCCCTCACTTCTGCTAGGATGTTCTGAGCAGAGAGAGAGAAAGAGAGCAAGGAACCACAGCTATGGGTGCTGGAGGGAGGCTTCCCTAGGACATGCCTTGTGCACTGAATTGAACCACAGGATTATGAAGCGTTTCGTATCTGAGTGTCTGAAGATTAGGAGAGCCAGCCTTCACACTTTAGCAGACTCACATTCTTTGTTATCTTTTCCCACAATGCAATACAAAAGGCACGTATTTGAACCCAACATGTAGAGGAGCAGCCGAGTTACAGTTCACATCACTTGTCAGACTTTCAACTCCCTTTCTTTCCACCACACGCCACTGTTGATAGGAAAGCTAGAAGCCTTCGCACTGAGGGCCATCCTCAGACTGTTGTGCATTTTGCAGAGACCAGACTTGTTGCAGGTCTGCACTGAGAGTGCCGTGAGGAGTGGCCACACTGAGACATCTAGAAAGTGGCAGGCTGGGAAGTCCATCCGTGGTCCTTCCTTGAACACCAGGAACAGGGTTAAATTCCTAGGCATTCGCTCTAGCCTGGGTGTGTGCAACATTGCAAACAGCCATCAGTGGGGCAATCTGCCCAGTAACAACACTAAGGGCCCAGTATTACCCTGTTATACGGGGAGAGAATCACACACATACAACACACACACACATTCGCACACACACACACACACACACTCATATACATACACACTCAAACACACACACATAAAGACACACACACACTCACATACAATTAACTGAAGCTGACTTGTAAAGGTAGGCAGTCTAACTTCGGGGTTAGTGCCGTTAGTCTTTAATATCATGAATAACTTGTTTCCTGGTTTGTTTGGTGTGCAGTGTGCAGAGGCCATCCTGTCATCTGTTGACTGGTGCTGAGCTCAACAGGGAAGTCAACAAGATGCTGAGAACTTGGCTTGAGAATACTTGTAAGAGCTCCTAAAGAAGAAACAACACAGACTTGGGACCATGCTCAAAATATCAAGAGGACCCACACTTATACAAGCAAGTATGGGCCATATGTGGTAAACAGTGTGGTTTGAGTCCCATGGAATCACTGTAACACACATAACTGTGATTTTACACTGCACGGTGGGCAGTTATCAGTTGGACTAGAAAGCTAATAATGTCCCTCTGGCCTTCTGATACGCCAATATTGCCTTCTGTGTGTGTTCACTCCTTGGAACTCTGGTTCAATTCCTCTTGTGTCTCTGAGCAGAAATCTCTCAGCTCTTACTTCCCTTGTACAAGGCATGGCCATGTCTTCCTGTGTAATTGTGTAGTGTGTCTTGCCTTGGGCTTCACTAGCACCTCCACAAATGCATGACACCTCCAGATTCCTTGTTCTTAAGATTTATTTCATTTATTTACTTGTGTGTGTGTGGAGAGAGACAGAGACAGAGAGAGACAAACCACACACACACACACAAGAGAGAAAGAGAGAGAGAGAGAGAGAGGAGAGAGAGAGAGAGAAGCTAAAAGAGGGTGTGGATTCCCTGAAGCTGCAGTTAGAGGTGGTTTTGAACTGTCCAATATAGGTGCTGGGAACTGAACTCCAGTCCTTTGTAAGAGCAACAAGCACCTTTAACCACTGAGCTGTCTCTCTAGGCCCACTTCCAAGGTCCTGAACACACTTTACAGAAGGAAAACAGTAGTCAGGAAAACCTGAGGACTTTAGCATAGGCTACTTGTGAACAGCTGCCTCAGAATAGCATGCATACATAGTTCCAGAGACATGGGCACTGTGTCACAGTGCCTTACTTCTACTGAGATGTTCTGATTAGAGAGAGAGAGAGCAGGAAAGCACAGGAATAGGCACTGGAGGGAGGCCTCCCTAGGACATTCCTCCACGCTAAATTAAACCCTATATTGGATTTGGTTCTGAGTGGTTCCGTATTCGGGATTTTATTGTCAATTTAACAATCTTGAATAGTGAGCTGGAGAGATAGCTTCAGGTTTAAGATGACACAAGACTCCTACAATGAGTCTCATTCAGCCTCCAGGTCTGATAATAGGAGACTCACAACCACCTGAGACTTCAGATCTAGGGGGTCTGTCACACTCTACTGCTCTCCACAGATAACTTCACCTTCCATGCACAAACCCACTTACATACACATTATGAAAAAAAAAACCACAAACCCTAATTCAAACAATCTTAAATAGAAAACTCCAAACTCCTGGGTTTGTGGTTATGTGGGAAGCCAGTTCTTGAGATGGGTTTCTTGTTGCTCAAGAGGAATTTGGTCCAAAAGTGAACACATTTTGTTTTCTTTTTTTTTTTTTTTTTGTATTGTTTTGTTTTTTTTTTCAAGACAGGTTTCCCTGTGTATTCTTGACTGTCTTGGAACTCACTCTGTAGATCATATTTGTCTCAAACTCAGAGAACCACCTGCCACTAATTCCTGAGTGTTGGGATTAAAGACATGCACCACCTCCCGTGTAAGGGTAAGGTGAACACATTTAATAAAGTGTGTGTGCATGTGTGTGTGTGTGTGTGAAATATGAAGGCCTGCTTGAAGCAGCACAGTCTCTAGTTTGTGGTTTGAATGTTACTTATCCCATAGACCCAAGGGTTTGCAAAATGATGATTCGCCAGCTGATGGATGACACTGTGTCAGGAGGTTGTAGAACCTATGGCCTTCTTCTATAATCTAAGTAGATAACTATGGAGCATCCCTCAAAGGTTACAGGAAGTTCCTTTTCTGGCCCAAGTTCACAGCTTCTACTTTGGCTTACAAGATATCACCAGTGCCTCTGGATCCCACAGGTGTAGACTGAGCCACTCCATTGCCATGCCTTCTCCACCATAAAGGAATAGAGATCCCCCTGAAGTCATAAGCCAAAAAACTCTTCTATTCCCTTAAATTGCTCCTGTAGATGTTTTGTCACAATGATGAGCAAAGTAACTTAGTCAGGGTTTCATTGCTGGGAAGAGACACCATGACCAAGGCAACTCTTATAAAGGAAAACATCTAATTGGGATGGCTTACGGTTTCAATGGTTCAGTCCATCATCATCATGGTGGAAAGCATGGCAGTGTTCAGGCAGCATGGGCCTGGACAAGCCAAGAAGTCTACATCTTAATCTAAAGGCAGCAGAAGGAGACTGTTTTCTGTAGGCAGACAGATAGAGGATACTTTTTCCACATGGGCACAACTTAGGCATAGAAGACCTCCCACTCCCCCACACACAATGACACATTTCCTCCAACAAGGCCACACCTACTCCAACATGACCACATCAACTAAAAGTGTCACCCCCAACCCCCGTTGCCAAGCATAGAAACAATGAATCTATGGGCCAAGCCTATATTCAAAACACCATAGTAACTTAACAAAGTGACTAATTTAAGTTAAGTGGGAGTGACAAAGAGATGGCCTAGTCTTAACAGCACTGGGTAGTCTTGCAGAGGATCCAGATTCAATTCCTAGAACCCACACAGTGGTTTATTTATAATGTTCTGTAACTCCAGTTCCAGGAAACCTGATGCCCTCTTCTGGTCTATATGGGTACTACAGGCACATATTACACGGGCATACATGTAGGCAAAACATACATAAAGTAACATTTCTTTTAAAAATTAAAAATTAAACACAGAGTACTTACAGGGAAGCCTACATAAGATAGAATTTGCCTGAAAAGCTTCAATTGCAATTTTCGAAAAATACTTTGACTTTCAATCAAACTAGATACTACAGAAAATATGTGTATGTATATGATAATTAACATAAATGAGTGTTATGTATTATGTATTTATATGATGTATATGGACAATTATATATAATAATATGTCCTTCCCTCAAGTTCTTCAATCTCCCTCCAACCTTTGTCATTTCTTTTCTTATTACCCACTAAGTTGAATTATTGCTCTTCAGATGCATCAGTGCATGTGGTCATCCCACCAGGGTCACGGGCAAAATACCAATTTTATTTTTATTTCTTTGAGCAGGATGACTTCATGCAGGTGGAGTCTCTTTACCCCTCCCTTGAAACTGACATAATGTTCCCAACAAGCTTTGCATTCAACTTTTAAGAAACGCTTATGTGACTAGGCTTACAGTTATATGGAGAAATGCAATTTACATTAGAAGTCACATTCTGTGTTAGGAAATTAAGTAGTTCCAGTGTGAGAAATCAGAGCTACAAGGTGTGCCATGCAAAATAGCTCACAGGAATTTAAATCTGTTCTGCTCATTCGCCTGATGAAATTGTAAAGTGCTATTTTGCATTCACGTTACGAGCAGACCAGATGTGAAGGGCTTTCTGAAAGGCTTTGTATAAAATTACTTATTTTGCATATTTAATTTTAATATTACGACAACTGAGATGATTTTTAAAAGAGTGTGTACCTAAATTAAGCTGGTTTAAAGAATGAGATTTGGAAAACAAGCACGCTTCCGCTAGACAGGTGTTATTAGAATGCGGATCTGAAGCTAATGAATCTAATTATAAGAGTGCATCTCCATCCAGCATCAACATGCAGGCATTTTTATTACATTATCTGGGATACCGGCTGGCTGAACAATTCTTACTGCACAAACTGGCTTGCCAGGCACGGTTTTAGAAACTGGACCAGGTTTTTGTTTCTTCAGTGCAATGGAAAGTATGTTGTTTTCATGTTCTTGGGGTTGAGTCAGTGAGTGGAAGCAACAGGCAGGATCTTGTTTCAAAGAACGGATACATTTCAGCAGTAAGGTATTGTAAACTTAAAGCCGCAGCTGGCCATTCAGTATCCGCTTATCCACAGCTGTACAAACCTTGGTTTTCTCTAGTTGAATAAAAAGTACAATGTTACAGACTCACAGACTTTTTCCTTCTCTGCCCTCCTTCCTTCCTTCCTTCTCTCCTTTCCTTCCTTCCCAGTTGTGTTGGTTAATTTTTTTTTTCCAGCTTAACACAAGTTATGATCATCCAGGAAGAGGTAAGTCAGCAGAGGAATTGCCTCCATCAGATTGGCCTGTGGGTCATTTTCTTGATAGACTGATGTGAGGGGCACAGAGGTCCTTATACCCAGAGAGAAGCACTCAGAGAACCAGGAGAGTTAATCAGGCAGGGGTGTCTCCTCAATGGAGGAGACAAAATCAAATACCTGCATTCGGTCCAGAAAGCTGAGAGAGGATTTTGTTAACAACCGTTTTCATCTTTTTGCTATCTGTGGAGGCAGACTTCACCCAGTTTTACTATAGAGGCAGACCTCGCCCTAATTCCCCAAGAAATTCTTCTCTCTCTCTAGACCATTATTCATCCTTAGGGAAGATGTCACTGTACTTTATGGCCTGCTGACTTCTATGTTATCATCAGAGACTATACTAGACTCTAGGTTGTTAGCTATAGAACCCATCCTCATGGTCACGTGTACTTTGTAAACGAATTCCCTTGTAGTCACATTATAGGCTTTATAGTACACCCGAAGCTGGACTGATTGTTGCCTCCAAACAGTTCCCCAAATTGTATTGTGTTTTAAATACTCTGGCAATGAATTGTCAGGCCTTAGACTATGTGAGGTCTGATCCAGGTTGACAAAGTCAATCTGCGCCTGGTTTTCATTCTTTCCCCTTCATACAGTCTGTTTTCCTGCCTGACACCTTCAGGACTCTCGTAGGAGGGCCCAACCCACTGTGGGTGGAGTCCTCTCTGGGAAGGTGATGATAGGGTGTATAGAAAAGCTGGTGAGCAACCATGAGTAGCAAGCCAGTAAGCAGCGTTCCTCCATGGCCGCTGTGTTAGCTCCTGCCTCCATGTTCCTGCCTAACGTTCCTGCTTTAGCTTCCCTCGTGATGGACTGTGAGCTGTAAACTGAAATAAACCTTTTCCTGCTCACATTGCTTTTGGTCTATGTTTTATCTCAGCAACAGAAAGCTGATGGGCCACTCCTTCCTTCCCTCCTTTTATCTCCCTCTTTCCCATGATCCTCTCTGTCCTTCCTCTCTCCCTTCCCCATCTTTCCCTCCGATTTCTTCTCTCCTTGTTCCTTTGTCTCTCAGTTTGCAGTAACTGGTGAAACATCCCAGAAGGCTTCACAGCCATGATATGACCATTTCCCCTACCACAGTGTAAAGACCAAGATCAGAGCAGATCAGGTGTGTTAAGGTTGGTATGGCCATAGATGTTGGTAGACATTCTGTCTTAAAGAGGCCTCATTTTTGAAAGAGAAAAGAATCTCACTGGCTCCTGTGGGGTACAAAATCCACACCCCTAATTTCAGAACCTATCTAGAGGGTTTCTTTTTTAATCCCTAGTTCTATTGCGTTGATAGGTGTAGGACTCAAGCCTTACACATTGTCTCTTTGGTGTTCAGCTTTAAGGTGGGTTAAACCATTGATATTTCAAGTGATAACAAAGGCAGCTGAAGCTAAGGTCACACATATCTATGTATAGAATGTCTCCTTTCCATCCAGGGATTCAGCCTAGGGTTAGTTACTTCTATGCTGCTGACAGTGAACATTCTATGAATCCAGGTAAGAGTGAGTTCCAAGTTGGGAGCAGAAGAAGACATAGTAGATGGGAAACCATTGAATTGTGGAGCTGTCCCCTCCAGAAAGGTGCATCCTGTGTTTCTAAAAATGGGGGAGGATACGCAAGGTCACACACTAAGAACCGCAGAGACCTCTGTGTCACAGCTCGTGTTCCCATCTCTCGTTCTTACCTGGGCTTCCTGGGGGACAGTCTTGAG
This sequence comes from Mastomys natalensis, assembly GCA_021653895.1. Lineage (NCBI taxonomy): Eukaryota > Metazoa > Chordata > Mammalia > Rodentia > Muridae > Mastomys > Mastomys natalensis. The sequence goes on from JAJTUV010000207.1 coordinate 948,737, forward strand.
GTATTTGCCACATGTCACCTATGACAGTTTTACCAATGGTCAAGTGGAGTTTGAGGGGCTGAGATGTGAGACACTGAGTGACCAGTTGAGCTGAGTGAGAGCTGAAGACATCAGCATCTGCATCCTGCTATGTAGGCAGTATACAGGTCAGGATCTTCATCTTGTGCTATCCTTGTCCAGGCTGAACCAGAGATCATGCTCATGGCCAGCATACTGTGATAGGTGCCCAAGGCCCAGATTCATCAATGGCATTGATGCCTGCGTGGAGACTCCCCTTACCTTCTGCCCCTGTTCAACCAGCACAATCCAGGGTCTCCCTATGTCTCTTTAATATGCATATGGAGGGATGCAGGGTAGCTGAGGCCACTCTGGGAAGGTGAATATGAAGGTGGAGATCTGTGCTCTTCTCACTGAATCCCCATGGAAGATTTCTAAGCAAACCTAAAGCCATGTGTTTTAATACCATTTAAAAATGCTGAGTACCTACAGGGACGCTCTGGAAAGACACCCCTGGCCTAGATAACATGGACTGATGGAATTCATTCTGCTTTTTTTTTTTTTTATTTGTACTTTTTATAACATACATGTGTGAGAGGAGACTAAACTCAGACCTGTTGAGATGTGGATATGAAAGTCTGTGGGGTGAGTGTGAAGGCTAATCTTGATGGTCATGTTGACCACACCTGGAATCAAATAAAACCAAAGCTAGTGTGCACTGCTGGGAAGGATTTTTCTAATCAGATTATTTGAAGCATGAGGACCCACCCTAAACCTGAGGTGCACTTTCTGATGTCAACTCACATAGAAGAAGAAAACTTTGCTTTTGGCCTGCTTGATTTCACTCTTGTTGGCAAGTTCATCTACCTTGTTACTGCAGCCAGTATTACATCTAACTTCTTCAGGATTCCAACATGAACTGAAGATAAGGAGCTCTCTAGGAATCTCCTAAGCCTCCAGTACCAGACTAGAACTGAAGAGACATCCAGCCTTGTGGACCAAAAAGCTCCAGGATTCTCAGCCTTCCTGGTGTGAGACAAACATTATTAAGCTACCTGGACCACAGCTTCTTAGCCAAGCGAATAAAACTCCTTTAAATATATATTCATCGAATCACTTCTGTTCCTTTAGAGAATCATGACCAATATGTTTAGAAAATGTGTCCTTAGAACCAAAGATGATACAAAGGAGACACTAGAAAGTCTCCAAATTCATTAGACTTATGAGATAGATTGCATGTGATAGCCTCAGCTATGACATCAGTACCCATCACTCATCAGTCCATTTCTGGGAATCATGCTGGCTGGTTTTAAATGTCAACATGCCCAACTAAGAAGCACCAGAGAATAGAGACTCAATAAAGGTCTAGGTCAGTCTGGCCTGTGGGTGTATCTATGGCTATTTGCTTTGATTATTAATTGAGGAGGCAAGTCCCATCCTGAATGTGGGTGGCATCATTCCCTAGGCTGGGCCTTGAACTATGTAAGAGTAAAGAAAGCTAGCTGAACCTCAATAGAGGAATAAATAGTCTAGGTCAGGTTGGCCTGTGGGAATGTCTATGGATATTTGCCTCAATTATTAAGGAGGCAAGTCCCGCCCTGAATATGGATGGCCCTAGGTATGGCCTTGAACTATTGCAAGAAAAAAGAAAGCTAGCTGAGCATGAGCAAGCAAGCAGTATTTGGACATTCATTTGTCTCTGCTTTTGACTATGGATGGGTAATGTGAGCAGCTTTGAGTTCTCACCTTGACTTCCCAGATATGATGCAATTTTATGTTAAATAAACCCTTCCTATCCCATGTCGCTTTTTATTACACAACAGGGATGAGGGTGTGATATAAGATATCTTGCTTCTAGTTAGCGCAGCCAAAGCTTCATCAACAGCCTCCAATCAGTGCCCTGAAATGTTAGTTTACCTTGTTGATCTTCCACACTCCCCATCCTATCTGACAATCTCTGCCGTGCACGTGCATGTAACATACACATGTGGGCTGGTGGCTGACTCCCTTGCTACTTCAAGCTCCGAACAGATAAACCTATTTGCTTTCATTGAGCTATCTGTGTTTATTTACATATGCTAAACACTGACTGGGTGCTTACTGTGGTCCAGTTTCCCATGCTTGATCCTAGGACCAGAAATAAGACACCATTTTTTTTTTCTTCCAGAACTCTTAGTCTGGCAGAGAGACCTATGTACCAACTCAAGACAGCCACTAGCAGCATTCACAGTTTAGACAAAGGATGAGAATAGTGGAGTTGGTCAGACGTAAGAGGAGTGGACACAGTACATTTGTGCTTAACTAAAAGAGTTCATGACCATTTCACATTTTTGGAAATTCTTCTGGTTGAATGAAATACCAGAAGGTAGGCTGATGTTTATGTAAAATCTAGCTCTCACTTTGAAGGAGATTCAAGATAATTTATTCTTGATCTAAATATTAGTGCCTGTGTTTGTCCCAAATAAGATGTTCCTATGTAGAAATGATTTAATGAACGCTTTATAGTTACAGAATAACAGACAAATAATAAATGGAGGCTTTGTTCTTTCAAGTACAATGTTAAGGATATCAGGTAGGTGGACTGCAGCAAAATGAAGTTATTTCTGTTACTTTAGATGTTTCATGATGACATTTGCATTGGTGATCTTTTAACATATTTCAAAGGCCTTCACTTGTTCATCATAAGGACATTGGGTTAAGCACATAGGTGGCAACAAATGGCCATTAAACAGCTAAAAATAGCCCACAATAATTTGCTTCTGAATCTGCAACATTCCATGGACGTTCTAATGAATCACCCAACCTTGAAGGATCTTTAACACTGGTACGGTATTTTACTGAAAGTCTCACTTTATGCAAGATAAGCACATAGGTTATTGTAAAATATCAATTACACATTTTTAAAAAATGCCCACGCACTGGCATATGGGTACTCAGATGGAAGAGATTTGTATTGTTCCCACATGTGCACATGTAAGGAGGTACCTGGAGGTCTTATGGTCAGGTATGTTTTGGAGTGAGTCTCAGAGGGTGCCAGCCATGAGCTGAGCTCTGGGGAACTACCAGTCACAGGGAACCTGTCACTATCTGAGAGGACCAGAGAGAGATATTTGTTTATGAATACTCTTCAAAATGATTATAGAAAATAACAGGCTTTGGGGAAGTCACCTGCAGAAATGTTATAGAAAGGACATTGATGAGAATAAACTGGAAAGGCTGATAACATGTAAAAAGCTTGAGAGCAAAAGAATAAATAGCCTTTGATCCGGTGTTTCCTCTCTCTTCTTGACAGAAGAATATTTAGTCAATAATGCTCTTGGTTTCAATTTAATGAGGTTTTAACCAGGCCCACATTCCACACATTACTTTCCATAAAGCTTTCAAATAAAGTCGAGAGATAAAAGCTACTTGCCTTCAAAGACATAGGGTTTTCATCTTGGATCTGGCATACATTTAAGTGGCATAAATTCAGACATTCTGTATCAGGCCTCACTGAAAACCATCTTAGAAGTCTCTTTGTTTGTTTCAAAGTCCCTATAAATCATTGTCTTCGGGGCTGTAATTGGCTTTTAGAACAGAATGATTGGCATCTTCCAGATAAACATATGCAGAATTGTCTTAATTGGGGGTCTGAGTAGTTAGTGCAGATCTAGGAAACAAGAGTGTTAGAAAGAAAGTGGCTTAAAAGAGACATCATAAGACTAAGAAAATACAGAGGGATCTAAGAGATGGGAAGTCATGTTCGCACCCAGCTTGTAACTAATTCTTCTTACGATGGTCTCCATGTCCTTAGAGAGGTCCAGACCTTGCCTAACCAACACACTCTACAACTGATAAAGACAAATGAAAAAGGCTTGGAGGCAAGGAAGAACTGAGGCTGGCTTGACAGCAAGCTTTGGCTTCTGGGATGTTCCGACAAAGTGGAGCCTCACAGGTCTGAATTGCCAGAGTCAGAAGAGACTCAGCTGAACTTGGATGTGTGTTTTGTACCTTCAATGTGCTCATGGGTCTCAGGCAAGTTTAGGACAGAGAGTGGAACCCTCTGTCCATCATGGCCTCAACAGAGTCAAGTTCAGGTTAAGCTCTCTCTGATAGGAGCAGGTTCTGTATGAACTTGGCCATGGTGAGCACTGCCTAGTGACTTTGGTCAAGGTGCCCACCCACCTCAGAATCATTATTAAAACTATCTTTCATTGTGCTTTTTTACTGAACTTAGCCGGTGACCTGTTATATGCTAATGAGGGTTCATGGTATTTTTTTTTTTTTTATCAAATCAAAACAACCAGCTCTTGTAAAACTATGTAGAATTTGTGAGCTAACTTTGTAAGTGCTGTCTTATTTTGCAAACATATCATCTATAAATTCTGTTTGCCAAACAAACAGAACACCTGGATTTAGAAAGTAATTACTGTATCCCAGCAGGATAGCCAGTAGGTGAAGTAAAAGAATTCACATCTGTGGATGAACATCCTGTTTCTATGTCTGCTTGCTTGCAGTAGCTTCAGATCCAGGAAATCCAGTACAGTTGCTGGCACATGCAAAATTACAGAAGAGGGTTAACAGGATACAGGGGCTTTGTGTGAAGGCTCTTAGTAGCAGATAGTCCTTAAATTCTATAGAGAATTGGGTCTTGTTTCTTTAATGATGTACCCCTTATTCTAGTGACTCTCAGAAGTGGTATTTCTTAAGGGTTAAAAAAAACTTTAAAAGCCAAACAACATCCACCTTTAAATTTTAAAATTTATTTATTTGGGGATGGGTACGTGTGTGGGGATAGACCCTGTGTGTGCCAATAGTGCTTGTGTGGAGGTCAGACTACAAACTTGAGAAAGTTGGTTCTCTCCTTCTCTCATGTGCATGCCAGGATCAAACAGCTTGTCACACCTGGTGGCAAGCACTTTTACCCACTGAGCCATCTTGTTGGTCCCCGAAGTAGACAATACACTGTCTTCCTATGCTCTAGAACCTTGTCTGCAACAATTATCAAACTGCTAACTCCCTTCACAATGTTTCAAGGAGTCTAGTCCCAGGTGCCCACATGAAAATACTGCTGCAGAGAAACCCTCATACATGATCTACTTAACTGTACAGTGAAAGCTTGTGATTTGGGGCTAGTACTTAACTCTGAAATATCTCTCAAAGTCTCGTGTGTTGAAGACTTGGAGATCTGAGGGGAGTTGCATGGACATATGTGTCTATGTATGTGTGTGTGCATGTGTGTAAACAGTAGAAAATAGACCCATGTTGGAGAAAGTAAGACCTGGGGGGGGGGCTTGAAAGAAATTTTTTCGCTCCCTTTCCATCCCCCTTTCTCTCCCTTTCTGTTTCTTGGCTTTCATGAGGTCAGAGGTCAATAGCTTCCCCACCACCACCACCATTATGCTCTGCCTCACCACAGTCCAGGAATAATGGAGCCACATGCCCTTGAAACTCCCAAATCCATGAGCCAAAATGAATCCCTGCCCTTGGGGGATATGTCATGGTAGCTGAAAACTTGCTAAACATGAACATTGCAGATCAAGATACAAGCCCATATTTAAATGAGGCAAACACACCCTAAGTATCTCAACTGCTAACATGAATGGCCAGTACATTGCCAGGGAATGGTATATTCTTTAGGACACTCATAAATGGCAAGTAGTTTGGGACTTCTTTTTAGAAAGAAAATACATTATGTGTATGTGTGCACACATGCCTGCACTTGTAACTGTGCACCACATGCTTGCCTGGTGCCAGTGGATGTCAGACTCTTACAGTTACAGGCAGGTGTGAGCTGCTACAGGCATGCCAGGACTCAAACCTAGGGCCTCTGGAAAAGCAGTTTAACCACCAAGCCATCTCTCCAGACCACAGCTTAGGCCTACTTCATCTGGAATAAATAAAGGGAGAAGAATTCAGAGCCCTGCTTCCTCTCAGAAATCTTCCTTCTCTGTCTAAATAACTCCTGCTCTTCCAAAATGCCACAATATACACAGCTGAAGTATTCCACGGGGAATGTTTTGTTTTGCAATCCTTGAACTACAAATTATTATTGCCAAGGTGGAAAAAGAGCTGTCAAAAGTGTCAGGGAAGGAAATGTTTTTTCACAACAGCATTTCTGTGAGCTTGTCAAATCGTGACCAACAGACAGTCAATGAGGGTAGAATCTATATTGAAAATCCCCACTCAGTCTCCTGGTTTGAGGAACACGTATTTTGGGATGGGTGGGACATACATACTCCTAATGGTGTTACACGTGTAAAAATTATGCCTCTGGATATTAAAATTCACTGTTTTGGGACAGATACAGTAAAATACCTAAAATAGGAGATACTGTAAATTTTGCAGTGAGTTCTGATTTCCTGTATAGTAGAGAAAATATGGGTGATTTGAAGCATAAAAGTTACATCCAGGTCTATTTTGATATAACAGGGGGTAATCCTGTCACTCTAAGACTTGCATAATCAGGTTCTTTTCTTTTTAGATCCTCCTGACCTAGCACAATCCCTACTTTATTTAATATATGGGCAGTACTTGATTGTGCTCTCCCGATGAGAATACTGAACATAGCTTCAGCCTTTTCGTTCAGCACCACGGACAGTTCCCACTCCACATTTATGATGCCAGGACACAGTGTGAAAGGACAGTCCATAAAGGAGACTGCATATGCCTCTACATTATATATTCCTCAACATCATGATTGTCTCTATTTATTACTATTTAGTCCAGTGGGTATATCTAATTTTATCACTAATTTTACCAATTACTTTCTGCATTGACTCTAAATTGTGTCCTGAGTTTGCTGCATTTAACCATGTTTGTAGGTGACATTTTCTCTTTGTCGACTAATTACACACCTTCCCTTTGTACTTAGTGTGGAAAAAGTACCTTTCTAATAGGGTAAACAAATATGATTTTACTTAGAATAGCAACTTTCATTTCAGAGGAAAAATTCTCTCTGGAATCAAGCAGATGCTATCATTTATAAGGGGCAAGGCAAGTTTTGCATCCTCATAAAGTTTTACTACAATGAGAAGGAATATAAAGAGAGAAAAGACCTATGGTCAGCTCATTATATACTTAAAAAAACACTCTCACATTAGAAGTGTGCTCAGGGTGGTATGGTGATATCCTTGTTTACTACCCTATTAGAGAAAATGAGCAGGGTATAAAATTATATGCCAGTCAAAGACAGAACATCTGTGATTATTTCATCAAATTCCAAAAAAATAACAAACAACAAGAACAACAAAAAACAAAACACTTCTAGAAAAAAATTGGGTGATATTCAAAATAAAAGTAAACCACAAACCCAGGAAGAGTCTCCAGCTGTAGGCAGAGTGCACCAGTGCCCTCTGATTTTGGAAGCTAAGCAGGGGTGGGCTTGGGTATGTTCGTGTGAAAAACAAAAGAAAAACAAAAACAAGATTTGCAGGACTATGACAATAAGCTGAAAGGATTCAAGTCTGTGGCCCAGACACACACACATACATATTTGAGGACAGCAGTGAACATTGGATTTAAGACTCTGGGGTAAGGTAAATGGACTGTGTAGAAACACCCAAAAGCCCAGTGCTAAGAATGAGGCTGCTCACACCTCAATGCCAGAACCATGCCGAGTACCCATGTTAAAAGATATCTCTGCTTCAAATCCTTTTGGTTCCCAGGCATCTCTGTTTCATCCACAGCTCCTTTGGCTTCTGTCTTAGTTGAGGTTTTACTGCTGTGAACAGACATCATGACCAAGTCAACTCTTATAAGGACAGCATTTAATTGGAGCTGGCTTACAGATTCAGAGGGTCAGCCCATAATCATCAAGGCGGGAACATGGCAGCATCCAAGTAAGCATGGTGCAGGAGGAGCTGAAAGTTCTACATCTTCATCTGAAGGCTGCTAGCAGAATACTGGTTACCAGGCAGCTAGGATGAGGGCCTTAAAGCTCACAAGCATAGTGACACATCTACTCCAACAGGGCCACACCTTCTAATAGTGCCACTCCCTGGGCCGAGCATAGACAAACCATCACAGATTCATCACAGTGCTCTCCACCACACCTCAGAGGTCACCATAAAAGGTCTCATCAAAGGAAAGAAAAACTTTATTCTGTAACAGATTCAGACATGCCTCCACCAGCATGCTGCTCCCACTGAGAAATTCTTCTCCTGCTCACATTCTTAAGCCAGGTTAACCCAAGGATAACAAAGAGGAACATGACATTTCAAGGTGCCCAGAGGACTGCAGGTTAAGCCCACGAATTGCTTGCCTTCCATTTCCTCTCTACCAAATTTCACAGAAGAGATTTTTCATTTCAAAGTTCTGAATATTTATTCTTACAAAAAAAAAAAACCATCAGGAATTATGTTGGTTTCAGCCTCATAAATGTTGGAATACTAAAAGTGACACAGTGCAACTTTCTCAGTCCTATAGAAGTTGATTTATGCATTGCAGGGTGATGTGTAGAAGGGTCTTGGAGTCATCAGAAAGATATGTCTCCAAGTATGTCCCAGTGTTGAGTTGAGGACAAAACTGGATGTTTGAGGATATCCAAAGGATTGAATAAGCCAATATTCCTAAATAAAGAAAGAGAGAACTTTGACAAAGAATGGAGTTTGTTGTTAAAATCACAGTCAATATGTAGCATTGCACATGACTGCATTATTAACAAAAGCCAGAAGAGGGCGTAGGATCCTCCTGGAGCTGGAGTTGGAGGTGGTTGTGAGCTGCTTGATATGGATGCTGGGAACTGAACTCCAGGCATCAGCCAGAGCAGTAAGTGCTCTTAATTGCTGAGCTGTTTCTGTCTCCAGCCCCGGAGGCATATTCTTGAGGGTCCATCTTCCAATCTGTGAACTGGAGTTACAATTCCCACCTCTCCTGCCTTGCAGTGGAAATTGAATGAGTCGGTGCCTGAACATTCCTGAGACAAAACTTGACAAATGACAGGGTCCTAGAAAATGTTGGAGAGTATAATTATGCAACTCTTTATGTTTATTTTAATTTTTAATGGGACTTCCAGACTAAAATCTTCATCTTACGAGAGAAAACAGATGTGTTTTAATCTCCTTCCTCCCTCTCCTTTTCCCATGGCTCTCAAAAAACACATTTGCATCTATAATTGTCATTGAGTAAAAAGGACTCATTTTCATGAGAATTATGAATATTATTGGAGAGAGAGTAGGGAGACCCGTGCATCCAGACTGAGGGAAGTGGGACTGTGGAAAGGTGACTGCACTTAGGTTACATAGATCAAAATGATTATTACTGTGTTCTTAGATGGAAGTGTTAGATAAAAGGTGGATATCACTAGAACCCGCTCTTGAAAGGAGCAATTCTCTTAGCCAAGTTTTGTTTTAATCTGACTTTCATAGAGATGTGTGAGCGAAACTCATTTTGCTTTCCTTTCTTTTTCTTTTCTTTTTTTCTGTTTGAACAATCAGTCACAATGTGAGGGTGAATGGACCTGATGCCTGCCACCAGCCAGCTGGAGGGGGGAAACGGTAACTTTGAGACACAACTTCAAGTCAGCAGGAAGGTGACCAGAGACCTCTGCTTCCTCGGGCGGGGTTGGGGGGAGGGCGGGGAACAGCTGCCTATGGAAGGAGGCACAGCAAGGAAGATCTTTTGAGTCCTCATATAAAACCTAGCCTTGCATGGGAATATCCCAGTTTCGAAATGCTAACTTAAAACAAGCAAAATGCATTTTCCAGTAATCATGTGGTCCACTTAAAGATTCTTGGCATGTCCAGAGCAGCAGGGTTAGAGGCACAGTTCCACAAGGTTACATAATCTCTTAAGGAGCTCAACTCAGGTAAATCCTTATACTTGACCAAACCATCAAAAAGAATCTCATGATGAGTTACCATAAAACAGATTCACTAAAAATAGGAAAAAAGGCACTGGGGGTGGGGCAAGCATGGGCACAACTTTCTCAGGGGAGAATTGCTATTAAATGTCTTAGCATTAGCCAGACGTACTATTTTGGTGTCTCCCCAGTTCTATCTCAAAGGGCTGCTCAGAAACATCTCCCCTTTTTGTTAACAACTTAGATTATAATAAAGGAGGCTTCTGAGGTGCTTCAAACAGGATTATAATCTCATTAAATAGAATCATTAGTCACTAGGGTTGCATAAGGAGTTTGGCTCATATCTTCCACTATAAAAGCGGTTCCTGGTGAGATTCCTAGAAAACTGCTGGTTCACAGCTGGAAGGAGAGAAAGGCCTGAAACAAGTGTTATTAATTGTGTTAGAACTCTTGATTCTCATTTGCTAAAAGGCTTCACAAGTTAGACTTGTGTGTGTATGTGTGTGTGTTACTTTTCTTTATTATGTCCCATAAATTTCCCCTGTCTTTCTGTCCTGTTCCAGAGTGAGTTGTGAGCACCAATGCAGGTCTGAGAAGAATCCTACCCAGGTCTCAGTGACAACAGCAACCAAAAGGCTTAACATATCTTTTCCCTCAAATACAAGAAGCCCAAACCTCCGTCCCATAAACGAGAAGGACCCTAGGAAGTCTTCCCATTTCTTTAAATTATACTTTGAATTAATTTTGTGCACAGTTTGCCTATATTTAATTTGTTATTGAGTTATTAGAAAGCATAGAATATTAAAATATCAGTGTTTAAAGCACTTTATAGTCTTTCCATCTTTTGGGTAGTTTTTCATTTTATTGTACTGGAGCCCCACAAATAAAACTGGTGCTGGCCAGCTGGCCTTGTGATAGATCTCAGCTAAGACCTGGCTGGCTTACTTTTTATGATCTTGAAAATGAGCTGGTTTGGTTACATCGCATGGGGAATTTTGTTGTGTAATTTGGCTAATCCTGCCTTCTAATTTATTTTTTTTAAATATTAGATTTGTAGTGCCAATAAAGGCCAGAAGAGGGCGCTAGCTCCCCTGAAATAGATTTACAGACACTTGTGGGCCACCATTTAAGTGCTGGGACTCAAACCCTGGTCCTCTATAAGATTGTATGCAGTGTTTTTGACTATTGAGCCATTTCTTAGCCTCCAGAATATTTTAATATCAAGCCTGGGCCACTTGCAAATATTTTTTAAAATTATTCCTCTTATTTTTTGAGATTATAAAATAGTGGTATTATTTCTCCCTCTCTTTCTTCCCTCCAAATCCTGTCCCCTCCTTGCTATCTTTAAAACATATGGCCTCTTTTTAAAATTTTTGTTGCACATGCATATGTACAACATATACACATACATTCCTAAATATAACATGCTTGATCAGTATAATGTTACTTTTGTGTATGTTTTCAGGGCTGAACCATTTGGCACTGGATAACCAGTTATCACACTCTTTCCCAAGGAAGCCTATTTCTCCCACTGTCAGCATTCCTTAGTTGCCTGTAGCTCTTCGCATAGAGCGGAGGCCTCCTTGGCTTTCCCTGACTCAAGTTAGCAGACCTATCATGCATTCTTTCTACACAGTTCCTGAGAAAAAGCCTTTGCAAAAGACACGAGTGTCCTGTTGTAATGTCAAAAGCTGGACATGCCTACCAGGCTTGTACATTTCCCAACCAATGTCATCTGGAAGTACTAAAAGGACATGTATTTCTGGCAAAGCATCTGTGGTCTCAAAATGACATCTGAAGAAACAGAGAAGATGCATTTCCACAGTGTGCTTATAGGCACAGTGATTTATGTTTATAAGTAGAATTAGTCTAATTTCCCAGCATATCACCTGTTCTACCTGGCACATCTAAGTGTTGGAGGAGAGAACCTGAGCGCTGAGGGGGAGTAGGGTGAATTCTCTCTCAACCTGGAGCTCACTCATTCAGATGGGAACAATGATTCCTAGAGATTCACTTGTCTCTGGTTCCCTAGTACAGGTGTTACACAGACACAGCACCATGTCCAGCCCCTCATATGGGTGCCGGGGACTTGAACTCAGCTCATCATGCTTGATGGTAGTAGGTACTTTACTAACTGAGCCATCTCTCTACCCCAAAGCTATGTGATTTCATGCTATCACTTACTTCAATAGGAAAGCAGATGCTGGACGAAGAAAGTGTCCTGACTCTACTAGTCAAAGCCAAAATCTGCATGGTTCTTACAGTAGCTCGGTTCACAAGAGTTTCTAAGAGATTCACAGAAGCTGGTGTGAATAGAGTAACTTCTAACTGGGTGGAACAGGTTTTATTTTATTTTATTTTATTTTATTTTATTTTATTTTATTTTACTTTATTTTATTTTATTTTTAATGCACACTTTTCAGCACAGGATCAGACATTCACAGGGGAGAGGGAAACACAGGCAAAGGATGTGGAATCTTAAATTCCGGGATGGTGTTCCATATTGTCTTTGTCTCAACTCAATAGAGATGCCTGGCAGGCTTTCACTGGTATTGATCTTTCAGGTGATTTATACTGTGTGATCCTGTACCACAAGGCAGCTTCATTGTGTCTCTCTCTGATCAAAGGACACCACTCATTCAGCCTCTCCATTTACTTGTTACCAGAGACGATGCTTAACCCAGTTTCAAATCTCACAGCCCCGCAGATCAAGCACTATGCTGAAATAAAAATTCTTCCCCAGCAGCGATGTCTGGGACACTCTGAGCCACATCGTTTTATTCTCTTGTGTACCACATGCCAACTGGCTTTTTGGAAAGAATCCGATCTCCTTTAATCAGAGGGAAATTGTCAAGGGCTATGGTGGAGACGATTTATACCGTCCCAAGTGGTAGAAATCAAGTATTCACGTTGCACGCAAGTTTATATAATCAGCAGTGATTTAGATCAAGGAGAATGCAATCATAAAAAGCACACAGCTAAACAGTCTTGGATTGACTTGGGCTTCTCAATGGCATCTTTGGGGCCTGCTTGTTTGCTGTGTATCAATGTTCAAAACGAACAGTAATCGAAATAACAAAAAAAAAAAAATCACCCTTGAAGCAATATTCTAGTGATGCTTGAGTATTGAAGCATCCAGATCTGTAAACATAAATGGGTATTAATTATTTGGGGGCCTTAAGGGGCCTTAAGTACATTGTACAAATGTGGTCCACGCTTAATGTTCATTGGATTAGTTAATTAATCAGAAATGATTACAAGTAAAGATGGCACAAACAGGCAGGCAAGTTCACTTTAAACTCACAGGACAGAGGTAGCCCCTCCCTTTTGTTCAGTCATTTAACATCTGACAATGGATGGCATAATTTAATCCATCCTAGTTGTGGAGGAAGCCTCCATTCACTGACATGAGTGGTCCATGATCCCTGATGACTCTTGACCCATGGACTAGCTGGACAGGACAGGGCTCACTTTGCAATGGTTTGCACTAAAATGTTCTGCTTTGGTTAGAAGGAGAACAAAGGAAGGTAGGTAGCTATTCTGACTCCAACAAGCAAAGAGGAATCAGCATGGGAGTTACCACAACAAATTAGTGACACTTTCCCACCCTTGTTTCTCTCCCCCTGGATATGCTGATACTGTAGTTCTGTATATTTTTTAAGTGAGGGCATCTAGACATTACATTTCTTTCCTCTGGGATTTTATTATGCATTTATAGGAACCACTTTTTTATGGACTATGCCTGCATGGCCGTAGGTGAAAGTCTGTCACATGGCTTACCCTCCCATCCTTTACTTTTCTTTGTTCTTGCTGCGTTGGACTTCTTCCCAACTCTCTAGACAAACTCACTTTCAGAACCAACCAACCATGGTGTAGGAAACCTAGGCATTCTGTGGACTAACAGTCCCAGGTCAGCTTCCACATGAGAGCTCTGTAGCAAGACTCTTTGCAGGGGCTTCTTGCAGTCCTTCCGGGGATTATCTCAGTCAATATTGTGCCACACGGAGATGAGTTCTTTGTTAAACAAAATGCCTTTTAGTAAATGACTCAGTCCGAAAAAAATGCTTTCTCTGCAGGCATTAAGACCACGTTGACAAACAAGGCATGAATATGAGTATTCCTTTAACCCCAGTCAGTACTTGGGGCATGGAGACTTTCTGAGAACTCACTTGCTGAGCCTAGCAGAAACAATCAAGAGAGACCTTGCCTCAAAGTACAAGGTGGAGAAGAGTAGAGAAAGACACCAGAATGTCTGCTCTGGTTTCCGCATGCACTACCTCAGGTAACACACACACACACACACACACACACACACAACACACACCACACACACACACACACACACACACACACACACACTCAGATGCATATACCACATATGTGCACACACACATGTACCCACACACAGATGATTTATATTAAGTTCAAATATTTAGGCTGGTTGCAGACGTTGCAAAAGAAAACCTGGGCAGTTTTCCAGCCCTCCAGGTGTCAATGTTTCTTAAGATGAGCTAAAGAGCAGATTTTTTTTTTTCTCAGTTAAACTCCAGTCATGAAGTTGTAGATATGGGGTAGTTGGTTGTTTTTGTTTTTTATGTCTTTTCTGTTGCAAATACTTTGGTAGAAAATAGGACATGTTTGCAATGGGCCTGCATGTAAAATCAAATGCTTCTCATGAGCTGTGAGTAGCAGGGAGCTTGGATTCTTGAGAATACAGATGATACCACATTTTAAAGTCAGTCCCTGGCTGCGGTGTGGACTGGTCAGATTATCTTTCACTGGTTCCCTGGCTTTTTCACTAGAACTGCAAACTGGGGTTCATAGAAGTACTGGGAAAATCAACTGAGTCAAATACAGGCAAGCCCCAAGAAGAGGATTAAGTGTTTGGACAGCACCTGTAGGGTTCAACCTCCTGAAGGAAAGGCACTAAAATAGTGGTTCTCAACCTTACCAATGCTATGACCTTTCACTACTTTGTGCTACTTTACGTTTGTAATTTTTCTGCTGTTATGAGTCACGATGTAAATATATATGTGTTTTCCAATGGTCTTAGGCAACCCCTATGAAAAGGTTGTTAGACTCCACAGAGGTTGTGACCCACAGGTTTAGAACCACTCCACCACAGGAAGTGTGCCTCCACAGAGAGGAGGAGACTATAAATACCCTTGAACTAGAGCCCCTCCTATTCATTAGATATGTAACTTAGAAACTTCCAAATACTTTGTGGGAACAACGGCAGCATCAATAACAAAGAGAGCTTGGAAATGCTGGAGGAAACACAACTAAGAACAAGTTATGTCCACAGAGAAATGTGGCTGAGTTTTTCCCATGCTGAATAGCATCTGAAAAGAGGGTTGTTTATTTTCTTCTGGGTAGGCAGATGTCCATGGTGCAGAATTTAACACTGTGACCTTGTTAGTCACAAGAATGGGGGTGCAAGGAGGAAGGAGGACCATACAATGCTTTGAGAGGCTCAGATCAAAACCCTCTAGTTCCATCAGACATCTGAACAGCAAACCCACTTTTATACCTGGATCTCCTCCTCCCCATTTCTCCCATTCCCTGGACCATTCTAAACATTCTCTGTGATCTCCTGGGGAGGAAGAACATTCTATTCCCTACAAGTGTGACTTTGAGATAAAAATTGATATGCATTTGGAAAGAGGTCAATGTATTTTTTTAAAAAAGAGATCAAATGTACCTTTGGAAAAAAGAGGGTTTCTCAGTATTTGCTCAGAAGAACAAAAAGGAATGTAACTTTGAAAATATGTGAAGGGCTTATGATGTCTGTTTAAAGAAGAGAAGTGCCAGGGATTTTTTTTTTTTTTTTTTGAGATTAACAATTAGAGTTTTAAGCAAATTATCAATAGGAAGTAGTTGTATTTTAAACGCTGCTGTGTATATTTGTGCCTCACATGCCTGCTATTTAACAGGCACTCTGCAAATGTTTATAAATGATGGCTACACTCATCAAATGCCAAGCCAACTATATAGTATATGCACACTGATTATCATCAGGCTAGGAAAAGATTTAAGAGACAGAAAATATGCAGAGGTGTTGAAGGACGAGGAGGATCAGTAACGCTGAAGGACATGCATCATGCAAGAAGTTGTAGGAGAGTGCAGCTCACTTCTGCACTTTCTCAGTAGGAAATACTTACTTAAGACAGGATCTCCTTTGAGACTATGGGAAGAGCTACAGAGGACGACTCTGAGGATTCTGTGGGCTCCTCAGGGACCCGCAGCCTGGCACAAGGCCAGCATCTTCCATAGTACAAGGGATTCAAATGCCTCTCCTGTAGACCACACATGAATTCCTTAATGTGTCCGGAAGAGGCTCATTCAACCAGTGAAACTAAAACTTAAAGCACTCGAGTGTGCAACTTGAAATGCTTTAAGTTTTATTCTGCTTCGTGGGGAATGTATTCCTCACAGGAAATATATTCCCCTTATATATTTACCTATTTTAATTATTCAGTTTTACACAACAAAGTCATAGTGACTACTGTATAAACTATTTTATTCTTCTGAGTTTGTGTTATCTGTAAATCAAAAACCATAATAATACCCTCACCAAGAAAATATGAAAAGATGCAGCTGGAGAGGTGGCTCAGCAGCTAAGACTCCTTGCTGATCTCCTACAGGATCCCAAGTTTGGCTCCCAACACCCATGTGGAATGGCTCACAACTTCCTGTAACTCCAGCTCTAGTGAATGTGAGGCCTTCTTCTGGACTCTGAGAATAAGGCAGTCATGTGCATATACCCACACACAGGCACACATATGTTGTGTACATAAATAAAAAATAAGTCTCTAGAAAAGGAGAATAAGTATAAACTTAGTTCGCAGTTGCTTAAAAAAAGAACAGACACATTACACAGATGCCCATCTGAAGTATTTGTTGTTGTACAATTTATTTTTTTATTTGGTAGACCCCATTTTTCTACATAGCCCTGGCTGGCCTGATGCCCTCTATGTAGTCCATGCTGGCTTCAAATTGAATTCTCTTATGACAACCCTCTTGCCTTGGACTCCCTGGTGCTGGGATCATTGGACTCCCTGGTTCTGGGATCATAGATACACATGACCAGATCCATATTTCCAGTTTTGTCATTTTAAGGGTTAATGAGCTGTAGCCCCTTATTTTATTGTTCTAGATAACTAAATTGGCACCACAATGAAGCAATATTCTTAACTAAGTTACCCTATCTCTGGCTAGACAGCTGTGAAATGTGTCTCTCCTGATGCTTCATTACTTATCTGGGTGGCAGCTATTATCGCCAATTATTCAAATGGAGTAATATTGTATCAGTATTTCATGTCACAGTGTTAAAATTGCTGTGTTTCAAATTTGAATAAAATATAACTTCAATTTGTTTTTGCAGAAATGGAAAATTTTCAGCCCCATTGTTCCCATGGTCCTACGATATCTTCTGTTTGGACAAAAGTCTCTTTTGGTATGTGTAATTGTTTGAATGAGGAATGTCCCCCATAGGCTTGGGTTTTTGAACATTTGTCCCCAGAAGGTGGCGCTGTTTAGAGAGGTTGTGAAACCTTTGGGAAATGGAAGCCTAAAGGAGGAAGTACATTACTCGGGGTGGGATTTGAGGGTTATGTGTTCATCACACTTTCTTCCTCCTCTGCTCTGCTTCCTGTATGAGGATGAAAGGTGATCTCTGCTTCCTGCTCCTGATGCTGTGACTGTTCCATTCCAAGAAATATAAAGACTACAGACCCTTTCCTGAGATGGCAGTGCTCTCAGTAAAGTGGATAAATGGAGTCTATCATGAGGTTGTTTTATGAAATGAAGTAGACCAGGAAAAATAATGTTGAGTGCTAAATAATTCCACTCACACAAAATAGCCAGTGGTGTCAACCTAGAGACAAGCTATTGAGACCATAGCCATGACTACTATACAATTTCACCTGGACTGGTCGTTTCTGGAGGTGGAAATTATGTCCAATGACAGATTATCTGTCCATGATACTGTGCTTTTGTGGGGTGCCTTTGTTGAAAACATGCTTGGGAATATCCTCTGTTGCTGTTTTAGCCCTCTTAATTTAATTTGTGAAGAGTTTCTCACAGAAATGGCTGCAGAGACATTTATAAGAGGAAAAAGCCAGAGGATAAATGCACTTGAATTTATTCCCTATAACTCATGTGTAGAAATCACACAGGGTCTAGCTTGGCCATTTATAGCCTCAGCTTTTCTTTTCTATTAATGGGACTGATATGTGTTCAGAATTCAATCACAGCCTGATTCCTGCAACTCTCTTATCTGTTTAGCTGTTGGAGGTATTATTCTCATCTGAATTACTGGTTGCTATTTTTATTGTCAACCAGTATTAGTTGTTCTCTTAACATTGATCTAAGGAGAACTATGTTTTGGAACTGGCTGTGTCAAGTGCTGAATTTATATTCAAACTTGAATTAAACTGTTTGTGTTGGGGAGGGAGATTATGAGTTAGGCATAACCCCCACAAAATGACAGCATGGGTCAGGGGTGTGGGCATAAAGCCCACACCTAGTTGAAGAGCTACTGGCAATTGATTCTAGAAGAGGGAAAGTCAATATTTTTAAGGGCATGGTTCTTGGTAAGTTAAGCATATTCGAGTGGATGACCCCACAGGAGGACGTAGGCAGCACAGATTGTACTTGATGGGTTTAACAAACAAACTGGGTCCATGGAGTTGGGTGGGTAGAGAAGAACACACAGATCTGGGAGGAGTGGACGGAGGATGAATATGACCAAAATACATTGTACGAAATCATCAAAAAAATCTAATAAAAATGTCTGATAAAATGACTATTTCTTCTATGTTCATAGTCACATTGCAATGTTAGCTTTGGGCCAATAGAACCAGAGCTGGGAAGAAATACACATGAACTCTGATAAACTTCATTTAGAAAAAGGCTGAGGTTATAAACTAGGCTGTAGGTCTCTATCATGAAAGAATGAAGAACATAAATATTTACAGTTTGAGGTTGTCTTAATAATGAATTTTTTGCCCTTAGTAACTGGAAGTGATTATTTATTTCTTTTAAGGTTTTTTGTCCCAATGGTAAATTTCTCTTTTTTCCCCTCAGGAATGAAGTTCATTTTACTTATTCAGTGGGTCTCTCATGTACATACTCTACCACAAGGAGGAGAGAGGTTGTGGTGTCCACTCTTACTCCAACAAATCTACAGTTACAGAGACAGAGACCCAACTCTGTTCTAGAAGGAGTTCCCAGACATCTGCAACCCGTGGAAATGAGGGTTATGGGGAATCAATGGGTGGGACACTGTAAATCAAAAGAAAACCCCAAACCCATTAGAGCCATGGTCTCCCTGCTTTGGGGCCCCTTCTCTATTGGAGAAGATTCTAACATTGCCCTTCAACTTTATTTTACTTTGCCCTGAGCTTTCCTTGTCCTCTTCTCCTCCTCCTCCTCCTCTTCTTCCTCCTCCTCTTCCTCCTTCTCCTTCTCTTCCTCCTCTTCCTCCTCCTCCTTCTTCTTCTCCTTCTTCCTCCTCCTCTTCCTCCTTTTCCCTTTTCTCCTCCTCTTCTTCCTCCTCTTCCTTCTCCTCCTCTTTCTTCTTCTCTGACCTACAAAAAAAAATCTCACATGTTGGCCAGTATCATAACAATTTCCAACAGTCTTGAGAACTGTAGTCAGACCTATATTTATTACATGTGGGTTGTGATGTGGTGAAATTATTTAATACAGTCAAGAAATCTCACTGTAAACACAATAATGCTGCCTTGATTTGTGTTTTCAAGGACCCTGGGAAAGCAGAACAGCATTTGGAGTCACAGTGTCTAGGAAGAAGTATTGTGTGGTTGTTGAGCTCTGCATTCAAATTTATCTTTGGTTATTATTAGTAATTAGAACTTAGACAAGTTAGCATCATGGGATACTTGCCTCTCACCTCTAAAGCCAAAGGATAAGTGAGACATTAACACTAATTGGGAGAATTAAGATGCTCCAAATAGGCTAGTAGGAGTGTATTCTGCATATGATGTTAAAGCTACTAGAAAATGTGGCTTCTGTTTCCATTATTGGGATGTGTCCTGTAGCCTTTCATCCTAAAGTTGTAAAGTCTCTATAGATTCAACATGTAGATAATGTAATAGTTACTACTTCTCTCATTGCTATGACAAAATATCTGACAGAAGTTACTTCAGTAATGGAGATTTTATTGTGGCTCTCAGTTTTAGGGTACACAGTCCATCATGGAGGGAAGGCATGGTGGCAGGAGCAGATAGCTGGTCACATGGGATACACAGTGGGGAAGCAGAGAGAAGTAGATGCTGGTCTTCAGCTCACTATCTCTTTTTTATTTAGTTTAGGACCCTGGCCATGGTATAGCTCCAACCACATTTAGTGTAAAATTTCTCAACTCAATTTACCTAGCCTAGAAACTCCCACATAGGCATATCCAGAGACATGTCTCTTGGGTGATTCTAGAGCCTGTCAAGTTGAAAGATGTAGACTTGTTCTGAGGAGGAAAGTATCTTAGGGTTTTATTGGTGTGAAGAGACATCATGTCCAAGGCAACTCTTATAAAGGAAAACATTTTATTAGGGTTGGCTTACAGTTTTAGAGGTTTAGTCCATTATCATCATGGTGGGAAGCAAAACAGCATCCAGGCAGACATGGTGCGGGAGAAATTGCTGAGAGTTCTACTTATTGATCTGAAAGCAGCAGCAGGAGACTGTGTCACACTGGGCATAGCTTGAGCATAGAAGACTTCAAAGCCTGGCTTCACAGTGACATATATCCTCCAACAAGGGCACACCACTCCAGCAAGGCAACACTTCTTAACAATGCTCCTCTCAGTGGGCCAAGCATTCACACACATGAGTCTATGGAGGCCATACCTATTCAAACAACTACAGAAAAATGTCTACTTTAATCTCTTCTGAAATGCATCATTTGTTCAAGAAACACTGACATGAGTCCATCCAGCAGATTGATATCACAGCCCCTCTCATCTTTGCATAACTCCATGATGTGCTCTCCTTTAAAATTCCATGGCTCACCTGACCCTTCATAAGATTAATTCATTAGATTTAATTCATGTATCTCCCCACCCACTCTTTTACATAGCAAGGTATCCTGAATGCACTGCACAGATTTAGCAAAACTCTCCCTAATAAAGGTAGGTGTACCTCCACTATCGCCAACTTCTCTATAATTACTGGTGGACTCAAAATACCAGGGATAAGAGTAAATATCCACAAATACTACACACCAGCTGACCTACTTCTGCTAGGCCCTATAGAGAATGTTCTTTCATGAGTTCAAAATCGAAAGGTGATCGCATTACCACCTTTAATTAGTAGGATCCATTTTGTGGCTAGGCAATTACAAAAACTGTAAAATGGCTGCAATTAAGAGGCCTGTCCCTACAGTCCCAGTCAGAACTCAGTGAGGAAAACTGTATCCTAATTGCTGTGTTGCTATAGATAAGAGGAGGTTGTCCTCCATTAGGGAGGTGACAGATGTAAGGTTTGTGCTTCTCAGTCTCACAAATATACTCCTGCTCACAGATGTGTCTGCCTTTTCTGTTTCATAGTCAACCCCTCAAAGAGCACTTATTGGGCACCAACTGTATATCACATAGACCTCACTCATGGACTGAGAATTGTGTTGCTTTGTAGAAGAAACTGGGGAAATGGGATTGAGGGGTGTTGTTCTGTCATTTCCACTGCTTCACAGAGAGGGAACTGTGAGCAAGGTTTATGCAGTGGATGGGGGGAAAATGTCATTCTGAAGCCCAGGCCCAGGTTCCAGCAGCACCATGTTAGTGGAAGTTTTAAGGCTATGACTGATGTGGACTGGAGTGGACAAAGGAGCTGGGATCTCTCTATATTTAGCATCCTGGCCTATACTTTGACTACCCCTTCTCTCTCTCTCTCCCCCCCTCCTCTCTCTTTCTGTATATGAGTACATGAGCACATGTGAGTGCATGTTTGTGAATGTGTGTGTTTTTTTGGAGAATGACTACCCAGAATCAAAGAGGACAAAATAGTTCACTAGGTGTCTTAGTTAGGGTTTTACTGCTCTGAACAGACATCATGACCAAGTAACTCTTATAAGGACAATATTTAATTAGGGGCTGGCTTACAGGTTCAGAGGTCCATTCTTTATCACCAAGGCAGGAACAACCAGAGGAGCTGAGAGTTCTACATCTTCATCTGAAGGCTGCTAGCAGAATACTGGTTTCCAAGCAGCTAGGATGAGGGTTTTAAAGCCCACACCCACATGCCACACCTACTCAAAAAAGGCTGCACCTACTTGAACAGGACCACACCTTCTAATAGTGCCACTCCTGGCCCAAGCATATACAAATCATCACACTAGGCAAAGTTGATTGTTGTCAAGTCTAAAGACCTAAGTTTGATCCCCATGACCCTAAATGGTTAAAGGAGATAACCAGCTCCTTTGGGTCACCTCTGACCTCTGACATACTGTAGCATATGTGTGCATTTATACACATTGCTTCTATTCCACACACACACATAAAAAGAATAGAATTAAGGCAGAAGGATGTACTCTTACTGTTCACTTGCTCCTCAGATTTGACATCTAATCTGGAGAAGAAGCAATACACTTATGTCAGTTTTAAGGCACACAGGATCACGGTTTTCCCAGTATAAAAACATATGGAGTCGATGGACTCAAAACAGTTTCTTGAACATTTTATCAAATGTCACCCATACCTTCTGCACACAGTCATCGTCCGTGTTCATCCCAACACAACATGCCTGATGTTCCCCTCTGGATAGTAGCAGAGAAAAGAACATCGATAGTGGTGGTTCAGAAAGTGTCTCCCATCATAAGGGAAACCGTGTCTCTATTGCTGGCTGACAGCACTATTATACGGCATTATTCCATGAAATATATTAACATATATTTTGAGTCCTTTACAATTCTGCCTGTGTGTTGGTGACATATTCTAATGTGTGAGGAGGAGTTCAGGATGATGACTGTTATCTCACTGTAGTATTTACCAGCCATAGAGGAATACAAGGTGGAACTGAATAACCATACGGTACAGAATGTCCCAGTCAAGGACAAACGGAAAGCTGTGTGAATACACCTGTACGAATGTGACATTAAACATGCTAGATTAAACACTGAGAATTCCAATATCTGATTCTTTAGTTATTTTGGTTACATTCTGGAAAATGTCAGTTTTATGTAGCTGCAGTTTTTTGACATGGGCTCCTGGGCTGTCTGCAAGGGAAGGATCTCGAGGTCAAGCCCCTCGTGGGCAGCAGCATGGTGTGACATCTGATGACTTTGGCTTCTGTGCCTGTTCATCTTCTGTTCTACACAAGACATCTTCTCTTAGCCTGTCCCTCAATATCCATCTTTCTTTTTTTTTTGTTCCTCCACCTTTTTTTTTTTCCATCTTTCTTCATGCTGCCCAAGTTCCCCAAGTAGAGCACACCGATGTTCTTCAAGGACCTTAGAACCACACTTAACTACTTCAAGGACCTTTGGACCATACTCAGGTACTTCCAAGATTTCTACATTCATAGGTATAGAATAACAGGAGGAGGAGCTAGTGGTCCGGATGATGACTTTCTTACCCTCCCCAGTGCAGGCTGACTGCAGCCCTTGAATGAATGATGTACATGATGATCTCTGTTCCTCTCAATCTTTGATGGCTTCTCCTCCCTCTCACGAGTGTAGACATTGTCACCGCATCATGTCGCCTGCCATGTTGGGATATATAATTTAACGTTGTATCAGTTGGAGTAATGTTGTAATACTTGGAGTACCACCTGTATTCATGCTGATGTCTGCGACTTTCCTCTGCAGTCCTATGACATAAGAGTTCTTTTAAAATTCATAATGAAGTTTTGACAGTGACATTTCAATATAGATGTTGCAAATGACACAGGCATGTTAGAAAAAAAAAATAAAAATAATGGCCTCTAGCTGGCTGAATTTTGAACCTACCCACCTTGCCCAGCCAAACTTTTCATAGGTTGACATTTTGGGTTCAACCTTAGGTTCTCAGGTAACATTTAATGACACTGAAAGAGGGGAGAGGCATGTTCAATCTCACTTTAGAATACATAGTTGGGGATGAACATCATACTAGAACCAAAATTTTCACTTACGACTCACGAGCTGATTGTGTTTTGTATATTGTGTAGTTTAACATCAATATTGGTGAGTGGGGCCAAACACTAAGATGTTTTCCCAAACAATGTATGGTAAATTCTGCAAATGAGGACATTCAAATTAAGATGGAGTCCAGTTGTCTCAGATGACTTAACCTAATATCTTTGCCTAACCTTGAAAGCCCACTTCACAAATATCTGCATGGAACACATTTCACCCCTACTGCCCAAGAGACAGGACATTCAATGAAACATAGAGAAGAGAAAGAGAGAGAGAGAGAGAGAGAGAGAGAGAGAGAGAGAGAGAGGAGAGAGAGAGAGAGATCTGAGATAGCTGACATTCCTGATGTTAGCTGTGTAGAGTAGAGTGAACTGTGATTCTGGGCACTCTACATCCGTGGTTGAATATTCCAGCATCGTGCACCAAGCCTCTAAGACAGCAAAAGGTTTCTTATTGTCTGGAGCCAACACAGAAGTTGAACTATTTAAACTTAGAGCTTAACATTGGGAATTGTCTCAAAAATGTTTTAGACTTCTAGATTCTCTCGATGTCATTATATCTGGTTCTTTTAAACTCAGGTTGTGATATGACAAGTGGTCAGGACTATGTTTCTAGAAACACATGTGCTCTGCCTGTTAACACTCATTGAGAATAGGGTAGTCCCATTTTAGACTCTGTTTTTCTTTTCTATGTCTTGGGTGTGGACCCTCCACAAATTTTAGTTTGAGCAGAGAACAAGAGACTATGTTTAAACTTGTTTATGGTTGCTAAGACCATTATATTCTTGAGTTGTTTTTTTTCCCCCATAATGGATTCAGAGCTAATGCTGTTTGCTATCTTTACTAGACATATTTCGGTTCGATCAATGGTTTTAATGGAGTTTTGCTGCATAGAATGTAACCATCAACATATATCATCTATATATCTGTCTATCTGTGTGTCCTGTTTGTCTGCCTGTCCGTCCGTTCTGTCTGTCTGTCCAGCTACCTACCCATGCATTTATCTATCTAATCTATCTATCTATCTATCTATCTATCTATCTATCTATCTATCTATCTATCTACCTATCATCTACCCATTCATTCATTTAATTTTTGAGGCACTGGGCATGGAACCCGGGCCTTCACTTGCATTAGAATTTGACGGGTGAGACACATCTCTGGTCTTCTCTTTAACCTTTTGTTTCTAGATGAGACTACATTACTCAGCTTTGCCTTGAAACCACACCCTAATCCTGGCAGCATGAATTCTCCTGCCTTGATGTTGCAGTAA
Source organism: Mastomys natalensis (assembly GCA_021653895.1). Taxonomy (NCBI): domain Eukaryota; kingdom Metazoa; phylum Chordata; class Mammalia; order Rodentia; family Muridae; genus Mastomys; species Mastomys natalensis. Next base: position 973,914 of record JAJTUV010000207.1, read on the forward strand.
CAGTTTCGCTGGAACTGAAACCCTCCTTCCAGGAGTGAGAGGGAAGCTCAGGAAACTCAGGAGGTTATACAATCCTCCCTTGTCTGGGAAAGCTGAAACTTGCAAGAATCTTAAAGTTTCCTCCCAGTCTTTATAGAAACATCAAACAGCTGTTGGGAAGGAGACTGACCAGCCAAGCTTCAGAGAGGAGGTGCTCAGTCCTGTGGAGCTGCTTGCATGCTCTGGAGAGAGAGAGAGAGAGAGAGAGAGAGAGAGAGAGAGAGAGAGAGAGAGAGAGAGAGAACATTAGGTTGCTTATTTCTGAGTCCATGTCCACACTATGTGGGCTTTGCAGTGACTCAAATGTTTTTGAGTTATCCTGGTTCCTGTTCACAGTCCTTCACCCACACTCCTGCACATAACTCTAATAAAAACCCATCAATTCACCAAGTTAGACTTCTGTGCTGTTGTTACTTTGGACCATCGTGTGTACCCTTTCTGGGGTGAGGAGACATACCTCTGTTGTTTTTCCACAGACACTCAGCCTCAGAAGTCCCAGGATGATAGCCTGACTGCCTGGCCTGCATGACTTCTCAGTAGCCATTTCTGTCTGTATGTCCGAAGTGAACCACATGCCTTTTCCTTGCACATCTGTTGATATAAGCCAACCACTGTCTCCTTGAATTTTGAATAGAAACAAACACACAGTAAGATTTAATATAAGCATGAATTCAATAATATCATTTGGAATTAGAAGAACGGCTTTGCTCTAATCCAATGAGGTACTCTGTGAGCCGCCCTTACGATCACATTTATTTAGTTAGCTGAATGATCTCAGATGCTCTGTTTCGCCATGGGATACTAAGATTTTTTAACAGCATTATTTCTTTGTAAATTTTGATTGAAACCATTTTCTTAAAGAACTACTTAGGCCACTTTACTGAACCCGGCCTGTGGCATATCAACATCATTTCATTTGATGATTAGAATGCATCAAATTTTCTTTTGTTATTAAGTCATTCTGTATACTTTTTAAAATAACATGATTTCTGCTGCTGATTAGTCAGATAGTAGCAATAATAACAATTCTATTAAACTCTGGTTAACACATTATGAGACTCTATATCTCTGCAGGTAATACATTTAATGAGCAAGTTGCTCTTCTTTAAAAAAAAAGATTTATTTTTATTATGTGTTTTTTTCACATGTGTGTATGTGCACTGTGTGTGTGTATGTGTGTGTGTTGTGTACATGCACCATGTGAGTGTAGTGCCCACAAAGGGCAGAAGGAAGTGTCAGGTCCCCTGAAATAGGAATTAGAGGTAATTGTAAGCCATCCTATGAGAGCTGGTTGTGGAACTCTAGTTGTTTGCAAGAGAGAGCCAGTACTTTTAACTGTTGAGCTGTCTTTCCAGTCCCTCTTTTGTTTCTTTTCAATCAAGAATTCAACATAGAACTGGCACCATGGAGGAAGAGAGGAGCTGGGAAATTTCCTATTCAAAATATTTCTAACCAGCACGCTCATATTGGATCAACTCTCTGCTAGGGCAGATGGATCTCTTTAGACAATCTCTTTCTCTCTCTCTCTCTCTCTCTCTCTCTCTCTCTCTCTCTCTCTCTCTCTCTCTTCCACACACACACACACAACACACACACACACAAACACCACACATGTGTTCCCCAAGTCCACTAGTCTCTTTAGACTCTGCCTCCAAGTGACAGCAGAGGCATAAGGAGAGACAGCAGGTGTTTGGAATGCCAGCATCACTGAAGAATTCCTGTCATTATTGACCCCTGCTTCAAATGCAGAGGCAAGCAACAGAGCAGAAGCTATATACACATGTGATATATTGAACACTTCCATCTTCTGAAGACTCTGACAGCCATCACACTGCAATGTTCCCCTTGATGATCATGTGTCTGTCCCAGAGCTGAGGGTTTGAGTCTTGAGGGAGGGGGATTGCATACAGCAGTGCAAAGTAACATAAACATTTGAAATATAGCTTGTTCCACATCTCTACTGTTTTTTCACCATCTTAAAAAGGATCAATTGCACCACTGCATATTGGGACTGTTTGCAGAATGTAGGATTTTCCCTGTGGTCCAGAAGTGCAGCCTACATATTTTTCCAGCCAGCAATCATTGCACCTCCCATACAGTGGGAAGTATCTTCATCCAGGGATGTTCCATCATATGGTCACAGATGTCCATTTAGATTTAGACGGACCATCAGCATTTACCCACTCCAGGAGTCTGGGAAGTCTGACCTCTCTATTTACTGAGTTGCAACTTGACAGGTAGAAAACTTGGACGTGTCAGAACTTCAAAGTAAAAGAGCCTCTCTCAGGAATCCAACCTTATCCAGCGTTAGCGTTCCTTAATTCTTTGACACACAAGGGAAGCAAGCCTGAAGAATTAATTGCTTTAACTAATGTGCAGAGAGCTGACCCTTTCTTCCAAACTTGGCACTCTAAATGGGAGAAGGCAGCAATGTTGTGTAAACAGAATGTAATCTTCAGTCACACATCTGGAAGCGAAGGCTCCCGTCACGTTGCTCACAATTACAAATGGTAATGACAGAGGGAACTCAAGAAAGCACTTATATTTAGATGCAGAGCTACCCTGAAATCGGTCTTCTGTGAGCTGCAAGATCCCCTAGAGTCTCTGATGTGCCATCTTTTCACACCTGCAACAGCAAGACTTTCTGCAAAGTTCCTTGTAAATGCAGAGGAAGGGATTATGTGTGAATTTGGATATTACTTTTTTGAGCTTTCCTTTGGGGAATCAGGTAGCCAAAAAGAGATCCCTAACCTCAAGTCAATGCACATAAATATTACAGATCCATGCCTGGTTCTTTCTTATAAGGTCGTCGCCTCTACCATAATCTCTATCTGATCACTGCCTCTATGCTAAATCTCTGTCTCTAATAAATTCCCTGGTATGGTGTCTCCTTCTCACTGTGATCACTCTACAGTTTCTGTTACTCGTTTATTTTTGTTTTTGTTTTACTAGTGCTGAGTTCTGGGAATCTTCTGGCCACATTCCATAGGTTCATCTAGTTCAGATCCCATGTCAATAGTTGGAGCTTCGATTTTGTAAATTCATATCACAAGGATGAAGCTGATAGCTTCTCAGTTCACTGGGTGCAGATGAATCTTCATGACTTCAGACACAGCTTTTGAACAGATGGGTAGAGCACATCCCTAGTTATTCTTAACTGTTATTTCCACATTGTAATTAAACACACAGAACCTATTTCCAAAATCTTTATTTTTAAGTTCACACAAGACATCTTAATATGTTGATAGTCATAGCAAAGTTTTATGATTTAAACTGTTCATTAGATTTCAAATATCAGAGTCTGGGGAGATAGTTCAGTAAGAGCATTGGCTTCTCTCTCAGCCGTCTTGCAGTATTTAGTTCTCAACACCCACATGGCAGTTCACGACCATCTGTAACTCCAGTCCCAAGGGATCTGATGTCCTCTTCTGGCCTCCTCGGGTACTACATACATGTGGAGCACATGTATGCATACACATAAGATAAATTGAAGCAAAAAAAGAGATCTCAAAGAACTTCTTAAAAGTGTTTCTTAGAGACAGGTTAGACTAAGGGTTAGAAAGCTGGGGAGAATGCTGGTCAAAGATACTGAGATACAGTTGGACGGTGAAATATTAATGAGTCAACCAGTGCCCAGAAGGAGGGCTAGAGATGCTAGCTAATTATGCACCGTACTTCTTTTTAATTCTGAGACAGAATTTCTTTGTGTAGCCCTGAATGCCCTGGAATTCCAGACTTGCTCTGAAGACCAGGCTGGCCTGGAACTCAGAGATCCACCTGCCTCTGCCTTCCAAGTGCTGGGATTAAAGCTATGTACCACCACAGGTTGGCTGCTGCCATTCTTAAAGCTCCAGAAGAAACTTTTTCAAGTTTTTTTCCACAAAGAAATGATGAGATTTTGAAGGGAAATGTTTGCTCTTCTTTAAGCATTACGTAGGAGCATACTGGTTCTGAGACAGACACCACATGGTACTCGACATACAAGTGCAACTTAGAAAACATTTTTTGTGTGATGTTTTCACATGTGTGGTCTTCTGTGCACATGCATATGGAGGCCAAAAGTGAATGTTTAATGTCATCCTCAGTCAGTCTCACTTTTTTTTTGAAGCTAGGTCCTTCCCTGAGCTCAGAGCATCCCAATTCTGGCAGGCTGGTGAACTCCAAGGGTCTGTCTGCCCAGTTCTGGGATTATAGATACACACCAATGCCAGGTCTTTCTGTGGGTGCTGGGATCTGACCTGGAGTCTTCATGCTTGCCTGGTAAATACTCTACTGACTAAGCCATCTCCTCAGCCCCTATATGTGCAAAGTTTACATAATCATGAACAGTGTTAAAATGTAAACCAACCTCTCTAACTAAAATAGATAAATAAATGAAAGCAAGCTTTTATTATTTAAGAATTAAATGTCTTTTTAAGGCTTAAAACTTAAGTCTGATATTTTCTTTGCACGTGTGAATGTGTACCTTCATATGTTTGAATATGTGGGGGAGGGGATGGGACTGGGCATATGAGTGTGTGAGAGAGATAGAGGGCAGAGGGAGAGGGAGGAGATTACTTATGGAGGCCAGAGGACAACCTTGGATGTCTTTTCTTAATCACCATCTACTTATTTCTTGAGAGAGTGTCTCACTGGCCTGAAACACTGTAAGCAGGCTGGTCACTAAGACCTGAGATCTGTTTGTCTCCTGCTCCCTCAAAGGTTGAATGACAAGTTCACACCATCACATCTGGCTTTCTTTTTCTTGGCTCCTGGTATGAAACCAAGCCTCTCTGCTGCTACATCAGCACAGCATCATTCCTCCAGCATCCTCCTGTGATGCTGTCAGGTTCTTAAAGACACAATGTGATATTCTTGATATCTTCTTGTCCTCACAACTACTGGGGTTTTTGATCTACTTCCTAAGCCCCAGAAACCAATGATTTGCTCTCCACAATTTTATATTTCCATGATGTCACCCAAATGAAATTATTGAACATACTACTCTTTGAGATGGGATTTTGGCATTAGCATAATACATCAGGGTTGCTGGGTCTGTGCATGGTAAGTATGCTTTTTGTTGCTTCAAGTGGTATTCTATTGTCTGGGTTCATCACGATTTGAATATTTCCTATTCAAGCACATTGCAGTTTATAGTCCAGTTTGGGACAGTCTGTTCTCAGGAGGCTTTTTGTAATAAGCGTTTGCACATGCATATTTTGTATAAATATAAATTCAGTTTTGCTGGGATGGTTGTGCAGGACGTAGTGGCTAGGTTACCGAGCAATGGAGTGCTTAGCACTTTAGAAAGATAGTGGAGACTGGAGATTAACTGAGATACTGTATATTTAGAATCTCAAACAAAACACTAAGTCAAATGCTCCTGTTCATGTTTGATTTCATTATTTAGTAACAGAAAAGCCATCAGCGAGGACTTTCAAGCCTCCCTTCAGGCATGCGATTAAGTCATGGATGCCACCTGGTGGCAACATGCAGAAGCCACTTCCTATTCTCTGCCGGGTGAGCCCAAACTGCGGTTATCTCATCTCTAAATCCATCTTTGCTATTGCGAAGAAAGAGCTACCCAAACAAACCATCAGAAAACAGAACCTATTCCCTCTTGCTTCTTTGGGAATATTCAGGACTGCTGTGGACACCTGGGCTCAGTGCCTGAGCTCAGAAGACGCAAAAAGATTTCGCCGGGGGGTTTCTCTCCTTTAACGATCCTTCATGCCCTTTTGAGTAGCCAAGCTTACGTAGTTTCACCAGATCAGTGAAACTGATCTACAGCAGGCAGAGTGGGTAATGGTCAGGTGTACGTTTTTAAATAAAGGCAAACAATGTAAATTGTACTAATGGTTTATACGTTGTTATGTAAGCATTGAGCAGCTAGCTTTTGTCAGACGGTGTTGTAAACACCCCGGGTCTCCTTGTCATATTTGTCACAAAATTCTAAACAAAAGGGTTTTGCTCAGACCGAGTAGGTGAGCTGTTAAGATGAAGAAAGAAAGAGCTGCGAGGTGGTTCCTCTGTAAAGGATGCTGGGCAAACATGGAGACCCGAGGTGGATACCCAGCATCCATACAACCCCTCCCCCACATACACACTCATCGTGTGATGGACATGATAACTAATGAATAAAACTCTTACAGAAGCAAAAAAAATAAACAAGCAATATAAAATGTACTTGTCATGGGTCCTGGAATAGGTGATGTGATGGGAGGCCAGAGACTTCCACAGGACTGGGCACTGGATCCCTGGTGGTAGCAATAATGGCTCTTGATGGTTTCTGACACCTGAGCCCAAGCTCTGTTGCCTCAGCTAAGGATAATTCAAGAAACCTTATCTCCAAAGCTGGTTAAGGGATTGACTAGAAACATTAAATAAAAATATCTACATAGATGCTCTTTGGATAATAAAATCTACAACTGTCATTAAGATCCTCAGATCCTCAGATGCCCTGGCCTGGCCTAGTGGCGTGGATGTATGTATTGATGTTCCTCTTCAGACTATGCTTCGCTCCTCACTGCTCTTTCCTCCAGAGCCACCATTCTCTTGATGAATCACACTGCATTCATGTCACCTTTGTGATTAAGTCTAACCACTTTGTGGGTAAGAGTCACCTCAACATAGGCTATACAAGGCACTCTAAACTGTAGTTCACACAACACTGTGTTTAACTAACTGTTCAAGTTCTCTTTCTCTTGTTGTGACAAAGCACTCTGGCCTACAGAAACTTAGGAGAGGAACAGGTTTCTTTCAGATAATGGGTTAGAGTTCACCACTGAGAGAGATCAAGACAGGAACTCAAGCAGGAACCTGGAAGCAGAAACTTCTTCAAAAGGAAAGAGGAGAAGGAGGCGGGAGGAAGAAGGGAAGGAGGAAGAGGGATGCTTGATGGCTCACTCGCAGGATTATACTCATTTAGATATTTTTATACAGCTCAGGACCACCAGCCTAGGGAATGGTGCCACCCACAGTGAGCTGGACCCTCCCATACCAATTAGTAATAAAGTACCCCATGACCATTCCTACCTAGGCAATTGCACAGTAGAGGTTTGGCTCTCAGATGACTCTAGGCTGTGTCAAGTTCAGGACATCAGGGTATACTTGAGGCATCCTCTGTTTGCGACTCACTACATAACCCCTAGAAAACCACAAAGTGAACCTGTCTTTCATAATATTGTCATTTCCAAACCATCACATATGTTAAACTATACAACATGTATCCCCAGGGTTCTCATATAATGTCCAGCATACTCTCTTCAGGTGTTTATACCTCAGCAGCAACGCTTTTGTCATTGATAAACAGCATTGATTTCAATGTCTCTTCCTGAACAATTACCATTACTTCAATATTGAGTGTTACCCTACATAAAATTTTAAAACCTTAATTTTTCCAGCAAAAAGAAAGATATGAGAAATGAACCCATATTTAATCAGAGTTTGAATTCCTTGATGTGGGGCAGGACTCATTCCTGCATCAGTTTGCCTAACTCCCCAGCGGTCCAATGACATTCACTGTGTGGAGCTTGCCTGCTGTATGACTTGTGGCCTTTCCATCTCACTGCTGTTACCCTGCAAACACTCCCCAGTGTTCTTCTGCTGTGCAAATTCCTACATGCACCAGGCACCACTGCTTTTTATAGATGCTTAATTATTGCTTTCAAATGAGGATCCTCGTTACCAAGAAGCAATTGGGTAGAGTGACAGGGAATTTATAGACTTGCTTTAGGAGCAATCTGCATAGCCTGGCAGTGTATGCAATGGTTGGTGATTTCATACAGGTTGAAAAGGGGTACAAGAAGCCCCTGCATTTTGTCTTGTGATGCTGTATTCAAATCTTAAAAACATAATTATCTATAAAGCCGTGTCTCAGGCTACCACAGTACAGGAATTGAACTCCTATTCACATTGGCTTGGAGGCAGGGCTAAGGCTTGTTGTATTTATGTCAATTACATGGTAACCTATATAAATTTTAAACCATGAGATAATTTGTCACCTTGCACAAACAACAATTAGATCCAGGACTGTATTCACACTCATGGCACTATGTAACAATAGAGAAATCTACATCCCAAGTTTTCAGATTTCCACTGAGATCAGGAGAGAAGGGGGACAGAGGTCTAAGTATTGACTTTCAAAACCACTCACTCTTGTTTCAAATAAGACATTATTTTCATCTGCCAGCCACTGCTAACACATATTCAGTGGTCCTCAGCATCAACCTTGAGCCTCCACATGATCACACATGTCCCCAAACACATGCAAACATGCATACACACACATACCTTCATATGTGTATATACACATACATTCACACACACATACCTTCACATGCATATACACAGAGAGTCACACACATCTGTGAACACACATTTTATATACATATGCACACACATGTGCATGCACACATTTACATGCACATACATGCACATAGTGCACACACATATGCAGACATTCATATACACACATGAAAAGGTACAAACACATACACACATGTGCACCCAGCATAAACACACATGTACACAGCATTCACACACATGCACACATTCATACATAAATACACACATGTGAATACACCCATAGAAATATCCACACACATTTAAATATTCATATACATGTGTACACACATGGGAATGTACTCTTTTTCACATTCACACACACACACACACATACAAACACACACACTGTCATAGTGAGCTTTCTGTTACTATCATAAACACTATAACCAAAAACAACTTGTAGAGGAGAAGGTTACTTTTCATCTTACAATTCATTATTCAAGAAATCAGGGCAGGAACTCAAAGCAGGAGCCTGGAGGCAGGAACTGATGGAGAGGCCACAGAAGGATACTGCTTACTGGCTTGCTCAGCCTGCTTTCTTATACAATCCAGGACCTCCTGCAGCAGGTGGCACCACCCACAGAGGCCTGGGCCCTTCTATATCAATTAGCAAACAATAAAATGCTGCTCAGACCTTTCCACTGGTCAATCAATCTGATAGATACAATTCCTCAGTTGAGGTTCTGTCTTCTTAAATATGCCTTCTTTTGTGTCAAGTTGACAAACACACACACACACACACACACACACACAGAGAGAGAGAGAGAGAGAAGAGAGAGAGAGAGAGAGAAGCAGTTGATATGCAGCGGGCACAGTCTCCGTGTATTTAAACCCGTTTACATGCAATTATATTGTTTAAAACTAATGTGCACGAATGAATTATTTTCCCTAATAGCAGAAAATGAGTTTGTGATGCTCTGTGAGTATCTGCAACTGTTCTTTATTCCATTTACTACACTATTCTTTGGGTGATTATTCCTTAGGAAACGTAAAAACAGCACAGATTTGTTTGTAAAAACAAACAGATTCAAATTCAACGTTACCAACTCTAGGTAAGCAAACAGACACAGTGGATAAGCATGTCCTTGGTAGTATCATATTAATAAGGGGTCAGATGGACACTGTGCAATGTTTTGATAGGTGTCTCAATCATCTTTCTGTTACTGTAACAGAATGTGTGGTAATTGATCATTTATGAGGAACAGAGATGTATTTATTATGGGAAGTAAAGGATATAGAGCTAGAGTCAGGTACTGTCCTTTTTTGGTCCGCTATCTCACGGTGGAAGGGAGACAGGTAAGACGGAACATACATGCAAGAACAGGGAGAAAGGTTGAATTCATCCTTTACTGGAGCTTGTGTAATAACAACAGTACCACAAAAACCATCTCCAAGTATGGAGTCAGAATCTTTATGCGGGGGTGTTTACAGCTTCATAACATATGGCGAACTATATTTCTTCAACATGTGAACTTTCATAAGGTAGCAATAACATTGACAACTCAGAAAAGACAGGTGAGACTGTAGCAGCTGGCCGTACAAACTTCAGAACATGACCTACTGTATACACAGCCACGTGTTCATGAGACACAGGAGGAAGGTAGCCTTTGTAACGATCTCTGGTCAATGGGCTGCCCTCAGCCCTTGTCAGGGAAGTTGATCAAGTGGGCAGTGAGGAAGCAGTAGAGATACAGAAGAGGCCAAATGTTTAGACGGAGTGGCTGAGCCCTTAATGGGACTCATATCAACCATTAACCCCATGCCAGGGCTCAGAAAACATCAGCAGAAGAGAGGAGAGGGGGGAGGACTATAAAAGTTGGAAGAGGGGGAGGAGAGCCATAAATGCTGACCTTGGGACATGACATGGCTGTCACAGTCATGAACTCACAGTAGCTACTGCTACCTGGGTAAGACCTCAAAGCCATTGGTAGGTTGCCCATGCTTCCGTGGTTGTCCTCCCACCCATGCACATGTGATTAGACTCATGTGTTATTTTTAAAAAGCGAATGACAGGAAGTAGGGAGAAAGAGTTGTTAAAGGCGTGTAGGGAAAGTTGGTGAGAGGGGCCATAGGGTGGGTGGATATGATGCTATTTCATAGTACATATTTAGGGAATTCTCAAATCTAAAACAAACAAACAAAAGTATCGATTAAACCTTTGGGAAAGAGCAACCACAGACACAAAGAGAGGAGATCTCTAGCCCATTTCACCTCACCTTCATTCACCCAGGCTGAATTTGACCAGAATAAAAAGGATGGATTTTTCCAAATGAAATGCTATGATTTGAGTCTCTTACTGAAGTCTTAGCTGCTTTTTATCCCCCTTTATTCTTGGCCTTGCATTTTGTGTGGGATTGAGGTGCTTTAGAGACCTAAAGATACCATCAATCTCTGTCACAGGGGTTATTCGTATACTTTACAAAACTTAAGGCACCTAGTCATTTGGTCACCAGTCTGGCTGGATCTGACAGGCTCCTGGTACTCTGTGATAACCCACACTGCTTGGGTCTGATCCTGGGGACAGTAGGAGGAATGAGCACTTGCAGATAGTGTAGAGGTGCCTTGGTGTTGCTTTCTCAGCTGAGAGAAAATAAGAAGATCGCAGTGGGAGAAAGTAGGAGGAGCTGGCTATTGTTAGACATTCTTCCTCCCCCATGACCTTGTAGTCTAAGAAAAGAATGAACAAGTAATAAAATGAGTTGCTCTGGTCAGACCAGTGTTTCTCAATTAAGTTCTGTTATTACTGGGGTCAGTTAAAGTTGTGATTGGGTGAAGGTGGAACTCAGAGTTCTATCTAGAATATGGCCAATGTATACCTGCGTCCCTGTTGGGTGTCTGAATGAATCCCAGTACATCACCTTTGATAGTTTTTAGCTGACTTTTGGATTTATTTTTAAATCTCCATGAGGGTAAGAAACAAAATGCATACATACATTTATAAATCATCTACCTATTTCTTTAAGTATGGCATTGTGTTGGTATGTGTGTTTGCAACTGTCTGTCCGTCTCAACCACTGTTGTAGCTGAGCAGAAGCAATATTCTCTTATGATTAAATAAGCCAAGGAAGCCAATTTGGAGTTTGAAGCCTTCCAATTCATTCATCATGTTTTTTTTCCTGGCGTTTTCATCCAGTCAATATTATCAGCAATAAGGATCATTACTCGTACCCAGATTCTATGAACAGTATTTTGACAAGTACCAAAATGCAGATTTCTTGGTTGGAACAAGGAGGGCTTTGTGTCCTGCCTGTGTGAACCTGTTCTGTCACTGCCATAAACACCATAACCAAAAGCAACTTGTGGAGGAAAAGATTTATTTAATTTCATTTGTTATTGTCTAGGAGTCCAAGATAAGAACGTGCAGGCAGAAACTGAAATAGAAACCATGGAGGAATGATGCATTCTGCACTGCTGGATCTGGGTTTTGCTCAGCTACCTTTCCTATATAACCCAGGCCCACCAGCTTAGGGATTGTACCACCCGCAGTAGGCTAGGACCTCCTACATTAATCATCAATTAAGAAAATCCCTCATAGACATGGCCACGGGCCAATCTGATTTGGGTAACTCTTTGGTTGAGAATCCCTCTTCCTAGGTGACTCTAGGCTTGTGTCATCTTGACAGTGGAAACTTTAGGAAGACAGTAATTAATCATCTTCCTTGAGTTTCTGAGATCTGTAAGTAGATATATAAATTATAAAAGAAAAATATCTGAATTCTTTTGTAAAATATGTGTGTATCTGTGTGTGGCGTGGATGTGTGTACATGACCACACATCCCAGTGCCCACAGTGACCAGAAGAGGTCACTGTAGCTGGAGGTGTGTGCTGCGGCCTGAACGTGGGTCCTATGCAAGAAGAGTACACACTGTTAATTGCAAATCCACCCCAAGTTTTATTTTTAATTCAAAAGGAGACCATGTTGGAAATTATGGTTTAGGTGTATATTACAGGAAAGAGATTTTTAATATTGAACTCCAAAGCTTATCTACTTTACTGACGTGGCTTAGAGAGGAACAACCCAGGACAAACACCTTGCAGTGGTGACTGACAGAGGATAAGATGAGCCCTCTGCTGACATGCAGCCCTGGATTTGACTTTACTCAATTTTCTGTGGTCTCTCGTCAGAAATCTCACGGCTCCTGCTGAGGAGATGTACCACCTAGTTAGCTGCTGTTCAGCGTCTGTGAACATCCTATCACAGTGGGCATTGAGCTGCTGCTCCTCCTGCGAGGCCCCTCCAGTTAATTAGGACAAATTGCCTAATGAAATTACCTTTTACAATAAGACAAGACAAACCAACTCTGCAAAGCGTTTCCGCTGCAGAAAAGCCACAAAAGTGCGACAGGCTTCCTTATCTCTCAGAACAGACCACAGAAAGGTTGAGGAGAGCAGGTGGTACTGGGAAGAGGAAGGCTAACACTTCTGCAGGTTAGCCTTTCCATCACACATCTCGTACATAATCTGCTCCTGCACCGTGCTTCGTGTGCTGGCTTCCTTGGAACCCAGATAGGTTGGGCTGAACAACCACCACTTCACACTAATCACCCCAAACTTGCTCTGCCCTGTCTATTATTTAGCTCCGGGTGAAACATCCTCAAAGTTAGCTTTATCCTTCACTAGAGGCAGAATTGCAGACTGTTTAAGGGACAGCAGTGTGAACTCTGTTTACACACTTTGTGTGACTTTGTGAAGTTAATCACGCTTCGTCTATAAATGGATGAAGAGCATTGTCCTCCCATACTGGGAGGTTGCTCTTATTTGAGTGAGTAGAATATTTTCATTGCTATGGTAACAGACCCACCATAAACACCAGTTCAGTGTTTGTGATCTTCTCCTACTTCTACACCATTAGCACAGGAAAAGTGTTCAGACTAAAGACTTGTACTTCCCCGAGAAGATCCAGTTCTCACACACTGCAGGTGGGATATTTGTAAAATGTCACAGAAACTTTGGAAATGGCTTTGGCATCCTACGAGGGAGCTAAATGTATGTTTACATTCTTGTCTGGTTGATTTCCTCCTAGGTATTTATGGGAAAAATTGAAAGTATTATGTTCAAAATATCTGTACACAAACATGCATGGCAGACCCATTTGTGATATATGACAGCTCAACCCAAACCAATTGCGGTGTCTGTGTTTGTGTGTGTGTGTGTGTGTGTGTGTGTGTGTGTGTGTGAATATATGTGTGTGTGTGCATGTGCACGTGTGTGTGTCTACACATATGTGTTTGTGGTGTGTATGGTGTAACTGTAATACATCAAAGACTGCTTAGCATTAAAAAGGAATAAATTATGAGTATGCATAACAATATAAACAAAACTCCAAATCACACAACCGAACAAAGCCAAAAAACCCCACATAACTACCTAGAATATGGATCTGAACAACTCAATCTTTGTGCTTATAATCAGTACTAGGGTAGCTAGCTATAAGAGGAATATAGGACTTTGAGAGGATCGGGATTTTTCTTACTTTCAGTTGCAGAATTTATGCATTTGCTAAAAGATCATTAAAATGTGGGAGGTCCATTATTTAAAGCGCACAATAAAGTTGATTAATCCAGTGATTAGGTTGGGCCAAATCTGATACCCAGAGAAGCAGAAGCTTCTACTGCTATAGCTTTCCTATCATGATGGTGTCTTCTGAAACCACAAATAAAACGTTTCATCCCTTAAGTCATTTTTTTGCCAGTCATTTTGTCATAGCAGTAAAAAGGTAGTGCTAATATAGCCACGAAAAGATTGAAAACAAATGCAATCAACTTCTGCTTAAAATACACAAACAGGAGCCAGAAGTCCATGAGGATCAGAGTGGGAAGGTGTCTCCTGGATAGGACAGGACATCTGCACACACACATTGAGAACTCACAGCAGCTTTGACTGCCTGCACAAGATCAAGCCAGTCAGCATTCCAGTAGGGTTGAGGGAGCAGCCTACGAGGCTCACCTCTAGTAGAGGATCAATGGACAGTTGATGGCTTCTGAGGAATGGAGAGACAGTTTTCTTTAAGGATGTGGCTCCTTGTAGACCAGGCTTCAGCGGGTGGCTCCACACACAGGAATATATGGACAGCATGAATTGAGATCAACGTTTTTTTTTTTTTTTAAGGTACAGAGTTTAGGGAGTATAAGATTGTGGGGGTGTAGCTGGGAGGAGAAGTTAGAGGAGGAGCAGAAGTTAAAATGATAAAAATATGTTGTATAAAATTCTCAGAGCACTGATACAAGAATCTTAAGAACATGCAAATGGGGAGCATTACATTGTGCTACACAAAATAATTGAACCTTTAATCAAAATTACTGTCATGATATTGAGTTACATATGGTATACTATAATTTGATGTTGAACATTCCTCTGTATTGATGTTATACTCTGTAAACATACACGTATGTTTATTCTAAGGTAACACCAATAAACATCTGTGAATGTCTCTCTATGGAGTGACTCGTGAGCTCCAGGTGGTCTAAGTTGCTCACTGCTTGTGAATTTCCTAAGTGGGCCTGCCCACTGACTCGTCCTTGGTCTACTATTGGTGAGGGAGCTCTAGGAACATTCTAGATGTTCTACATACTGTTAGCCATGCTCTACTAGTCTGTTTAGGTAGCTTGAGCAATGAACTTTATATAGGGAGAACACCTGCCCTTGTTCTGAGACTCTGAACCTCTGGCACATGCCTTGTAGGATTGACTCCACAAACAACACCTTGACTCCATTGCTCAAGTGAATTTCTGTGACAGAGGCCATTTCACCTATGCTGGAGTAATGAGATGTATATTTGCCTCTTATAGGGTTCACTGAGAGAAATGTCTTGGAGGTGTGCAGCTGGTATCTCCCAACATCGACCTGTGTTGGTTTTCCTCACTTGTTTGACTCTATAGATGTTTTTGTGCTGCTGTTTTGAGACAAGATCACAAGTATCTCAGGCTGGTCCTGAACTCCCTAGGTAGCTAGGAATGACCTCAAATTCCTCACACTCCCTCTCCCACTTCCTGATCACTGAGAGGATGACAGGCAGGCACACCACACTTGGAGTTTGCACTGCTGAGGATCAAACCTAAAGTTTCATGTGTGCTGGGCAAATACTGTCAACTGAGATGTGTCCCCAGCCCAACACTGTGCCTTTTTATTGTAAATGTATATGTATCAATGACTTTTGAGTCTCATAAGACATTCTCAAGAATTGTCACAAATACCAGAAGTGTCTTGGAGACCACTGCACACTGGATTGTTAAGAACTCAAAGCTGAAATCTGAGCTTGTAAATACATGCACATGTGAAATGCACACATAATATTTTCAGCTGTTAAGACCTTTTTCTTTTGTAGTACTAAAAAATAAATAATAAAAAGGATGATTAAAACCCCTTTTTCTTTGAAACTAAATATAATGCCTTACTCATAATCTATCATCCCTGTCAAGTGTTGAGCCTGCGTCTTTTATTTCTAAGTGTTTGCCATCTTAATGAAAGGTTTAATTGTCCATTTTATTTGATATCAAAAGAAATCGAGGTTCCAACCATTATTTATTTTTATATATAACATATATTTTTTTTTTGCATAGCAACACATTTTCTTTTAAATGCTTAATGAGGCATGCTTGGCCAAATAGTATGCACAGACTCTAACTATATCACTTGATGTGCTTTGACATGCATAATGAATACGTCTAGCCTCTGCAGGAACACCCCCCCCCCCCAGTCTCCAGTAAATAACTGATTATAACCTCCTAGTCACTGTTAGTTCGTATTGTCTAGAATTGCTTTGTGCACCCTGCTGTGAAACAAGCTCCTTTTTATTGGCCACATTGAGAACCTCTGTGACCCTGGTGACTAGGGGACAGAGGCTCATTATCATTACATTCAGATTGACAGAGGGTCAGTTCATCCTGGTAACACTTCAACCATTGCTAGTCAATGAGAAATGAATATTTCATTTCATGTATCCTTTCAGAATGAGTGTTGTTAGGAAGAACACATGTGCCAGACAGCTACTGGCTAGCATTCACGGTGTTTGAAAGTGTAGTGGCACTCCCTACCTAAGAAGGAAGACAATCTCATAGAAATAAATACTTTCTGATTAGATTTAAGCTCCAGCTCACAAGAGGAAACCCATACCTGGGACCATTATTGGGGCCAAGAACCTGTGACTGCACAGGTCATAGGACCTAAGAAAAAAAAATCTACCATGATTATTTGGTCATAAATGGACAGTGTACAAAATCAACTTACAATGGCACATTTTCCTTTGTCTTTCTTTCTTTTTAAAAAAAGATTTATTTATTTAAGTATGTATGTGAGTAAGTTACTGTCTTCAGACACAATGGAACCACCTCCTCACCCTGATGCTCATCTTTGATAAACATCTTTATGTGATGACTGACTGAAGTGTATACTTTCTTCCTCTGTGGTGTCTCTCTTTTTCTTTTCTTTTCTTTTTTATTTTCATAAAGCACACTTAGCCATAAACTCAGCATTGTCTGTTGGAGATCCCCCAGGAGTCTTGATAACCTGACCTGGTATACAGAAGCAGATTCCACAATGTGGTCCAGGTGTTGTGGCTGTTTCTACCAGCATTCAGGTGTTGTCCTACACATCTGTTCTAAGAGGGTACAGCTGGTGACTGCTCAGTTGCCTAATACCTGTTAACAAGTGACAAAGACTTGTATATTCTGTGATAGACATGAGGGATGGTATTTAGAAGGAGTTGTGTTTCTTCTCTTGGCAAGAGGATAGAGAGACATTAATTTGGCAGAGATATGTAAGTCCCACAGAAATAGAGTGGAGTCTAAGGCATATTTCCAACAGGACGGAAGCAAACCCAACATTCTTGCCATTCAAAAGACAGGTTTTGGGAGGTCACGTGAGGACCTTCCTCAGCCACTTTGTCACCATGAAAATGACAGCTATGAGGATGAATTGGAACATGATAGTGGAGAGGAGTTGGTCTAATCTTTAGGCTTAGCTACCATGGCTGGAGCTTGTCTACTTTTACAGCTGAGATGGCCTTCATAAAATATCTGTGGGGTCTCTTTTTCCTTTGCCTTTCTGTTAACAGTGGAAGTAGGACACCATCATACCCTGAAATTTTCAAGACTGGAAAAATAACACAATCACCTGCAACTTCTTGAAGATAAGACCCTATTGTTTTTGAATCCAGTCTTTATAATCCCATTAATTCTGTGTGATGTCTTGTGCATACACAGTGGTGAGTTCTTCAGATTCCATATGAGAACAACTGCAGCTTTCACTACTGGAGAGAAGGCTCAACAGTTAAGAGACTATACTGCTCTTGCAGAGGACCCGCATTCAGTTCTAAGCACCCACACTGGGCACTACACAACTGCATGCAACCCCACTTCCAGGGGAACTGTGCTCTCTTCTGGACTCTGCATGTACCTACACTCATACCACACACACACACACACATACACACACACACGTAATTAAAATAAATAAATCTTTAAATTAATTTTAAAATATGTTTAAAAAATTCTTATCAAAGAGCATCCTTTTCACAGGACAATTGTCCTGCAGTCTTAGCTTTCTAAAACCTCACATGGATTCATGGCAGTGCACGTGCCTGTTTCTTAAGTACAAAGCTGTGTTCTGGCCACACAGACTGTAGAATTTTGCTTCTTTCCTGCTCAAATAACTTAGGAGCCCTGGTTTGCTGAAGAGAACACATTTTAATAGTGAATTAACCCAGTCACTGTGACAGGCAAATATTCAGAAAAGGAAAAAAATATACACTATGCAAAGATTTGTTTCTGAATAGCTGCTGATGAAAAGGTGTAGTTTCTAATTCACCCTCATCTGTCTGCACAAAGGAAACAGACTTGATGCTGATAATAGGCGCTCTCAGGTCAATGAGGACAATAATTAAGTGACCTTTCTAGAATGTTCTTATGTTCACTGGTGCAGTTCAACTGTTGGGATTTAAAAAGGTGGTAAATATAATTGAGACTGGAAAGGGAAAAATATATACTGACTTTAGGACAGCTTTTCTTGCCAACTGTGTGAAAGCTTTCTGTTAAAATAATCCATGCAATCCTTTATTCTCAGGCAATGTTACAAAAATAGGGCTGATTTTAACAAAACTCAAATAGTCCCTTTGTGGAACTTAGAAATACATTTATGTATGTACATCATTTAATTTTTAGTAATTTTAAAACTGGGGGATGAGTTTTTATATATTTATTTATTACTTACTTTTATTTTATTTGCATGCTATTTTTGCCTGCAACACGTGCCTGCCTGGTGCCTGTGGAAGCCAGGAAAGGGCATCAGATCTCCTAGAACTGGAGTTACAGATGGTTGTGAGCCACTCTCTGGGTGCTGGAATTGAACCTGAGTCTTCTGGAAGAGCAGTCATCTCTTCATTCCATTTCTATCGCGTATTCATGACAGTAGACTAGAGGAAAATTCCATGCAAAGGAGGGCTCTAAGAATTAGTGAGCTTTTCAGGTGTGATGAATAGGAAGTGTTGAAGATTGAGTACCTTACAGTTGGTTACTTAAACACAAGGAAATCAAATCTATTTTGTGCATGCCAACATACTGGTTCTGATTCAATAGCTATGCAAAATGAGCATCTTGTGTGATAATTATTTGCCTGAACTTTGTCTTCTGTGAATGGAGAAGGATAATAGTGTTGCTCACATAGGGTAGTTACAAGGACGAAAGAGTTAACACACATGAAAGGCTTAGAACAATAGTCAAAGAAACAGTATTCTCTAATTGTTAGCTGATATGATTGTCACTACCCAGCAATTTTTTTTTGTCAGGATAATTTTATACTTTATTTTATTATTATTATTTTTTTACTCTCCTGAGGAAATGAGAAGACAGCCTTTATCTGATTGAATAATAGAAAGTTAGTAAAGGTTAATATATTACAATATTATTTCAGCAGTAAATAGGTGAAGAGGGCCTGAAGACATTTTTTTTTCCCAGAAGACACATTCTATGTTGCTTATTAATGGTCATGTTAATATGAAAAGTCTCACAAGAGTCCCACCTATGTTTGAAAACAAAAGACAGGCAACACCTTCTCCAGTGTTTGAGGATGAAGATACAATTATAACAAGCCTTTCAGGAATCTCTGCTATCTCAAGAACTAGTGATGCTTAGGGTACTGAAAAATGTCAAAATACAGGCTTCTCTAAACGACTTTCACCTTCACAAAGGTGATAGATTGCCTGTATCACCATAGTAAATCTGAGATTGAAGAAGATGAAGTAGCCTGGAGTGTATATTGAGGAACGAATCTGGGTTTCATGTGGTCAGACATGTTGAGAGTAGGGAGTAGCAGACGTGAGCATATATGAAGGGGAACCCAGCTCAGTTGCATATAGGAAATATATTCTCTTCATATCATCCCTACTGAAGTGTTTTACCCATGCCTCCCCTGAACTCTCAAAATACATGGACTACTAGGAATATAATCAAGTCTATTGATCCAGTTCAGGGTTCAGAAGTAGATTTGAAGGAGTAAGGAGTGGTGAAGACTGAAGCTACAAGAGACAATGAATTGCAGGGCTGTGCATTGTGCTTGCACCATGAGGGGAAACATCTCCCAGAGTAATTTGGAACCATATGATTAAATGCACACGTAACACTGAGACATCGGATTTTCTGACGTGGTCCATGAACACTGTAATCACATTGGGAATGCAAAGCTCCATTGCTTTATAGCATTACAATGTGGGGTTGCACACATGCTGCTATTACTTGTTTCTGGGGAGCCATTTTGTTATTTGATAGTGTCAGAACTTGGCAAGGACATGCTGTTACTGGTTTCTCTGGAGCTGTTCCTACACATACATGAAACATTGTGTTTTCTGTATATTTGTAACAAGCAACAACATGAACTCTTTGTCCTGTAATGACTTCCTATTACCTCTGTTGGGTCCCATTTCGGCCCTGGTTTGGGCCTTGAGGACAAACTTAATCCTGGCTCGAGTTTCTGCCACTTTTTGGGAGAGCCTAAGCCTGGCTCAAGTTTTGAGACATATTTCAGACACTTCCATACCAGAGTGACTCAGCAAGACCTGTTTGGCCCTGTCTCTGTTCCGCTAATGTAGAGCTTTGCCATTGGCCCTGTCAGTCACCCAATACCTTCCATCTCCTTTCCCCGCCTCCTATGTCATCTCACCCCACCAATACTACTCCTCCCTATGCTCTGAGTTTATGTAAGCGAGAGGCTGAAAATTAAAGTTGAGTCCCTGCTTCTACAAGACTCCAGGTCCAGTGTGTTTCATTCGGGTCGTAGACACTCACCTTCCCGCTCAGCCCTGGAGAGAGACCCGGCTGGACTGGGACCTCTCTCCTCTCACCTGGATCTGCTGGCAAGGAGTCAACAACCTTATTACTATCACCACCATCGCCATGATCCTCACTAACACAATCATCGTTACTATCTATGTCCTTCCTCATGGCAATGCAGGATGAGGTAACCGCATAAATATAGAAGCTGGGGAATTATCTTCTGTTGTCCTAAAGAAACATGCCGACCCTCTCTCAGAAGGCCTCCTGGTCATAAGTCTCACCAGGGTAAAGGTTTGCTGTCTCCTTCCAGCATCTCAGGCCTCTCCTCAGTGTGGGAGGAAAATCTGGAAGTGGATCGGAAAAAACTCAAATAGGCTTCATAATGATATATAGTCACATCATGCACAGTTGTACTTCTAGGAAGCCTGTCCTACTCTAAACCCTTCTCATGAGCATCATGGAAGAGCCATAGAAAGGAGACTGTGAGTGACCTTGACTCCTACTACAGTGAGATCTTCCAAAGGACCTGATAGATCTTACTTGATACTGGCAGAAAGTTGAGTTGATGCAATTTTTTTTTCAGCTTCGTCCATCAGTTTTCCCAAGTAGGTGATGTGAATTTCTTCTTCTCTCACCTCATTGATTACATGACTTTAGTTTGAAACTGAGCATGGTGAGAATAAACACTTTATGAAGGTTTGCAGGCACTATAATAGGATCATTTTCCATATAGACTTGTTATCAGTGGCATTTAGTTGGCTAAGTTTCCTCATGACTTGGTTTCATGGACTTTTTGCTGGTCACAGGGAATAATAATCACTTATATAAATTTCTTTCTTATTAATTCAATAGGAAAGGTTTTTCATGGTTTCTCATGTCATGAGTAGACTGAACAACTTTGTGAAATTCATTCCATTTCTTGTTTATGAAACATTCATAAACAAGCAAACAGCCAGTGAAGCAAACCATTTTGTTACATGTTAAATATAAGATCTAAAAAGTCCTTATTTTTAAATGTCTGTCAAATTTCCATGTATTTATTTTTCTTTTCCTTTATTTTTTCTTTTTTTGTTTTAGATATTTTTTTCAAATAAGATGAAACTATGCTTTAAGGAAATATAAATCAATTTTTTGTTTGCAAACAAAGGACCTTAAATAAGTAAATATAATATAATCAATAAATGTTTGAGAACATGGACAATGATAAGAAAGCTATATATTCCCACATACTTTTATTATCTTTTCTGGTAAAACCTACCTGCTTCTACTTGGGGATGTACTGTATTTTATCATTTGTTTATTTATTTATTTATTTATTTTTTTTTTGTTTTGTTTTTTGATACAAGATTTTTCCTTGTAGCCCTGGCTGTCCTGTAAGTCACTGTGTAGACAAGGCCGGCCTCAAACTCAAAGATCTGCCTGCCTCTGCCTCCCAAATGCTAGGATTAAAGGTGTACACCACCACTGCCCAGCATATTTGACTATCTATAAAGTTATATAGAGATGGACAGTTTTATTAGGAGAAGAAATAAGCCCTTTTGTGAGTTACATTTCTGGTGCACACCTTGGCACAATTCACTCCAGGTGAGAACTTCACTATGTTCTAGGGCCTGGATATTCTCACATATCTGCATAGGCTTCCTTTGCTCTTGATTGTTGATCTTATTTGTGTAAGTCTACACATATGTGTTACTAAAATTAAATTTTTGTAGCTCTCTCCTTTGTGTCTGTGGGATAGAGTGAGACAGTCTCAATATGTAATCTTGGCTGATCTGGAACTCACTATGGAGACCAAGCCAGCTCCAAACTCAGAGTTTCTCCTGCTTCTGCCTCCCAAGGGCTGTGATTAAAGACCTGTGCCACCACACTCAATTTCTCCTGAATTTTTAAAGTTACTTTACTTTATCTTACTGTTTTAGAATTTCACACATACTGGTTATATTTGCAGAATTTCCACCTCACCCTCTTCTTCACCCAACTCCTACCCCTACCTGACATTTTTATGTAACACGTCCTCCAGCAACTTAGAGTCACCACCCACTTTCTATGAGTTGAACCTTTCCCAGCCACATTCTTTAAAGTTGCTTTTATCCAAATAAAATAGAAAAAAAAAAAAAACCCAGGTCATCATCTGGTGTGGGGTCGGTGGGGAGGCCAGAACAGCAATATATACCTTTGGTGGACATAAAACAAGGGTGTGTGTGTCCACTATGGTGATCCCTCTGACGCTCTGATCTCACAAACTCCTTGGCACAATTCATTCCTGGTGAGAACCTCACTGTGTTTCAGAACCTGGATACCCTCACATATCTACATAGACCTCCTTCGCTCTTGATTGTCAATCTTATTTGTTGGCTACCTTCATTGGGTTCCCTAACAAGACACATCATGCTACCCATCCTATCTCTCACTGGTGTACAGATTATGAAGGGAATTGTTTATATCTTTCCTTTATCATTTTTGGCACCTTAAAACTTTGATGTCACACCAAATCCCTTTGTCTTGACACATGTTCTGGTCTTCTCTCCACCATGTCCTACTATATAGGCATAAGGAACCCTGACATGAGTCTATTTTTAGATTTCCAGACAGTTTGGGTAAAGGCACCTTCCACCTTCAGCTTACGAGGCTGGATTTTCTTGTTTGCTTTCTTCCCCTTAGCATCCCCTAAGAATGTGGGATCTCTAAATCATCCTTTCTTCTTTGCCCATGGCTTTAGATCATAAACTAAGGCTCACCTTCAAGAGAACCAATGTCTACCTTCTGAGTGCTCCCTAACCCAACCCACCTTCTCACTTTTCTCTTGGGCATTACACCTGTCTTGGGTGTCCAAACTCTGTCGTGGACCTCAAGAGCTGGGATAAGCTTGTTTGCTTTTAATCGGTTGTATTTCTCCTGTGTCGTTATTTGGATGATAAGCCTGATGCTCTTTAGCTGCTTGATTGTACAATAATAATAATAACAATAATTAATAATAATGATGATGATGATGATGGTGATGATGGTGATGATGATGATGATGATGATGATGATAGAAGATGTGAGGAGTCAATATACTGGATCCCAGCACAGGTGTGGCTGTGTGGCTGCAGCAAGATCACGAGCTTTTGGAAAACAGCCTCAGTATCTCAGTCTCCTATCTGGATGCTGTCAGTCTTGGTTGGCTTCTGTGTGGCTTCCCTGAGACAGGCAAACACAGTGGTGTGTAGCAGAATCATCCTATATGGAGAAAACTAAGATTGTTCCCAGAGAGGAGACAGATATAATTGAACAAGCCTACCCCCCAACTCTTCCCTGGAGTGTGCAATATTCATTTAAATATTTACTTAGAGCAAATACATTTTAATGAATTTTCAGCTAAAGTTATATCAACTCATTAAGCCACGTTAAGAGATCAGAAATATGAAATCAGTTCTGGGAGCAGCTTGTTAAATTTTGAATCTGACTGGTACTCTGGGAAACAGCCTGTGGCCAGGTGCTATTCCCTTTCCTTCAGGCGACCTTTACTGTGTTCAAGACGTATTCATTTTACTGTAAAACAGGGCTTGGCAGATTGGTCACCCCCATTATTTATTTGAGGAATAGGAAGCTCAGGGTGGGATGTCAAACAACGCTGGGGGCCTCTACTTGCAGGGAGCAGAAAGCAGAGGTGATTCAATGTGTTTCATCTTAGTCCAGCCCAACATTGGAAGCACATCCATTGGGTGTTGAATCTTCCTGTGTCAAACATACTACCTTTCTCTGCTTCTTGTCCCTGTCAATCTCATTCAGAGGCCCAGCAAACCCTCACAAGGAGTCTTCATCTTCCTTCTTCCTTTTGGACTGTAAAAATGGGAAGCAAGACCTCATGTAGGCGGAAAAAAAAAAAGCCAGGGTCTCCTCCCTACCACTTCTCTGAGTGTCTGATGTTTGTACTTTTACAAAATTGTAACACTCAGATTGCTGATTGCTCATGACTCCAGATATGCCCTTCTACTCATATCCTTCAATGTCTACGAAGCATAAGAGCAACTCTGCTTCCAACCTCTGGAAGCATTGCCATCCCTAGCATCTTCCATCAACATTATTGCAGGGCTTTAAAAACCCACTGCAGTATGTGAAATGTGCTCAGATAGGCCTGGCTGTTTGAACATTTGGTCCCCAGATGGTAGTGCTGTTTGGGGAGATTGTAGAATCTTTAAGAGATGAGATTGGGCAGATAAAAGGAGTCTACTGTGGTGGGCCTAGGTTTATAGCCAGTCCTGCTTCTGAGTCTATTAAGATGCACACTAGTCACCATAGAGTTTTTGCTACTGTGCATACATACATACATCTGCCATGTCTTTCCTGCCATGATGGTCAATATTCCCTTAAATCATGAGGTAGAGTAAGTACTTCCTGCTTTAATTGGATTTAGTCATATATTTTATTAGAGCAATAAGCAATATAACTAGTGTAATTCCTTTCTCTGAGACACCCTTGGTTAAGCAATGGTTGTGTGTGTGGGGGGGGCATTTCTTCCTCATGGAACCCTTTAGAATAGTGGTTCACAACCTTACTATACTGGCTGGTTTTGTGTGTCAACTTGACACATGCTGGAGTTATCACAGAGAAAGGAGCTTCAGTTGAGGAAATGCCTCCATGAGATAAAGCTGTAAGACATTTTCTCTATTAGTGATCAAGGGGGAAGGGCCCCTTTTGGGTGGACTATCCCTGGGCTGATAGTCTTGGGTTCTATAAGAAAGCAAGCTGAGCAAGCCAGGGGAAGCAAGCCAGTAACATGTCTCCATGGCCTCTGCATCAGCTCCTGCTTTCTGACCTGCTTGAGTTCCACTCCTGACTTCCTTTGGTGATGAACAGCAATGTGAATGTGTAAGCTGAATAAACCCTTTCCTCTCCAACTTGCTTCTTGGTTGTGGGAAAAACCGGCGGGCCACAGCGGCAGGCCCCAGGCCCCAGACCCACGAGGCAGCAGGCCCCAGGCCCAGGCAGCAGCGGCCTGAGACCTGCGTGGTGGAGGCTGCCTGGAGGCTTCTAGGCAGCCTGTCTCACATACCAGAGGAAGGTCCCTGGTTCCAGTGGCTGGAGGCTTTGGCGGCAGCAGGCCCGGCAGGCCCCAATGATATGAGGAAGTCCTTGGTTCCAAAAGGGTTTATTGTCATGGCGGATGGTAGATGGATCTGGATGTACCCCCCCAAACTCAGGGCAGACCTGAGTTAAGTAGGGAGGGAGAAGTAGGAAGGGTCTGGGGAGGGGAGGAATGCTTAATTGGCTCCGCCCTCTGACCTTCATTAGTATGTAAATCCCTAGGGCCTGAGGCCTGTAGTTACACCCTCTACCTGTGCAGTTTGGGAGGGGCTGTAATGGCCTTCGTGACTGAACAATGTAGGTCTATGGAGATTAGACTGCTTGTTAGGACCCTGAGTTCTGGGGACATAGCCGAACTCCTGCCGTTTCTCCCTTGGAGTCTCGGGGTTCTAGGCCCTTGCCCAGCCAAGAACCAGGATACCCTTACACAGTCCCACACTTAGTCATGATGTTTGTGCAGGAATAGAAACCCTGACTGAGACACTTCCTAATGCTGCACCCTTTGATATAGTTTCTCATATTGTGGTGACTCCCAAACATAAATTACTTTGGTGTTACATCATAACTATAATTTTGCTACTGTTAGGAATCATAATATAACTACCAGCTATTCCAGATATCTTATCGAAACCTCTGAAAGGATCAGGACCCACAGGTTGAAAACCACTGCTTAAGATAATCTACCAGCTATGACAGGTATCCCTGTGCCTATCCTGATGCTGAGACCTCCAAGTAAGAGCTTCCTGGCAGTGGGCTGGGATCCTTCCTGTCCTAGAAGGAACAGTATTTCTTCTCTGTGTCCTGGGAACCAGGCACAAGTTTTACTTGTTTGTTTTTGCTTGGAGACCAGCAGGAAGTCAGCACCAACACCCAGTACTTAATGAGTCTTAGTAGTGTTTGGCTTCTAGAAGTTTTGTCTTTTCTGTGGCAGATTATGAGAGCGTGAATATGGAAATGCATAGAATAAAGGAAGAGAATCTAAATACTTTATCTTCTGTGGAAACTTGATGCCTCAGGGAAGATGGATGCTGATGGGGTGAAGTGGGGGTGGGTGGCCAGGTGGAAAAGCACCCTCTTGGAGGCAGGGGAAGAGGATAGGGTGAAGAACTCGGGTAGAGAGGACCAGGAAGGGGAACAACTTTTGGAATGTAAATAAATAAAATAATTTAGTAAACACAAAACAAAAATTTCATCTCTGGCTATGCGTAGTGTTGACTGGGTGTATGTGCTGGTTTGGGGTCTGTTGCATATACACAAAGACAGTAGGTGCAAGGAATGATTAGCTCATGAGTGGGTGCAGGCGTGGGTTCTTGAATCTTGTTGGGCTGTTGTGATTCCCACGGCTCCAAAGAGACTGGATCGTGGAAATCTTGACTGAGCTACAGGACCCTGCCCGGCGGGGGGGAATTCTCACTCAGTCTGAAGTTTCATGACGGTGCAGAGCTCTTGGATTGAGGATCCCTGGGCAAGGAGGTGGCTGGGGACCAACTGGTCTCAAACCCTTGGGCTCCCAGATGCCGCTGAGAGGCCTCGGAAGGACTGAGACTGGGGGTGTAGCCGAGAGAAACGGGGGGTGGGGGTGACGAGAAGAAAGAGGCCCTGGCAGCACCCCAAGGGAGAGACTCAGTTACTGTACTCTATTAGCAGACTCAGTGGCCCAGCTAGCTTGCTTGAAGATGCAGGTCCCTGTGGCTGGAACACAGAGAGGTCCTCCAGGCAGGAAGTTAGGTGCGGCAGCTGCAGCTACAGCTGCTCATTAAAGGCCTTCTCCACATTTTCCCACAGTGGGCCCCAAAGACATGAGAAAATCCATGGTTCCAAAAGGGTTTATTTTCATGGCGGATGTAGATGGATCTTGCAGTACCCCATGAAACTCAGGGCAGACCTGAGTTAAATAGGGAGGGAGAAGGGGGAAGGGTGTGGGGAGGAATGCTTAATTGGCTCCACCCTCTGGCCTTCAGGTATCTCATTAGTATGTAAATCTCTCTAGGGCCTGAGGCCTGTAGTCTCACCCTCTACCTGTGCTCTTTGGGAGGGGCTGCATTGCTCTACATGACTGAACAGTGCAAGTCAATAGTTTCATGCCACGTGTTAGGAGCCTGGATTCTGGGAGCATGGTGGAATAAATGCCCGCCCCTTGCAGGGTCTCTGGGCTACTTCCAGCCAGCGCTTCTACCAAAAACCAAGACCCCTTTCATGGCCCTACAAATAGAAATGGAAAACATACTCAGATTTTAATAATGAAATAATAATTGCATATTCTGTAATTTTCTTTTAACTATTTGAAGCAATTAAAATTATTTTATGAGGATTTCATAGTGTATACACTGAAATATGTGATTACATCTGACCACCTTTGACCCCTACAACTTCCCCTAGGTCCTTAGTTGAAACATATACTTCTCCAGCCTTCATGCTCATTATCTTTAGAAATAATAATAAATTACTGAGTCCAATTAGTAGTGTTTTGCATGTGTCATTTGAAGCAATTTAGTTCCCTAAATAGCTCAGATCTGAGTCTCATTAAACTAGCAGGATCCACTCCACTCATCCAAACTATTTCTTTAATTTAATTGTATTGTATCATATTAGCCTCCACAATATTGGGCTTCGCTATGGCATTTTGTTTTGGTTAATGCTGCACCCTCTACCCCTAGTACACTTCCACAGTGTCCTTTCCACTTCAGTATCATGTGAAAAATTAGAGTTCTTCTTTGGAAGTTAACTAAACCATTTGAGGAATCAGTTATACTACCATGTAATGTATACCACTTGCAGAAATAGCTTTAGAAAACACAGATTCTTCTACAGAGCCAATAATTCAATCTTATTAGCCTGATTTTAAAAAAACTGATGTGGTTGTTTATATTTTAATTTATATCATGATATTGGGTTTTCTACCAAGTGTTAAGGGGTCACCAATGTTCACACCAGAGGTTCCTGGCTTCAACTCCATCACATCTGCCTGGGGAGCAAGCTGAAGTAAGTAAGCCAGTCTCAGCTCTGCAGGTTTTGGGAGGACAGCTATGGTACACTTAGGCATGAGGCTGTGGAGGCTCCTGAGAGCTGATAATTCCACACATTCCTTTTCAGGAGAGGCTGATGCTGTCTGCCTGGGGACCACATTAGAGAGTTATACCTTTAGGATGCCACTTGTTCATCTTGTGTAAAAGAAATGATATCTGTGAATGAGTTTGTGAGGGAAAGAAGGGAACCAGGGGAGGTTAGAAAGAAGTCACAGGTCTCCTTTGCCCGAGTACCTGCCCTCATAGAGTCATGGAATTGTTACCCCAGCTCTCAGCATCATCCCTTCTGTTTTAAACAGTGGAATCAGCAATGGTCACAAAGGCGCCTTTCATACTGAGGGTCTTCTACATGCTTATGAATATACAGATAATCTTTCGATGGCTTTGAGGTAAGCAAGGTCCATAAAGAGATCAGCATCACGCCTCTTGTGTTTTTTCTGTTTTTCTAGTTTTAAAATTCGCTTCCTCAATCCCAGACTCATCCCTGTAATAGTGAAGATAGAGAGGAAAGTCTTAGATGATAAGAATAACCCCAGAGAGCTGGAGAGCTGGCTCAGAGGTTAAGGGCCCTGCTGCCTTTTCAGATGCCCTGGGTTTGATTCCCAAGACTCCACATGGCAGCTCACAGCAGTCTATAACTCACATTTTATGGGATCCAACAGCCTTTTTTGTCTTCTACAGGCACATGCACACATGCAGGCAAAACACCCATACATATAAAATAAAGTATAGAAAGAAAAAATTTTAAATTAGCCTCATTCCTGGGACACAGCTTCATGGGACCCATCCACAACTCCCTGAACACACAGACACAGACACAGACACACACAGACACACAGAACACACACACACACACACACAGACACACACACACACACACACACACACACACACAGAGAGAGAGAGAGAGAGAGAGAGAGAGAGAGAGAGAGAGAGAGAGAGAGACCCAAATAGAAAGTGATTAGCATTTACCCTAAAGAAATAGTGCTGAGCAGACTAAATCCCACAGATGTTCAAGCTGGCTGTTTTTTCTCTGCCTTTTCAAGACATTTTTTCTTGTTCTTTCTTATGTGTGTTGAATGTGAATCCACTGGTTAACTCTAAATTGCACATTGGCTCCTTCAAGAAATCTGTTACACCCTTCCTTCATCTACCTCTCTTCAAATGTGAGCAACAAATGACCCCAATATTTAGAGGGAAAACCAAGGACTCAGCACAGCCCATGGGTATCCTGCTTAGGTAATTTCCCTTGATGCTGAGTTTGCTCTAAGTAAAACAAGGCAGAAACACCCAATTTAGGCCATTTCTAACTCTCACTAGCTGTACCCATCAGCACCCATCATTGTTGGACTCACAGTGGGGAAGGTCATTAGAATAAAGTTTTTCCTCTGTATCCTTGCCATGCCACAGAGGACTGTAAGGAAACAGGGACAGAATGGGATGGTTTAAGCATGAAGGATGTGTTTGGGGGTCAAATTGACAAGAGGTAGACCTGTGATGGTGCAGCATCTTTATTGTCAACGTGATTAGGTCCTGAATCACAAGGGAGACACCTCCAGGTGTACTCATGAGGGTGTTTCTAAAGAGACTTAATTCCAGTGTTCTGTTTCCTCACTTATATATTAGGAACAAGAGAAAGAAAATACAGTAAGTTTCTGGTATGGGCTACTTCAAGAAAGCCTACAGAGGACCTTTCGTTCCTGTGTTTGTCTGAATATTCAAAACAAATAATCATTAAATAACTACTGTCACCATTCCCCTACTTATGCCATGCCGAGAGCTGATAAGAGATAGTATTCTGACTGGGTGCCTCCGACTCTTTAATTTTTTTCTTTTTCCTTCAGAATGTCTTCTGTATATACATGGCGATATACAATAATACTCATCTCTTCACTTACTCTCTACAACCTCTCTACCAAGAACGTCTCCAATAACACGTTCCCTCCTTAAATTCATGCATTGTTTTTGAAAACCCACTAAACCAGTTCATGCTAGCCCTGTGGCTGTGGGACCATCGACTGGAGCACGGAAAACCTACCAGAAAGCACACCCTCAAATAAGAATGGTTCTTCCTCCCCAGGGCTAACACCTACCAGTAGTTCCTCAGTAATGGATGAGTCCTGGAGAGTTTCTCACCAGTTCTTGCTGGAGTGTTGTCTGGCTTGATCCCTTGCAGGCAACCACAGCTGCTGTGGGATCATGAGTGCAGCAGCCATGTGATATCCAGAGGATAGTTTTTCACAGCTCCCCTCTGTTGGGCCCCATTTCAGTCCTGGTGGACAAACCGAAGCCTGGATCAATTTTCTGCCGCCTTGTGGGAAAGCCTAAGCTGGGCTCAAGTTTTGAGACCTATTTCAGTCACTTCCATAGAGGGGTGACTCAGCAAGACCTGTTTGGCTCTGCCTCTGCTCCACTAATGTAGAGCTTTGCCTTTGGCCCTGTCAGTCACTGTATACCCTCTGTCACCCTTCCCCGCCCCCTACACCATCTCACCCCACCAAAACTCTTCATCCCTGTGCTCTGAGTTTATATAAGAGAGAGGCTGCTACATTAAAGTTGAGTTCCTGCTTCAACAAGACTCCTGGCCTGGTGTGTTTCTTTTGGGCCGTTGACACAATCTCGTTCAGCCCAGAGAGACCCGGTGGGTCGGGGATCGCTCTCCTCTCACCTGGACCTGTCAGCAAGGAGCTGACACTCCTCCCCATTCTCCATGGCTCCATTTTGAAGAGAAATGCCAGGCGTAATGCTTGGGACTGAGAAACGATTATCCTAAGACTCATTTTATGCCTGGAACTATAGCAGTCAAATTTGAATGGAACCACCCCAACATGATCCTGTTAACATTCTTCCCTACGTTGGCTTTAATAACGTATGTGTTTGTAGTCTTCATGTGGCATTTATTTTTATTGTAAGCTTTAGCTTGGTGGTTTGGTTTTATTTATGTGGGGAAAAAAAAACCCGTCAGTTAGCAAGTCACTATTCCATCCTACCCCACTCCCAATTTTCTCACTCAGTAAAACGTTAAATTGCTCCTGTACTTTGCATCCACAACAGAAATAAGCAAAATACGGCAGATGAGACTTAGGTTACATCGGTATTTATGGCCCATAAAATATGCAAGTTAACTAACTGAAAAAGCGTTCCAGGTGCTTATTATATATGCGAGAACCACATAACTTTGAGGCATCTGAGACCAAGTCCTTACCCATCTATTCACCACTTTGAAGCAGTTGTGAAGGCATTAATTCGTGATTAATTTACCCTGCCCTCTGCGCTGCCTACAGCTGGAAAAGTCAAATCTAATTTTGAAAGGAAAAAAAAAAAAAAAAACACTTAGAAAAGAAAAGCTTAGTTTGTTTGGGAAGTGGTGGAGAAAATCAGTGACTTTCAACATACATATAATTTGATAATTGAAGCCTAGGATCATTATAGGGAGAGGTGGTGAAGGATGCCCCATCCAAGTGAATAATCCCAAGATTAGAGGATCTATTAGTTCATCCTCTGCATACATTTGATATTATCAGCTGGGTGTGCTGTTCTGCTGTTTGGCGAGATGCTTTAGGCAAAAGTGCCAAGGAGTCATGTCTATAAAAACATAATAAACATCTTCGAAAACTGATAAATTCTTTATTTCTGTCTCCAGCTCGAACATTCTGGAAAGTGCTTTGCAAATGACGAGTTTAATGCCCTTATTTTTTTTTGAAATCTGCTAATGATCCATTACCAGGGCAATGAAATTATTTCCCTAATCTGCATAAGATAAAAATGGAGGCTTGCTGTAATTCAGTTCATATGTCAAGATGCCAGAATCACTGCCCAAGTTAGAAATCACAGGATGGAATAGTTGATATCTTATAAGAAATTAACCCAGTGCATATTTATGAATAATTCTGGGCCTGCCACTGAAATGGAGAGGGAGCAGAGAAGGAGAGTGCTTCCATCATCTTGCATTTTATTAAAAATCCTCACATGGTGCCTGCTGCAAGATAGTGTCTCCCAGACAGGACAGGGAAGCTGCATCCATGAAAACTCTACACTATGGATGCCTAAGCAAGATCTGCACAATGACAGCACAAGTAGCCATGCCACAAGGTGGGTGGAGTAAATCTCTCAAGACCCACCCCTAGATTCAGTCAATCAAAGGGTACTGAGAGGGAGAATAGGCCTTCTCTGGGGATGAGCTATAGGTTATCTAGTCTCAAGTAGTCAGCACTACACACACACACACACACACACACACACACACACACACACCCCACATGTGCACACATACACAGGTGCGCACACCACACAGAGAAACTACAGACTCCATTTACACACACACACACACACACAAAACACATGTGCACACACACACACACAACACATGTGCACACACACACACACACAGAAACTACAGACTCCATTTCCTGTTGTGTGTGTGTGTGTGTGTGTGTAAAAACAATAATAAGGAAGGGGTTATGAGTTTAGAGAGATGTAGAGTGGACACAGAAAGAGTTGGGGGTAGAGCGAATAGGACTTATGTAAATACAGTACACATGAACTAAATTCTCAAAAAAAAATTTAAAAAAATAGTCACACTACTAATATTTGATGTGTTTAAAATTATAATATTTCCTGATCAAGTGTCAGAGGGTCTGTACTTCATAGCTAAGGCACTCGAGATATTGCACACTTCAGAGCAAATATGGATAGTTCAAGGGAGAAGGGTGGCATTCATTCACTCTTTGCTCTATTTCAAACATGCACAGACATCTGGTGTCAATGCAGGCTGGAGAGGGGTTTGGAGATAGTTGTGTCTAACCAAATATTTCATTTTTGAAGGCCTCTCTGGTTTCCAAATATGCATTTCTCTCATTGTACTGACATGCCAAACTTTTAAAATTTTGTTACTTTTTGGTAATTTGAAGCACAGATAGAATGAATTTTGTCGGTTTTCACACCCCACCACCATTATTTTCTCATTTCCCCTACCCCCTTGCAACAAGTTTCTCTTCTATTTTAATGTCTTGTTTTGTGTCTGTTTTTTGTTTGTTTGGTTGGTTTTCTTTTCTTTTCGTTTTTTTCTTTTTTTCCTTTCCTTTCTTTCTTTCTTTCTTTTTCTTTCTTTCTTTCTTTTTTCTTTCTTTCTTCTTTCTCTTCTTTTCGTTTTTATGACCCACTAGTTGAATTACCTGAGCACAGATTGGGGTTACTGGGGTACAGGCAACATTCCATACTTACCTCATTGAAGAAAATGACAGTTGTCCCCTCAACATCCATTAACTGCCAATAGCTCCTTGGGGAAGGAAACAACACAGTTCTCTCTCCCTTCCATGATGGAATGTTTAGGGGTCCTGTCTCACTCAAGTCTTAGTGTCCTGATAAGAGGCTAAAGAGACCAGAGTGCTTCTGCTCTGCCATGCTGGAACACATGGAGAAGACTACAACTATGAAGAAGAGGATAGCCTTCATCAGACACAGAGTCTGCTCACACAGAATCTCCACCTCAGACTTCTTCCTCTAGAGAACTTTGACAAGCAAACTTTGGTTGGTTATAAATCACTCAGCACAAGATGCATTTGTTACATATCTGACTCCATGAAGGGGAATGTGTAGGATATTAGAAACTTTAGATGTCAGTAGAGATTAACAAACTAAACTGAGAGCTGGTGAGATAGCTCAGTGGGGAAAGGCATTTTCTGTCAATCATTACAATGCGTTCAATCCCCAGAAGGAACATGGTGGAAATAGAGAATTTCCTTTCAAGAACTTTCCTCTGACCTCCGCACACATACACACATGCACACAAAAGAAATAAATAAAATGTAATAAAAAAATCTTTAAAAAAATAAATGAAAGCATTTGAGTCAAAAATAATTAGTGAAATGAGGGAAAAGTTATTTTTATAGATTTTTATCTTGATTTTTTCCCCCCAAACTTATTAAATCCCTGAAGTTCTCATGAGGCTCAATCATATCATGTAGTGATTTCTTTGATAAACCATATTTTGTTTTTATTGTTTGGAAGAAAAGTTAAGAATCAATCTACATTTCTGAAACACATGACAAAGATATTTCTAAATGCTAATTTACTTAAAATTATGTGAAAATATTGAAAATCATTATTTTTTTTCACCAGTAATTTGGTTCTGGGTTCTTTTCTATCTATATGCAAATGTTGGAGTCCTTGCCTACTTATATTTCTTTTTACAGTCTTATAATTTTGCTTATTTAATAAATGTAAAATTAATGAATTTCTGTAAAGACAGCAAAGTTTCAATAGCAACTTTGGAAGCCTCTCCCTTGCATATAAATTCTGTGATTATATACAATTTCTGTTGCTGTAAAAACTACTCTTTGCATGTTTATATTTAAATATGATTTATCACTCTAATACTTCCCCATTAATAAGGTTTATTGATTCTTCAAATAATGAGACTTAATAGTTTAGGTTTAAACACACACCTTTCAGAACCAAACTCAAAGTAATACAACTTCAAATTTGTCTCTAATTGTCTGCAGTCTAGTTTTTTGGCCTGAGGACTTTTCTTCAAGTCTTTTTCCCCCTTCTCTACTCCTGGTTTTATCTGATTATCTGTATTTTAATTGTAATTTAAGTTCTCTCTGGGAGGGCAGTATATAATTAAAATTAGGGCTAATTGTGTGTTGTGATTTCACTTCTCCTTAATGAGAGATTATAAAACAGTTTGGGAGGGAGATCTCCGACCAGAAAACAGTTGCTATTTTGGGATAGACTTCTGTATTTTTAGTGTCTGTGATGTTGCTCTAAGCCCAAGCACAACACATTTACTGGGCTTGGGAATATGGGTTGGAACGAGAGGGAAAATGGCTATTGGTCTTTGCTTGGATTTCTCATTTGCATTCTGGCTAGCAGAGGAGCTGGAAAATTGGGGACTGTTATACAAACATCTTGGTCCCAAGTAGCACTATGGGTAGCCCTACTGATCCACAATTGGTTGACTCAGTTGGCTTCTAGGCTTGCTATAGTACACAAAGTTTTCAAGTTGTTGCCCTTCACCTCATGATCTTTACCTCCCCCCCCAAACACACTGGACCCTAGTTTCTTCCTACAAGATCACGAAGAAAGATCCCTACACTAAAGATTCCATACTAACTGATGTGCCTGTGAAAACTGTGTTTATACTGAAAGCATAATCAATGCTCCTCTAGTGAAAATAAAAATTATTTTATGACTACAGGTGTTTTGACTGCATGTATGCATGTGCAACATGTATGTGCAGTTCCCATTGAGGTCAGAAGAGGCCAATGAATCCCTGGAGCTAGATTAGTAGCAGGGTTTTTTCTCTTTTTTCCCCCATAATTTATTTATTTTTATTCCCATTACATCCCAATTGCAGCCACCCGTCCCTCTTCTCCTATCAGTCCCACCCTTACAAATCCCTCCACTCTTGTCCCCTCCCCTTCTCCTCAGAGAAGAGGAAAACACCTCCCCCCCAGCTCCTGCTTGGGTACCACTCCACCCTGGGACATCTAGTCCCAGCAAGACTAAGCATATCCTCTCCAACTGAGGCTCACTCAGGCAGTCCAGATAGGGAAGGGGGATCCAATGGCAGATACCAGAGTCAGAGAGAGCTCCTGCTTCAATTGTTAGGGGACCCCCATGAAGATCAAGTTACACATCTGCTACAAATATGTGGGAGGCTTAGGTCCAGCCCCTGCATGCTCTTTGGTTGGTAGTTCAGACTCTGTGTGTTCCCAAGAGTCCAGGTTAGTTGACTCTGTAGGTCTTCTTGTGGTGACCTTAACCCCTCCAGCTCTATCCTCCACTTTTCCACAAGACTCCTCAAGCTCTGCCTGATGTGTGACCTGTGACCTGAGCCTGGGTCCTCTGCAAGAGCAGCCAGTACTCTTAACCACTGAATCTTCTCTTCAGCCCCATAAACCCTTCATTTATACCCTCATTTAAATTTAGTCTAGTCAACCCAAGATTAAGGAAAGCCTGAAGAGGGAGGGAGCAAGGAAAGGAGGAAGGGGGAGTTAGAAGGGGAGATGGGGGAGGAGAGAGATCAATTCTTATCTGGCACTAGTGTGGAGCATTAGGATATGAATCTCCTGAGATCCCTGTGGGTTTTATCAAGGTCAAAACAAGCTTTGCAGCTCCATAAGGTATCTTTTGATGTCTTTTGTTTTACTTCCCTCCTTCTGATACTATAACTGTTGACGAGGATCTGAAAACTCTGAGGGCATCCATCTGAAAATGTCGGAAGTTAATTTGGGAGGGGTGTTCTGCTGTTCTTGTGACAGGTTTTAGATGTTCTACATGACCTAAGACTTTGAGTGGGACACATACAAAGAAGGGATTGAAAGGAAGGTACTGGGATGGAGACATGCCTCGCCCTATGTTAGTGTCTGTTCACAGGCCTAACATACTGTGCTTGACCCTCAAGATCCACACCATGGGAAGAAGGAGAAAACCAACTCCCACAAGTTATTTTCAAACTCCTACGTGCACTCAGTGGCGCCTCTGTTTCAAGCTTGTGCACCCATACTTAGGCACACAGATAAAATGAATGAAATGTGATCAAAATTATTTTAAAATAAAAAAAAGTAATGAGAGTTTGCTAGGTGATTTCCTGTTCATTGCTCAGAAAACTATACCTTGTGACGGAGGCAAACAGAAGTTACAGGCCCCAGCGAAGGTATTTAAAATGCAATAATAAGAAACTATGGTCCCCTGTCAAGCAAACACAGTCAGCTGTGTTGCAAAAACAAAGAGACTAGAGAAAGGAATAAAGCTTGGTGATTTCCCAGTAGATGGAAGATGAGGGTGTAAAGGAGATGTTTCCACCTCTGGAAAAGGAAAAATGTTTAGTCCAACAGCATCTCTGTAGCCATTGGAGGATGAGGGCAAGATCCGTATGGACACTAAAGGCAGAACCCTTCTGTGGGTTGAGTTGGCAAACATTTTGTGTCTAAAGGGAACATGCACTAAACAGCCATGCACTGTGATACAACTCCTCAACTCCCAGTGGTATTACAGGAGAAGCCATGGTCAGTGTGGTAAAGTAGGAAGAGTTCATAGAGTACCATTGAAATAGTTTATGTAAAGAAGCAAATGAGGTTCTGGTTGGTTGAATGCAAGCAGAGAGTTTTACTGTGAGTAGAAAGTTGAGGAAATGAGATTCATTGAAGTTATCCATGGTAGTCATGGTCATGGTAGACACCAAAGCCTCATGAAATTGTCTATTATTGCATTTCAATCTAGGGCACTCTCACTACCAAACCCAGGTCATACATCCAGTCTCATCCTGTCCCATCCTATTTAATCCATCTACTACTCCCAATCCTAAACCAGCTCATCAAGCACATGTCAGTCATCTCATACCAGCAATCCAGATAGTCTATTTCATCTTCCATTCAATCTCATCCATCTCTCCACATAATCTCTCCTCTAACAGCTCATCTATTCCAACCCTCATCCCAACCCATCTAATCCCATTCCCACTCCATCTAATCCTATTTCCACTCTACCTCCCTCTGCTCCACTGAACTTGCATATCAAGACTTTTTCTATTTCTCCAATATCAGTGATTGAATTATATTTTCTTATTGATGACAGTAGTGAGATTTGAATGCCTATTAACATGTACTAGTGAACCAGTAATCAACAAGTAGGGTCAAGGCTTAGACCCTCTGATATTCATCTTGGTATGACTTCAGAGAAAACAGGTAGGCATATTAGAAAATAATCTGGAGTTTTCAATTCTTATAATATTTCAGTATTTGTGGTGGTTTGAGTATGTTGGCCCAGAGGGTGGCACTATTACAGGTATGGCCTTGTGGAGTAGGTGTGACCTTGTTGGAGGAAGTATGCCACTGTGGAGGTGGGTTTTGAGACCTCTTTCTAGACACCTGGAAGACAGTCTGCTCCTGGTTTCCTTTGGATAAAGATGTAGAATTCTCAGCTCCTTCAGTGCCATGCCGCCTAGATGCTGTCATGCTTCCCACCTTGATGATAATGGACTGAACCTCTGAACTTGTAGCTAGTTTCAATTAAATGTTGTTCATTATAAGAGTTGCCTTGGTCATGATGTCTGTTCACAGCAGTTAAATCCTAACTAAGACAGTATAAATTGGCTGTGTGTATTTCACAGAGAGAGGTGATTCATAACCTAATACCAGGCTATTCATATCAACCAAGAGGATCATTGAGAAAGAATTAGAATTGGGGAAGAAAATGTCCAATGGTGCTGAAGAATTGATCCCATAGAGATCCTTGTGGTACTACTGAGGGGCAGGGCACTGTACCTAGGAAAAGGGAGGTGCACATGTTGTTGGATGTCTCACTCTACTAGAAATCACCCCATCTCTATCACACACGCTCCCTGAAGAAATATAACCAGAATACAGATTTCCAGGTGATAATGGATAGAGATAGATCATAGATACAGAACAGACAGACAGACAGATATATAGACAGGAGGATGATACAGTAATAGAGAGGTGATGGTACATGAGAGGAAGATAGATGATTGATGGATGATAGATGGGTAAGTAATGGATAGGTAGATGATAACTAGATCGACAGATGGTAGATTGGTGATATATTGGTAGATGGATGTTTTAAAAGTTAAATACATACTAAAAATAAAATAGGCCCTCGGATCTTGAAACAAGTCACAAACTTCTACTGAATTATTTGCTTCACATGGAGCAAAAGGGTTGGTGTTGAGAAGAGTTAAGACCCACCTCCTCCACCTGACAGTGAATCACACAAGAGGGTGTTGTTCCTGTCCTGCAGATTCATGCATCCTAACACATGGAAGTGGTACTCAAAACATTTGCCATCATAACTCTGAATGAGTCAAGCAAATGCTCCCTTAGTATGTCCATTAAGCATTGACTATAACTACAGAAGCCCGGGGCAAGTTGTACCAAAACTCATAAGCAAAGCCACCTTTCAGTGAACCATCTGGAAAAGTTAAGGGTCCTGAAGAGCTTCCTCTGAACTTTTGATATATAACAAACAAATAATTCAAGGTTATGTTTGATTGATTGTGTGTTTTCAGTGGTGAAAAAGAAAAAGTACAAATGAATTCTAAACAAGAAATTGCAGTGGAGTTATTAGTTCATTATAAGTATCCCAGGAGAATGTCCGGTCCCCGAGCCTAATAGTTCTCCTGAGAAAACTATTAATAATATAATATTATAATAGTTGCAAACTCCACTCTGAATGTTCTTTGATGGGATATGATGGATATTTTGTATGGCAGTGGCCATCATTTATCCAGCTAAGGATGGAATAAACCTTATTGTGATGCCAGGTCCTAATGGTGTTTTTTGTGTATTCATTGTCAGAGGGTGGTTTGGAAAAGTTGAAACTAATGGTCAGCATGGATGGAATTCCAGGATTTGATTACCGGCCAGGTTTTATTTTCCCTCAGTTATTAAAAGATAGGATCCCTGGGGTCATTTTCAATATAGGTAAAGTGTCTTTGAGGAAGTATGGGCAAGTGGTTAATGGGGACACAATCTAAATTACTTAGGAAGAGAGTCTTCATCAGGAATTGCCTAAATATATTGGCCTGTGACATGCCGTGGGGGCAGCAGTTGCCTTGAATGACTTCACCAATGTGGGAACAAGTGGGCAGCACCATTGCCAGGTTTGAATTCTAGACTCTGTAAGAATGGAGAGAGAGCTGATCACCAGGCAGGCAGGCATTTCTCTGTCCTCTTGACCATGGATGTGATGCTCTAGCTGCTTTAAGTTCCTGCTACTGTAATTTCCCCACACTGATGGTCTGTAACCTGGAATCATAAGCTAAAATGGACCCTTTCTCCCCTAAACTGCTTTGAGTCGGGATCTTTTATTACAGAAGCAGAACTGAAATGCATACAGACCATTTTGTGTTTGTTTTTGGAACTGGGGTAAGCATGCTCTGTAGAGTTACATCTCCATTCACCCACTTAATTTTTCTCGGTCCCTACAGAATTGTAGTTGATGAAAACCTACACCATCAAGTAGAAAATAAAAGCAGCTCACATAGAGGCCATGCTTTCATGAAGTGTCCATGGAAAGGGGAAACATATATGGGTCAGTACATGTAGAATGCATATGATAGTTTCAGCTGTCAGGAGACAGAGGGGAGGAAAGAGAACTATGAGCTGGAGATTTTTGTTGTTGTTGTTTAAAGAAAAAGGTTATTTTATTTTTAACCATATGCATGAGTGTATGTGGTATCTGTATGTGGGTGTGTGTTTAAGTGCAGTGTCTGTAGCAGCCAGAAGAGGGAGACAGATCCCCTGAAACTGGAATTACTGGAGTTTGTGAACTGCCTGACTTAGGTGCTAGGATCTATACCTGGGTCCTCTGTAAGAGTAACAGTGCTCTCAACTACTGGGCCCTAAGTGACTTATTTTTTTTTTTTAATGTTTTGAAGTCATCCTTAACGCAGAAAGCAAAATAAAAAGAACCTATTGTGTTCTTGGAAGATCTACAAATTCTATTTTATCTCCACATGAACCCAGACACTTACGACAAGCAACTCTTTCAAGTGTATGTGGTTTCCGTTAGTGAGGAACGATGCTACTTTAGTTGATTAGATTTGCTGATGTGTTTTACACATGCAGCCATTGAAACAAACAGACCCAAACCAGTCATGCTTGCTGAGTGGTCCAGCCTCTGGGATCAGGGACGGCTTCTTCATGGCCAGAGTCTCATTTTCTCTCTTGATTCTTTGAACCTACCTGCAGCCCCACTTGAGGGTTAAGTGACAAATAGTTCCGCCTTTTACCTATTTATTTTTGTTTGTTTATAATTTTATAGGAGAATTAGGTAGAAGCAGAAAGAGCAAGGAAGATTATTTTTGATGAAAGATTAATTCTCACCGAGGAGATGGCTGATTAAGTTTTATCTTCAGCAAAGCCTGGGGAAATTAATTTGGCAGGGCTCTTGCCTTACATAGCACACTCATGTTAGCCAAATAAAGTTTTACAGGCTGGCCTGATCAAGATGCTGTTACAAATCGATTATTAAATATAAAGACTCTGGGCGCCTTCCTGGTAGAGATTCCCTTATGAGATTCCAGCTAGGAGCCTTCCATAGCTGGTATAAACTCTGTAGGTCGCAGAAGTGTGTATGCTAAATTCATTATGTGTGCTAAACACACTTGAATTGTATTAAACATTGCTAACAATGGACAATGATATTGATTTATTTATTATTTTATACACATGTTACAGGACATTCTGGAAGACGGCACTATAGAGCAGCATCGTAATTTCTATCTTATGTGTTTTCAATATTTTCATTTTTATAAAAGATTATAATTTTTAGCATGAATGTGTTTGTGTGTGTGTCTCTCTGTGTGTGTATACACGTGTGTATGAAGATGCACAAACACACTTCTGCTAGAAGTTATGGCTGCCATGTATTTATAATCACAACAGCTACATCATGTCCTGAAGACAGCTCCTGGGGCTCTCCTCACCATCTTCTGGCACTTGCTATCTTTCTGCCACACTGTTCATGATGTCCTCTGGCACTAGGAGGAGAGACACCTGCACATCCATATTTGTTGCTGCTTCCCTCACGGTTGCTAGACTCAGCACCCTTTCCATCTTCAGTTTACACTGAATTCTCCTTCCTCTTTACCTTTCTCAGGAGACCCCCAATCCATCAATGAATACTTACTTTGTGCTGGTGCAGGAATCTCTTGTACCTGAGCAGACATCTCTCCTCCCTCTGATCAGCAGTGTGTTGAAATGCCCACCAGGAACTAGGTGCCGAAGCTCCAGGCTAAAATGAAATGAGGCCTGGGCCAGTTAGTCACGGTGCTTACAGCTTACAAGAGAAGACGGGCATTAACCTAAACAAACAAACAAGCAAGCAAACAAAAAACAAACCAAACCACATCCTCCTTAAGCCCATTGAATAGGAGAAGGGGAAGAAAAGGACCAGCATCCAGGAGGTAGCAATCAGAGGTCCCCACAGACTCTGGTTATCAAAACAGAGTTGTTGATGTCTTTTTTGAGCATCTGGCTATATGGGAGGTGGGCTGTATCCCCCTTCAGTGTAGAGAGGCCATCTCAGACTCTCGGCAGGTGCACAGTCTCAGCATCCCTACACCTGGAATCTGCTCTCTTAACCCAATGTGCACTCTCTGGAAAGCTGCCACATTGTAGCTTGTGTGGATGCCATCCACCTTGAAGAATGGGAGGGGACTTGGAAGGGCTGGGAGCTTTACTCAGAAGGGAAGGCCACTTCCATTTTTCCTGGTTAATGACCTTTTCAATTTCTATAGTCGTCTTTCCTCCATGGATGTAAACACACATTTGAATCACTGCATTTGTTTAATGCCTAGTTTCTCTTTCTTCTTTTGTCATTTCTCTCTGTTTTAGAAGGCCAAAAAGTAAGAAATGAGGAATCCAGCTCGATATGTGTATTATTTGTTCGAATGAAGTTAGTTAATTGGTACCAAGAAAACTGCAGGACTGTTGCCACGAGCCCGTGAAAAAGCTTTGCAAAAACCCTTAGCTGATCTCTGGGGCAAGTCTGAAGAGATTCTGCTCTTCAAGGAGAATAATATGCACACTCTGTTATTTCCTTTCAGCTGCATGTCTGACAGCTAAATCCCTTTGTAGCAGCAGAGCTGGGGAACTGTCTGTCCCCTGTGTCCTGTACTCTGTGAGACTGGAGCAGATTGGAATTGGGTAGTGGGTGTAAAATTTTCCACGTGGTCCTCTCTTGGGGACTTCTCGCAGGCATGCAATGCTGGGTCCGCAGAGGCTCTGGGTTATTTAAACTTTCTGATTGGAGTCAAGAGTTGGATTTTCTTGGCCACGCCAGGCGCCTCCTTGGACTTCACTGGAATCATCTGGTTTCTACTCCACCAGGTCCCCAAGCCAGCTTGATGTTCAGAAAGATGTGAGGGGGTCAGGATGTCAGTGTGGTGTGGCTCAACTTGACCCTCTCCAAGTCCACCCCCAGCAACCATGTATGCTTTCCTTCCTTGTGACTGTGTTAACACCATCGTTCTTTATTAACTAATATGACCAGCTTCCATGTGAAGCAGAGAACAAAGACTGTGCCTTCCTCAATGCTTAGAGGTGCAGATGATTACATCTTATTCACAAGAGGACACTGGAGGCTCCAACATCATGTAGAAAATCTTACCCAAGATTAGGTTCTCATGGACTCTGACAAATTCTCTTTATCAGATCATTCATTTCCTTCCTTCCTCCCTCCCTCCCTCCCTTCTTTCTTCCCTTCCTTTTCCTTCCTTCCTTCCTGGCTTCAAAAAAGAAGACACATCTGTTAAGACAACTCAGTCTCACCTTTAATTCAAGAAGAAGCAACCTAATACAGTAGCATCTTGTCCCCCCCTCCCTTGGAGATCTGCTATCCTGTCAAGCTCAGCCTGTAAGTTGGCCACAGGCCAATGCCTTAATCCAGTGCAGCCAACCAGAGAGCTTCTATCCCCATGTGAAGCATGGGTAAACTTCCATGAGCCATATATCGAAAATGGGCAAGCTAGGTAAGTGGACCGTCCATGACTTGGGTTATAAATGTTGGGATAAAAAATGGACTACTCTCTGCTCACAAAGGTAGATACCAACAGCACATGACTCAAACTTTACTGTCATTTTTCGAAAGGTTTCTGGAATGAAGGACAATAATGAAAAGAGACTAGCAACTCCCAGAAGCGCAAGGGTGTGGGGAGAACAGGATTTCTCAGGAGTGCTTCAGCTTCTGGATCCTACCCAACCTGAAACCCCACAGCAGTCTCTGTACATGAGAAAGAACATGACAAATGTTCTGCCACTTACAGCTGAATGAATCCTGCTTGGTTAATGCAAGGGATGTTTGTTTGAAAATGATAACAGAGTCAGGATTTTCAGACAATACTTGATGCTACTCAGCAGTCCAATTAATTCCCTCATCACTATCAAACCAGAAGTTGGACTGTTATCTTCAGTTTACAGATAAGAGGAATATAGCTTGGAGTTGTGACATTTCACTAGCTGAGCTGAAAACTGTTCACACCCTGAGCTAAGGTGACCTCTGTCCTTCCTCTTTTAAGCCTCAGGCACCGTCTGAGTTAATATTAATATCCTGAAATTGTGGATAATGACATTTAAGTACACAACTAGATCCCACTAGTGGTACCAAGTGTTTGTTGGTTTTATTATTATATATATATATATATAATATAACATAGGATGAACTGCTGTCTTTTCTCAAGTTTTCAATCCCATAGCCCTAATTTCCCTTATGTCCCCCTG
Organism: Mastomys natalensis; assembly: GCA_021653895.1. NCBI lineage: Eukaryota > Metazoa > Chordata > Mammalia > Rodentia > Muridae > Mastomys > Mastomys natalensis. The sequence goes on from JAJTUV010000207.1 coordinate 1,018,881, forward strand.
CCCAGCCTTCATTCACACATGGAGGAATTGTACATGGCTGGGGGTTGTGATACTAAACAGATCAGTACTGTCTTAGTTTCAAATAACTCATCATCATTGTATTAAAAATACTTTAAGTCAAATTGGTGCAATACACAGAATATCAGTGCAACACTCTTGAAAATATGGTATGTCTCAAAAGCATGGGTATGGACCTAGGAATTGAAGAGTGATTGACAGGAATGTCAGGCAGCATTGTTGTTGCTGGGAAGGAGATCTCAATGAGGGATTGTCTAGATAAAGTTGGCCTGTGAGTATATCTAGGGAATGCCAAGATAACTTAATTGACATGGGAAGACCCAGTCCACTGTGGGCAGCACCATTCCCTTTGGGCTTCTGGACTGTGTAAGAGTAGAGTGCTTGCCAAGCACCAAGCATATGAGCATTCATTTTCCTCTGCTGTTTGTTGAGGTTTGATCTTTTGTTATGTACTGTATATTGTAATGCTAAGTGTGATCCGAAAGACCTGGTTGCCCCAGAGACTGCACATAGACCCAAATGAGCTATGTGACCTTGTCCCAGGTTATTTCTGTTTGGTGAATAAAAATGCCAACAGCCAATACTGAGAGGAAGAGACATAAGCTAATTTTAGGGTTCCCGGACTTGGGGGATGGAGAGAGAACTACAAGGGGGAGAAGAAAGGAGGAGGAAGGAGAAGTGCCATGGGTTACATGAATTCATAAAAAAACAAACAAAACAAAAAACATGGCACTGAGGATTGGCTAATTGAGTTAAGAGCAGCCTAGTTATCGATAGGAAAGTAGATTCTAATAGCATAGAAGGTAAATACTGCCCAACTCTTGTAATATAAGGATTATTGTAAATAAAAAAGTTGTGTGTTTTTTAATCTTGGAACTGGATGATCAAAGGCAAGCAGGAAGAAACCAGATTTGAATTTAAAAATTCTACAACAGCGCTTGATGTGGATACAATGAGCTGCCTCAGGTCACTGCTGCTCTGACTCCCTAATCTTGTGACTGTGACATGGGCAAAATAAACCCTTTCTTCCCTAAACTACATTTTTGTCAAGATATTTGATCACAACAACAGAAATGAAGCTAGTACTGAGCTCAGCATTCTGTCATGACAAGTAACACTGCAGGACCTCCCTGCATAGTACTGAAGTGGAGGACATGTATGCACAGCATCGAGAGAGATAACAGAACACCTCTGCACATTGTAAATGTTCATCCAAAGAAAAAGCTTCAGGGACACCTGTCTCCTTTATACCAGTACCAGCAAGTTAAGTAACAAATGAATATCCATTTCCTTTCTTGACTATTCCCTTCTCATCAAAAGCCATCATCCTAAAGTATTTCTCTATGCCCTTTGTTATAGTCTCATTTATGTTGCTGTCAGAAATACTATGACAAAAAGCAACACAAGGAAAGAAGTTTACTTGGCTTCAGTTCCAAGTTAGAGTCCATCATTTTGGGGAAGTTAAGGTGGGAACTCAAGTGGCTAGTCACACATCCCCAGTTAATAATAGAGAGAAGGGAGTGTGCCCATGCTTCCTGCTTGCTCATGCTCAGTAGTTTTCTTCAGTCTAACACAGTTCAGGGCCCAGCCTAGTGAATGATGCTGCCTATAGTAGGCTGAGTCTTCCTACCTCAACTAGCAATGAAGACATCCCCACATACATACAGGTAAATATCTTCTAAAGATCTTCTTCAACTGGTCCTCTCTTTCTCAGTGATTTTAGATTATGTCACTATTAGAACCAATTAGCACAACTATTCCTTCAGTATTGACTAGGGGACCATCTACATCCCACTCTCTAAAAAGAAACCTCCCTAAATACGTATATTGATGGCAACCATATAATGAGCTCCATATTCCTTTGCTGTTATTTTTTTAAATATTTTTATGTATATTGAATAACTATGCATCATGAATGGGATGTAAGTTAGATGCTTTATTCTGGGTACTCTATATTGATTATAGATTATATAGATTCCTCCCACCCATATGAAAATCCTTTCTTTCTTTTTGTGACTGCCTCTGCTTTGTCTACTCTCTCTTTGCTCAGTCATCCCACATTACTTATGTAACACACGTTTGAAACAAACGCTACCGACAGCCTTGTTGAATATTACACATGTTATTTCAATAGTTTTGACAGGAAAAGTGTGAGTTTCCAAGTGCTTGAATCATTAGCGTACACGTCCCTATAACTTTGATATAATAAAACCAGAAATAATTAGTTCATGGTTAACCATGGGCAGGCAGCTCAATACCAACTTCAATAATGGCTGGGTAATTGTTCACGTTTGCCTCAAAGCACTTCAGAGCAATCTTTATGCAAGTGTAAAGTCACTATTAACACATAAACATGATACACAGTGTCTACTTGACTGAAGCTGTGAGGTCACTTCTTCTTCTAAACAAAGGGAAACCAAGGGAATAGTAAGGGCCCAGCACCGAGGCTCAGCAAATGACAGGATACCACTTCCCAGAGCAGTGTTCATGTCCTTGTCACCAGCCACTACCCCCTCAGGTCCAGCAACCTTATGTTGACTACATAAGCCTTCACAGTTCAAGCTTCCTGCTTCAGAATCTTAGTCACTTACAGGTTGGAATAACCAGCTGGATGTTCAGGAAGGGATTGTGGGAAGACGGTTGTTGAAACCTGACTCAACTTGAGGTTGTGCCAAGTTCAGAGAGTTAAACCTGAATGAGTACAGGTTGAGCTTGGAGGTTTCGAATGTGTAGGTGTATGTATGTTTGTGTGTGTGGGGGGGGGAGCATGCACACTTTTTGCACCTGTGTGTGTGTTGAAAGACTGCAGTACAATAAACAAAACCAAAGACTTCTCTCTATAAGTAGTAAGCTTCAGGTGACACTTTAAAAACTCTGCTTTGTGCAGTGTGAATAGATCTGATGTTATAATTAAAATGTTTTAACTGAATTTAAAAATAAACGAAAAACTGTTCCTCACCAACTAAGTCACAATTCAAAAGGGGATAGATGAGAAATGGGTTCTCAAATCACCACCTTTGGCTTTAAAGCTCTTTGGGTGTATAAACAAACTTGTGGGGCAATAAAAATAATTCCAAAATGACTCTCCATGGCCCTAGCTCTAGGCTTGGGCTTTCAGGAGTCCAGAACTGTCACACAATATCTTTGCCCTTCATGCTTGTCTAGAGCCCTCCTCAAGTTCCAAGACTGGACTGATGCCGTTATTCCCCAGATATATAAGAGCACAGGAAAAGTTGTCCAAGCAGCAATGTGTTTCATATGTCTTCTGAGTTTGGGGCCTCTGAGGCCTCTCTTTGTCCTTCTGGTTTGCCAAAATGGCAGTGCCTGTATCCAAATGGGCCTGGAATAGTAATCAGCTCTGGCTTGAAGATGTTACATCTCAAGGTGTGGTGAGACTGTCATGTGCCAGGATGAAGGGTGGGATGAGGGAAGGAATGATGTCCCAATAGATGTATATGGGAGCGGGAAGCCTGGGAGTGGGATGTCCAAGTGTGCACTTGGACATCATATATCTTCCCTATTCCCTGAATACAATCTTGGCCTCCAGGGAAACACATGGATTACTCTTGAAGGATTCTATGACAATCATAAGGGATGAGAATGCTGCATGACAGTTCTGTACTCCTGAAAGCCCAGCCCAGCTAGGACCATGGAGAGTTTTTTAGGAATTATTTTTATTGCCCGGAAAATTTGTTTGTACACCCAAAAGCAAAGCAAATACTGGCCTGTCCTGAAGGTATGAGAACGTCCTTGGGCTATCTTCAACTGCATAACATGCTGTAGTGTTCGTGCCTGTTCATAAAGAAGCATCATCTTATCAGCATCAGTGGCAGCACCCTGTGAGAGCATCAGCCTGCTCTCCCACTGTTTGCCTTCCTCTGCAGACAGGGAGAGCCATTTGTTCTGATTTCCTTCCATTTTGTTCTGAGTCTTGCTTTTTAGACACCAATATTTTTCTGGACTGCATGCTGTCGTCTGTTTTTATAGTACCACAAATAAAGGGTAAGAATCCATTTACTAGTATTTTTCATGGTGTTTCTTTCTCTGTTTTATGCCAATATCCACTTAGGCTAATAAATCTCTTTTAGTTATGGCATTTTATATGCTTTTCAGAGCTAATGGGCTATAATTTTATATTTCTGCTACATTCTAATACAGATTATGATGTACTTTCATAGGTAGAATAATATATTTTTCTCTTTAAAAATTCTCTCTAATATCATTTTCAATGAATCCACTCTAAAAATCAGCCAGGTCCTTCTACAAATATTCAATATTAAATAAGGTTTTTTTTTTTTTTTTTTTTTGAGACTCTGATGCACTGTACATAAAATTTGTTCTTACAAAAAACTGGAAAGAGTGAGACATAATCAGCACAGGTGAACATGAAAGCCTTTTCAGATCAAATATTTTATTTAACTTTCAAATATCATGAGGAATTTAGTGGCCTGATGTTAGGCATGTTAATGGAGGGAAGCTTGAAACAAATCTTGTTCTCAACACGGCTTGTAGCATCTGAGTAAGACTCTTTGTCATTTTAAAGTCTAATTTAAATTATCTCTCTCTCTCTCTTCGTTGTGTGTGTGTGTGTGTGGTGTGTGTGTGTGTAGGTGCACATGAGTGCATTTCCTATGGATGCCTGAAGGTGGCATCAAATGCCATGAAACTGGAGATATAGGCAGTTGTATGTTGCTTAATGTTGGTGTTGAGAACTGAACACAGGTCCTTTCAAGGAGCAGCAAGTACTCTTCACTGCTGAACCAAATCTCCAGACTCTGAGAGTCTTAAAATATTTTATTTTTATTTGAGTTTGCTGTTTGTGCATGTTCTCAAAGAGACTGGAAGAGACAGTTGGACTCCCTAGAACTAGAGTTCCAGGTAATCATAAACCACAAAATATGGATGCTGGGAAATGATCTAAACATGGATTCTCTGCAAGGACAGCCAGCACTCTTAACTCATTTCTCCTACCTCACATTTTGTTGTTTCTTAAAAATAGCAATGCATAGTAAAAATAATAATGAACAATTATGTTGAATCTAATTAGGCTTCCATTGAATCTATCTTATTTTTTTAAACCATTCCAAAAGTTCTGGAAAAAAAAAAAAAAAAAGAAACAGCTGCATGCCTAGTTGCCATTCCATTGTGGCAAAGATAAGTCCTTGCACTTTATCTTCTTGTGTTAAAAGAAAGATTCTATCATCCAAGGATCCACCAAGTGAGCTTCACGGTCAGTTGTGTTGAGAAGGTCACATTAGAGTCTTAACTGAATGGGAAGGGCTGCATCTCCCAATCTCATTGAATGAATTAGTCTTCTATTGTTATGATAGGCTACCACAACCAAAAAACATGCTAGGGAAGAAAGGATTTATTTTGGCTTACAGTTTTAGACAGGGAGAGTCCATCATGGTGGGGAACGCACAGCTATAGGAGCATAAGGCTGCATCTAGTTAGGGATTGGCCAACAAAAATCACATGATCTGGTAGGAGGCAATTAAACTCCAGTGGCTCCTCATTGCCCATCCATGTACATATGGGTGTTGCCTAGGGTCCCAAGGTTTCACTAGATTACAGACTTTCAGACATGTTTTCTACTTATCCAAGACCCCGGACCCACACAGCTTCCCACAGACTCATAGAAGCAAAATCATTTACAAAATACTTTCATCACACCATCCCATGGTCCACTCAATGGCTGGACATCTCTGGCCCCAGGCTCTCCTGTGAGAACCCTTTCGTTTTAGCTCATACCAGCATTGTCAGTAGGCTGATTAGAATTTTCTCTGTTCCTCCCATTCTTTCCTTAATTGTCTGCCTCCTCTCTCCTGCTCATGTCAAACAACTCATTCTAAATATATCTCACATGACATCATACAAACAGAGCTGTTGCCACTTTGATTAAGCCTTGATTGATACAGGAGTGCTCATCCTTACTTATGTGATAAAGACAATAGCAAGCTAAATGGTTGATATGTAGTCTAGTGAATCATAGAGAGAAGCAGAAAAAAGACATTTCTTTTTCCACAGTGTTGCAGATGTACTGGCTAGCTTCTGCTTCTTGGACTCTCCAGCTTAATAATTCATCTGTCTTCATATTGGACCACAAAGATTGAAAGTCAGATTCCCCAAATCTATTAATCTATATTCAGAGAGATATCTACCCAGACATTTGCCTTGGCTAAAAACAGTCTCTGGACAGCTTTGTCCACTCCTGATGTCTTTGTCTCATAGCACAATAGCACATTTCTCTCTGCACTGGACAGACGGTGTTTCAACCAGTGTCTGGTAATAGCTCTGATGTTTGGAATATGGTTCCAAGCCAATGGATGGATGTCAAGTGACAAAATCAAGTGAAGGACAAGATGACTCCTTTATTACTTTTCCCCGAGGAATGAGCCAAGCTTTCTCCTGAGATCTGATTCCAGAGATACTTTCTGCTTTTTGTGTCCCTAATGTCCTAAATGCTTAAGAGCAAAGATGATGTGTGGCATAAATTACACTCTTCATAAGACAAACTGGGCACAGTGCATACCTCCTATCCTACAGGATATACTAAAAACACTCACAAAATCCAAGCTCTCAGGCAGCATTTGGAGATACACCTTGCCAGCAGATTTTCGTAGAATATCAGCCTTAGGTTGGCCCCAGTACTCTTTTCTGAACACATAAGCATCCCTTGCCTGCTATCAGGTCCCAGATTCATTCAGAAGTTATGTAACTATGTTGGTCCTCTTAAACCAGTCAGAAACATTCTGTTGATTATCTCACAAATCAATGGCTACTGTGGCATTGTTCAAAGAAAGGTGGGACATTGTTGGAGGGAAAGGCAAGGTAATGCTGGATAGGATGATATCAGGACTGGAGTGACTAACAAACACCTACTAATAGGAAAAGTACTCTGAAAATCCCAGTCCTTGTCTCTAATACTACATTTTGTATCTACATAAAACTTAGCTATAATTAAGCTTCATTGGTGGTCACTACTAGTGAGAATACTTTTTGCTTGTGCTTTGGACTCAGGCTTTGCATTCATATTTAAAATTCTGCAGAGATGTTCATCTGCCCTCTCCTTTGACTAGTTAACAATGAAGTCGAGAGCAGAAACAGAACACATCTGGCACTCGTTGCCATAACAACCTGTGTGACAAATGTCATCTTAATGTTACCGAGTTAGGGTAGTTTGGGCACTAGGCTTCAAGAAAGGAGTGCTGAAGAAAACTGAAGACATGGAGATTTATATTCATCTCTCTGGTGGTTAGGGGAGCGTGCAGTCAATGTGCTCCGGGTGACCAGTCTTTTGCTATTGAGGGTGGCTGAAGGAGGAGTGGGTTTGTCCCACCAGTTCATGGTTCATGCTTTGTAGGGGAATGATCTGCAGGTTTGCTGTTTAACATCCTGGCACCAAGTAGCAGTTGACAGCCACATAACCTTCTGTCAGAACTATGTCTTGTTATCAATGAAACTTTCTTGGCCTCCTTTGGCCAGAATGTAAAAGAGAGAGAAGAGCAGTCTTTGGATTATTCCCTGTGTGGTGGGAAGCACAGCAATGTCTCTCTGGGATGCTGAGAAGAGATTTCTCAAGGATGACATAGAAATGAGGGTGTGTGGCAAGCTGAAGTCACCACACACCTCTGGGGAAAGATTTCCAGACTGAGTGAGGTCACAGAACAGTGTCTAGAGGAGATGCTGTGATAGGTGAGAAGCTGTCTGTCAACAGTGGCTGGAAGGGAATCTGAGGGTTCCTCAGGGGTCTTGTGGTCCTTCCATTTAACCTATGAGCCGACTTAACTAAACAGTCTTAGTACCAAACTGTACCTATGGAGACTCCTCAAGGTCTTACTGACTGGCCCATAGTCTCCAGGAGCATGCTTATCTGTGTTATTGGTCACTTCTAGAGGCTAAACTCAGGGATTTAAGGACCCTGAGTCTTGGTGGTGATGTTAGATATCCGGCCAGGAGGATCCATCAATTGAAACACCCCTGAGTTTGGCTCTCTCTGCCTCAGTTATCAGTCTGTGAAACGAAGTTCTCTGAAGAAATAACTTCTCTGTGAAAGACTGCAGGCTGAATAGATCATGGTGATTTTGGATGACAGAATCATACATTTTCAACATCAAGAGATAATTTTGTCCCCTTAATAGCCATTTGGCACCAAGCATTATATTTTAAGTGTTATACTCAGGAAGTGTTCGCTATAAAACTAGCTTCTTCCCACACCATCAAAAAAAGCTAAGTATTCCATCAGGGTACATATGAAACCAAAGCACAGACTCCCACAATTCCCTGGAATCTACCAACCTGGCAGCCCCACCTTTGTATTTGGCAAATGCCCCGATTTATGGCTTATTTTTGTCACATGGTGATAAATGTTATGTAATCCCTTGCACAGCCACCATAGTCTAATCACTCATACCCAGATCCAGGCCAATAGTGAACGAGCTGATTTGCATTGATAGTTCATTCATTCATCAAAGAAAATAGCCAAGCTGCAGGAATGCTCTGGACCTCTGCTCCTGTTGGCTATGTGATGGGTAGTTTCTATTTTAGAGATGCGGGATGTGGTGTTATCTCTGAGATTCTGGACTGGATCTGTGTCCCTGTCATGTTTTCTGTACACATGCTTCCAGGTCATCCTTCACCCTGTCAGAGCATGCTAAGGAGTAACCTTTGTATTCCAAGCTCAGCTACACACAGGATCCTTGATCTGTGGCAACATGGGACCACAATCTTCTGCCTGGGATCTTGGTGTCTTGTGAATAGCCCCTCCACCTTCCCATGAAGCATTGCTTCCTTTCCTTGAAGTTGCAAACTTGACTCGATCTGTAGGTCATAACCTGATCAGCCATGAGAGGCCACACTGAGATGGGGCTCATTAAGACATTTTTCTTCTGTCTCTCCTCCCTGGATATATTTTGTTCCACTGGATGCTGAAATGCATCTTGGGAATTACAGAAGCGAGTAGGGTGTCATTTCTCATCCAGAATATGGCTTGCAATGGTGTCTGCACTACTGATGGGAAATAATTAAACTCTCTCTCTCTCTCTCTTTTTTTTTTTTTTTTTTTTTTGAGCTTTAGATAAAAGGGGCTGTGAGCTTGTCAGGACATTATAGATTCCTCTGGACATATTCTTTTGGATTCATAAAGTGTGTCTGTATTCAAATATATGTTGTTGCAATCTGGTCCACAGACATGAGGCCCTCTGACAGCTGATGTTTGTAGCTTTCCAAAGTAGCTTTGGAAGGGATTTATACTGTGTTTTACTGCAGTTAGTTTATATAAGGCAGTGGATTTGGCCCCTCAAAAAATAAAAAGAGATGATACAGCCTTCTTAAATTTCATAGAAATCACTATTTGAAGTATAAAAATATTCACATAAAAGATAAAGGAGTGAGAAACAGAACCACAAAAGAAAAGAAAGTTCACTTAAGTCTGTATTCTTTGAGTTAAGTTGCTTTTCCATGTCTGGGACACATTCAGAATTTGAAATTTTCATAGCCTCCTATTGAATTTTAGGGGGAAAAACAGCCTGAATATTGTACCTCAGATCTAGTGAGCTCTGTGTTTTTAACCGGTGTGGCAGAGAATGAGGGACACACAGTGTTTAAAAGATGGGCATCTGCTGGCCACTTCTCCCACTGATAGCCTTTTCACCAGCAAGTTTGTCTGGAGCACATCTCCCCTTGGGAAAGAGGAAATACCCAGGTTTTCCAGACTTTGTATTTCTGTTGCTTCTGTATCACTTACGTCTTTATCATCAGGTATTGATTTTATGAGAGTAGGATTTATCGTAATTGAGTGTGCTATATGTGTGCCCTTTTGCTCTCTCTCTGTGTGTGTGTGTGTGTGTGTGTGTGTGTGTGTGTGTATTCTCACTCATATGGACACATGTGGAAGCCACACCTGGATATCAGGTTGTTTGTTCTGGATGTAGTTCCTCAGTAAACCTGAAGCTTGCTCCTTTTAAAAATAATTTATTTTTGAGATTATCATCTAATTACATAATTTCTTCCTTTTCTTTTCCCAAACCCTACCATATAACCCTCCTTGATCTAGTATGGATTCGTGGCTTCTATCTGTCATTAATTATTGTTACATATATGTGTGTATATGCATATACACATATATTCCTAAATTCATAAATATAACCTGCTCAGTTTGTATACTGTTTTCATTATGCAAATGATGTATTATGATTTCAAGGATGCCCTCTGGGCACCAGACAATCAATAGATGTGCTTTTCCCTGGATAAAATCACCTCTGCCACTCCTAGCTTTCCTCAGTTGCCTATCCTTTTGGTAGAGTAGAGTCCTTGTGGTCTTTCTCCTGTGCTCTTTGACATGTTCTTAGGTATTGTTCTTGTTCAGCTCATGTTTGGGCGGTCATGTTGGTGAGGCTTTACGGGGGTAGCTTCTGACCTTCCTAGGAGACACAATCTCACCACAACCTCCCTGATTCACTGGTTCTTACAATGGTCCTGCTCCATCTTTTGTAACAGTTGCTGGAGGAGCTGGAATGTTTTGTAAATGTATCTGTTGGGACTGGGTTCTACAACTCCGCATTTTGATTGGTTGTTGTTTTCTATAGTGGTCTCTATTTGTTGTAAAGTTTCCTTGATAAGGGGTGAAGACTGTATACTTTCCTATGGATGTAAGGACAAATATTTAGAATATGTTTAGAGACTTTGCTAGCTTAGTAAAGTGGTTCTAGGTTCTTCTCCAAGATACATAATTTCTGTAGCCTGGGTACTTGGATAGGTTTCCAGTAGCTGAACCTCATTGACCAACATACCCTGAGAATCTACTTCTCTCTATCTCCCCTGTGCTGGTACTGTAGAGACAGCTGTTATGCCTGGCTTTTATGTAGGTGCTGATCAACTGAATCCAGACCCCTATGCTTGTACAGCAAGGATGTTACAGACTGACCCATTTCTCAGGCTTAAGATTTTTCTTTAAAATTTTTGTGGTGTTGTTGAAACAAAGTCTAACTATGGAGCCCATGTGGGACTTGAACTCACTATGTTGCTCAGACTTGACTTGAACACACGGTTATCCTGTTTTCTCAGCCTCATGAGTGCTGGGATGACAACTGCACCCATCTGTGCCTGGCTTCATGAAGACATTTCCATGCCTTATACAAGGTAACATCTTTCACACACACACACACACACACACACACACACACACACACACACACACACGTATATATACATATATATTATATGTTGTACATGTTATATGTCATAATATATCATAAGTCATATATTATATGTTATATGCTGATGCTATATGTTATATCCTATATACTATATATAATATGCTATATACTATGCATATACATATATATTCTATATATTCTATAATATATAAAATACATACATGCATACATTTATTTTGAGACAGGGTCTTATACTGGCCAAAAACTCCCCAGATAGTCACAGCTGGGCTTTCATCATCTCTGACTCCCTAGTGCTAGAACTACAGATGTGTCACCCCTTGGACATTAGTGTTGGGAACAGGATTTGTATCTTCATGTTCCAAGGCAAACACTTTACTCATCAGTCTTTCTCTCTGCTCTGATTTTACATTTCACATACAAATTGCCACAGATGATTATTGGAATAATTGTCCCCCATGGCATGACTTCCCCACTTTTACCTTTTAAACAAACCCTGCCTAATCTTGATGGCCACAATTCTGATAAACAATGTCACTGAATATGTCCCCAAAGAAAGCCAAATGTATGTGATATACAAACTTGATATGTACTTACATCCATCCATTAATACTTGTCTATACAAGAAAATTTTAATTCTTTAAGCTACCATGTGCAGTTTCCTTTGCATCGTCTTTTCTGTATAAGATTATGAACATTTCTCATAAAACTTCATTATCTTTAAGTTATGGTTTGATAGCAGTTTAATATTCCACACACGCCTGTCGAAATCATATTTACTTAATCATTTTTAATGATGGATATCTAGGTTGCTTTCAGAGCTTATTGCTGTCATAAATAACAATAACCACAAACATCTTTGCACACAGATCTTCCCAAGTCTTCATTATTTCATTACAATAAATTCTTAGATGATGAATTAGTGGACATATTTATAGGTGTATAATTTATATCTCATGATATTCAAGTTCCCAAGGCCCTGTTTCTGTTACCCCCACTGTCTTATGATGTCTGTTGGTATCTCCATGGTCAAGCACCCATCTATGCTTGGCTTTATTTCTCTGTTGCTTTCCTGGGGTCCAGACACACAGGTGATTGAAGCATCAACTCAGCAAAGGAATGAAAGATTAACGGACCTCCACCCACAAGTTCAACATTGATCCACTTACCCACTGAAAACAGTTAATAAAAACTCACTTCCTACAATTCTCCAAGGAAATGCTGTGTCTCTAGTTGTCTGTGGATGGTGTGCGTATCTCAGTGTCCGAGTTATAGCTCTGTGAGCCTTAGGGAGAGGGGTGCTCACCATGGCCAGCCTCAAATAAAAGCAGAAGAAATATAAATCAGGAGAAAAAAAAATCACAACTCCCGGCGCTGTTAAAGTGCTAGGGAATAAATACAGCCAGGGTCAGAGAGGATGAGCTGAGATTTATATTTCTTTTCATGTTCTAGTCCCATTCTATTATAAAAACCACCCTCGGATTTACTACTTGAATTGGTGGGAGAATCTGCGGAGGGAGGACGGGGCCAAGATTGCTGGGATATTGGTGTATATCAGAGCAGGGGAGTGGAATAAATCCCTGTCTATATCTGGCTGTGTGTCACCTCCTGGTGTTTGATGGGCTGTCTGTAGTTTGAAAGAGATTTTTTGAATCTTTGATATCCAAATTTTTCCATTATGTGAAATATATCTATGACCTCCTATGACACTGTCTCCTGAATGCGGTACATAGTAAATCTTTATAAAAAGTAACACAAAATGAAAGATTAGATAGCAAAAAATGAATGTCTTTCTCCCATTGAATGTATATCTATGAACATGTGAATACATATATGTACGGATTTAAATGAATCCATCATATGATACATAATTTAACTTGATTATTTTATATCTATTAACTTAGTAGGAACATGTTTTGAATCTATTATGAGTAATGTCCACCCCCACCCATTTATTTACTTGGTTGTATTCCATTCAACAAACGTACTACAATTGCCTGGTGCACCTGATGAACTAGCATTTAGTTGTCATCATTTCATTAACAATAATAACAGGTAAGGTCGGCTTTTTGTATGCCCCTGTAGGTCTTCTGAGCATTTTAGAGGTGAAAATTCCTATGACACTCATCATAGCCCAGTGAGGTAGGGTTTTGCTGTCGATCTAGGCTATAACTGGGGAAACTTGAATGTCACAGAGTCAGGGAAACCAATTCAAGATTGTTCAGCTAGCCTGTGTCAGATTCAAATTCAGATGCATGGAGCCGTGATATGGCTCAGCAGATAAAGGTGCTTCCTGCCAAGTCTGATGGATGAGTTCAGTTTGATCCCTGGAATCCCTATGTGGGAAGAAAAGAAGATCTTCTGAGTCAGCCTATGGGGATTTTTCAGAGTATTGGAGTCAAAAAAAAAAAAAAAAAGTACCTAAGCTACTCTTTACCTTCAGCTGATTGAAATCACAGGAATAAATAACAGTGCCTGTAACACAGGTCATCTTTAGGGTGGGGAAAGAGCTGTTGAGTGGATGACTTTTAGGATGCTATGCCTTATTTGAAGGTATAGGGACCACTGTCTGCAAAGGATGCTTTGAAGCTTCTATTTATTTGGTTATATTTTTCCTCTTTGGGTGTGAAACTCTTCATTACCATAGCTGCTAGTCTCCATGGTAACATGGCTGACTCTGGAACAAGCAATGGTGAGCATAGGCATTATCCTCCTGCTGTGTTTCGATGAGTTCTTAACTTCCATCTCCTGCCTCCTCACACTCCAGCCCAGAGTTGCCATGTTTTAGCATGACCTTTGTCTTAGGTTTGTTAAGTTTTCCCTGAGGTGACAATGCCAGGGGGATTTGAGGACACAACCAGGGAACATTCTTCTGTTCTTGTTCTAAAGAATTGCTTTTTAAAAAAATTTATGCATGCATATATGTGTGTGTGTGTATGTGTGTGTGTGTTTATACACAAGGGCCAGAAGAGATAGCTGAGAGCTAAGATATAGGCAGTTGTGAACTAGTTTGATGAGTGTGCTGGGGACTGAACAAGAACAGGCAGGGATATGAGCCACTGAGCCATCTCTCCAGCTTCATCCCTCTTCTACCTGCTGTGGATGAATTCTTAGTAGCAGCTCACTGGCCTCTGTGGTACTGGTATCCATTCTAAGTCTCTCTCTTGCCCCAAGAACCTCTTCTTTCTGTTCTCCATGCCAGGCATGTCTTCCAAATATCATCAGCCTCTGACAAGGGTTCCTGGCTTTCCTTCATTTGTGGAATTCTTAGAGCACAGCCTGATTGGTTTTGAGACTAATGGAGAAGATAAGGGAATCGTGAGTAAAGACACAAAGAATGGACACCTCATACCTTGCAAAGTACTTGACATGTACAAATGAGCCATTGACTATCTGATCAAGAGATAAGCCAAAAGTGCTAGTACCTGAGAGAGACTCCACTGTGGAACCTAGGTGTGAAGCGTCCTTGGATACTTGGGTTTTCCTTTCCCATTGACTAGAGTTTCAGTAAATATCTGGGTGGAGGGTTTGTAGGGAGTCCTATAAGATAATGCACATCAGCATCCTTTGGAAAGGGGATCGAGATGGCTCAGTGGGTGAAGGTACTTGCACCCCAGGTCTGTTTGATGATCTGAGTTTAGTCCCCAGAGCCCACATGATAGAACAAGAACTGACTCTTAAGCTGTCCTCTGACCTTCATATGTGCCCTGGCAAACACATCACACACACACACACACACCACATACACATCACACAACACCACCATACATACATACCACATACTACACCACACACATACGCATACATCACATACTGCACACACACACACCACAAACCACACACACATACCATATATTACACCACACACGTACACTATATATAAATAACTCTCTCTCTCTTCTCTCTCTCTCTCTCTCTCTCTCTCTCTCTCTCTCTCTCTCTCTCTGTGTGTGTGTGTGTGTGTGTGTGTGTGGTGTGTGTGTAAATATACAGAAAAGCACCAAGTGCTGACAGCGACCAATGTAGTCATTAGTAGCAGTGATGGGGAAACTTGGTTTTCTTCTGTCCATCTGGCAGCCCTTTATGCTGTGATTGTTGTACTTGCTTGTTAAAGTGGGTATTAACTGTGCAGAGATGCCAGGGTTGGCCCTAGTGTGTCAGCGGCCTTAACTCATTCCATAGTATCCATAACTTAACAGCAGCCAAGTACCTCAGGATGAACTGAGGTAATCTGGGGGGGGGGGGGTGACCATAATACTATACTTCAATCTTTAGGAATGACTTCAAGCCCCTCCTTTCCAGATGGGGTGCTGCATAAAATAAGCAGCACAATTAAACTCACCGCTGCAAATCCACAATTCTTCCTGTAAGTTATCTCCTCGCACGGCACTAGTCTCTCCTCTGATAATACTCAGAAAAGAGAACAAAGTTTGTTTGTTTTAAATCTTGTAATTAACGTCGGTTTTGCTTACACTAATGGTTTCTCAGGGGGAAGGGAGCATGCATTATTAAATGCTGCTTAAGGAAAGAAAAATGTTTTGCATCAGTTAAAATCTCTTTGATGGAGAACGATAGAAAAGTCAACACCAAATGTCTTTGGCAGAAAAGTCATTTAATACTTCCTATAAATAATAAGGCCAGGGGAAGCAGATGTGACTCATCCAGCCGTCACAACAGATGCATGCCTCAGGGCCGCTGTACTATGAAGAGGTTCATAAATACGTTTTACTCTAGTATAGAAGAGATGGCTCTGTGGTTAAGAGCTCTGGCTGCTCCTCCAGAAGACCTGGGTTCAATTCCTAACACCCACATGACAGCTCACAGTGGTCTGTAATTCCATTTCTGGGGATCCAGTGTCCTTCTTCTGGCCTTTACCTGCAGGTAAAGCACCCATACACATGAAATAAAGTTTAAATAATTTAATATTTAAATTAAAATTAATCTTACTTTAAATTAAAGGAAGAAAATCATCATATATGTAGTTAGTCTTCTTTCTTCCTTTCTTCCTTCTTCTTCTTCTTCTTTCTTTCTTTCTTTCTTTCTTTCTTTCTTTCTTTCTTTCTTTCTTTCTTTCTTTCTTTCTTTCTTTCTTTCCTTCTCTTCTTCAACTGAGAAAGGATCCCATAGACAAAAGTTCCTGAAACATACAAAGGTAGGTCCTAGCATATCCCCAATGGGCAGAGCTGCATGCAACCTTAATTTCTTACCAACTCCACCCTTCAATCCTTTGATGTCCTCCCTGTTTCTTTTCTCAATTCCATACTATTTAGTTTGACAGGTCACAGCTTCATCTCCTGTCATTTACTCTGTGGACTCTGTGGTGGGGACCCTATCCTTTTGACTCTCTCCCTCCCCCAATATTTCAGCAGAGACTGCCTTGGGGCCATTGTCTTTGATCCCCCTAGTCAAAATATTTAGTCTTCAAAAGATATCTCACTCTCTGAGTGCTACTTGCATAGCTGTTTCATCTGCGTTGAAAGATTCTCCCTAGGAAGCGGAAAAGGACCAGGATAAGACTCAGAAAGCCTTGTGGACACAAGGCTTACAAGGCTACACAATTTTAGCTATCAAATGACATACAAAGTCAGAAGAAGCAGACTGAAGAACAATACAAACTTTGGTTTTAGAGTCTAAAGAAGGACACCAGACATAGGTCTATCATATAGGTCTCTGATGGAGCCATAGGTGAGTGAAAGTCCCATGGCTTGGGATGGTTACTTCCCTGTGAGCATGGGCCAGGCAAACCAATGAGGCCTCATAACCCACAAGGCTGATGTTTCTAACACTGCCAAGGTTGTATAAGCAGTGAATATTTGCTAGGAAGACAATCATTTGCTGGAGGTGGCTGCAGCTTTTGAGAAGTGTTTCCCATGCTGGGGTGAGATGTTCAATAGTGCAGGTGTCCCAGACTCACTCATGATCCCATAAGCAAGCCATCACTTAAGCTTCTACAAATATCTCCCATAAGCCCACTGGCTCACCCACCTGAATTTCAATCTGCCAGCAGTGCCTTATGCAGAGCAGAGGCTAGAGATCTGTCCATATGTCCTCAGGAAACTCACATGCATATTAAGCAAGCTTCTCAGACAGAATGAGTGACAGATGGATGCAGAGACTCAAATGTCATATATTCACAATACCCGAGCCCACAAAGATATTGAAGCCCGGAGGGAGGATGTCTACTTATTCTGATTGGCTCTGCCTGGATCATGTGCGCACACCTGACTTGGATTAGGGGTTTGAGAAAGCAAGCCTTCATTTTAAGTTAAGACACAGTCATCAGAATTGAATTGCAGTGATTTTAGCTGTGGGGCTAAAATAATACGTATTACTTTCGCACTCTAGAACTTCCCACTGATTAATCATATTCACTTCACTCTACACACAGATTCTGGTAAGTTTCCACAGTTCTTACTTCTAAACAACTTGATCATCATTTTTTTTCCTTATCATACTATATTTTTTCCTTAAAGTATTGTCTACTCAAAAATGTTTTAAAGTTTAAGAAAATGATAAAAAATGGTTGTACAAAAAAAGAACAATATTGACAGGCATGGGAAAATGCTATCATTGTGACATAGTTTGAAGAGAAGTCCTTCAAATGAGGAGACTATGAGGAGCCCCAGAAATCATAGAGGGATCACACAGTCACCATATTGTTTCCTGGAGATGACTTGCTGAAGCATTTTCAGGTGGAAAAAGGTCTTCAGGAGATGTTTGCAGTGTCTGAATGTAACAAGATAGTGATAGGTGAACTGCACAGGAGTCTCTTGTGTGTCCATAGGGAAAAGACAACTAAGTCAGCATAGAAGTTGGGGAGATGATTCTTACACTATGGAATCTGGGGGATCTGTGCCCCAGTAAAAGTTGCATGTCCCCGTGGGGTAAATGAAGAGGCATAAATGTCAGGTTGGAAAGTCCTTAGTATTGAACCAAAGTAAGAAGGGAGAGGTTTAAAAAAATGTTAACATGGGGAGATTATGTTTTAAGTACTGACTGGTTTTTATTCTGCTGCTGGGACAAGATGCCCTGCCTAAAAGACACATAGGGGAAAAAGAGTCTATTCTAACTCACAGTTCATTATAGCAGGGAAGAAGGCAGGAACTTAAAGCAGCCCTTCATCATTTCCCCTCACACTTAGGAGTGGAGAGAAATGGAAGGGTGCTCAGTGCTCAGTGCTCAGTACTCAGTACTCAGTGCTCAGTTCTGAACTTACTTCATCTACTCTGAGCCAATTCAGGGCCCCACTTACAAAATGCTATTTGAAAGACTGTCCCATGGAAGCTGAAACAGTTTGGCATTGCAGCCATCAGTGGCCCATGCTGGATCCATCAACTTCCTATTTTATGACAAAAAGCCATTTTCCCTTACTTTTGCACCTGGATGTTTGGTGATCTAAACTTCCCTGGAAAAGCCACGTATGTCTGCAGACTTCCATCTGACTAGAACTCTGTGACTGGGAAGAGATGAGCTATGGCAGAATGAGAGCTAAAATGCTCATGGGCTACCTTTAGTCCCTGACAATTGTCATTGATTACCAACCTCTGTAGTAGACTTTACAAATGCAGTGACTTATCAGACCATTAGCTTCTACCAACTCCACAGGTCAGGGTGTCTTCAGGTAGTATCTGAAGGCTAACCTGCCTACCAAATGCTTCCAATGATGTGTTTAAACCCTGACTCATGTCTTTCTTTCATTTCGTGACTGTGCACAATTGCATATCTGCTTTCATGTCAGAACATGTCAGTCAGGCTGAGGAATCTGGTCCCCAACAGGATTACCTTGTCTGGCATCAGTGGGAGAGGATGAGCCTCACATTACCAAGTCTTGATACACTAGGGTTGGGGGATACTGAGGGTGCCCCACCTTCTCAGAGGGGAAGGGAAGGGAGATGGAGTGGGACTCTGTGAGGGGGAGGAGAAAGGGAGCAACATTTGGGATGTAAATAGATAATAAATAAGAACCTATCAGTCAGAACTACCTGAGTCTGTGTCCCTGGGCTGTTCTAGATTTTAGATTCTGTAAGCCAAATCCTTTCTATTTGGCTCACAACCGACTCATTCCTTTCAGAGCAAACAGCACTATGCTTTGTGCTAGCAAACCACAGACCTGAAAAGAGTTGAAGAAAAACAAGGGAAGACCTGTTACTCTGTTGTCCCTTGGCTCTGTCCTTCTGTAGACTCAACTCAGCACTATGACAGGTGCTCTGAGGCTTAGGATAGGACAAAAGTGATCTCCCCCATGAACCATCTGACGTATACGTTGTCTAAGCAGGAACGACCACAAGGCACGGAGGCTTAGAGGTAATGACACGACAATGAAGGCACAGCTCTCAGCTCACTAAGCCCGTGGCTGTGACTTCAGCCTTTGACTTTGCGCTTGGACCTCACCTCCTCCAAAGAGTAGTCTGGTGTGAATGCAGGTCAGAGTCACCATGGGAGCAAACTTTTGCATTTCTTCAGTGGGCTGCAGAGCCTCCTATCTGAGCATTGTAGTCATGAAAAGGACTTTGCGGAGAAGCAAATGAAGGCTATAGTCCACAAGTCTCATCAACACTGGTCCAATCCAGCCTCCTTTACCACTGCAAGTCCCCATCCATCAGCCGCTGGAGTGGGTGACAGCCTCCACATCTGGTTCTTCATCTGTGAAATGGGATTCGCAGCAGTATTTATCTCATGCAGTTTCACCTGTCACTGGGGTTGTCATTTTGCAAACAACCAACATGGCACTTCTCTTCCAGCTCAAAGTTTTCTGTGGGAGACAGGGAATGTTTTACGTAGTAGGCATTTGGCTACTGAGAAGTTGATCTATATTGCTTAACATTCCATTTTCTGTCTGTATTGTATCTTCGAATAAGTGTCTCTTGGCAGCCATTTCTTTTTTTTTTCCTTTTTTAATTTAATTTTATTTTTTGCTTATTCACTTTATAACCCGTCCCAGTCACCCCCTCCCACAATCCTTCCCCATCTCTTGTTTCTGAGTTATTTCTAAAATAACCTGTGACGTCTTCACATTCCTGTGTCGTGCAGGGGCACACATACATATACACACATACCTGGAGACACACAGAGATACACAGCGACACACATACACACAGACACATACACACACACACAGAGGGAGAGAGAGAGAGAGAGAGAGAAACCTCACGCTGCTTCCTGATATTAACCCACAACTACCAATTTCATGCAGCTGACTATATTTTGAGAAAATACAGGTAATGGATTTTGTAAAAATATTGGCAGGTCAACACGACCCAGTGTCTTCATGATTTTTGTTCAGTTTTTTTAACCACTTAAGCTGACACCAGCCCATATTCCACGATCTATCCTTTTAGGTTTTTTAATACTTTGAAGAGTGCTAAAACCAACAACAAAAGATCCAACTTAATCTGTGAACACTGATGAGGGAAGTCGACTGAATATAGTCATTGGAGTTCATGCACTCCAGGAATACTTAACCCTGATAACTATTTTTCCCGACTGCCATTAGAAACACTTCTGTCCACTTAAGCCACCATGTGAAGGAACATTCAAAGAGCCTTCAGTATTTAATTTGTTTGGACAAAGACCATTATTCCTGGTCATTTGTGGGAGCTCATCCAATGTGCAAAAGTTCCCTATGACATTTTATAAATATTCTTCCTAGCTCTGTAGGACTAAGGATTACTAAGTGCAAATACCTTCGGTCATTTGGTTCATAAAAGAAAACAGAAGTGGCTCCTGCCTGGGGTTTATATTGGAAAACCAAGTACTAAATAGCACACAAGCCCCTTGTTGACACACATTCCCAATCATACCACTGGGGAAAAATGCACAGGAGGCATCTCCATGGGCATATACAGAGTGCAGATTAAACACAGAGGACCTTCATATTGTGTGTGTGTGTGTGTGTGTGTGTGTGGTGTGTGTGTGTGTGTATAAGAACCTGGTCCTTGGGGTTGTGGATATTCACCACAGCACTGCAGAAAACCAAACACAGTGATACACACATGTAATCCCGGAACTTGGAGGTAGAGGCAGGGATATGAGAGGTAAAAGGTCAACCTCAGTGGCACAGTGAATTGAAGGTCAGCCTCAAGTATTAAAACAAAGACAAAAATAAAAGTAACACTAGTTCTACTAGTCAGAGTACCCCTCTTGCATAGCAGCCATCTTGAGAGTAGAAATAGCTATGCAGACTCAAACAAGAGTGGGTATTCTGCAGGAGACACTTGGCTGTGACTCTTCTGCCAAGAACAAAGCCACATGGAGGAATTCAGGGGCAGGAGCTGATGGGCCACATTTTGAGCCTATGCTGGCATAGCTCCTGAGGTGATCCTCCACAGTGTTTGCCTCTTTAACCTTAGAGATCTCCTGACCAACCCCACAGACTTCTGGGCCTTTCAATTAGCTTCATGCTCCTTCTGGAGGTTTGTATGAGTGTGATTCTGTCCCATGAGACTCAAAGCAGTGGTATCAATAATGTGCCTGCCTCTCTTAAGCCATGCATTTTAAATTTTTGAAGAAACAGTGTAAAGCCTTATTTCTAATGTAAATCAAACAATGGTTGCTTTGTTTCCTACCATGACTCTTGAGAGTGTCTTACATTATTCTGCTATGATGTCTGCCTGTCTTCTACACTAACAACTCAACCTAATTCTTATCTTTGTCAAAAGATCTAGGGCCATTGGCATTATTAGCAGTAAAAGTATCTGTTGGTTCCAGATACATGTCTGATGTATGGGATTTTGACAGTCAGTTCACAGTGAGGACAGAGGGGGTGTTTATAGGTGGGGCTGACCCATCACACCAGACAGAAGCAGGTGTTTGAGGACTGTGGATTCTATCTCCTTTCCTGAAAGCCACAGTTAGCACCGCCTACCAATGTTCATGTTATTAAACTCTGAGCCCTATCATGCCTTAAAATCCTTCTCAGCCCTACATTTCAAAATGTTTCTTGTTAGCAATTCTATTACAGCCACAGAATTTGAGGTGAGCATGAGGTATAGAGAAGGGCTGTGGTCTGAAGGAAGGTACAAACTGGGAATGTAGCTCAGTTGTAGCACATTTTTTCCTATTATGTGCAGGCTCCTGGTTTCCTACCTAACACTACAGAAATGCAGAATGTATACATGTATGTCCGAGAAAGACTATGTAGAATGCATGTCCAAGAAAGACCATCCAGGATTCATGGGCTGTCTTCCATACGCTCAGTTATCAACATGTGTTTTTCCCACATCCAGTTCCCTAGACTCCAGAAGGAAGTATAATGTCCAACAGTGGAGGGCAGTGTTGAATGTGACAATCCTGAAGAATGTGGCTTAGCTGTAGAGTGCTTGACAGCAGGCAAGAAGGTTCTCTCACCAATAATAGTGGACACTGCACCTCCACTGTTGGACATTATACTTCCTTCTAGGAGTCTAGGGAACTGGATGTGGGAAAAACACATGTTGATAACTGAGCGTATGGAAGACAGCCCATGAATCCTGGATGGTCTTTCTTGGACATGCATTCTACATAGTCTTTCTCGGACATACATTGTATACATTCTGCATTTCTGTAGTGTTAGGTAGGAAACCAGGAGCCTGCACATAATAGGAAAAAATGTGCTACAACTGAGCTATATTCCAAGTTTGTACCTTCCTTCAGACACAGCCCTTCTCTGTACCTCATGCTCACCTCAAATTCTGTGGCTGTAATAGAATTGCTAACAAGAAACATTTTGAAATGTAGGGCTGAGGAGGATTTTAAGGCATGATAGGGCTCAGAGTTTAATAACATGAACATTGGTAGGCGGTGCTAACTGTGGCTTCAGGAAAGGAGATAGAATCCACTGTCCTCAAACACCTGCTTCTGTCTGGTGTGATGGGTCAGCCCCACCTATAAACACCCCCTCTGTCCTCACTGTGAACTGACTGTCAAAATCCCTACATCAGACATGTATCTGGAACCAACAGATAATTTTTACTGCTAATAATGCCAATGGCCCTAGATCTTTTGACAAAGATAAGAATTAGGTTGGGTGGTTAGTGTAAGAAGACAGGCAGACATCATAGCAGAATAATGTAAGACACTCTCAAGAGTCATGGTAGGAAATAAAGCAGCCATTGTTCTGATTTACATTAGAAATAAGGCTTTACACTGTTTCTTCAAAAATTTAAAATGCATGGCTTAAGAGGCAGGCACATTATTGATACCACTGCTTTGAGTCTCATGGGACAGAATCACACTCATACAAACCTCCAGAAGGAGCATGAAGCTAATTGAAAAGGCCCAGAAGTCTGTGGGGTTGGTCAGGAGATCTCTAAGGTTAAAGAGGCAAACACTGTGGAGGATCACTTCAGGAGCTATGCCCAGCATAGGCTCAAAATGTGGCCCATCAGCTCCTGCCCCTGAATTCCCCCATGTGGCTTTGTTCTTGGCAGAGAGTCACAGCCAAGTGTCTCCTGCAGAATACCCACTCTTGTCTGAGTCTGCATAGCTATTTCTACTCTCAAGATGGCTGCTATGCAAGAGGGGTACTCTGACTAGGTAGAACTAGTGTTACTTTTATTTTTGTCTTTGTTTTAATACTTGAGGCTGACCTTCAATTCACTGTGCCACTGAGGTTGACCTTTTACCTCTCATATCCCTGCCTCTACCTCCAAGTTCTGGGATTACATGTGTGTATCACTGTGTTTGGTTTTCTGCAGTGCTGTGGTGATATATCCACAGCCCCCAAGGACCAGGTTCTTATACACACACACACACACACACACACACACACACACACACACACACACACGTGTGTGTGTGTTGTTATATTATATATATATATATATTATATATATATATATATATATATATGAAGGTCCTCTGTGTTTAATCTGCACTCTGTATATGCCCATGGAGAGTGCATTTTCCCCCAGTGGTATGATTGGGAATGTGTGTCAACAAGGGGCTTGTGTGCTATTTAGTACTTGGTTTCCAATATATAACCCCAGGCAGGAGCCACTTCAGTTTTCTTTTATGAACCAAATGACCGAAGGTATTTTGCACTTAGTAATCCTTAGTCCTACAGAGCTAGGAAGAATGTTTATAAAATGTCATAGGGAACTTTTGCACATTGGGATGAGCTCCCACAAATGACCAGGAATAATGGTCTTTATCCAAACAAATTAAATACTGAAGGCTCTTTGAATGTTCCTTCACACGGTGGCTTAAGTGGACAGAAGTGTTTCTAATGGCAGTGGGGGAAAAATAGTTACTCAGGGTTAAGTATTCCTGGAGTGCATGAACTCCAATGACTATATTCAGTCTACTTCCCTCATCAGTGTTCACAGAATACAGTTGGATCTTTTGTTGTTTGTTTTTAGCACTCTTCAAAGTATTAAAAACCTAAAAGGATAGATCATGGAATATGGGCTGGTGTCAGCTTAAGTGGTTAAAAAAAACTGAACAAAAATCATGAAGACACTGGGTCATGTTGACCTGCCAATATTTTTACAAATCCATTACCTGTATTTTCTCAAAAATAAGTCAGCTGCATGAAATTGGTAGTTGTGGATTAATATCAGGAAGCAGCGTGAGGTTTCTCTCTCCTCTCTCTCTCTCTCTCTCTCTCTCTCTCTCTCTCTCTCTCTCTCTCTTTTCTCCCTCTGTGTGTGTGTATGTGTCTGTGTGTATGTGCGTCGCTGTGTATCTCTGTGTGTCTCCAGGTATGTGTGTATATGTATGTGTGCACGAACACAAGAATGTGAAGACGTCACAGGTTGACCTTGGGCATCATGTCTCCACCTTATTTTCTCAGAGAGGATCCCCCACTGGACTGGGAACTCACAGAGTAGGCTACATTGGCCAGGAAGCCCCAGGCATCCACAGGTCTCCACCTCCCAGTGCTGGAATTACAGATGCTTGTCACTATGCCTGACTTCCTGTGAGCACTTGGGATCTGAACTTGGGTGTTCACCGAGGCATCTCCCCAGGCTGATTCTCAGTGCTCAGAATGCAGCATGACACACTTCAAATACATACTCAGAATCCACACTTCAAAAGACGCATCAATATCCAGTGTTAACGACATACTTTATAGAAACAACTCTTGGTGGCTTTTCCACTGATTCTATTACTGGTTTCATTTCCACTCTGTTCAGGTCACACATCTCTGTACTGCCATTGTTCCTTCTCTGTGCAACAGCAGACTTGGTGGCTGGAACAGAGCTCACAGGGCCACGTG
Source organism: Mastomys natalensis (assembly GCA_021653895.1). NCBI lineage: Eukaryota > Metazoa > Chordata > Mammalia > Rodentia > Muridae > Mastomys > Mastomys natalensis. The sequence goes on from JAJTUV010000207.1 coordinate 1,044,270, forward strand.
TATGAGATACTTATCATCTGGACCTTTACAGTGTGCTGACTGGGCTGTGGTAAATTTATCCTTTGGAGCCAGTAGTCAAGCTGCCGTTTCTTTCACCTGAAACGCCTTGAGTTCACTTAAGCTGTTTGCTCTAAGACTCAGTTCTGGTTTGGAGGTTTGGAAGAAACATTTACGTTTCTCTTTCCTCTCTCTTCCTTTTGCCTCTCCTGCTAATTCTTCTTCGCATTTCTGTAACTTTTATAAACTCCAGTGAGTTTTCAGTGTTCACAATAGTCACATCTTAATTCTATAGGAAGAGTCTGCTGCTTGCATTCTCATCAACCATATAGCCCCATCTCCTTTTCAGTTTCAGCATGGTCTTTGTCTGCCAAGACTCAGCATCAGGACCCTTCAAATCTATAGTGGAAGAATCTCTCATATCAATGTTTCAACATCAATTTAAGGTGATCTGGGACTAAAAAGGCAGGTTCACCATGTATTCCATGTACTGTATTAGACTGGAAACCTCTCTCTACCTGTGCTCTCCCTCCCATCCTCCCCTCTACCCTCCCCTGCCTTCCCCTATTCTTTCCTTTCCTTCCCCTCTTTGTCTCTCTCACTCTCCCCTCTCTCTTTTCTGAAACAAGGTCTCATGTAGCCTAAGCTAGCCTAGAACTCTATTCAAGGAGGACATTGAACTTATTTTCTTATCTCTACCTCCTGAGTGCTGGGATTACAGGCTTGTTCCACCATACCAGTACGATATACACATATACGATGCTGTGGATGGTTTTATATGGTCCAGGATTTTGTGCATATTGGTCAACCACTCTACCAGCTGAGCTACATCCCTAGCCCTCAACATGTTTTCCAAAAGGCACATGCTTTAGCAAAGATTTCGAGTTTGAAGCTGAAATGCCAATGCTCCTGATATAGAGTCGGGAGAATCTGAAGCATGAGGCCAGCCTGGGCTATATATGGCCAGCCTGAGCTACATGTGGCCAGCCTGGGCTACATGTGGTCAGCCTAGACTACATGTGGTCAGCCTAGACTACATGGTGAGCTCCCGTATCTCAAAAACAAACAAAAATTAAAAGCTGTAAACAGAAAAACAGAAACAGAAAAGTAAGTTGTTACATAATTACCCAGGATTTCAATTCAATCCTGTGTTCAATAAGCATTGATTGGTTAGTGTGTTTGTGTCTGGCCCTGGGACTGGAGCTGAGTCCACAGGAAGGTTAAATCTCAGCTGTTGGCATCCATGAGCTTATTAGGAGCCCAGGAAGCATTTTCTTTTCACAGTAACAGAATTCTATTTTCTGGTGAAATTTCCTCTAATGAGACATGAAAGATTATCTCATAATTAAAGATTGAGCTTAAGACTCTGATAGCCTCAGGGGAAGTAACTGTGACTTCATTTATTTATTGTCAGGCAGAGAAATGCTGGATTCTCTCCAGAGCCGAGAATAAGGATAATAAGGATGAGAAAGGTATGGAGGGACCAGGCAAAGCTGGAGAGAAGCTTTCTGGGGAATGGAAGCTTTGAATGGCTGATTTGCACCTCATTTTGGTCTTCCTACAACCCAGTCTTGTGCTAAATGTTTTCCTTTGTCTGCTGAGAAGCTCCTCTGAGATGATGATAGTAAAACCTTGTTAACTCCCCAGGGAGAGGAGCTCGGATCACTCCACACAATAAGCGCCCAGGTGGTAAGAACACAACAGACTCAAACCGTGCTAATTCCCAGCAGAGCTCAACAGCCTATCTTTAATTTTAAAACCGCATAGATATTTCCTGAGAGGGTCCCCTGTGGGCTTCTAATATTCCCAACGGAGAATCCTTGAAACCCCTGTGTGACCAAGTAGGGTGTTGGAAGAAAGGGCTCTTTTCCTCTCTGAGTGCTAGGGGTCTGTCCGTCCAAATCATCACTATACCCCTGGGAGCTGCCAAACAAGGAGAGAATAAAGTCCTTCCAGATGGATCTGTCTATCTGAGGAAATCTGTGCATACAGGGTGTCATAAAAATGGTCACTTCTTAAGGGAATGACAGTGATTTAGAGTTTTCACAATGTCAAAAAAAGAAAAAAACAAAAAAAAAACAAAAACAAAACAAACAAACAAACAAACACAAAAAACAGGTAAAGGCTGGAGAGACTGTTCAGCATTTAAAAGTTGTAGAAGACTTAGGTTCGGTTCCCAGCAGGGGCATGAGACTGCTGACAACTGCCTGAGGTTCCAGTTCCAAGGGATCTGAATACCTGTTCTGATCTGTAAAGGCACCTACATCCATGTGGGACACCTCTCTCTCTCTCTCTCTCTCTCTCTCTCTCTCTCTCTCTCTCTCTCTTTTCCTCCCTCCTTCCTTCCCTCCCTCTTCACCTCCTCTCACATGCAGAAAGAGAATCGCACAGAGTCACACAATAGTTTTTAAGAAATATTTTTTGAAAGGTGGCTGGAGAGACAGCTCAGCAGTTAACAAGTGCTTACTACTTGTCCAAGGATTCACACCCAACAACTCAAAACCTCTGAAACTCTCCTGGCCTCTCCTGGCCTCTCCTGGCCTCTCCTGGCCTCTCCTGGCCTCTCCTGGGCCTCTGGCTCTCTGACCTCTAAGGGTACCTTCACACAGGTGACACACATGACACACATGCATACAGATCCAACATTAAAACAATAAAAAGAAATAGGAAAAAAACCAGAAATGCCCACAGACTGTTTTGCAGAGATTGTTGTGGTTTGGTGTGTAATATCCTCTCCTTGTGAGGGTAGAGAGCCATTGGCTTCATCAGTCTGTCACCTTGATATGGTCTTTCTGAGTTTCACTCTCTGTGTTTCCAACCATCTTCCTGTTTTTGTGCATCTATCACAAGATCTCAGCATCTCCTCCTCCCTTTTTCCTGCAAGTGGTCCTTGCGTTTGACATCCTGTGGATGTTGACAACAATGACCTTTTTCTACCTAATACATCCTCATTCTCTTGCTGCATCTTAAAATCCCCATTCACACTTCCTCTCCTGGTTATTGTCATTGTCATTTACTACCTTGATTAGTCTTGGATTCCTAGACCTTAACACAGTAGAGGTTAAATAGTGTGTGTGTGTGTGTGTGTGTGTGTGTGTGTGTGTGTGTGTGTGTGTTCTGTGTGTGGTCAAATCCATGTGTGTATACATGCACGTAGAAGTCAGAGATTGATGTCTGATGTCTCCCTCAATCACTTACCTATCTTATTTTAAAAAAATAAATAAATAAAACCTGTAACTAAATCCAAAGCAAGCCAATTTGGGTATCCCAAATGACCATCAAGCACCAGGGTTTCTCCTGTCTCTGAACAATCGAACGTGGAATCATAGGCGTACCCCACCATACTTAGCTTTGGCTAAGTGCAGGGGATATAAACTCAGGTCTTCATGCTTGCATGGTGGGTACTTTAACAAATATCTCCCCAGAAACTAATGGAATTTCTAATAAACTGAGTTTGTATGCATGTGTGTGTGTGTGTGTGTGTGTGTGTGTGTGTGTATGTGCACCCTCATGCATGTGCAGGTGAGTACCTATACGTGGTTCAGTATTCCAGGAGGCCAGAGGAAGGCATTAAGTTCCCTGGAGCTGGAGTTATGATAGATGTGAATGCTGGAACCTGAAGTTGAGTCTCTGTAAGAGCAATATGCACCTTTAACCACTCTCTAGTTTCATCATAGATAAATACCTTTGCATAAGCTATTGCCAGATTTCTGTCTTCTAATGACAGATTCTGGGCTACCTGCGCAACTGTGGGTCCCCTTCTTCTATGGTTTCTTGGGCAAGGTCACTGGCCTAACATCTACCTGCCTCTTCTGGCCACAGTAGTAAGTGGCCCTTAGGGTTAGCTCACTATGTTTGCCAGGACCTGGGACTTCTGCATCTTTAGTCACACTCTGCACTCCACTCCTTACTGACTAATGCCTCCATCCTGTCACTGTTCTTTAGTGAGTGCACCAGATATGTGAAGCCATGATAAAGGAAACAGAGGGCACTCCATCCAGTATCTTCCACTGTGGATTTGTGCATCAGAAAGAATGCTAATGCACTGTCATGTTTGGATGCTGGAAGCAAGGCAGCCTAGATCAGTTTGGATTAGTTGGTAAGCAACCTCCTTTGAGCCATCATGACACAGGCAGCCTCCTGGAGGAGCTAACAATAAGCCATGGCCGGTGTGTGTGGAAACTCTATAAAGCAGACTTTGGCATGTACTGTGACACAATCATTGTGGACCTTAAGATAAAGACATTCATCATGATGCTGCATAATCTGTTCAAACAGCTGCCAGAAAACTTCAGGGCTGTCTCCTTTATAAGGGAGGACACATGTTTCTGTAGCCACCTGTTTCTTGAGCTCTATGGCAGGAATCTTACACCCAGACCTGAAACTCATAGCTGATAACCTCATAGCAGACCTTGCAGAAAGCCGAGTTCTCTAAATTGCAGAGTGAGAATGGACAGACAAGAGAAGAAGAAGCAAACCACAGATACAGTGATATATGAAGCAGTGCATGTTGGGTAGGAGATTCTTGGGATGATCTTGATCTTTCTAGAATATTCCAAATGTGCTTGTTTATACCTCTCCAAATGGGACTCAGTTTCTCCTTTGTCAGGACTTATTTAACTTGCTCAATTGAGGAAGAATACCTAGAACTTTAGTGATCTCAACTTTTGACAATTATTTTTAATTTCATACAAGTATATATTCTTTTTTTTTTTTTTTTGTTTTTGAGACGTTTCTTTGTGTAAGGTCCTGGCTGTCCTGGAACTCACTCTGTAGACCAGGCTGGCCTGAACTCAGAAATCGCCCGTCTCTGCCTCCGAAGTGCTGGGATTAAAGGATGTGCCACCACTGCCCGGCCAAGTATATATTCTATATTAAGCATTTCCCCAGACCTTCTTACTCCCTCTCCTCACCCCTTCCTCACCCATTAGTCTTCTGTTTCTCTAGACACTTTCATTTCTACATTCATTTGACAACCTCCATTTTTATTAAAAATTAAGAGAATATCATTCTTTATAATTGGTTAGTGGATACTGGAGAGCTGGTTCAGTGATTAAGAGCACTATCTTCTCTTCCATAAGATCTGGGTTCAGTTCCTCACACACATGGGGTAGCTCACAACCAACTTCAATTCCTGTAACTCCAATCTCAGGGGATCCAACTGCCTTCTTCTGGCCTCCATGGTCACTGTATGCATATGGTGAATAGACATACATGTAGACAAAATATACATAAAATAAATAATAAAATAATTTATAAAAATAAATAAATCTTTAAAAATGTAAGGTGTTGAAAACACTTAGAAGACTCACCATTACCATTTAGAAATACTTGTTAGTTGGTGCTTTCAGAGGTGAGTGGATCCTGATGGGCTTGAATTCCGATTCCTCACTGTCAATATGTAGAGAAGAAGTTAAAAGACATGAGTGACTATGAGCTTATAGTGGATTAAAGTCTTTCAGATAATTGTGATCTGGGGCAGATGATCAGGCAGGTTATGGGGAAGAGAGCCAGGCCCCACTTACGGACTCCAAGCTCCATGCTCTCTTCCTGAGATAGCCTTCTATGTCTTTCTCCATGTGAAGGAAGTGACATCACATCTTTCTCTTTGAGTCATCGTCTTGCCACTTTACAGTACGCATGAGCACACAGCTCATTTAAAACACCACCAAAATAAAAGAGTCTAAGAGTCTAATAGTCTTCACTGACAGGACAAAAAGGAATTGTTATTGCAATTCACTATATAGCAAGAAAAGTCAAAGGGGGCCTAGGAGGGTTTACATGGGCTGGAGAAGATGCTTCATAAACCAGTTCTAGGAAGGCAGCCAGCTTCCACCCAAGACACCAGCCTCCAGCCTCACCAAATTTACTGGAGTTTTTATATGTTTAGACTGCTAAGAACAATGGAAATTTGGGTCTGGCACAAGTGTTGTGTGGCACTATTTCTGGGAAGATGTGAGAAAGCATCTACTCACCCCAGATGGGGAACCAATAACAGATAAAGTCAGGGAACCATCAAAGTCCAACTTGGTGAAGCCAGTTTTACTGAAGTTACTTACAGGAGAGGAAGTGACTCACAGACAGCTATGGTTCTGTGTTATGCCTCTCCTCTGGCGGTATCTGGACACCACCTATATGTTTGCTGGCGGGGGGTGGGGGGAAGGGCGTGGGAAGAGACTGGGCAAAATCTGGGAGGGGGATCTGCTGTCTGAGTTTCCTCTGGGGGCTTCAGATACTGCTGCACAACAGGCCAGAAAGGGAAAGCAGAGTCTGGCATAATTCTGGTCTGGTTAGGATCCAAGTGCCAGAGGGGCAGGAGAAGAGAGAGGGCCTTCTTCAGGAGTCTTAGTGTTATGGCTCTTTTAGGTGAAGGATGTCCACATGGTGATCTTTATTGAAGCTGCTCTCTGAGACGATCTTAGCTTGTTCATATTTATTACAGAGGATGAGAATGCTTATGCTTTATTACGGGTGAAGTAGGGATTATGTAATCTGGGGGAAGGGTAGGAGAATATCCAGGAAGGGAAGGTCATTGGCTGAAAGTTAAGACTATTGAGATGCCTTATTAGCATGGAGAGATGTCAAGTGCTGTGCTAAGTGATTGATTACCCCTGGTCACCTTAGTTGAGTGTCATAGTTATGTGTTCTATAGCAGGCACCAAGGATGGAGGGAGCAGCCCCAACCCTGCCACCCAGATCTCCAATACCCAGGGTATGAACATGCTTCACCTCACCAGTTTTTATGCCCATCTGGTAGCATGGTCATGTGCCCTACAGACAGCTGTATCACCAAGCTTGTACTAGCATGAGTGACAGTTCACAAAAGCTGGAAATCTGAAACTCACTGCACAGCCTGCAGTCAGTTCAATGGGACAGAATGTGTCCTTTCCAGATGCCTCAGTCAGTCCGAGCCTCCTCATGGCAGCTCAGTTTGCCTGAGAGTGACTCTCAGCAGTTCTTTCTATTTATATACACCTGGAGTGGGACAGAACTAATGGATCTGTCAGTTTTAGGAACTTCCTGAAGTCTTTATTTCCTGAGTTTAAAGAGCTTCACTGCAGATTAGAACATTCTGCTTTTCTCAGAACATCTTGATGTGTCTCCTCCCCTTTAACATCCTATGTGTTAAGAAGCTTCAGAAGGAACCGTGTACAAGAAGGTGTGTCATATCTGAGGGGCATCTTTTACATCATAGACTGTAGATCTAGATATTCAGGACTCTAATAGCAGATGCTAGTCAGGTATCTCCAGATACATAATTTATGCTGATTTTCAATGGCAGGGAAGTAGCTTATGGGCATTCGAAGGCTGTTAGTGTACCCACTGTTACTGGGTAGGAGACGAGATATTTTCTGATTTGCCTCTAAGTAGCAACTCATATAATTGCATTTCATCTGTGTTTCTGAACGACTATGATGCGCTAGTAATGGCAAAAGTCTGGAGGAGAATTCAAAGCAAAACAACAACGGATGAACTAAATAAGAAAGCATTTGGTCTATGAATGCATCAATGGCAGGTGGATTTAAATCACCAAGGACACTCTTGGTTCTAATGTGGACCATGTACTCACAAGGCAGTAGGGCCAAGCTCCTCTGCTTGATATGAGAGCTCTGGCTACAAAGGCAGAGATGGTGTTGAAAGTCCCAAGGATATTTCTAAGTTCCACATTGAATGATTTTCAAACATTCCATACTTTTGAATTTGTATCTAAAAACTAAAGATGCTGTGATGAGGAGATTCTAGGCTTGCACTCAGACCCCTTGGCATTATGCAGTCTCAGGAGGCTTAAGAGTGGACCTGAGAGGGGTCAGAGAAAATGCATGCATGCATCATTGGAACTGTGTCCTTTTAGTTTCAGAGAAGAAATGGAAACAACATTCAAATGATTATTCAAGCATTTTGAAGAAGGCTTAAAGAAGTGGTTCTCAACCTTTGGGTCATAACCCCATCGGAGAGTTGCATATCAGATATCCTGCATATTATTTATTTACATTATGATTCCTAACAATAGCAAGATTACAGTTATGAAGTAGCAACAAAATAATGGTTGGGGTCACCACAGCATGAGAAACTGTACTAAAAGGTCAAAGCTTTAGGAAGGTTGTGAACCATGGCTCTAAAGAAATAGCACAGAGGAGATAAAAGGCAGAGAGTGACTCTGAAGACTGTAGTTCCAGCTCAGGTATTCTTGATTTCTCAGATTTCACTTGGATAGAAGCGAAACTCTGATTTTGGGAGTTGAAGATAAGACATAATCTTTTTTGGTTCCCAATGTCTTCTCTGAGATAAGAGGTATCATAGGCAAGGTACTAGGAGGTAATCCAAGAGGCAGAGACCCAGACAAACACTGAGGATCAAGACAGCACTTGGGAAAAAAGCCTTAGCAGTGCTAAGCATCCTGCAGTCGTGCACAGGCTATGAACTCTGGCTTCTGAGACGACCATGATTGATTGCCAGACTGGACAGTTTGCAGATGCTGAACCTACCCAGGATCAGTATCCAATCATGTTGCCTCTTCTTCATGAGCGTGACTTGTAGGAGATGTTGTTCCTCTCAGTTCTAGCAGATGGTTTGTGCATCTGTATACTCACACACATATGTATATATACTTTCCCTTCTGTTCCCTTCTGATCTACCTGGACCTGTTCAGTATGGTTTTTCTCATACTCTGGAGTTGGCTCAGAGGCTGTCAAAAATGCTTGGCATGTCTATCAACCTGAGGCATGGGCTTTGATCTCTTCACCTGCTTTGCTACCTGAATCATGATGATCAGAGCTGTTCCTTCTGCTCCTCCGACAGGGTGACAGGTGAGACACCAGCTCAATGAAGCATGGTTTCTACATCTAATCTCTGATGTTGCTAAAACTACACAAGCTGGCCTGAGGCAGAATGGGCTTTCGGGATATAAACAAGATTTCAGATTGTTTTGACAGGAGAATTTCATCAAGCAGTTTGGATCTAGATTTGGTGGCAATAAGCACTGAAAGGCTGAGGCCCACCCATCTGTAGAATATTTGGAGCTCTTATTCACTGTTAAAAACCTGTTTGGGAGTCAGAATTGTGTGCTCTTGTAAGCAAATAAGCAAGTTTTAAGCTTACAGTCAGGATATAATATGCATAGTCCTGATTGTGGCTGTTGGTTGATTGAATGCTGGAAAGGATGACAAAATGATTGTTTTCTCTTGTGTTTTATTAATCCTGACTTCTTGTTATCATATGACTCCATGCCATCCTCAGCAAGGATGGCAGAGGGGAGGATGCTCTGATTGTCCTTACTAAAAATGTTTAGACAATGAACATTGTTGGGTCTGAAGTACTTTGTTAGAAAATTATATGTCAAGATTAAATGATTACAGAAAGCAATGTTTCAATCAATTACTTGATCCATGGACCAATCTATTTGTCTATCCATTTATCAACTCACCAACTATGCATCCATTCATCCATTTACCTGTGCACATGCACCTATCATCCTCACACCCATATATAAATGTTGAAACATCCACATATCCATGTATACATGCATCCATCCATCATCCCTGTATCCATGTGTGCAAGCATCGCTCTATACTTGTCACTCTTTGCTGAATTTTATGTATTACTTCCCTCCTGAGCATTCTCTTAAGGACAAATAGTGCAAGGGTCTTGAGTCATTTTTCTAGGGAAATGAGAAGTAGGAAAATGAGTAAAGGCAAACCTAAACAAATGATATAGTTTTGCTCTATAATCATTAGAAAAGGGAATGGGATGAAGAGGAGGAAAAGGTGGAAAAGAAGACTTCTCATAATGAATGATAGTTTATTCAGTGAAGAAGGCTAAGGAGCCAGGAGAATCCCCTCTGAATGATGAAAAAAATCAAGACCCAAATAAAAGTAGTCAGCATGTCTTAACTGATGATTTATATACTGCGGTGGTTTGAATGAGAAATGTCTCCCACAGGCTCAGGTGTTTGCATCCTTTGTCTCCAGCAGGTGGCACTGTTTGGGGAGGTTACAGAGCCTTTAAGGATGGAGTCTTGGTAGTGAAGTATATCACTTGGAATGGGCTTTGAGGGTTTATACCCTCAACCTTCTTCCAGTTCAATGTCTCTGTTTCTTGTGTATGTGTGAAGAACTGACCTTTCAGTTTGCTGCTCCAGGAACATGCTTCCATGCCTTCCTCACTATCATGGACTCTCTCCTGGAACTGTAATAAATAAAATCAAATGATCCCTGTAACTGGAGTTACCAATAGTTGTGAGCCAACACATGGATGTTAGAGCTGAACCCACATCCTTTGCAAGAGCAGCCAGGTCTCTTAATGCAAAGCCATCTCTCCAGTCCCCAAAGGCAGGATTCGTCTGAGAGGTGGAAGGTGAGTGTCAGCATGGTTAAGTAAGGAAATGGGCCATGACTCTGGTGCTTGCAGACACAGCATCTGAAACCACAGTGTGCCCAGAGAGGTGCTCCTGCTTCTAAATGAAACTGAATTTCTTTTTTATTGGATATTTTATTTATTTACATTTCAGATGTCATCCCCTTTCCCCATTCCCACCAAGAAACTCCCTATCCCATCCCCTCTTCCTTTTTGCTTTTATATCATTTAATTACATGCAAGTGTTAAGGTCAGTTCCAGGTTGACAAACTAGCAATACAATAGATCAAATAGTCAAGGAACAAGCAAGACAATAAACACAAATAGTAAGAACGCAGGCATACAATTCCATACACTTTCATGATCACTATTTCTAAGCATGATGACTTATCTGGATGACCAAAATATCTGAGCCTACTTCCTTGTCCTAGCCAAAGTCATTTTCATGTCTGAAGCCTACTTCTTTGTTCTAGCCTAAGATTTAGATTTCTGTCTGAAATTACTTCTTTGATCTAGCCTAATGTCAGATTCCTGCCTGAAGCCTACTTCCTTGTCCTTGGCCAATGTCATAATCTTGCCAAGCAGCCCCCAAAGCTCTCCACCTCTCAGTTTCCAATGTGTATTGGGAAGTGATTGAACTCTCATTTAATTGAATCCTTCCCTGTATACTGGCAAACTTGGGAAAGGAGACATTTATTTTCCTAAGTATTTAGAACCATTGTCAACAGTGGGGTGAGGTCAAAGGTCTGAGGTAGATTCTAGATTCATACTCTGGCTCTCTAGTTTTGGAAAAGAGAACTGCAGCTCCAGTTTCAGCATCTTTATCCATGAATGTGGGTGTGAAATTGGAGGTAGAGGATATAAAGAAGGAGATGTTATAGGTGCAAGCTTAAGGCTCAGACACTGTTGGAGGGTGGGGCATGGGCACCTTCTTACAACCAATAGCTTGTGTTCTGTGTCAATCACAGGGGTTGGGTAATTTAAGGCACTGGCTTCCTGTGTGTACATGTTTCCATACCCCACTTCCAGAGCTTTGTGGTGGTGGACCATTGCCATGGGCCTTGGGAATCAGTCGGGATGTATTTGGGATAGACTTAATTATATTTCAGGAAGGTTCATGTTTTGTTTGTTTAATTTTCAAATTTAAAGTTTTAGGTTTTATTCTATTGTGATAAAAACTGTTAAAATATAATATGCTTTCTTAAATCATTTTCAAGAGAGCCATGCAGTATAGTTGGCTGTAAGTACCATGTTGTATTTCACATCCCTAGGAATTTTTCTTCTTGCTTAACTGCACTATTGTTCCCTGGCCAATAATATTCCTACTTCCTCCTCCTTGACTCATGTTAGGGAGAATTCTAAACCTTTTTTCATGAGTTTTGATAAATTTTAGTAGTTAACTCAAATGAGATAGTGATAACTTAAACATAAGTTAAGTAACAGTCTTAAAGTATACCCATATTATTGTGTATGGTGAGTTTTCTCTCTTTTTATTCAAGGCTGGAAAGTATAGGAGATAGCGAAATTAAGAGGTTAAGAATGGAGGATAGAGAAATAATTCATCTGTTTATGACCATTGCCTGTTCTTGCAGAAGACCTGGGCTTACTTTTCAGAAACCAGCCGGTGATTGTCTTAGTCATATGTCTATTGCTATGAAGAGGCACCATGACAAGGCAACTTCTAAAAGGGAGCATTTGATTGGTGTCTTGCTTTCAGTTTCAGAGGATAAGTCCATTACCACCATGGCAGGGAGCATGGCAACAGGCAGGCAATCATGATGCTGGAGAAGTAGTTGAGAACTTACATCCAAAACACAAGTTGGAAGCAAGAAGAGACTGGGCCTGGTATGAGCTTTTGAAACCTCCAAGTCCAAACCCAGTGACACACTTCCTCCAGCAAGGCCACACTTGTGAATCCTTCCCAATTAAGTCCACCAAATAGGGACCACCATATTCCAAGATATGAGCCTATGGGGTCTATTCTCATTCAAACCACCACAGTAGCTTACTACATTAGTAACTCTAGTCCCAGGGATCCACTTCTATCTTTTGACCTCTTGGAGCAAGAGCCATGTATCTGGTGCATACACATATACAGCAAAATGACTCATAAACATACAACAAAACAAATAAATATAAAAGTAGTTTAAAGGGGTAACTGTGTGCTCTGCTCATGAGGACCACCCACATTTAATTCCCAGCACCCACATCTACTGGCTTACAACTAGTTACTCTAGTTACAGGGTACCCCACATCTCTGGCCTCTGTGGATACCTGTACACATGTACAAATATCCACATACAAACAGGCAAACATATTCCTAATTTAAAACAAAATAGTTCTTAAAAATATTCTATTACATGGATGTACCATGTTGTCTTCACCAACTCACCCACTAGTGTCATTTAGGTTGTCTTATCTTTGCTGCTGTGGATAGCCATGACTATAGGAGTCTTGCTATCTTTGAGGTCCTAATATTCAGTTGTTTTGGATAAATTCCCAGAAGGGAAACTCCTGGATCATATACTAGTTACATTTTTAAATTTCTTTCAGTCGTTTCCATACTATTTATCACAGTGACTGAATGATTTCATTTCTTTTTATATTTCCAGCAGTATGCAAAGACTTCCGTTTCTTCTCTCATTTCTTCAGCAAACATTACTGCTCACTTGGCATTTATTCCTAAATGCATACATGTGTGTGCATATCACAAGTCTAATGGTCACAGATGACATTCTCTGTGAATCTGATGTGCAGTTTCTGATATCTCACTACATTGAACATTTTTCCATATACCTGTTAGCTATTACTATGTCATCTTTGAAAATACATAAATACATATATTTGGGTTCTTTGCCTAGTTTGAAAATAAATGATTACTTTTGAGTATTACAATTAACTGGACATGGATCTTAAAACTCAAGGATGTTATTAGCACCAGACACACAACAGTTCTCATACAGAAGAATTAATTTATTTCTCACAGTTGTTATTGCTGGATGGTATGAGTTTATTTTCCAATCTCAGGATGCTGGATAATCAGGTTTAACCTTTAATTAAGCAGCTGTCATTTCCTAGTAGCTCAGTGGCAATATGATGTTATATTAAATTTGAATTTATCTTATGTTGAGATAAGGAGGAGTTTTGCCCTCTTTACAGACAACAAACAACATTAGCAGGCGATGGCTGTGATTAAGCAGAGATTCTCTCAAGTGCAGAAGAGATTCATGTACAAGAGGGAGGGTTTGGGTTAAACACAAAGTCGTTACTCAGCATGCATGCCTATTTTAACAATTTTAGAACCTGACTGCATTGTAAGGGGTTTAGAATAAAAAAAAATTGTCAGACATTTTCAGTTTTAAAAATTTCTCTTATGTTACCCCCCTCTCTCCTTGTCCAGAAAATGAAATCACTTATAAGTCAAGATGTCTTGAAATTATAGTAAAGTCCACGAAAGCTATCTTGTCATTTCCTCTTCTTTCTCTTAAACTTCATCTTTCTTCCCCCTCCCTCATCCCCATCTCTCCTCTCCATCTTCCTTCTCCTCCTTCATTTTCTCCTCTTCATCCTGTATTCTCTTTTTCCTCCCCTGTTCCATCCACTATTTCCTCCTCTCCTTTTCCTCCTCTCCTCTCTCTCTTCTTTCTTCCTCCTCCAGTTTCTTCCTTTCCTCCTGTGCTCCCTCCTCTTTCTGCCCCCTCTCCCTCCTCTCTTTCCTCCCCTTTCCTCTTCTCTTCCTCCTCTACTCCCTCTTTTCTTCCCCACTCTCCCTCCTCCTCTCCCTCCTTCCCTTTCTTCTTTCCACTCCATCTGCTTTCATTCTCCTTGCTGATTCTCTCTCTCTCTCCTCCTCCTCCCTCTCCTCCTCCCTCTCTCTCTCTCTCTCTCTCTCTCTCTCTCTTCTCTCTCTCTCTCTCTCTCTCTCCCCCCCCTCTCTCCCTTTCTCCTGCTTTGCTCTTCCATTACAACTCTTTTTCCATATGTTTTTCTGCTTCATGTTAAACAGCTTCTGTGTCCTCATTATGAAAGAATTCCCTCCAAAATCAAACCTTTCATCTTGGGGAATCGCATCAAGGCACAGGATATCATAAAAGGAAAGCAAACATTGTATCCTTCAAGGGACTTGTGGAGATGGAAAGTGAATAACTCGGAAGCTCCAGGAGCTTTTGGGATGAACTTAGGTTACATGGGAGCAATCTGGCCATGTGGATTTTGTCTTATAAATTGTTAAGTCAAACAGACATCATATTTTAGTCTAGGGACACCTGTTCTTCATCACTAAGGTGAGAAACTGTTGAGCATTCCACCGGATGCCTTGTGTATCACGAGACTGATCCTTAGTAAGTAGTGATTCTCATGGTTTCTCCCTGCTGCTTGACAATGACTACCAAAGAAAAACATACTGTCTTCTTCAATTCCTGGTACATACCACAGTGCTTCTGCATGGGGCTTAATAGTCATGTATCTTACTTACAAATGATAGAAAACTCAACTCATAGTAATTTAAAGAAAACTTCTATAATACAGCTTACACTCCAAACCTTTGAATATAGCTGACATTCCAAAGTCAACCAGGGAGGCTAATCTCACTGAAGACTCTGGTCATTGTTTGCAAAAATGTGACTCTCTTCACTGCCCAGCCCTGGTTCCTTCCACCTGAAGTCACCTCTCCAGAAGGCATTCACCATCAAAGCCTCTTAGCATCAACAAGTTTGTGTCCTTATTGTTTAGAACTCCCATTGAAAAGATCCTTCTAGATGTACTTATCCAGAAACAATTCTCACACGAGTTCTGGGGATCAACATAGATAATATATGCATGACCACATGGTCATAACTGAACCAATCACTAGAGTCAAAGGAGCAAAATATCATGATTTGTGATTCATCAGAGTTGAGTTATGAGCTCAAGACATACCCTGACAGGATGGCACAGACCAGTCCTGCTAAGGATGTGTACGTAATGGTAGAAGAGTGGAAGTCATGATCTTGCTGTGACTGATTTTGCACAATTCAGAGGAATTGACTTAGACGCTTTATTAGAAGTACATTGTGACATCTTCAGAGAAGCTTGCATAGGCTACTTCTTCCCCACCCATAGCTTTGCCCAGCACATTCCCCTCTCTCTATCTTCCCAGTGCTTCCTTTCCACCATAACATCTGGATATTGAGAGGGACTGGAATATTGATGAGTGTCAACCTGTCTTATATTTCTTATATAGATGTGTGTTTGTGTGTGTGGCGCACATATGTGTGCTGATGCATGATCATATGAATTCATGTGCATGTGGAGGCCAGAGGCTAATCTTTAGCATCATTCCTTAGGAGTTTAGTTTTTAACAGGTCTCTTCTTGGAACCTGGGTTTTCCAATTAAGACAAGCTGATTGGCTACTAAGCCCCAGGGGTCCATTTGTCTCAATGTCCTAAACACTGAGGTTATATATCTATACCACCATTTGTTTTTTTATGTGTGTGCTGGGTCTTCATGCTTGTGCAACACATTCTTTACTAAATAAGATATCTTTCCAGTCCCTTGTTTTTCTTTAGGGTTTATTTGCAGACTGCCTAAAAGGGAGCCTTGAAAAGAGCATACAGTTAGAGAACACTTACGGAAGGAAGGAAAGATTGGTAGGATTGTCACGTGTGCACAGGTGTCAACAACCCTCCCTTCACGTTTGATTGCAGCTGTTGTTGGAAACCGATTCGAAAATTGCTATTTACTGTTGACAAAGAGCTATTCAGTATGAGTTCAGAATCAACGCAAAACAGATCATCTGTAAAATTAGAGAATGATGGTATTTACTTCATCAAGGTACTTGTAAATTATAAGAACCTAAAAATATCCAACCCTGGATGACATAAATCTACAATGTCTTAAGTATGGCAAGCAAACAATCAAAAATAGATCATTTGCATATGTGATGAGCACATGGCACTTTATATGTTTTAGGTAATATGAATGACTAAGGGGTGTTGACTTCATATTCCATCTTTGTAGGTTTAAAATGAGAGAATTGACATCTAGGAAATCAAGGGTGGGACATTGTTCATCACTGGGTGGAGTTAGGGATCAAATGATAAAACACTAGAAGTATTTCCCGTTTGGTAGAACCTACTAAAAACACATGCTTGGTGGTGATTCATTTTGTTGTTGTCCCTTTTATTAACTTGATACAAGCTGAGGAATTACCTAGATCAGTTTGGCCTGTGGGCATGTCTGTAAGGTGTTGGATTGATTGCTTAATTAATATGGGAAGACCAAGCCCACTTTGGGTATCACCAATCCCTGGCTCAGGCTTGTACTGAATAAGATTAGAGGCAGCTAGCTAGCTGTTCATGCATTTATTTCTATCTGCTCTTGACTGTGGATATGATATGATTAGCTGTTTCCAGTTTCTGACTTGACTTGATCACAGCTATGATCCATAACTTGAACCTTTAAAATGAACTTTGTCCGCTACTAAACTGGGTTTTGTTAGGGATATTTTTACCACAACAGCATGAATGAGACTAGATTAGTAGATTACTAATAAGAGAGATTTTTAGTAGCATTTTCATACTAGAGCCACATTTTGGCCTTTTCTCTGACTCAGTTATTTCCTTTAAGCAAACTAATTTTTAAAGGTAAAATTTAGCTTAATCCATATATATATATATATAAATTTTTCTTGGTTTTTATGTATTTTTCTTAATATATATTTAAAAAAAACAAATGAGTCAGAGTCAATCATGGACACACTGGTTATCAAGGTTCCTGGGATACTGAGGGAGGAAGATGTGAGTTCAAACCAAACCTGAGCTACATGGTAAGATGAGAGAGAGCACAAGCAAATATTGAAATAAAAGGGTACCCACATGCCATGTAACAGAGACTTAAATATTGACATATTACCCTAATGGCAGAAGAGCATTCCTTCTATTTCTTCATTCTAGTCTACAAAGTCTAAATTCACTTATGCCCAGTTTACAATTCTCTCAAGTCCTTTCTAGGGGTCCATTAAGAACCACGATATTCTATGTTTATTTCTGGATTTTATACACACTGCTCCATTTTTCCTTTGTAGAAAACGCTTCATACATTAGTACTTGGAAAACAGCGATATCTTCAGAAGTTCCCTTCTCTTTTAACTTGTCAAAAGTTCCCGTGGGCTATTCATTCATTTTAGAAAAAGAAAAAAGAAAAATTGTATGCCAAATTGCATATCTCCTCACAGTTTGCCTACTTCTGTAACAAAGGTTGAATTTAAGTTTGTCCAAATCCTAAGGACTTCAGTGAAGTCAGGAAAGCCTTGAAGTTTTCTCCCTGGCATAAAAGAAATAAAAAGAGTTAATTCCTCCTTTTTGTTTAAAATTAGTGTTTTTGACTTATAAGGGAGACAGCTCCTCAAGCTATACATAGTTTTGGAACCAAAAGATTTTATGATAAAATATTTATTTGAAAAATACTTAATAGAGGTTGGCAAGCTCTGCATTGTGGAGACTTACTGTTTCCACAAGACATTTAGTAGGTACCTGGAGTCTCGAAGTGATTCATGTACCATGCTAGCCTGGAACGGGTAAGAAGATGCTGATGACCAACCACAGTTCAGGAAGCTCTTGGTCAAATCACAGTCTGTGGGGAGGATGGCTGCATCTTGTTATAAACGCTTAGCTATCTCCAAGGATTCTTCTTACCTGTCATTCCTAGAATCAGTCTTTTAGAAAAGAGACAAGAATCATAGTCTCTTGAAAGAAGCCCATGGGTCCCCATCACTCCCAGAGGGACTACTGGCAGTTAATAATTGCTGGGGGAGCTATTATTTTCTTAAGTGATGTAGCTACTGATCTGTGCAATGCTTCAATAAATAACATCCCAGTCATACATGAGCAGTTAATACTAATAAAACTCAGTGGGTCACACAAAAAGGAAAGTGGGAAGATGACTTTGAAAGAAAGGAAAAGAGGCACAGCAAAAGACTCAAAAGTGCAAAGGGAATAGGGGTGTTAAAAAGTTCAAAGTGTACTATATTCTTGCATGAATATGTCAAAGAATAAAATAATTTTAAAAAGAGAGTAATGGCCCCTTGGAGTGGCAGCTGCATATATGTGACATTGTAAACTTACCTTGCTTGTCCACTGGGCCACCCATCTTTCCTTCAGAGTGTGATATGGATCTTCATGAAGTAAAGTCTTCAGTCTCATATTGGAGAGGGGCACTTGAGTGTGTGCTGGACTATGTGGTGGTTTGAATATGAGTAACCCTGGTGAGCTCATGTGTTTGAATACTTGGCCCCATTGATAGAACTAAAGATTAGAGTGTGTAGTCTTGTTGAAGGGGGTATGTCACTAAGGGTTAGCTTTGAAGTTTCTAAAGTCCACAACAGTCCCAGTTATCTCTCTTTGTCTCCTGATGAAGACAAAGGGATGAAGACGTGATCCCTCGGCTACTGCTCTTGCATACCTGCCTGTGTGCTATCATGCTTCCCACTATGATGGGCATGGACTCTAATCCTCGAAACTATAAACCTCAAATACTCATTCTTCTGCAAATTGCTTTGGTTGTAGTGTCCTATCAAAGTAATAGGATAGCATCTAAGAACTTCCATGTTGTGCTCAGAGCCTTTTTAGGCAAATTTCTTGCACTTGAAAAATCAGTGTAATCTCAGGTAGTCCTTTTGTCATGGAAATATGGTCACTTGAATAAAATCTGGAGTGGAAAATCCAGGGTAAGTCCTCTTTTTCTGTCTGAAGATGAAAAAGTCAAGAATTGATGCATCTCTGGTTGTATGGTGAACATAGAAGTGGTAACTCTACAATGTTTTCTTTGGTTCTTAAATGATAAATTACACACAAGATTCTTGTGATTGAGATGGATCCGTTAACTAATCATGTGAATTAATTTCCCATTACTTATCCTAAATTTGTTATTTTTGTACACACAACACACACACACACACACCATGAAATGGAGGCATAGAGAGGATATGGTACTTACTCAAAGACATGCTGTCTATAGCTGTGCTGTGTGTCAAGAGTCAACACTCTCCATCAGGGACATCTGATGGGGCACTCATGATGATGGTGTACGCCATAAGCCCTATTCTTATAAAATAATAGCAAGTAGCTAGCTCAATGTAGCCACTCTCAAAACACTATTATTTCTTCAACCAATAAAGGGGAAGGCAGGCAACTGATTGTTTCTTATCTCTGGTAAATTTCTCCAAGTGTCTGCACAGGGAAGGAGGCCATGGCTGTGACCTCACAGTGTGGTCAGAATGTGACATATAAGGATGGAGAATTCTAAGTGTTAGATATGAGTCATCAAGAATCAGAAATTATGCTGTTTATCAGACATCATTAGCACAGAATGCATTCTCTCCCACACTCAATAACAGAACTGCATTTGTTCACCCTAAGGATGGTGTCTGGCAACTTATCTCTTTAGTAATTCACTTTCTTGGCTTTGGGGATGGCTGGACCTGGCAGGCATTAGAGAGATGCTAAAGGACTCATGAAAGTCCATTAGTATTTTAAAGTCATCCCAGTCCCTTGGAATCATCTCCTCTCCAGATCAGTCTGTGATGGGTACAGTAAGGCAGGTGTTTTGTGATGGATGTGCTGTCAGAGGAGATTAACTTGCCAGGAAATAGAACCTGGTGTGCAGAAAGTGTCCCTGGCTTGAAACAACAAGGAATTTACTGATCTGGCATAGCAATAAAAAAGTTTTGCTACCATGGATTTCTGAAAAGGCTGGATTTGGAGAGAGGAGAGTGACATCCAAGGTAAGGTTAGAATTCAGATACATGTGACCCTGTAGCAGTCTACTGTTCCAAGATAGATGTGGCTAGTCTTATGTCAACTTGATACACACTAGAGTCATCTGAAAGCAGGATGAACAAGCCAGGGGAAGCCATCCTGTACTCAGCATCCCTCTGTGTTCTTTGGTCTTTGCATCAGTTTCTGCCTCTGGGATCTCCTCCCTGTTTGAGTTCTTATCATAATTTCCTTCAACAATGAACAGTGTTATTGACATGTAAGCTGAATAAATCCTTTTCTCCCCAACTTTTTTTTTTTGTCACAGCAATAGAAGCACTAACCAAGACAGATGGTATCGTCTTTAGATATCAATGATAAAACACGTGTGTTCTTTAGTGGGAAAGCTAAGCACATGGTTTTCACTTTCCTAATACTTGTGTGTAGGTAGTGCCAGGGAAAGTGGTGTTTGATGGAGATTGACAAGGTTCATGGGTCTGCATTTTTAAGATCAACAGAAATGATTGAGCAAGCTCAGACATATTCATCTGGACCTAAAAGCAGTGGTACCTTCTAGATAGCATGTTCTCAGAAAATAAAAATGAACGCTGGGTAGAACTGAGTGGAATACAGTAGATGCTGAAGAAAGGCTGACAAAAATGAAACTCCCGCAGCATTTTATTCTGGCCAAGCAGAATAGCATCAATTTCTTCCCTCCAAGAACATTCACTAAGAATGTGCTGTTCAGGAGACAGATGCTGTGAGAGGAATTGAATCTAGACACATAGATGAAAGCTTATTCCTCTCTCCCTCCACCACCCCAATCCAGAAATTTCTCTACATCACCTTCATATCTTTTTGGTGGTCACTACAGATAAATAACTAATGATATTTAGGGGTCATCTTCATGTCCCCTATGAATTACCTTGACAGTGGGTACAAAAGAGAAGACGAATAAAGAAAATACGGGTCTCAGGTTCTCCCCACAAATTTTCTAGATGCATTACAAGAAGGGAAGAAGCATAAATGTATCTGGTAATTCAAATTGGATGAATTTGGCAGATGTGAGAGAGCCTGGCTTCCAGTGACCATGAACACCTTTGTAGTTATGAGTCTGTCCTGCCAAAAAGACAAACATTGATGTGTTTGGAAGCTTAGGCTACTGTTCACGGTGGATTTTTACAAACTAAGGGATATGAACGTGAGACATTTGTGGAGAGGAGCAAGGCAGATGGGGCGACATAGAGATGGTGGGAAAGGGTTGGAGTTAAGAATGTTTAGCTTGAAGGAGCTGAAGGGGTTTGCAACCCCATAGGAAGAACAACAATATCAACAACCAGACCTCCCCCAAAGCTCCCAGGTACTAAACCACCAACCAAAGAATACACATGGAGGAACCCATGGCTCCAGCTGGATATGTAGCAGAGAATTGCCTTAATGGGCATCACTGAGAGGGGAGCCCCTTGGTCATGTGGAGAATCCCAGGGTAAGGGAATGCTAGGGCTCTGAGGCAGGAGTGGATAGGTGGCGGTGTAGGGGGATCACCCTTATAGAGTCAGGGGGAAGGGGGGAGGGGAAAGGGAAAAGGGGTTGAGGGCTTTGTGGAGGGAAAACTGGGAAGGGGGATAACATTTGAAGTGTAAATAAATAAAATAATCAATAAAGAATGGAAGGAAAAAAGAATGTTTAGCTTGCATTACATACACATGTGTGAAGTTCTCAAAGCACATTTAATTAATAAAAAGTGGATTTTTCACCACCAGCCCCTTCAGCAAACAGCTCCAGACATCAGGAGGTCTGTTTCTTTGATCATAACAAGCGTGGCTGACCTCTATCTGCCACAACCCTACAGCTAAGAATGCTGCTGAGTTACATACACCTAGAACCTGTTCCAGAGACTCCTCCAACCATCCTGTAACCCTTCTTGTTGCGGTCCTTCCCAGTATTTGTCTCCAGTTATTAATTTATAATTTTCTTATCTTCTGAGACTTTAAAGGTTGAAGTTATCTCTCCAATGGTACAGCTAAGTTATT
The DNA here is from genome assembly GCA_021653895.1 of Mastomys natalensis. NCBI lineage: Eukaryota > Metazoa > Chordata > Mammalia > Rodentia > Muridae > Mastomys > Mastomys natalensis. Next base: position 1,066,385 of record JAJTUV010000207.1, read on the forward strand.
GGAGACATCTTGAGCCTTGAGCCACATGGACCTGCATATTTGCCTCAGGACGAGCTGCTTGCTTGTCACCTTCACAGAGGCATTGTGTTCTGTCAACATTGTCTTATGCCAAAAGCTGTACTTGACCCTTCTCCCTCTGTGCCATGCTTGACCTTCTGAATCAATCTACAGATCAGACCCTAACATTATTCATATTTCACAGATCAAATCAATTACTGAGCTAAGTAATGTAAAATAGTTCTGGAGACCAGGGGTCTAAAATTCACCACTGGATTCAAATTAAAGCTGTCTGGAGCCCTGTTTTGTTTTTTGTTTGTTTGTTTGTCTGTTTGTCTTTTTGAGACTGTTTGGGAATATCCATACTTTTGTGAGGTTATCATGGTCTCCACACATTTCTTTGCTCAGAGCTCATTCATTTCCCTACTTCCAGGTTCAACAGAATTGAGTTGACTCTAAATCATGCCCGTTTCTCCTTCTCCCACTTTCATCCACTTAGAAGAATGCCATAATTGTATAGAGCCCATCTGAAATGGCAGAGTGTCTTCCATTCTCCACTTCTCATGAGTGACCTTAATTGGGCCTACATGGAAAGGAACATGTTCACAGTGAGCATGCTCATGCTTCATGCTTATTCAGACAATAGAGACTGGGATTTGAAACCTTTGCAGGTGTGTGTGTTTGGGGGGGGGTGTTAAAGGAGCCGTAGTGGAGGAGTCCTGGAGGCTTCCAGGTGGTCGGTCCTCACATACATGAGGAAGGTCTGGAGTTCCAAAGGCTGGAAGCTTTGGCAATGGCAGGCCCCAATGATATGAGGAAGTCCTTAGTTCCAAAAGGGTTTATTTTCATGACGGAGGGTGGATGGATCTGGATGTACCCCCTGAAACTCAGGGCAGACCTGAGTTAAATAGGAGGGAGAAGTGGAAAGGGTCTGGGGAAGAATGCTCAATTGGCTCTGCCCTCTGGCCTTCATTAATATGTAAATCTCTCTAGAGCCTGAGGCCTATACTCACACCCTCTACCTGTGCACTTTGGGAGGGGCTGTAATGGCCTACATGACTGAACAATGTAGGTCCATGGAGATTAGACTGCTTGTCAGGACCCTGGGTTCTGAGGACGTGGCTGAACTCCTGCCGTTTCTCCCTTGGAGTCTCGGGGTTCCAGGACCATGCCCAGCCAAGAACCAAGATACGCTTATGCCATCCCACGTGTGTTGTGTGTGTGTGTGTGTGTGTGTGTGTGTGTGTGTTCCTCATATTAGATGATGAGCAAGCACACAGGAGTAGTCACAATTAAAGTTACAAAAATGGGCTTTCAGGCTGATCACTTACGACCTATGGGTGATACTGCCAGTTGCATCCTGGACTCACAGAACAGACATGTACTTTCCTAAGAACAGATTGATGCATCATCAAATGAAGGCTAGATGATTCTTGAGTCAGGAAGGTGAGAGGGCCTGAATGCCCTGTAAGTGCTACCTGCTTTACTGGAAATAATAGTATCCTAAAACAAAGCCCAAACAGTGGGAGCTTCAGGTCTTAAACAAAGCTGCTCTGAAGGTCAGTCTAGCTCATCTTCTGCTGGTAAAATAAATGCTGGTGAGCCTCCCTTCAGAATGTCGTTGAGTCATTTTCTCTCAATGAAATGGTGAGGAGTGGGCATCCTGTATAAACATGAAAAACAGTGTTGCTGGAGATATTTAAATCGGCAGCATCCAATCTGTTTTTTCTCAATCTGCTGCCATGTTTCCGACTAGCCTAGCCCTGTGGCCATACTGCCACTGTTCAGCTTGGGCGGACCACTCACACAGTCAGAGACATCTGCCCTGCCACCCACAAGACACCAGCGTGGGAGGTGGCTCTGCCAATCTTCCACCATGCTGTCTCCACAAGGTTGGACATTGCCCAGACCATCCCGTCATCCCCTTGACCCAGTAGGAAAATGAGACTCTAATGCTTAAACATTAATCAAAGGCTTTATATGTTTGGTAATGCTCAATAGCAATATTCCCATACAATTAGAGGTGTGACCCAATACCCAACCTAGATATACCAACTACCTTAGACTGCTAGAGACACGCGCACATCTGCTTCCATGTCCCCCTCTCTCTGGTCTCTCTCCTCTAGCTCCTTTCTTCCTTCTCCTCTTTCTCTCCTTCCTCTTCCTCTTCCTCTCCTTACTCCTCCCACCTTAGCTCCTCTTACAAAAGAGTACCTTATGAAGCTTAGTAAAAAGGGTCTTGTTGATGGCCAAACACCCTTCACTCATTGCTTCTACTTAGAAGCAATGTGGAACAAATACCTCTTTATGTCTTGTAATACTTTAGAACCATTCTTCTGGTTCACCAAACTGACCTTTGCAGATGACAGCTGAACAATCTGTACAGTGCTTCCTGGGTACAAGAGAGAAACTCATATACTTACACTTCTGTTTCATTTTGCATGTTACAAATAACATTTTCATCTCCTGCCCTTGTCTGCCTGTGGCATCCTGGGTCAGTTCATACATTTAATGATTAACTCTGTAAATGCTGTGTTGTAGTCTTTAGCAGTCTTGTGAGGTTGCATAAGACATTGATATTTTCTATCCTTAGAGAGCTTTATGGTTGGGTGACTGACTTGGTGGATACCCTAGAGTCACTGGCCATAGTTAAAGCTTAGTTATAGTTCGAGTTCAGTGCCAGTGGGCCTTGTACTAAAGGCATACTTAGTGGTAGTGCTGTGTTCATGTAGTCAATGTGTGGCCCAATAAAATTCTTTATCCACAGTGTTCAAGATTGAGTTAGAGGATACAGTTAAAAATCCAACTTTCTTGAGAGCTCCCAGGGGTCCTGGTTAGTTAACTCTGTTGATCTTCCTTTGGGGTTCTTATCCTCTTCATAGCTTTCAGTCATTCCTCCAACTCTTCCATGAGTGTCCCCACCTTCATCTAATGATTGGCTATGGATACCTGCATCTGTTTCAGTCAGCTGCTGGGTGGAGCTTCTCAGAGGACAGTTATGCTATGCTCTTGTCTGCAAGCATAACAGAGTATCATTAAAAGTGTCAGCGATGGGTACTTGCCAGTGGGAAGGGTTTCAAGTTGGGCCAGTTATTGGTTAGCCATTCCTTTAGTCTGTGTTCTATCTTTGTCCCTGCATTTCTTTTAGATAGGACAAGTTCTGGGTAGAAAGTTTTGTAGGTGGGTTGGTGTCCTTATCCGTCCACTAGGGGTCCTACCTGGTTACACGAGGTGGCCTCTTCAGGTTCCATATCCTCACTGTTAGGCATCCTGGCTAAGGTCAGCTACATTGACTCCTGAGAGTCTCCTCCACCCCAGATCTCTGGGACTTCCTAGAGATTTCCACCCCCTCAACCCTGGCAACTGCAGGTTTCCATTCATTCTCCTGGCCCTCTGAGTCTCCCCCCACCATAGAACATACATGGGCTAGAACAAGGCCCTGGCACATATGTAGCAGATGTGCAGCTCAGTTTCCATGTTGGTTCCCCAACAACTGAACTGGAGGTTTTTCTTAAAACTATAGACTGTGGTATGTGTTCTCAACAAGACTGCCTTATCTGACTTCAGTGGGAGAGGGAGAGAATGTGTCTAAAGTGGCAGAGACTTGATGTGCCAGGGTGGAAGAATACCCAAGGGGGTGCCACTGGCTCAGAGGAGAAGGGAAGAGGAAAGACTTTGTGATTGGGTGGGAGGGAATGAGGACAACATTGGTATGTACATAAAGAAATAAATATTTTAAAACAAGTAAAAGCCAGAGAGAGAGAGAGAGAGAGAGAGAGAGAGAGAGAGAGAGATATCCAACTTTCTGACCTCAGTCAATCCCTCACTTCTGCCAAATGGTTTTTTACTTGATCCTTTTTAAAAAATTAATTTCTTTGGGGCCAACAAGATGGTTCATCCAGTAAGGATGTTTGCTTCAAGCCTGAAGATACGAGTTTGACTCTTAAGATCCACATAGTGGAAGAAAAAAACAATTCCTGCAAGTTGTCCTCTGGCCTCCCTTAAATGTGACATGAACACACACACACACACACACAACACACACACACACACACGTGCATTTTTTTTTTAATTTAAAGAACTCATTTGGAAAACACAAATCCTGAAGGTCTTCTAGTGACTGATTTTCCATGTAAATCCTAAAGACCTAAGCTTGTTGCCCCAGCCCATGAGACAATGGTTCAGTGATTCTGAGCTGTGCAAAGCTACATGATACCATATGGCCAGCTTTAACCAAGCAAATAGGTCTTAATCCCCTTTGAGGCAATCATTTGATGAATCAGAAGTGCCTGGATTGTTTCCTAAGACAACACGTGTTGGTGCCATTTCTGTAATCTCTAAAAGTCAGGGGGGAAATGTTTAAAATGAGAGATAGGATCTGTGTCTGGTTAAAGCCAGAGCAACAGGACCCCACATGAAAGGACTTAAAATGAGCTAAACATATAAAACAATGTTTTTTCAACTTTGAAATTAAACAATGCAGAAGATCAGTCTCTAAAATAAGGGAAAAATCGGTGCCTCTTAGATCAATTGCCTTTGGTTTGCTTCCTAGAGAACACTCCAGAGCACAGCCCAGGAAGAAAAAAAAATCTAAGCAGAACATAGCCATTTCCAGAGTTGAGAAGCCACAGATAGAAAGAAATCTTTGGAGATCTAGGTATTGAATGTTCATGAGGCAGTGTACAGAAAAGGCATCTGTTCACAGGAAAAGTAATAAGAGATGCACACAGGATCTTCTCCCAGCCTGTAGCTGAATGCTGAAATCACCATCTGAAATTGTAAGGTTAACCCCCAAAATGAGAAATCCTCCACAGTTAGAGGTGGCTGTGTGTCCACCAACCAGAGTGGAGAAACTTCAGTTCTCAGGATACCATATTGAAACAGAGAATAAGCTCACGCACAAAATGTCCTCAAAAGTCCTCATTGTGGAAGGGGTTTTGTGTGCACGTATTGAACAGATCAAAAAATCTGTTTAATAATAATTTAAAAAATAAGCGTTTATTAATAGTGAGGCCACTAGCATATGGCCATTGCTTGAGCCTTTACTAACAGAACTTAAACGTGTGTGTTGGAAGGCTCAAACAGACTCACATTCTTGCTTGACAACACAGTTTTTCAATTTTATTTCTATTCTAGCCAATATATAATATTTGTACACATTTATGGAGTTAACATGTGCTTTTGTGACAAACATACCACATGCAATGAGGGGAAAAAAATCAATGTAAATTTCACAACGGGGTTGTCAGGAATATCTCAGATAATAGAATCAATGAGAAAAGGCATTGAAATAATATTAATCCCTGTGTATTTAAGAGGTGAAGATGGCAGGATTGCCAGGTCCAGATGTTTTATAAGATATGATGCATAGTATTAGAGATCAATACAACAGCAGATGAAAATGGTACTGGTTTAGCTTCTCCACAGGATTTAAATTACAGTATTAAATATTAGTAGGCTTGAATGCACAGCAAAACAAGGTATCCAAATGAAGAACAAAGAAGGAAAAAAAGGCAGGGACAAATGAAGCAGAGAAGAAAATCTATAGCTTTAGTCTCATTATCGACTTCATGGTGGAAGGTTCCAGAAAGAAATCACTTCATTCAGGAGAATACCCAGAGGGATCTTGGTAAATACATATATTTTTTAGCACTGTTCCGGAGAGATATTTTTAGAGTTGCACATAGATGAAGAATAGCGTTGTTGAGTTGAAAACCATGGCTAGTTCCAACTCAAACACAATACCCTGATATTTTTTCAGGCCTGGGGCTTATGGTAACACACTGGCTGTGAGGAAGAGAGGATAAGGAGGAGCAATGAGGGGAGAATCTGGCATGGAACAATTTCTGTGACATCTAGCACTCTGTTTCCTAACCTTGGTTAGTGTGTGAGAACCTTTACTCATATTCTTCTCAATCTCCCTGTCACTTGCTTACTGAACCCTGATGTTTATTCCAGGTATCACACATTTTATCACAGCAGAGGAACCCTCCCTTCCTGCTTCAGTCCTCTGATTTGAACTTGCTGTGACGTTTTCTTTTCCATTAGTTAAGTGATAGCTTTATGACCCATTCAGCAAATGAGATATGAAGAAAGTTCTGGTACTCACTGAGATGTTTTGTTTCTGGATATATGAGCTTTGGGAGAAATAAGTCCCTAGCCCATCTACCTAGAACAGTACCTTAGAACTGTGGTGGTAGCTAATAGGTATCAAGTAACAAGCTCAACACCACAGGTCAGTAGCTCTGATCCTCCTCCTTGGCACCTGGAGGTTCAACCACCATCACAATGGCACAGTAACTATCTAAGCCAGGCTGTTTGGGATCAAGCATCTACTTCAGAGAAAACAAGGATCATCACTGTCCTTCGACCTGGGAAAACAGCACTACCAAAAAACAGAAATTTGGGGAAAACTGCCAAAATATACAAGAGCACATGAGATGCTATCACCATATTTGGATGTAGAGTTTATTTTGACGGTGACTTTGGCATTATTTAGATTCCTTGGATTGTGCAAAGAAAAGGAGCCCAGACACAGACTTTTGTGGGAAGAAAAGGACCTGAAGAAAACAGGGAACTCTAAGAAAGAGCAAAAGTGAAAGTTCCAAAGATGGCCGAAATATAGACAGGAAGTGACATCAGCTAACTGTTCATCCAATTAGGAGCTGTCCGTGGTTTTGCTGAGTCAGATACTGTCAATGAGTATTCCACAGTCACTACATGAGAACAAAACAGAAATCTCAGTAGAGAAACAGCAGACATCTTGATAATTCTTATTGACCTCGTATAAACCTAGAATAGACTTGTATAAACCTAGAATAGACTTGTATAAACCTAGAATAGACTTGTATAAACGTAGAATAGACTTGTATAACTAGAATAGGCTTGTATAAACCAAGAAAACACACTTGTATGAGCAAAGAATACACTTGTATCAGTCAAGAATAGATTTTATATGAACCAAGAATAGACTTCTATGAGGTGAAAGAAACTAGAAACAAAAGAATTTTCTTTGTAAGCTTCCTCAGCCAGCCCATTCAGGTATAAGTACCAAGGTTAGATGTGGGACAAGACAACCTGGAATAGGGAAGCCACAATTCAGGTCCAGATAAAGACAATGCCTGTACTGGGGTGTGCTGCTTAGGGGCAGGCACAAAGCACACCCAGAACCTTCCCTAATAGTCTTCAAACTGCAGAGAAGCAAGCCACCCACCCAGGCTCGGTGTCTGATACTATTTATCCATGAAGACCGCCTTGACAGCAGATGCCCTCCCTTCCAGGCAACACAAAGACTTGAATAGAGAGCAGAATCTGTTCATTGCTTTAAGTAAGACTTTTGCCTCCGCACTTTGTCAAAACTTCTTTTCAGCATCATCGATTCTCATTTTAACAGAGTTTTTCCATTTGACAGCTACATTTGCTTAAAGAATTGTAGTCATTTTTACCTCTGATTCTCTCCACCCACTCCTACTCTTACTAAACCTGCTCTCTTCTTCTCAATGACTCCCCTGCCCTGTGTTCATGCCTTCTTTCTGTGTGGGACACACAGAGTTTAGTTATATTTCTTGCCCAAGTATGGATGGGAGGTTCTTTGTTCAATCAGGTGTGACATATCAATAGCTACTGAAGGAAACCCCATCCTCTAATAATCATTGACTGCCAACAACACTTTATGGTCCACTCCCCTATCTATGATGAAATGTTGATAAGCCTGACCATGTGTAGGTTTATGCAATGTGTTTATGAATGCAACAAACCCTGTGGTTCCAGCAGACATCCTTCACCTCCCCATTTTTCCTTGCATTATCCCTTTGCATCATTTCTTACATTAGCTTTTGCATCATCCCTCCCTTTCCATGATATTCCATGATTCCTGAACACTCCATGGTCACGTAGGCTCAGTACTTGGTCCAGTTATGAGAAGACTGATTGCTTTGTGAATTTGCATGACATCCCTGACAGGGGCCATGCTAATCTCCTCTGTCTATTTTCCGTTTTGGCACATCCACTGCTGCTGTGAGCACCCATTTGCCTTTTATGGTAGTATTTGCATAACTATTATTTCACAGACACTATTCAAGAGTGATCCATTGTAAACACAACTAGAGGGAGGAAAAACGATAAAAAAAAAAAAAGAAAATTTTCCCAAATATTTTAAAGAGGTAAGTGATTAGTGGCTTTTCTTTTGCTTTGACTTTAGAAATAGTGATTGGCCCCAGATATTAATATTTGAAGTCAATTCATTCTTAATCATGTGTGCATAATAAGAGAGATAACAAAAAAAAAAAACCAAACCAATGGCCTCCTGGGGGCTGAATATTTGGTTTTCCAGATAGAAGCTCACAGGAATGCAAGGGAACATATCCGCCTTGTTTTGGGAGCAGAGAGAATGAGAAACTAAAGAGTTCATGTGAAATCAAGCCATTACCTTCTGAGGACATGGCATAGTCTAAGAACCCCTGGTTTGAAGCTTATGGCTGCCACACTCATCTTCCCTTTGGAAGCTTGTTAATTTTTTCAAAAAATTACAACTGGCTTTATGTGCACCCCATGTGTGCCTGGTGCCCATGGAGATCAGAAAAGGACATTGATCTCCCAAAATTGGATTGCAGGTTGTTGTGAGCTACCAAGTGGGTGCTGAGAATCAAACCTGGGTCCTCTGGAAGAGCAGCAAGTGCCTCTTAACCACTGAGCCAATTCTCCCAGCCCTCTCTATTCTAATTGTTATGACTCATTGTTTTGGATATTCAAGACCCAAAAGTACACTATTTTTGAAAAAAAATTAATTATCACCACTAAATTAATGACAATCTCTTTTAAATAGAACACAACTGTTATAACCAGAATCAAAGAAAGAAAATAGATTAAGCTGTTTTTTAAAAAAAAAAAAATCCTTCAGTTGGCAGGTGAAATCTCGCAATTATGAAATGCTTTGAATTCCCTCCTCAGTTGGCAGGCGGAATTGGTAATTACGAAATGCTTTAATAAACCTTGTCAGCCTCTGTCTTCTACTGTCAGCCAATTAGGAAAAAAATATTTTGGTATCCACATCAATTCTGAAGTGGATTTGCTAGTGTTGTGATAAAAGTATAAAATACACTGTGATGGTGGTTGAGGCTCACCTTCTCTTATCTGTTCTGGCTTTCTGATTTCTGTCGACCTCCTATTGAACAGCCTTCAGCCACGACTCTTCACAACTTTCCCTTTTGTCCCATCTTGACTGAAAAGGCAAGGATTCTCTGTGGTGACTGATGGCCATCACTCAGCGGCCACATGGGTATATGGGGATGAATCTCTCTCTCTCTCTCTCTCTCTTCTCTCTCTCTCTCTCTCTCTCTCTCTCTCTCTCTCTCTCTCTCTCTCTCCTATGGTCTCCAACTGGGAAAAAAAGACAATGAGTTTTCTGGGTATCACCATGTTTTTAAGAACATGTGACTTTTCAGGCTTTGGTAAATGAAGGACATCCCATCCTCCAGTTTTTATAACCAAGAATAGGGATTGCACATGGCATTCATAACCTAGATGGCAGTTCTAGAAGTTTCTTCTTACTCATATCTGTTCTTTCCCACTTGTTAAAGAAACATAGCCATATTAAAGATAACCTTTCCCTCTGGTGTCTTTCAAGTAGTTATTATGGGTCTCCACACCATTTACTCTGTGCCATGGATTATCAGACTGATACAAACTACTTGTAGACTGTGATGGGAGGATTGTCTTTTTCCATCTGTACAAACACAGACAGTTTGTGGCACTCAGGAATTCCACTTTGAATGTTCTAAGTGGTTTATCAGATTGCTGGCTACACTGGAATCATGGTCGATTTTAGAACTTTTCACGTTTATTAGTGATTTACTGAATCATTTAGAGAGCATTGTATCTTTTAAGCAGGATGGAACTGGAGTGGACCTTTCTTCCCCAATAACACTAGATAATATTGCTTTGCCTCGTACACTGGCATCCTAATATGCAGTTACTCAATGGGTAGCATTTGGAGTGATACCACCTCAGTTACTTTATTTGTTGCTTTGACAAAGTGACTGACAAGTGTGACTTAAAGAAGAAAGGATTGATCTTGGCTCACTCTTTGAGGTTTAGTGTCTGTCTCGTGGGGAAGGCATGGTGGCAGGGATATGAGGCAGGTGGTCACATGGTATTCCGCAGTCGGGAAGCAGAGAGAGAAGGATGCTGTGCCTCAGCTCACTGTCTCCTTTTTTATTCCATCCTGGATCCCAGCTGATGAGATGGTGGTGTTCACATTTAGATGGATCTCCTTGCCTCAGTAACCCTAATATAGAACTTCCTTCTTTAGACATAGCCAGAGATTTTGACTCACAGGTGAATTCAGATCCTTTCAAATTGACATTACAGGTGAACCTGTGAATCTTTCAAAATGTTTAAGAAGATGTAAAGTTAAATTGAACTTTAAAAGATGCAATAAATTGATACCCACCCATTGAAATTTTTTATATGACTGGGGTATGCATTACTATTAAACAATAGTACAAGCAATGCTAAAAGCTTTTGAAGTTGCAAAGCACTGAGACTTATTGTTTTAGACAGCTAGATACCTTGTACAAGACTGTAAATTTAAAGGGCACAGATCATAACAAATATTTAGTTTTTGAAAACTTTTGTCCAGTTCAGTTATAAAATGTACCTCTATGAATCCTAGAGTTTACTAGTGATGACTGAATCATCTTTGGATGGAGTGGTCTTGTCCACTTATTAAAACTTCAGTCCAAGTAAACTAGTTGTGGTTAAAGAGTGTGATGGTCAAGTGGGAAACCACTTGCCTGGGTGTGGTCACTTTGCTCCTCCCTCCTTCTCCTCCTCCTCCCCTCCTTATCCCTCTTTCTTTCTCATCAGTGGAAAATCAGAAAAATCCAGGTTCTTAACAGTAGATCTCAGTGTTGTCCATCCTACATAACTTAGATATTTTGGGTCCCTCTACTTCTATCCTGGTCCATTCAATTTAAACAAATTGAAACTTTGGTGTCCTTTGTAAAGAGAGGACATGCCTCCCTTCTAGCCCTTCCCATTGCTGTAACTAGGACCACTGGCTGTTTGGTATTATTTGAATTACTTCTCAGAGGGATTGCTCATGGCCCTCTTTTGTACTTTAGGCTGAGGGTACTGTGCCTCCAGCACAGCAGGGCTATACGCCAGGATTGATCCAAACCCACAGGAGTAAGTGTTGGCAAAGTTTTAAGTGGGAGGACCAGGGATGAGAAATAAAGAAGACAAAAGCAATAAATGGACCAGGAAGTCTTTCATAAGTTGGTAACATAGGCTAAGCAAGTTTATTGAGGAGTATAGTATCCTATATACTATTAGCAGGGTGGAAGTGGCCAAGGACAGTAGAAATCTAAATCAGACAATGTTGGTAAAGAGAGCACAGGATATCCTAAACAGCTTCCTTACGAAGGATAACCACAGCCCAAGAGGAAGAGTTGGGTCCCCAGAAGTCACAAACTTGACTCTTCTGAGGCACTGCCTCTAGCTTTAGGTCAGTCTTGCTAATTGTGTTTCTGGCCAAGAATGTAGAACTAAATTCCTCTTTGTTCTTTTATCAGGGCCTCTGAGAACGTGTTTGGTTGGTCTGGTTCCTTACACAGGATGGGTATGAAAAGTATATAAGGAATTTCCAATTAGCAAGAATCCTGGACCTGCTACATTGCACCCCTGAGCTGGCAGTTCTGTTGATGAAGCGGCCTTGCTAGCACTCTTGGCAGTGGTAAGGAATGGGCATTTCATCTCCCATTGCTGTGCCAACTTAACTGTTATGAGAAACATCTGTTGCTGATCATGGCACTGTTGATATAGCCATGATTGATTCATTTCTATTAATTCCATCCAAAACTCATGGAATCTGGCTTTCCCAGTGGAAGAGGAAACCTGAATGAGAATGTTGCCCTCAAATTTAACAAAAACAAATCGACAAAACAGAAAACAAGTTGACTGATTGGCATAACCACAATGATGTACGAAATGGGAAAGTATCTTGGTGTAAAGTGGTGAACTGAATTTCAAAGTGATAAGCCTGGCTTCAAGGAAGAGAGCACAACCTTACACAGAGCTCTGCCGGACAAGAAGGCAGCCACAAAGTTAGTCAAGGGCTGGATAGATGGCTCGGGGGTTAGGAGCACACATTGCTCTTTCAGAGGACTTGAGTTCGGTTCCCTGCAACCACACTGGGCTGTGTAGCCAAGGATGATTTTGAATTTCTGATTCTGCTGCCTCTCAAATACTGGAATGAGCTACAATGTCAGGCTTTGCAGTTTAAGGTTGGATGCTGTAGTCTAATCAGACTGCCCTGTTCTTGGGGAGAGGTCTTATTGCCCACTGGCTTTTTAAAATGATATCATCCATGAAAATGCCCTGAGCTTATAGGATAAAACAGAACTGATTGCAACTGGTCATTGACTGACATTGGGCTCCTCATCCATGGACACATTCTCTTCCGGGATATTCATTTTACAAAGAGTCACTATTAAACTTGACATCCAATTATAGTTGCTATTGGTTACAAACACAATTTTCCAATAATTAACTGCCAAATTGCCACTAACCAATCTAGTTAAATAACATAAATTCCATCTCATTATGGATAACCATGACCTATGAAGGACAATGAGGGTATTTTCAATAAGTTTTCATGTTTTTCTCCTGTGGGGCAGGCAACAAGTTCTTCCAATAAATGAAATCCTTTGGACTGAGAAGGAAGAAGCTGTCTGTTTATCACACCTACCTAAATTGTTAATTCCAAGTCCATTTTTCCTTATTAGAAATCATATTAAGGAACCCATTTTGGTTTCTACTAAACTATGGATGCTTTGCCAAATTATGATCTGGTAGGATAGTTTTGAACAAGCAGGTGCTAGGGGGTGTTTTTGTATGCTTGTTTTGTTTGATATTTTGACAAGTTTGGTTTGTTTTAGAGCAGATGTTATTTAAATTTTTGGGCAACCTAAGGGTGTGATAAGTTAGACAGAAGTTTCAGCAGGATGAGAATCAATATGAATGAGGTTTTAAATACATCTATAGCTGATGCCCTGGTTAGTTTTACGTCAACTTGACACAAACTAGAGTCATCTTAGTGGAGGGAACATCAATAGAGAAAATGCCTCCATAAACTTGTTCACAGGTAAGCCGTGGATCATTTCGCTAAGTAGTGATTGGTGTGGAAGAACCTAGACTGTTGTGATTGGGGCCATCCCTGGGTTGGTAGTTCTGGAGTCTATAAGAAAATAGGCTGAGCAAGCCAAGAAGAAGCACCCCTCCATGGCCTCTGCATCAGCTCTTGTCTCCAGGTTCTGCCCCTGTTTGAATTCTTGCTTTGGTTTCCCTTGAGGGATTGTGACCCAGAATACATAAACCAAAGAAATCCTTTTTGTCCCAAGTTGCTTTTGGTCATAGTGTTTCACCAATAACACTAACTAAGACAGCTGGGAACTTACTTCATATGTCAAATGTGTTTGTCATTGCCTGACAAAAATGCATCGCCTTTGTTTTTAGGTTAAGAGAAAACATTTGTAAGATTTAAATATATATATATGTGTGTATCTGTGTGTCTGTGCTCATGAGCACAGTGACTACAGAAGTCAGAGGAAAGTGTCAGACCTCAGGTAACTGATGTTAGAGGCAGCTGTGAGCCACCAAGTGGGTGCAGGGAACTGAACCTGGACCCTTGCAAGAGCATCCATTGATTTTTTTTTTTTTAAACCACTGAGCCATCTCTGCAGGCCAGGAAGAGAAAATATTTTAAGAGCAAAAAAACTGAGCTTGGCATGGAGGCACACGCTTTTGATTCCAGCCCTTGGGAGGCAGAGGCATACAGATCTCTGTGAGTTCAAGGCCAGCCGGATCTACAAAGTGAGTTCCAGGACAGCTAAGGCTACATTAAAAAAAAAACAAAAAAAAAAAAACCAAAACTTGTTTCAACCTACTCCCCCACAAAACAAAAATAAAGAAGAAGAGAGAGAAAAAAGAGAGAGAGAGAGAGAGAGAGAGAGGTGAACTGTCAGTCATTAGGAAGGATGCAGAGAATCTGTCCTCCACAGTACACCCACCCAGAACTACACACATGCTCTTTATGTGGTTACTAATGTTGGATTTTACCTCTGCAGTCACAAAAGAGTATCTATCAAGTGGCTTTTTCTTATTGCATTTGTCTCACTGGTCTTACCCGCTTCACTTAAAAATCCACATTGGAATTAATACATAAGGGGAGAAAGGAGTGGTTACAAACGGGGTCGTTGACAAGGTTCCTTCAAAGATGTTTTCTCAAATGATTTCCTGGAAGCCCAAGAAATAGCCTTGGTGTAAAAATATTTAAGTAATAACATTGCCTGGATTCCATAAGCAATAGCCGGGCATGTGTCCCTCCTTCCTGCTCAGTTAGGAGGAAATCACTTGCAAAGAATAATTATCTTAAGAAAGACATGGAACATTTTCTCATGGGATAGCATGCCCAGTGATTCATGTTGTTCATTGGATGAATGCCCTCAAGGGGAGTAAAGGAGGGGTGGCATTTGATCCTCAGACTTGTGTACTAAAAACGACTACATATTCTTCCCAACTCTTTCCACAGAGGTGACATCTAAGTTGCCTCTTCCTTTGTCCTCACAAAAACACAGCTCTTGCCTCAAAGGGAAAAGAAAGAGTTTATTCTGGAGTTGACCATAGTTTGGTAACACAAACTCAAGTTACCCCAAATTCCATGTTCTGATATAGTAACATCTTGGTGACATTTTTATAGGGACAGAACAAAATGAAGTCATGAACTAAGGAGCTTTTTGAATACACTGGTGGAAGCATTTCCTAGGCAGTTACAGTAGGACATCCCAGCTCTATGCCTTGGATGCTGTCTGGTGACACTCCTTGTTGGGCCATGGAAGGGCTGCCATTGGCCTGGAAACCCTGAGATTGCAAGTGTGGCCACGCCCGCAAAAGCCAGGCCCCAGACCCACCCTCCACATTTCACCTGTGCCCTTAAGTCACTGCAAGACACGGGTAAGGGGCGTGCCTAAGAGCCCTCTGCCTTGAGATTTGCATATTAATGAGGCTGGGGGACATAGGTAATTAAGTTTTCCCCTCCCTAACTCCTCCCCTTGATACTCCCCAATATAAGAAAACCCCTCCTGGCTTTTGGGGAGAGCGCACCAGATTCACCATTCTTGTCAATAAAATTACTTCATGGAAACTCAATTCCACGTGTCTGCGTGGGCCTACTTCTACTCTGCAACCGCTTTGACCATGTGGGAACTACAGCGCCCCAGTCGGGAGGTGCTCGGGATCCAGGCCTCCGCTTCGGCCGCTCTGCCTCCGCTGCCTCATCGGACACGCCGTATCCTGCGCGTGAGACCCCACCCAGTCGTGGGCCGCCTCAGCCGCCACTCGGAGGCCTTGGGCCCCGGGCACCCGCCCACTTTTGTTTCCCACACTCCTAGCCTGCTGGTTAGTGGAAACAACAGTTTGCTAATACATTCTGAAAGGCTTTATTAGTTAATCATTGAATGTTCTGTCAAACTGGAGGAGATACACAAAGAGTAGCTCTTTAGGAGGCTGAACAGAATTTGGGATAAAATGTAACTAGGCTCAAAGAATTCAGGATAAAATGTAATTAGGCTCTGGATGTGCAACATTCCAGTCTCCTCACAATCATTAAAGTTCTAATCAGTTAATTAGTCTTTCATAGGGGGCTCGGCTTCTGTCTGGGAGATCTTCTTCACACCTTGAATGAAGCTCATTTTTAAAAACTTGTTTATCTTTATCTTATGTGTTTTATTTTATTTTACATTTGCCTATATGTATATACATGCATGTGCTTGGTACCCACAGATCTAGAAGAGGGTATTAGATCCCTGGAACTTGAGTTATAGATGGTTGTGAGCTATCATGTGGATGCTGGGAACTGAACCTGGGTCCTTGGCAAGAGCAGTTAGTGCGCTTAACTGCTGAGCCATCTCTCCAGGCTCTGAATGTAGGTCATTTTTAATGATTAAAATTTTTTCCACAGGAAAGTGTGTTGGAGCCACGTAGCACTCTTAAACCATCTCCAGGAAGACTCTGGTTATTCATTTTAGGGTCCAATTAACAAACCCCAACATCTATCGAAGTATTTCCACAGACCCACCTCAAATCTTTTTCACCATCAATACAAAATGATTAGATCACTGTGAGGGCCAAGAAGATTTTAGTGCTCGCTGCCTTGCAGAGACTTCCATTCTAAAACCTGTTATCAGCTGCCTAGATGACATTTAACGGTTTTGCATCTTGCGGTGGCATTTCCCTGAGTGTGAAAAGCAGTGGGAGGGTTATTAGCATCCGGAGAACAATAGGACAAGTGGACTGGAAATGCCAATCTCAGGGAAAGGTCAGATATCAAAGCAGTCTGAGGACCCAGAGGAGAGTTGTGGCGCTCACACTTCCTACACTAATTAGACAAACCATTTGCTGTGGGTTTTCATTTAGTGGCATTAAGGTGATGACACATTAGGCATTTGTTTTGCATTTTCTTAGTTTAATATAGTAAAATAAATGGCCCATAATATATATAATACATGTATATATATATTCAAAAAGGTTATAATTATGCAAACAATACAGTATCTATTAGAGCACATGTTTTTTTTCTTTTTTATTGAATATTTTATTCACTAACATTTCAGATGTCATACTCTTTCCCCATTTCCACCCCCTAGAACCCCCTATCCCATTCCCCCCTCCTCCTTTTTGCCTTTATCACATGCAAGTAGTAAGGTCAGCTTTAGGTTGAGGAACTAGCAATAAGTTTATTGCATTTTCTTGATGGGAGTATTGCATAGCTATTATGGGTATTTTGATTTAGGAAACAGGCAAGATTTGGTTCCCTTCGATTCTATAGCCAATCTCTGATCACAATGTGAGGGACACGGGAAAGAAGGAACCCCATAGACTCTGATACTGGCTAGGTGATGGGTTCTTTTCCTCCACCAGTTAGAAAATTAAAAGGCATGGAAACAACCCAGGGTCAAGTGGAGCGAAGTTCATTGGAAATATCATAAATGTCGCTGGTAAAGAAGGCAGGCTTAGAGCTAGGAAGCTCCAAGGATCATTGGATTTTAATTTGGGTTCAAGGGACCTCCTTCTTTTCCTCTCTTGGTCCTAACGTGTTTACATACCTTTTCTGGTATGGAGATTGAGTCTCTACTTCTGGACACGACTGTGGGACTGTGTAAGGGTATCCTGCCTGGTTCTTGGCTGGGCATGGGCCTAGAACCCCAAGACTCCAAGGGAGAAACGGCAGGAGTTCAGCAACGCCCCCAGAACTCAGGGTCCTGAAAACCAGTCTAATCTCCATGGACCTACATTGTTCAGTCACGAAGGCCATTACAGCCCCTCCCAAAGTTGCACAGGTAGAGGGTGTAACTACAGGCCTCAGGCCCTAGAGATTTACATACTAATGAAGGTCAGAGGGCGGAGCCAATTACCATTCCTCCCCAGAACCTCCCCTTTTCTCCCTCCTACTTAACTCAGGTCTGCCCTGAGTTTGGGGGGTACATCCAGATCCATCCACCATCCGCCATGACAATAAAGCCTTTTGGAACCAAGGACTTCCTCGTATCATTGGGGCCTGCCAGGCCTACCGCCACCGAAGCCTCCAGCCCATGGAACCTGGGACCTTCCTCGGTATGTGAGACAGGCTGCCTGGAAGCCTCTAGGCAGCCTCCACCTCGCAGGTCCCAGGCCGCTGCCTCGTGGGTCCGGGACTCCACCGCTGCGCCCCGTTTTTCCACACACGACCACAGAAATGACTGTCACTGGCCTAACTGCTTTTTTGTATGAAAACAGTAGCAGATAAAATGAGATTCCAGCTGTCCTTTTGGCCTAAGAGTGGACCCTCAAATCTACTTCCTTTTGTGTTATAATTGGAAAGAATCACACTGAAGGTGGGAGGAAATTATCTACTTTTGGAGGGCATGGAAACTCACTTCCAAACTGTGTTCACTTGCTCACATCCTAGATGCCCATGGGCACACGTCATGAAGCCATGAAGTCATCCATGACACTGTTTTTATTGAAATAATCCCATGATTATTTCAATAGCCATATCTGGTATCCACTAGAGCAAATTTAGGAGCCAGAACATATAAACTCATGACATCATTAGCATCCGGAGAAGCAGCTTACTTCCTCTGCTTCACACAGTTGCTCATTCCGTGTTGACAGCACATCTGAGACCCTGAAGTTGTTATCTGGGTTCCATGCCTGGGGCCAGCAGATAAGGGAAGGGGTTTTAGGAAGGTTAAAATGGGTTCCTAGAGAAATACACGTGGCTGTGTCACATGGAGGCTTGGTCCATATCTCATTCATGATAACTACATCAGTAAGTCTGCTACTGTGACAGAGGCTGGGAGTCTAGGCAGCTGCATGCCCGGGTGGAAAGCAATAGGAAGAGGGTAACCTGATCCAGTTGACATTTTTGCTAAACATTGATTCTTTGAATGTAAAGATTTTGTGTGTCTAATTAGGTTCCATTATCAACACTACATTTCAGGCTGCAGAATTGGAGTTCTTCATATTGTCTCCATGTTATTGTTGTGTTTCTTGACTAACTCATTACAGTGGGGTTCCGGCCTTCG
The DNA here is from genome assembly GCA_021653895.1 of Mastomys natalensis. NCBI lineage: Eukaryota > Metazoa > Chordata > Mammalia > Rodentia > Muridae > Mastomys > Mastomys natalensis. The sequence goes on from JAJTUV010000207.1 coordinate 1,085,005, forward strand.
GCTCTAATAAAATACACAAGAATTCAGCTCTTAGAGTTCAGGAGAACAACCCTCCCAAATGAAAATTCCAGGCTTTAAAACACAGAGGAAGTCAGAAAAAAGTGGGGAGAGAGGATGAAAAAAATTGTGCCAGGTGTGACTGTGCATGCTTATAACCCCAGCACTCAGGAGGCTAAGGCTGGAGGGCCACCATGAGTCTCAGGTGAGCCTTCTCTCAGTGCACATACTGAGGTACTTTCTGGAAAAGAAAATAATGCAAGTAAAATAAAATAAAACCCTTTAACTTACTGTTATGTTGCCTAGAATTACCCAATGCCCCTTGTTCTCCAAGTCCTTGGTACTCAAAACCCCTAGCTACAATCTATATCAAATCCATGCCATACATCAGTTTCTTCATGAAATTCCATAAAGCATAGGAAGAAGCCCCCCGCCATCTGCTCACTGGGCACACCTTGAGTTCTAAAATCACATTTCTTAACTGGTCTGTATGACAAGTGGTGATAACCCGCTTGCCCAACCCCCAGGTCTTCAGAGGCTTCCCCCACATCATGATTAATTCTAGAGAACACCGATAATGTTTGCATTCTGTATATACCTTCAACCCAGCAGGGAAATCTGAAAGACCTTGTGTGGTTTCCCTTGCCGGTGAGAAAGAGAACTCTTGCACATTCTAATTTAAAGTAATTACTGTATATCTTGCCTCCCTTTCAGTTTTTTCATCCTTATTATCACGGTCATCCTCACATTGTAGAGAACACTGCATTCTCCACAATATAAAAATATTGTAATTTGCAAGGTTTATATTTAATGATCCAGGCAGTGCACAGGTTTAACAATACTGAAATTGCTATGTGGAATGTCTTGCTCCTCCATCCTCTTTATCTTCATCCTTCTCCTTTCCCATCTTTGTTCATATGTGCCTTCGTATTGTTTGAGTGGGAAGATGGAGGAGGAAAAAACAAAAAGGAAAGCTGTAGTCAGCTCACTCCTACCTCGTATAAACCAGCCTGTTTTAATTTTCCTATCTAGTTCTTGGATAGGAAAATTAGTTCTCCTAATTCCAACCCGTTTAATCCAACTGCCTCGCCTCTCCCTGACAGCTTTCATTTTCCCTGCTAAGAGTCACACTTCATAATAACAGTGGGAAATTAGACTTTACTTTTCTCTCTCTTTTTTTTTTTTTTTTTTGTTTGGTTGTTTCGAAGACAGGGTTTCTCTATGTACCCGGGGCTGTCTGGAACCACTCTGTAGAACAGGCTGGCCTTCGAACTCAGGATCCGCCTGCCTCTGCCTCCCAGGTGCTTGATTTAAAGGCGTGCGCCACCACTGCCGGCATTTACTTTTCTCTATTTGTTTTTATTTACAGTATGGGGGATGGAGCTTGTGCATCTAGTACAGTGCCTTCAGAGGCAGGGAAAGTGCAAGAACCCCTGGAGCCAGAGTTACAGCTGCTTATGAGCTGCCTGATAGGGATACTAGAAACCAAACCGGGTCCTTTGTAAGACTTCTACACACTCTTAATGGCTGAGTTAAACCTCTTTGGACATTAATTTTACAGTTGCCAAGGATTTTAGTCAGCGTTCTGTAGAGGAACCTAGAGATAAAATGCATATATATTAAAGGAGAAATCTACTAGAAGCTTACAAGATAAGAGTTGGATAGCCTAACACTGGCTTTTGACCCTAGAAAAACTAAGAATTCAGTTGTCAGTCTGTCTAGGAGGCTGGATGGTTTGACAGTCCCAACTTGCCCTAGAAACCTGAAGAATTTCTAGGGAGCCGTTGGTCTTCAGTTCTGTTAGAAGGCTTAAACACCTGGGCCCCAATGTCAGCAAACACAATGGTAGTAGCAACTGCAACAGAGTTGATGACTTTAGAAACATGGGAAGTAAATTCACCAACAAGACATGAAGGCAAAGCTTTTGCCTTTTTGTGTGTGTGTGTATTCTTGGGTGAATGAATGTGCACCATGTGCCCTTGGAGGCCAGCAGAGGGCATTAGATCCCCTCAAACTGGAGTTACAGATGGTTGTGAGTCACTGTGTCAGTGCTGGGACTTGAACCCTGGTCCTCTGCCAGAGGAACAAGTCCATTTTAACTCCTGAGCTATCTCTCTAGCTCCCTTCGTACCTCCCTTAATCTAGCTGCCCCAGGAGGCACCACCCATATTCACAGTGACTCTTCTCATTCAACAGTCCACCCTGATGAAGAAAATATCTCTCAAGTATGCTTAATGACTCATCCTTTAGTTGATTTCAGATCTAGTCAAGTTGAAGTCTGTGATCAACCATCACAAACATGACTGTCGTCTTCCTCCCTGATGACCAAAAAGTGGGAAAGGCTGGCAAAATCCACAGGAGACAGATGCCATCTGCCTGGGGTTGAGGTTAGAGAGCAAATCCTCTGCAGAAGACAGAGACAGATGTAAGCATTTGGGCATCTGTTTGCAAGCCTGACACAGAGAAAGTTTGTGCCTCATGTGATTCTTAAAGTCTCAGAAAAAAAAAAGAGCGGCTATCCCTGCTCACTTCTGCACATTTTTGAAGCAAGAATTGACATAGAAAATTGAAGACATTTTATAATTTCCACTGAGGCAAACGGGGCTCTTTTCTGCTCATTAGCTACTCTATGCATGTAATTCCACGGTATCTTTCTGAATGTCAACTTTGATATTTTACTCAACCAAGCATAAGAGCTTGCTCTAAACCACTCACTTAGTAAAAATAACAGTTCTGGATGTATAACTGCCCTGCAAGGTACGATTTGGGATCGTTTCCATCTGCCACAAACTCTAAGTGTCTAATGCCTCTACTCTTGAGAATCCATTTCTGCAAATGAGTCTGACCAGGTTGGTCTCCCCTTCAAAAATATACTCCGAGAGACACCAACGATGAATACTTCCTTTCTCAATGCATTTGCTCTGGTCCCAGGAGACTGTGGGGGACAGTGAGGAAGATCTTGGAATAGAGGGCAAAGACTAATGACAGGGCCATTCCTTGTCAATCTGTGACTTTATCTTTGAACTTGTTTCTCCAACAACCTGCCTTAAAAGTGAAGCTACATTACCTGTTCACAATAACTCCGAACCTAGACTCTTTTTTAATTTTTTATTTATTTAGTTTTATGTTTATGTTTATAGGCATGTTGCCTGCATGTGTGTCTGTGTACTTCAAGAGTGCCTGATGGCTCTGGAAGCCAGAGATATCCTGGAACTGGAGTTACAGCTGTTTGTGAGCTACCATGTTGGTGCTGGAAATGAATCAAAAACGGGTTCTCTGGAAGAGCAGCCAGTGCTCCTAACCACTGAGCCTTCTCTTTGGCTCTATGTCTAAACTCTTGATTAGATCTCCAGATTCCATTACATGAGTGAGTATTGCAGGGTACCTTTGTGTCCTGAGTGACTGGTCATAGTTTAGACAATAAATGTCTCCAAGGAAGTTATCTCTAACGTGTGTCTCACTGTAGTTACAAACTCAGCTGTGAGATCCTGTCTTTTAGACATGACATGGCTGATGCATGCATTAGAAATATGAACTATTAAAGAATAAATAAAAATATATGCTATATAGTTATATAAATTATATGGAATTAATGGGTCTAACGCATTTGCAGATGCTCTCATATTTCAGTGTCAACGTGTTGGATACTCCAATACAGTATTTTACAGGAAATTACAAGAAGCAGTTGCTAGATTAAAGCTAAGAAAATTCATGTTGTCTATTTTATCAGCAATGTTTGATCCATATGATCTCTCAGCGTATTTAGAACTCCAATTAATTTATTAAAATATAAACATATAATTAAATTGTCATGCTGTCAGCCTGCCTTCTAAATATTTACATTTAAACCCATGGATTTGTGTTGCTTTTAGGCTTGGTCTGAGAAGCACTCATTTTTACAGTAGGTAGAGGTTAATGGAGACACTCAGCGCTGACACAGTATTAGTTGTAAGTAACTGTGAGCGGTCAGCTATGGATGAAGCCTGTATATTGACCTTTCCCTATCCAAGGTTCATGGAATATTACCCAAGAGTGGGCAGAAAGAATGTAAGGGCCCGAGGATGGGGAAGGGCCTGTGAAATGTTGTCTTTTGGACATGAGATGGTGAATGCACACATTAAATATATGAAAAAATTAAAGACTAAATAAAAAGTATATGGATATATAGTTATATAATGTATATGAAATTATATAAAATATATGAAATATTTATATAAATTCAACACTCCCAGTAATGAAAGTTGACTTAAGCCGTTTTGAAGGTCACTCTGAAAGTGTCCCATAAAACACAGAGCTACAACACAATATTTGCCAGCCTGTGTAGTAGAGAATGTATGTATCTGTGTGAATCGTGACCATAAGCTCTGGCTGTCCTGTGGGTACCACTTTCAGATGATGTTTTCTAGAACTATCTGTCATATCCCATGTTCCCTCATTAAATAGCCTCAGACAGCAAGCTTTCCAGGTCTTTCGCCTGAATTTATATATTTCCCCTTCCCAATCTGTCACTTTTCATTTTTGTCACTGTGTTTTCTCCTAACAAGCTGCATGCATGCAAATTGGAATCTTCTTAACAGCCTTTGCCTACGAAAGTGATATTTTCTGCACTATAAATTTCACAACAGAAGGACCTCATTTCTCTTATTTGATGCATACATGGCCCAAACTAGGCTAGCCACACCACCATCTCACCCAACCATAATACAACTCCTAGACCATATGAAAACCAAGAAGAAGGAAGACCAAAGTGTAGATGCTTCGATCCTACTCAGAAGGGGGAAGACAATAATCATGAGAGATGGAGGAAGGGAGGGATCTGGGGAGGAGAGAGGAGAGTGTAGGAAAGAGGAAAGTTGTCTAGGATCAGGTTTGGTAGGAGACAGCGGAGAAGTACAAAGGGTCGGGAAATTGAATGGAGGTGTGTAGCAGTGGAGGCTGGGGGTAGCCACTAGAAAGTCCTGGATGCCAGAGACCCAAGAGGTTCCCAGGACCCAACAGGGATGACATTGGCCAAAATACCAACAAAGGGAAGAGAGAACCTGTAGAGACCATATCCAGTGAATAGGCACTGTCCCCCATTGAGGGATGGGGCCACCTGCCCATCGAAAAATATTAATCCAGAATTACTCTTATCACAAGGAAATGCAGGGACAAAGAGTGGAGCAGAGACTGAAGGAAAGGCCACCCAGAGACTGTTCCACCTAGGGATCCATCCCATCTGCAGACAGCAAACCCAGATGCTATTGCTGATGCCAAGAAGTGCTTGCTGACAGGAGCCTGTTATAGCTGTTCCCTGAGAGGCTGTGCCAGAACCTGACCAATACAGATGTAGATGCACACAGTCAACCACAGGACTAAGCATGGGAACCCCCAATGAAGGAGTTAGAGGAAAGACTGAAGGAACTGATGGGGTTTGCTACGCCACAGGAAGAACAACATCAACCAACCAGACCACCATAAAGCTCCCAGAGACTAAACCACCAACCAAAGGGTACACATGGTGTGATCCATGACTCCAGCTGCATATGTAGCAGAGGATGGCCTTATCTGGCATCAATGGGAGGGGAGCCCCTTGGCCCTGTGGAGGCTTGATGACCCCGTGTAGGAGAATGCTAGGGTGCTGAGGGAGGAGTGGGTGGGCAGACGAGGGAGCACCCTCATAGAAGCAGGGGGGAGGATGGGGGAGGGATTAGGGGGTTTAACTGGGAAGGGGAATAACATTTGAAATGTAAATAAATAAAATAACCAATACAATAAAATTTTAAAAAATAGATGGCTCTGGGAATCCAAATGGCTGAAATATACCTACTGTCTCTGGCTTCAGTGCAGAGACCTCAGAGGTCTATCATGTCTCCTCAGACACTTTTAGACACTCTTCTTGTAGCTGCTATGTGTTAGCAGGTGGATTTTCTCACCATCATTTCTAGCTACTCTACCACCACCACCCTGATCTCTTTCTAGCTCTGGGGAATTATCTTCCTTCTCTGCCTATGTGGTCCTAGAGCTATCCTTCCTAGATAATCTCTTCCAACTTCTTATTCAGGGGTTCATGTGAACTTTGCTGTGTAACCAGTTTTGAGGAGAGAGTTACCTTTAAGCATATTGTCATTCACTACCTTTGCATATTTTTTTTCTATTACCCTTGACTTTAATTACCTCGCCCTTCTTCAAATCCCCTGAGAGTCGACTGACTTAGGCACATCTGTTTGCACCCACTCAAGTCCCTTCACATCAGCAAAATCACTTGTTATCTTCTGGTAATTTATGGGCTCAGATGTTACTTCCTGATCCAAAGTTCTTGCCAGTTAATTCAGGGTCTGGTGTGCGTGTGTGTTTGTCTACCAGATGCAACATTTCTTCTAAGGAACAAAGCAATGACCTCATGTTATTGGATTAATGTTAAAAGGTTGTTTTCTATCGACCCTGTCTATTTTGTTAGAGCAATTATATTTCATGCTACCAAGGCCACCACAGAGAAGGAACAGGACATTTAGATGCAACTACAATGATGTCCCATGATAGAAATCCCCATTATTAAAAGATATCAGTCATCTTACCCAAAGAAGGACTCAGATTCAGTGTATTACATTACCAACAAAAATGTATGCATTAGAACGAGAATATTTATGGAGTAACTAACCATTCTCTTGACTGGATTGGAAGCCTGATGCACGGGGAGGAATTCATGCCTATTGCTGCAAACGTGTTCAAAACCCACAGCTAGGGAGATCATAGGCTCAATGGGAGGACCTATAACAAGTGATTTACTAAATGAACCTACCAAACTACTTTGTAAATGTTTGTGCTTATAACTATAGATTTGTGTTGTCCCTGACCTTGGTCAGAGAAGCTCTTATTGCAGTGAATAATAGTCCATGCACAGACTCAAAGAGTTGAGAATTAATGGCTATTAATGCTCATTAATATCAAATTCCAATGTCCATGAATATCAACCTGCCTTGGCGTATCAAGTTGAAGTAAGACTAGGTGTACCTTCTCCTATTGAGGGTAGACAAGTCAGCCCAGTTAGGCAAAAGAATCCAAAGGCAGGCAGGCTGCCAGGCAACAGAATTAGAGACAGCCCCTGCTTCAGTTGTTAGAGGACACTAATCACAACCAAGCTGCACATTTGTTACATATGTGTAAGGGACCTAGGTCAGTCCCGTGCTTGCTCTTTGGTTGTTTCAGTCTCTGTGAGCCCCTATAGGCCCAGGTTAGTTGATTCTGTAGGTTTGCTTGTGGTATTCTTGACCTCTTGGGCTCCTTCAATTCTTCCTCCCCCTCTTCCACAATATGCCCTCAAGCTCTGCCTAATGATTGGCTGTGGGTCTCTGTATCTGTTTCTATTAGCTGCTGGTTGAAGCCTTTCAGAGTACAGTTCTGCTAGGTGCCAGTCTGCAAGTATAGGAGAACATCATTAATAGTGTCAGGGGTGGGCTCTCTCATGGGATGGGTCTCCCTTCACTGAGGAGAAAGGGAGGAGGTGGGAGAGGGACCGGGAGAAGATTGAAGGGAAGCTGCAATCAGGATGTAACTGGGTAGGGGGCCTGGAGATGGTTTGAATTTCACTTGGTATGTGCTGATCCTACTACTTTGGTGACAAGCAGTGTGTGTGTGTCCAGTACTTTCTCTTCCACCTGAAGCAGACAATGCAGAGCAATTGTAAACATTCTTGGAAGGCTAATTTTGCTTATTTTCTGTACTTCTATCAGTCTGTGCTACCTAGAAGCAGCTCTGCTCAGAAAGTCTCTGTACCCATTCAATAAAATGTTACTCTTCTTAAAATACATTTGAACCCATGGAAACAACAAGCACATACCACAGTGTTGTCTTGCTCTGAATATTTTGGTTCTTACTTCAAAGATTTTTGGTTTTTAAATCTTTCCCTATGTCATAATATTTAGTGCTGTTTCCAAAGGAAGATGGAAAGACTTTTGTTCTCACCTGGAAGCTATCCTATTTACATGTAAGTGTGGATACATGTCTGTTAGCAATGGGGTTAGGGGTGGGGTGAGGTGGGAGAAGGCACATGAATGACCCAGAGAGGCCAGAAGGGGGTATCACAAAACCTGGAGCTGGAGTTACAGATGAACAGAGGCTAAGTGCTCTTAACCTCTAAACCATCTCTCTGGCCCAAAATAGAGCAAAATATAATTTTGTCTTAGTTTAGTATATGTTAGATTCTTATATCATCTTTATAGAACAATTAAAAGTCTAACATGTTCTCAATTGGATTTTGGTATCGTTTTATCACTTTGAGAGTTGAAAGAAGCCATTCAGTATTTTAATGCAGATATCTCAAGCAACGTAAAAGTAAAAGCTTTGTGGTTTGTGTTTTTATAAGTTAGAGGGGAGAAAGGCATTTGTGATTATTCTAAATAAGTCATCATTTTGTGTTTACATTAGAGACATGGAAAACAGGTGACACACTGCTTGGAGCTTTGCAAAGTTGGTGTCATTGGATTTGGGATTAAGGGGAAATAAGAATAGAGGGGAGGAAAGGAGTGAAAGAAATTACACAATTTCCAATTTCCCACAATGCCATCTGTCATTAAAAGTGTAGCTGCCGACATAGAACTAAGTTACCATATCATATGCAGAATCATATATTCACATTAAAAATGAATGAGGAATCTGCACATTTGGCTGGGGTTGTTGCTTTGCTGGAATTTATCTGGATGAACATCAAGGAAACCAAAGTTAGGACCAATGGGAGACCATGAGTTAGGTGGTTGCAGAAGACAGCCCAAGGGTCTCCTTGTATAGGACTGTTTGGCAGAAAGTACAGATGATCTTGGCACACAGCGGAGTGCTCAGGTCTAAGTGGGACACCCATGTCACCTCCCAGAGTAGGGAGAAACTGTCATGGTGTCACAAAATGACAAAGAGCTGAAGAGACAAAGAGCATTGAAGATGCACAGGAATGGGCTCTCACCTTCCAAAGCGCATCTGAGCTACTTTAGTTACTGTTGCTGTGATCAAACACGGAACAGAAGAAACTTAAGGAGAAAATTCGAGGGGTTTTTGTTTGGTTAGTTGGTTTGGTTTTTTTGTTTTTGTTTGTTTGGTTTTTGTTGGGTTTGCTTATAGTTTGTAGTTCCCCATTGAGGGAAGTTAAGGCAGGAACTGAAGCAGACCCATGGAGGAGTGCTGCTTACTGGCTTGTTTCTTATGACTTGCTCAACTGCTTTCTTATACAGCTCAGGACCACCTGCCCAGCGTTGGCCCCACCCACAATGGGCTGCACCCTCCCACATGAGTCATCAACCAAGGAGATGCACCATAGACATTCCCACAGGATCAGCTGAAGGAGGCATTTTCTCAACTGAGGTTGAGATGAATCTAGCTTTTGCCAAGTTGATAAAAATGAACAAAACCAAACAACTAACCAGCACAACACCCAGTATTCAATATTCACTAGGGTAAAGAAAGGTTTCACTGCTAAAGCCCCAAGTTTGATAGCCAGAGCCCACGGGGTAGGAGAGAATTGACTCCCATAAACTGGCTTATGACCTCCATATGTATGTGATGGTATATATGCAAACACACATATAAGTAAATAAATAAATAGCAAATAAATAAACAAATCTAGTGAAGTCTTAAAAAGAGAAAGTGGTATGCTGGCTTTGCCAGTAATCTCAAATTTTGACACTTACCTAAAAAGGTTTTTTTTTTTAATCCTCTTTTCAACTATGGCATGTTTGAATCAGTCTGGATGTTTTTCATACATTTCAATGAGAGTAGCACGTTATCATGAAATGCATGCAGAAGCATATCTGAGGTTCCAGCTGTTTCCTATAAAGCCTGACATTGATATTAGTTGCCAGAAAATAAATAAATATCCACAATTCTTGTAATAAAGTCTGGTTTGGAAAATACAGTGATTTTCATAAAGTATATATGGTTCCCTGTAATGAATTTAAATAGCTATTTTAAATGATTTTAATATCTGATATAAAAAGTCTAAGTCTAAGACTGAAAAAAAAAACAAAACACCTCTTTAGAGGCATCAATCATTTTTAAATTTGTGAAGTGATCTACTACAAAGAGAGACTTGGAAACAGTACATCAAAATGTCAAAGACCCAAGTTTTATCCAGGGTTTTCGTGAGTGCACCAAGCACATAGGATGATTTCAATTGCCAATTGCTGAGTGAATGAAGTAAACATGTCTTCTATGCTAAGAAGTCATACAGACACAGAAATTGCTACATGTCTCTCTCCCACTCTCCCTCTCTCCCTCCTTCCCTCACCCTTCTCAGTGTATGTTATTCAAGCGCTGATCACTGTAATGAACACACCTCTAAGTATGTAAGATCCCCAAACTCGATTGAAGTTCATTGCCATATTTCCTAATACTATCAATATAATACTATCAATACAGTGATTGATCCTGATCACACATAACCTCCTGCATGTGGCCTTCAGGAGCACCATCTTCCCACACTTCAGCTATGCTATCTTGAGCTTCTACCTTCCTCATGTCTGTGCTTGCCTGAGGCAAAACCAGAAAGGGATGGACAGGAACCAAAGATGAATATTCGTGCCCTTTCTGTCTCAATAGAACATATGTCACGCCTGCTCAACCCAGGCTGGAATGACCCAACACCACAGCCTCATCAAGTCATGACCCAGGAGGACATGCTTCCCAGCTTGCTCAACATCTGGGAAGAGTGGAATCCCTTAGTGGACAGCTCCGTTTTTTCTACCATGATATTTAAATAAATCGAGGAATTTGGACTCAGATTTAGAAGCCCTAAACATTGCTTGATGTTATGAGGGTTTGTTTAATGGACTGCAGTCAAGAGTCTTTTCTTTTTTTATTTGAAAGATGCAGACGTTCCTGGATCTATAGAACCGTTGTCAACATAACTAATTGCAAGGTTAGATCATTTTCAGGTAAATGATTTACACATGGGACAACGGGGGAGAACGTTCATTAGAACATTTTAACACCATGTCTTCTAGTCTTCTATACTTTCAAAACACCCAGGTTGACTGTAGTATCTGAGAGATACATATATTTTTAAATGTTTTATGACACAGGGACTCAAACTTTTATATACATATATGCATATATATCTATATCTATATCTATATCTATATCTATATCTATATCTATATCTATATCTATATATCCATATATATATATATCCTCATATATATGAGGATGGCCTTGAACTCATGGTTCTTCTAACTCTACCTCCTTAGTGCTGGGATTACAGGGTCCCACCATCACACTTTGCCATTCACATTCACATGTGAATTTCATTAAAATCAGTTCTTGATTGAATTAGAAAGTGTCCGAAATAAAACAACACTTTCTAATTTAGACAACAAATAACATAATCAGATGGACATTAGGAACTTCCAGAATTGACAAGAAGTTGAAGATAGTGACCCAGAAGTGGGCAGGAAGATGGTAAGCAGGAGCCACAACTATAACTTCCCACCAGGAGCAATCTTGGGAAAAGGATGGTGGGTGTGTGTGTGTGTGTGTGTGTGTGTGTGTGTGTATGTGTGTGTGTTGCTTTGTTTGTTGGGTTTTTGAATAGAGTGAAAAAATACATTTTTTAGTGTGTTTGCCTATGTGCTCAGAAACACTGTCAGAATAATGAATGGTTTTGAACACGTTTCAACCATTGGCAAGTAGATACTGTGCCAAACTTCCACACTGGTTCCATTTACCCATCAATGTAGCACGACCTGATTTATTTTTGTTTCTCTGCTATATCACTGATAGTCAATGTTCATCATTAAACATATTTGTACATTTCGATGGTACTTAAGTGCAGCAGTGATTACTTTATCAGTACTATTGACTTGCAAACAATTGTTCTTTTTTTTTCCATCAAGGACTAAATTGAAGCCAAAGAGATTTAGTCAATTGTTAGAAGGAGCTGTAGCTCGGCTGCCATTTTCATTAGTGGTATATCTGAACTTATGGGATACATTAGAATCTGAGTTAAATACATTATATTTATCAGTATCCTCATTTCCAATATTAATATTATTTGTTACAAATCAGACACTAGAAAGAGGAGAGAGAGAGAGAGAGAGAGAGAGAGAGGAGAGAGAGAGAGAGAGTAAACATTGTCAGTACATCAGCCAGGTGAGTTTTCTTCTCTTCCCATCTACATACACTTAATTGAAAGGCTAGCCTACAAGAATGAATGATTCGATCCCATCAATTTGACATCATAATAAAAGCAACGATAGTGTCTTAGTTTGCTTTCCACTGCTGTGATAAAACACAGGCCAAAGAGAGAGTTAATTTGGGTTGTACTTCAGCTCACACAGCACATCATTGAGGGAGGTCAGGGTAGGAACTCAGGAGTAGCTTGAAGCATGGATGTCTCTAGGTGAGAAAAGGTCAGGTTCCCATTGCGGATTGTGTTGTGTGATGGAGGAAGCCTCTCTGTCCACACAAGTGTCAGGAGCACAGAACACTAAAGACTTAGCTATCAGTCCGAAAGGCTGAAGAGTCACACTGTCCAAAGCTGTGGCCCAGCACTGAGGATGCCTCCAGTGTATGTCGCATACTGTGGGGCAAATTAAGCCTTGTCTGCATACTCTCATGGCTTCCAAATCCAAAAGCACCCACCAGGCACATACCCATGAGCACAGCTTAGGGTCTCAACCATGTCAGATCTTCCCTATACCCGCTCCACTGAAATATTATTTAGGATCCATTAAAAAATATACCAATAATCTCATGAGTTAGTTCCCCTTTGACTAAAGAGAGATTGGTCCCTCCTGAGGTAAGATCTGCCGTTTCCAAATAAATATATAAAATATTGACAGTACAGTCTTTGTTGGTAAGCACTTAACTCTGTTTAAAACAAATGATTTTAAACATTGACTGTTCAATTGTGGGATGGCTTTTATGTTCGTAGAGATGAGATGATTCCTGGAGTCTAAAGAATTAATTGAGCAGAATAGTCAATTGTTTCTGATCACAAAAAAAGTATTATAAGAGATGGTTGTCGTTTGATTCCTTTGCATGTGAATTGTTTTTTTGATTTTCTCTGCAGTCTCAATGACTAAATAGCAGCATTCCTTAAAACATAATACTCCAGCCATCAGCATTCTGGGTTATAAAGAGGAATATTGATTTTAATGTCAATTTTTTTCCCAAAGAAAGCAGTGTAGCATTCGCTGAGGCTTAAATAAATATGTTCCTTTAAGTCAATAAGAAAGACAAATAAATACTTTCACTTTAAGATACATAGATATACCATTGAGGAAGTTCAGCTCTCCCTCACGAATGTCACATGCGCCCTGCCTTTGAGTTCAAAGAGTTCTGAGCATTGTCCATAGGACTGAAAGATGGCTTGAATGCTCCTTCATGTTAAGAGGATTGGGACTCAAATACCGCACGTCTGTAGTCGTAACACTCTGTAATTTATTAAACAAATCGCACAGTTTCCACCTCCCTACAAGGATGCTAAATATAACTTAAATTTTAAAAAATGTAACTTCACAAATGAATTTTATGTATTTAGATGAGATCCATCTCCAATTTCCCCCATCCTGCTGCTTCCTAGCTCCTCCCCAACACATCCTCCTCCAAACTTCATTTCTTCTTTCATTTAGTCCAATTAGCGCTGCCCATATGTGTGTGGGTGAAAGGCCACCACTGGAGCGTGGGCAACCTACTAGGAACCAACCACTGAAGAAAACTGACTCTCCCACCTTTCCTCAGCAGCCATCATCTGCCAATATTGTTCCTCAGATGGGGGTGGGGCTTGTGTGGGAGCGAGCACAGCTGCTCTGGCGCTGCAGTCCTCGTTGACCTCTGGCGCCCTCTAGTGGTTTCCATCTTTCCATCTCCTCTTCCTCAATGTTCCCCCATGCCTTGGAGGGGAGAAAGAATTGATAGAGATGTCCAGTTAGGGCCGAGAACACCACGTTCACATATTCTCTGAACTTTGGCCAGCTGTGAGTCTCTGTGTTGAACCACCAGGCACTGTAGGATGAAGTTTGGTGAAGGGTGGAAGATGCAATAATCGATGGGTATAAAAATACATATTTAGGAGGTGGCTTGATATTATGTCCTTTTAGCAAAATAATAGTAGTGAACTCTGGAGGCCTAGGACCTCCACAAAGCATTTTTGAGCTAAGCAATGCACCATCAAGTGTCAAAAAATTGACACTAAGGCCTGGTGCTGCTTTCAGATTGAGATTAAGTTTTCACACACATTTCTACAGCTTTAGTGCCCATTCTTTTGTTCTGTCCTTGGCTTTGTCCCATCTGCTGGATACCTATGCTTAAAAGTACTCATCCCTGGTCCTAGCATTAGGGTAAAACTGAGTCAAGTTAGCAATCTCAGCATCTATAATTACAGGGAATTAAACTTGTTTTGTACCCACACAGAATTTGTCATTTAACACAACCAACTGCCTGTCACAATTTCTGCCTGCATTAATTGTGAATTATGGGCCGTTTACAGTACTGCAACACAAAAAGTAGCTCCCAGGCCTGTTTCCAAAGTTTGAGTCAATTTATGGCACATTTGATATTGACCAATTATTTATAAAGTCTATTAAATCCAACAGTACTGCTGGTAGGAATAGATTTATTAGAACAACTAATGTAAAATGTAATGAAAAAGATTAAGTCTCCTTATGAAATATTAATATCCCTTAAATCTGGTCATTGTAAGTCTATAATTGCAGTTTTTCATCTGTGGGTGTTTCTAATGAAAACTGCAGGTGGAGGTTTAAGCTCTCATGACCAGGAACGTCCAAACTGCAAAAGGGAAAAGAGCTTCAGAAAATGACAGATATCAAATTCAGGGTAGCAGCTCCCCTATGAGAAATACAGTTGGGATTGAAGGTTGCCTACGCTTAAACTCTACTTAAAATGTATATATGCATGATGCACACGCTCCTGAAGGTAATGTTGAGTGTCAGGATGTTTCTGCTTTTTGCTTATTCCCAGATGAGGCTGTGAGAGAGACTAGGATGAGAATAACGTTCATCTTTCAACGAGTTGAAAATAAAGACCGCTAAAGGAAACTATGAGCACATCAAAAGGAAAGGGAGGATGGGTTCAAGCTTAGACATTGAGTGAGGTTTTTATCGGAAATGGACTCGAGCAGTTCAGCCATGCTAGGAGGGATTACATGGGTGCTCCTTTCTCATTATTCAACAAATAGAGGATCCAGGTTTTCTCCAGTCACCAACCACTAGAGGCAGACACAGGAGAGGGACTCACCTGCAATCAGATTCTTTGGAATCTTCAGAAAGTACTGTGGGTGGTGGGAGGTAGAGAGATGGATCCGATGGCACTGGCTGCTCTTGCAGAGGACCGGGATTCAAGTTCCAGCACCTACATGGTGGCTCACAACCGGCTCTAAGTACTGAGTTCCTGAGCATATACTGCTCCCTTCTGGCCTATGTGGGTACTACATGTATGTGATGCATAGCCGTACACACAGACAAAACACCCATGCACATAAAAGAAAAATAATCTTTGTTTAAAAGTTTCAAGAAAGAAAATACTGTTCGAGGGGAGGAGAAGATGGTTGAGGGAAGGAAACATGTAATACATTAATAATATCTTTTAAATCTGGCTGCCAATGGGTGGCCACTGTTGGTGAGTCACATCCTTCCTAAGGTAAGTGACTTGCCTACTCCTTACCACTGTTCCTAATATATCATTATTAGTCACAGTGTTTTTGATCTACCATTTAGCCACTGCTGTTTTCCTCCGGTGTGGTCATCGGTACCACCTCATCTCATTTCCTCTAAGTTGGAACTTTTGGCTGTACTATCTGTTCCCAGCTCTTCCTGGGACATTCGGTTTTCACAAACGATCCTCCCAAATGCAGGTTCTCTCAGCTTACTCATTTTTCTCCCACCTTGCACCACACATAGACTCTCAGACTCATTTCCTAGACTCCATTACTGGCTTCTTGTCAGGGGGAATCAGAGGAGATCAGGGTTAATGTTCTTCCCTTGGAGGAAGTCAGAGAAAGAATTCAGGGTAGCGGAGAACCTTCCAAGGCATCACTCAAGCCTGTTGTCGAGGAAACAGCTGCAAATGAAATGCCATGCCCTGAACCACATCAATATTCTGCTTCATAGCAAAACATCAATATAAATAAACTTTTATCTGAAGAGAGGGGCCTGGAGAGATGGTTCAGTGGTTAAGGGCATGGGCTGCTCTTCCAAAGGACCCAAGTTTGGTTCCCAGCAGGTGCCTTACAATGCATGTCCAGAGTTCATCTGCACATATAGATACAGGTATAGGTATTTCTTTATTTTGTTTAATATGGAACTCTTGTTCTCCTCCAATAGCATTTCTTTTCCTGGCCCCAAAGTCTGACATATTTTTCAAAGTATCATTGTCTAGCACTGTTTCTGACGGGCGAATCAGGAATAGGCTTAAACTTATGAAATAAAAATCCTAAAACTTAAAGAAAATCAGTCTTACAATCATTTCATCATACGCTAGTGCTTGGTAGTTCATTAACAACTACTGAAAGAGGGCGAGCAAATCTGCTGTAACAATACGCTCAGTTTGTTTTGTGAGAACAAGAAACAGGGTGGAAATTAAACATGTGTCCTTGTGTGAGACTGAATATTATATAGTTTACCTAACGCCACAGAAAGAAATGCTGAATCTGACAAATAATTGTTGAATGGGATTAAAGTCTAGTTTTAATGATTTTTAAAGGACTATGTAGCCCAAGGTTAACATACATTTATTTTGAGACAAGGTAACTTAGACATGAATGTGATTGAAATGTGCAGACTGCGTAGACGTGAGTCTTGCATAAGGTGTCTGCCACTTCTTAAGACATATTGTACTCCAGCCAGAGTTGACACAGATATTTGGCAACCCGTGATCTTCATAGTCTTGTATTTGCATTGATTCTCTATATTAAATGATGATGCTTTAACAGATCATGTGTGCTTTTACTATCGTAAACAAACATGAGTTAGCAGAATGGAATGCTTGCAAGATATTTTCTAGAGTTATAGCATCAACAGTTTGTAGCAGTCATCTCTGATTGTTTAGATCAGTAGACATTTGCTCCTAGGATTAATATATATTCTCTCTCTCTCTCTCTCTCTCTCTCTCTCTCTTTCTCTCTCCTCTCTCTCTTTCTCTCCCTTCCTCCTTTTTTTATGCATGGTTATGCATACACATGTTATTTTGTATCTATGCATTGTAGAGACTTGAGCCAACCACTCCCACATAGAAAATTCTCATTACCATCTCTAGAATCCTTATGGGAAACTGAAACTCCAGGTTTTCCCACCAGCTACCTAGGATTTCTGCCGTTGTAATTTCAATTTTCTAGTTTTAAATCACAGACATTTATGACTACTGCCTGCCATATCTACTGATAATAAGGCCTTACTGAGTTGAGAATCCAGAAATATTAAGCATTAATGAAACCATGGGGATTAGAGGGCACTCAAGAAAATGAAAATTGCTCTATGAGTCTTTCAGGTTTTCACCCTGGAAAGCATTTCCTGATTTCCATGTCTAAGGAGAGGTGATTGTACAGCAGGGACAGGCAGCCATCAATGACAACCATGGTCCAATTAATCCCAGCATCCTTCCTTTGCTGGAAACATATATGGCCTATAAAACATTTTCAACACGGGGCTCTGCAAAGCTTCCATTAGAATGGATTAGTCCGTTAGAATTCATTATAATATCAAACATTTTTGTGGAGCGGGAAGCTAGGTAGGAGAATGGACCTGAGTTTGCTATTGTGTTCTGCTGGTCAGTGGTGCCAGTCATAACTATAAATGAAGAATTACAGTAACTATCCCCAAAGGGCACTTTGGAGGGTTAAATGAATCTGTTAGTTAGAAGGGCACAGCTTACTAAGCAGACACCTGGTTAGTTTTTGCCAACTTGACACTAACTAAAGTCACCTGGGAAAAGGGAGCTTCAATAGATGAATCGCCTGCATCAGATTAGCCTGTGAGGCATTTTGTTGAGTGATGGTTGACGTGGGAGGGCCCAGCAGTATCACCTGCAGCAGTGTCATTCCTAGGCAGGTGGTCCTGGATGGTATAAGAAAGCAAGCTAAGGAAACTATGGGGAGCAAACCAGTAAAGCATCATTCCTCCCTACACGGTCGCTGCTTCAGTTCCTTCCTGCAGGTTTTTGCTTTGAGTTCTTTCTCTAATTTCCTTTGATGCTGCATGTGGCACACACGTAAGCCAAATCGACCCTTTCTTTCGCAACTTACTTTTGGTTGGTGACTTGCCACAGTAACAGAGAACCTAACCTAGGTACTCCTGTACGCTAAACCCCACCAGAGAAAGAGAGGTTATGTCTCACAGCTTGCCCTACATCTCCCCATTGTAAAACAAGATACTGGATGCATTATTTATTTATAAGATAGAATTTATTTCCTCACAGAGCATCCATCTAGTCTAACATGGGGATTGTCCTTTAACTAGTTTCTAGAGGTTCAGGCTAACAATTTGTCATTCATACATCCATTTGGCATTGCCACTATTGATGTGGTTCAAAATGACGAATCACTCTGGAAGATACAGACAGTGGGTGGAATGGTGGAGGGAGGACTTTTTCTTTCCAGTTAAATCCAGGTCTTAGAAGGAACACGAATTATGTTTTCCCATCTCATTATCCACCACTGAGTCCCATAATCACATCTCACTCTGATGGAGTTTCCAAAGTATCATTTTGTAAAGGAAGCCTGGTTAAAAAAAAAAAAATTGGTACTCACAGGGTGAGAAAGAATGAGATTTGGGGATCGTTTACCCCTTGATACTAGAAGACTGGGCTAAAACATATAATAAACTATACCATCTGTATGATCCCATGTAAATGGTTAATTTTCAAGGCTACCAGGTAGTAGTTTATAACTTAAACACATTATATATTATCAGTTTCTAAGGATGGACTTACCAAAACAAATCACACAGGATTTTTTGTAGGTATGGGGAATCTATGATCTCAGAGGCACTGTTCTAATCTATGACTTCATCATCACTACTCTACTCTATGACCTCACAGCACTGCTCTAATCTATGACATCATCAGCACTGCTCTAATCTATGACATCATCAGCACTGCTCTAATCTGGGACCTCACCAGCATTGCTCTAATGTCTGATCCCTGGTAGAGCTTATGGAGGAATCATGCTAAGATGCATGTCTCCGAATTGTTTTTCCAAAGACCTCAAAAGATTCAGGAACTGGTTAGCCTATTATAATCATTCAAGAATTATTTTTACCATTTACCACTTCCTTGTGCTCTTAATATGGGCACTGCCATGCTTTATGCTATTATTTAATGAGTTAGAGGCTGGAGAGATAGCTCAGTGGTTAAGAGCACTGCTCTTGCAGAAGACCTGGGTTCAATCCCCAGGTCCTACATGGAAGCTCACAAGCAATTACAACTCCAGCTCATGTGGATCCAGTGTCTTCCTCTGTCCTGCTCAGACACTGTTTGCATGTAGTACACATACAGACAAGCAAACATACACGCATAAACATAAATAAAACGATCTTTTAAAAAGTAAATTACAAAAAAAAAACAAAAAACAAAAAAAAAAAACAAAAAAAGCCGGGCGGTGGTGGCGCACGCCTTTAATCCTAGCACTTGGGAGGCAGAGGCAGGCGGATTTCTGAGTTCGAGGCCAGCCTGGTCTACAGAGTGAGTTCCAGGATAGCCGGGCTACACAGAGAAACCCTGTCTCGAAAAACCAAAAAAAAAAAAAAAAAAAAAAAAAAAAAAAAAAAAAAAGTAAATTAGAGAGCCTAGTTATTAAGTTAGCAGTTGAACACAGCTCAGCCAACAGTGAGAGATGCCTCTGGAATTTACACATTAAACTCAGAAATACACTAAGCATCTGCCCTGCTGGTTGCTTCCTTTTAATTTTTTTTGTTTATTATTCTCTCATATAATCCATCCTAATCTCAGCTTTCCCTTCCCTCCATTCCCGCCCCATTCTTCCCCACCTCCCGTTTCTCTCCGATCCTTTCTACTCTTCCACTGTCTCCCTGTATAAAAAAGCAGGCTTCCCATGAGTACCCAACTGAACACAGCATAAACAGATATAATTGAAACCAGGTACAACCCTCACATCAAGGCTGGGTGAAGCAACCCAGTCGGAGGAAAGGGGGTCCTAAAAGTAGGCAAGAAGAGTCAGAGGCACCCCTTCTCCCCCTAGAAGTAAACCTCCCAAAACACCAAGCCTACAACCATAACATATGCAGAGAACCTAGCACAGACTTGGGCAGGTTCCATGATTTCCACTTCAGTCTCTGTGAGGCCCCATGAACCCTGCTTAGTAGATTCTACAGGCTTTGCTCTCCCAGTATCTTTAACCCATATGGCTCCCAAAATCCCCCCTCCCCTCTTCTGTGGGGGTCAGAGGCCCACATGAAATGTTACATTGTAAGAAAAGCAAAGGTGTTAGAGGTTTGCGGACGCTGTGCTGTGTGACTGCGATGGCCCTCTTCTATGATGAACATACCTTTGGAAATGTTGATTGCTAAGGTAAAGTCTAATCTGTTCTCTAAGTTAACGTTGGTTATTTCTTTAAATTGTGGGAAGCGTCATGGGGATTTAGTGGCAATTTTGAAGACAATGAGGATGGAAATAAAGCAGCTTTTAAAAGGGAAATGCTCCAGACAGCAATAAACAGGAAAACTGCATTGTCTATCTGGCCTCATATAGGACTGCATTTTTTAAGACAAAGAGCAGAAGTAGCCACTGTTCTTGCCAGAAGCCACATGCTAGCTTTTAGATAAGTTTTTGTGAGGCTGTGTGTTGCTCCAAGGTAAAACCAAATAAGTTGTGTGTGTGTGTGTGTAATATTTAGATTAAAACCTAGTTGGAAAGTATAGTATCCCAGTTGGTTACCCCTGAAACACAATTCAAAAATATGAATTAATAATTTTCTGTGCAGCTAACACTACCTGAAAATGACCAACTAATGTTTAGTAGGAGTGTACCAGTTCACATCTTAAAAATGGATGCCGTTAAACATTCCAACTCTAGCATCTGGCGATATCTACTGTTAAGACGTTTTCATAATCTGGCAACCATACTTCTGGGTGTTTCCCCCCCCAAAAATTATTCAATAAGGGTCTTGAGGCATCTTCTGCCTGCCCAGGTTTACTGCAGCGTCATTCACAACCATCAAGATTTGGGAGCAACTTAGGTGGCTGACATCATAGAAGTGATTAGAGAAAATGAGATGTGGAGTGGATCAATGACAGACAGATGATAGATAGATGGACAGATAGATAGGTAAGTAGGTAGGTAGAAAATAGATTGGCAGACAGATACTAGAGAGGAGATAGATCCTTAGATAGTGTACTGGTTATTTTAGTTGTTGATTTGACATGGGCTAGACTCATCCAGGAAGAAGGAACTACAATTAAGAAATGCCTCCATCAGATTGACCTGAGCAAGTCTGTGGGGGCATATCCTTGATTAGTGATGGATATAAGAAGACACAAACTAGTGTGAGTAATGCCATCCCTGAGCTGATGATCCTGGATAGTATAAGAAGGCAGGCTGAGCAAGCTACAAGGAACAAGCCAGTAAATAATGTTCTATGGCCTCTGCTTCAGTTCCTGTCTATGGATCCCTGCCTTGACTTCCCTCAGTGATGTGGACATGTAACCCAATAAATTCTTTCCTCCTCAGTTTGCTTTTGGTCACGATGTTTCATCATAGCAATAGAAAGTTCCTGAGCAGCAGGTTTATCTATTAACGTGGGCTAACCTCACTCATCAGTCAGTAATGAACTCCATAACTTTCAGTTTTATGAAATGATCATATTTTGAAAACATGGAATCAATATGTAGAGCAACAGTCTTAAATATGTGCCCTTTAAAACATACACAGGATTGATGCAATTACTGTTCATAGGCAATGTGTTCCCAGTGTCCTTTGGGTAAGCAATTTTTCTCACAGTAAAACAATTGTTAAGAGCTGGGTTCTGATTGTAGCTTAGTAGTAGAGCTCAGATATACAAGGCCTTATGTTTGATTCCCAGTACCAACAAAACAAAACTCAGAATTGTCATGGGAAGCTTTACTGCCATTGACATGTTTTGAAGCAATGGGTTGAAGTCATGCTCAGAGCAACAGTTTAGATCTGGCCTGGCTCCAGAGTTAAAGGGCCACGGGACAAGATTTCCTTTTGCTTCTTCACTGCCAGATCTTTTACATGCAGAGCAGCCTGTGAAAAGCAAATGTTTGTGATTGATTAACTTGCCTTCCTGGTTAATAATCTCTAATACATTAGACTCCCACCGCCATGCAAGAAATGCTGTATCAGTAATAAAACTCGCTGAGATGCTGAGATGCTGAGATGCTAGAGGAAAGGTTTGTGCAGATTCTAGGCTGCATTCCTTGCATAGACAGACAAGGACAGATTGAGAAAAAAGCAGCCCCTGAGAAATCTGAAACTGCTGCCTTCTGCCTATACACGTGACGAATCCTGAGCCACTCACACAGGTTTAATGATGTGATTAACGAGATGTCCATCGCAGCCAAATTCTAGGTTTCTGCTGTAGCACAGATGGTGCCAGACATCCTCTGAGAGCCCCTCCTGCTGAGGCAGAGTCACTGCACATGGTCATTGTTACTGTGATCTAATGCCACCGCTAGTAAGGATTTCCTTCTATATGAAATTCCCTCCTTGTCTGCCTCCTTCCCAGCCCTCCCATCCCCAAACTACTTCACTAAGTCATTAGTGATGGCCAGGGACAGAAACCTGAGGCTTTTATCTGACATATACTGCCATTAGCAATGTTGACAGCTTAGATGTAGACCCTGGGAAGTAATTGTGCTAGGGGTAAGGGTGTGTCTCAGAATTTCCAAAGAAATACATGAAATCAACTTATGTGTATTTACTAAGTGTGTGTGTATGTGTGTGTATCCCATATATATAAACTCATTATTATAAATAAACAAGTGTATAATGATATTTATTTATAGTATAAATATATGTATATATTTACATATATGTGTGTATATGTATAATTAAAAGCCAAAGTGATTAGGGAGTTGATAGGGATGAGAGGGAGATAAAGAGTAAGGAATGGGAAGTAATCAGAATAGATTGTATGCATCTATAAAACTGCCAGATGGCAAACATAATCAACAAAAATGACTATTTAAAAATACACATAACAATTCTCAGTATGAAACAAAGTGCTACATGTCTAAAGGAGATATATGAATGACAGCTACAGGGTCACTGGTAAAACGGTACATTGACTCATTATGTGAATATAACAAAAATTTAAACCCATTTCTTGTGAAGACACTTAGATATACCCACATAACTACAAAGTTGGGGAAAAGGTTAATAACAAATTTTATATATATATACATATATAATATATATGTATATATATATACATATGTATATATATGTATAATATATATATGTATATATATATATAAATATATAAAATATACATATATAATATATATACATATATATATGTATGTATAATATAAATATATATATGTATATATATTATATATGTATATTTTATATATTTATATATATATATAGTGTGTGTGTGTGTGTATGTGTGTGTGTAGTATGTTACATGTTACATGCTGGATGCTTATGCTGTATCCTGCATTATATATATATATATATATATATATATATATATATATATATATTCCAAATTTGAAATCTGACTTAATCTTTCCACATCCTAAGCCAATATGGAATTGCAAATTAAAAGAATGAATCCCTTAGAATGACCCAAGTCCAGGACATTGCAATATCAAACATGAGCAAGAAGCTGTAGCACCAGGACTCTTTATTTGTTGCTCTTGGGCTATTGAGTGATACAACCAATTAAAAGAATAGCTTGATCATAAATACAGTCTTGCTATATGATCAAGCAGTTTTGCCATCTGGTATTTTCTCAAAGGAGATGATAATCTTATATGTACAAACAAACAAACAAACAAAAAACCTGCATCTGAACACTCTGGTTAACTTCATTTAAAGTTGACCATAATTAGCAGAAATCAGAAGACCTCCATGAAATGACTGCATAAATAAATAGGGCTATATCCCTATGCTTAAATTAATGCTACAAAGAAATGAGCTATCAAGCCCTAGATGGCATTTGGAAGAACCTTAGACACTTGACTATTATGGGGAAGGAACCACCTGAAAAGGTTACTTAGTGTGTGGTTTTTATGAATCATATTCCAGAGATGAAAAATGAAAAAAGACATTAGAAGGTGGCTGGTTGTTAGGAGCTTGGAGCTTAGTGGAGAATGAGCAAGAACAGCAAGAGATGCTCAGGTTCAGGGCTCTAAATCTCCTCTGACTGACACAATGTAGGTGGACATATGCCATTATAAGTCTGCAGACACTTATGAAGTATATAACTCCAGGGATAAGCTCCACTGTACATCTTGGGTGGTGGGGACAGTGCTCATTAATTCTAAGGAAGCCTCCTCCAATGTGATGGATCAATAAAGTGGAAAGCTTGCTGTATCTTTCCTCTTTCTTTTTGACACCTCTGATGTCTGTGAATTAGTAGCTTTTATGTGAAATAGCTGGACTTTCTCAGGTTTTCTGTGAACCTCAAGTTGATGGAGAGGGGTTAAGAACACTAGCTCCTCTTCCAGAGGACTTGAGTTTGAGCCCCAGAACCCATGTGGTGGCTCACAGCCATCTGTAATTCCAATTCTAGGGCAGTCAATGCTCTCCTCTGGTCTCTGCATGCATGCAGCAGACAGACATGCATGAAGGTAAAATACTCATATATAACATAAAATGAATAGATGAAATATTTTTTTTTAAAGTTTTTAGAATTTAGAGATAGCTTGCCTTGGAAGGAAGAGGACTTGAGTTTAATCTTCAGTGCCCATGCTAAAACAAACAACCCAGTCATGGTCTTATGCAGGGGCCAGCACCTGAGAAATAATAACTAGGGTTGTGTTCTGGCTTAGACATATTTAGACAAACATGCACACACACATGTGCACACATAGGTACACACATGAATATATATGCACACACATATGCACACACATATGCACACACATACAGAGGTATACAAACATGAACATTTGTGCAAAGTCAGATGTACACATATACACAGGTACACACACAGATGAACATATGGGCACACTCATGTCCACACACATATATACATACACAGATAAACACACAGGTACACATACATGAACATATGCACACCCTCACATGTGCACATACATACACAGGTACACACATGAACATATATATGTATACTCACATGTGCACACACATACACAGATACATGTATGAACATATGTGCACACTGACATATGTACATACATACATCAGTACACACAGATGAACATATGTGCACACTCAAGTCCAAACACATACACATGTACACACATGAGCACACAGGTACACATACATGAACATATGTACACACTCCCATGTACACACACATATACAGGTACACACACGTGAACATATATGTACACTCACATATACACACACATACACAGGTATACACATGAAAATGTGTACACACTCTCATGCACACATACACAGGTACACACACATGAACATATACATGCACTCACATGTGCACACACATATACAGGTACACACACATAAACATATGTGTACACTCACATGTACACACTCACATATACAGGTACACACATGCACACACATTCTCACCATTGTTTGCAAATAAACTTCTCAATTTTGCATCAGCCTCTTGCTGTAGCTCCCACCCAACTACTCATTCCTCAGCTGAAAATTTCCAAATTTCATTTACTTCTTAGCTGTAAAGATAACTAAGGACCTGACAGACAGAAACTGTACAAGATCGAATTACAGAGTCAGAGCGTCCATCTTCATAAGCTCCACAAGACTCCACTTGGCTGTAACTTTTTTTTTTCCAAGTAAAATGAGATGTTCTTTGTTCTTTAAAGTCCAGCAGACGATGCTTGCATTTCTTACTAAAACTTTCCAAATTAGTACAGAAAAGATGATAGGCACAGGAAAAAAAAAGTGTCAAAAAATCGTATCTATCAGCAGTTTTGTTAAAAAACTACCATTAAGGAAAAAATGTAAATTACAGAAATGAGGTCACCATTTAATTGATACAAATTGCAGCCACCTGCTTATCCCGTCTCTGGGAGAAAGGATTTTATGGTGCAATACGGTAATTTCTTTAGAAAAGGAAATGTTACAGTCCAAACCCATTGCTTAAGCTTTGATTCAAGTCTGCAATGCACAGTCCACCCACCCAGCAGACATCTGTGCCTGACTCGGGAGTCAATAGAATACAGAAAGTTCATTTTAAATGACTTCATATTCCTGAGATTTGGAGGGTCTGAAAATCCATGAGATTGACTGATTATAGCTTTCCTAAAGACAGGCTCGTCTGAAGGTTTTAGAGTGACTGTGAAAAGCTGTGTAATTACCCAGCAGATAAAGGTGCTTGCCACACAAGTCTGACAACCTAAGTTTGATGCCTAGAAACCACATGATGGAAGGAGAGAACCAACCTCCACAAGTTGTCTCCTGACCTCCATATGTGTACTGCGGGACAAGCATCCCACTCTAAAGATGTATTTAAGTACTTTTTATTTTAATGGAGCTGGAGAGACAGATGGCTGAGCAGTTAAGAACATCCGCTGCTTTTCCAGAGGACCTGGGTTTAGCTCACCATCATCTGTAACTACAGTTCCAGGGCATCCAATACTTTTTTTTCAGGCGTCTACACAAGCCAGGCACACACATGGTACACAGAATTCCGTATAGAGATAACACCAATAAAACTAAACCAATTGCTAAGAGTTGGAAGAAGGCAATTATTAGGTTACAGAACCTCTAACTGCCTCTGAATAAGGACAATTGGTGTGCATCAATAACGGTTTTTCTATGGACCTGCTATGTCATACCCATGAAAAGATGGAGGATGGGAATGAAAACTGGGCAAAGCTTCTTTGGGGCACTCAGGAGGAGTGGCTGCCAATGCCATAGGAAAGGTTTGAGGTCTTCGTTCCATTTAGTTCCTAGTCAGGGAAAATTGTTTCTGTATGTATGTCTGAGACACCATCCACCCTGAGAAAGAAAGACAGAGAATTCTGTTACTCCATGGAAGATACCTCTTGTTGGCTAAAAAGTAAATAAATAAATAAATAAAAAGATTATTTTAATGGATTCAGGCTGCTCATAGTTTGTGTCTATGTCTGGCTGTAGTCTGGCTGCAAAAGTTACACCTGCAAAGGAAGGATGACAAATCTCTCCTTGAAGCTCACAGATCAAACCCAGACATGGATTCTAGATGCAGAAAAATCCATGATCTGGCTTCCCAGAGCCATAGCAGTACAGAGTGTTGTTCTGTCCAACGTGTTCTGTCCAAGCACACACATGTGCTACCACCTCAAACAGCTCATCAAACTTTAAGTATCAAACCACCAGCAAGGACCGAGCTGGGTCACAAAGGCTGAGGACCTCTTTGGAATGCCATAAGCATTAGACACCTCTGAGGAATGCTGCTGTGGCTTATAGAAGGTAACCATGGCAACTGCACAACCCAGACTCAGTTCTCACTAGAGTGACCAACCTCCCCCAACCCGCCGTGGTCATGCCCAAGAGAAAAGGTCTGCCTGTATCCAGACTCATGTGTCGTCTTCTTCTTCTTCTTCTTCTTCTTCTTCTTCTTCTTCTTCTTCTTCTTCTTCTTCTTCTTCTTCTTCTTCTTCTTCTTCTCTCTCTTCTCTTTCTCCTCCTCCTCCTCCTTCTTCTCTTCCTCCTCCTCCCTTCTCCTCCCTCCTCCCTCTTCCTCCTCCCTTCTCTTCCTCCTTCCTCCTTCTCCTCCTTCCTTCTCCTCCTCTTCTTCTTCCTTTTCTTCTTCCTCAGTCTCTTACCAATCATATTTATTGGGCAGATTCTGGAACAAAGTCGAAAGCACGAATTTAAAAAGTCAAGAGGATTCAACCCAGTCCAGAATCCAACAGTCAGCAAGAGCGACTTGGAAATGTAGCGACTGACCATCAGTTGCAACAGTGTCTCTGGTGAACATCCTGGCTCTTCTCGGCCGGGCAGTTTTCAGTGACTTCGTGAGTTCCTTGTCTTTCTTACTCTACCCCCTCCTGCCTCTCACATCCCCTGTCCTCTTCCTTGTCCCCCATCCCATTCTCATCCCCTGTCTCATGTCGCTGCCCCCACTCTCACCCCCGAGGCAGCTGCACACAGAAAGGACACTACCTCTTTTCTTCACTCCGCCTTGAGTGTTGTTACCTGGCACAGCGGTGACTGTTTTCTTTTCCAGCCCAAGAGGAGTGAGTAGGCAAAGTTAACCCCAAGCAGGAGAGCAGGAGCGTTTTGTTGTTGTTGTTGCTGTTGACAAGTCCACATGTTAAGCATCTCCGACTTCCCCTCTCCTTGTAACTCTGTGTAGTAACTAAGGGCTCACCTTCCCGATTCTTCAGTCCTCCTTTCTGGTTTTATTGGATACATGGAACTAAACAGCAACAACAAAAGACAACCAAGAATCCTAGGTCTGCTGGCTCCTATTTGTCGCTTTGCAATGAAAAATACCCACGTGGTTCTCAAGAAGTCGAACCACCCTCAGATTCTCTGACCCTAGAAATGTCCGTTAAAAAGGCTTTCACCCCCTTATTCCTTTTATCAGTTTTAACTGCTGTTCTCTTCTTCTTCCATAATTTATCATAATAGAGAGTGAAAATAAAACATTGAACTATCCATCATTTGATATTTAAATGCGGTATGCTGAATGTTCTTAATGATGAAATTAAATTAGTCACATCTATTATATTTTTGTAGGGATATAACTCAAATTTAATTTAATTTCTACTTGGGAAGCTTATGAGTCTCCCTTCACGTCTGCAAGATGGAGAGAGACTTTTCTACAGTTCATCATCTCTTTCTCCGGCAAAAAGATTTCATTTACAATTAACCACCAACCAAATGAGTGATTGGTAAGAATTTTGTAATATCTCTGTTTGGATTGAGTCAGGGCTTCATAAACAAACCTTGTGTTGTCTGAAAAGACCTGAATAAAAAAGACCGGGAGCCTACCAAATGTTTCCTTATCATTAGATCAGCTTAACTTAACTTCATTGCCACACACAATCAAGCATCACGTGACATCACTCGGGAATGATAGCCCTGTGGCTGTGACAGAGAAATGGTCTCCGAATTGAAGTGATTCAGAGACTCTTCAGTTTTTGTTCACTTCATCTCACTCTCAGCCCTCTTAGACTGATGTTTGTATTTTCTTTGGGGATAATGTTTAACACACCAGAATGTTGGTCAATAGGATATAAGAGGCTTGGGTGTTTAACCATCTGAAACGTAGGAAAGAAACAGTGTGGAGGCTCTGGGTATCAATTCAGCAGAGACTCGACAATTTAGCTTTGGGCTAAGTAGCCACCATTTTTACATTCATCATAAGGGAACTTGAGCGAAGTTCCTTCCACATGGTGATGTGAGAGAACCAACCCCTTTTTGTCGTCCTCTGACCTTCACATGTGTACGGCATGGGTGTCACTCAAATGAAATAAACTTAAATAAATGTTATGAAAATGTAAAGAAACCTTCAGATTGATTTCCAAATTAACTGCAAGAGTTTACATTCCCACCAAGGGTAGGAGCATAGGATTAAGAAGTGAGCAGCTTTTGGCCTAGGGGATGCTCCTTACCAGGACTCCACCATGCTGGCATCTCTGTCTTAGACGTCTAACCCCCAGATCTACGCAAAAATAAGCTTCTGAATTTCTGTGGTTTTTTAAAATAACAGCCTAAGCTATTTCAGACAATGGTCTAACAAGCCAACACAGAGCAAGTTAGTCATCTGAGTGGCAGATGGATATGAAGAACACTGGGCACATGAATGCACCAAGATATGTCATCAGAACTTAAGAGCTGACACATGCCTATTAACATTTTCATGTGGAACGTCCCCTGCAGACTAGCTTGCTTGAACACTTGGTCCCCAGATGGCAGTATTTCTTGGGAGGTTGTAGAACCTTCAGGAGGTAGAGCCCAAATGGAGAAAGTGGGTCAGAGTTTGGGCACAGAGTTTGAGGAATCTGTCTTCTCCCTGCTTCCTGGCCAGCTGAGATGTGAGTAGCTTCTGCACCCATGAATGCCAGGGAGCTCCCTGCCATGATGATGTTTTGCCCTGATGAACCATCTCCCATCAAACCTTGAGCCAATATAAACCTCTCTTCCCAAAGGTTTGTTATGGGCAGGAACTTACTGAAGACAATGAGAAAAGTAACTACTGTGGTATCACATCTGGTTTTCTGGAATCTTAGCTGAGAACATCTGTTTATTTTACTCCACATTCCTCCATGAATGTAGCTATTAATCAGGCTTAACAAGCATCCATGGAGGTTCACAGCCTGACAGGACCATTCTTAACTATGGCTGATACCCTAGGGCATGGGAGAGAGGGTAGGTGGAGATATATATATGATAGGGAGACTGATAAATAGGGTAGACAGACAGATACATAGATATATAGATACATAGATATATAGTTAGATACATAGATACATAGATGCATACATACATAGTTGATAGGTGATAGAAAGACATACAGAGAAAATAAATCAGGGGACAACCTATTGACAGAATGTGTCTGCTCAAAAGCTTTATAAATTCATTAGTAGGCCTCTTTTTTTCAATTTTCATTTATTTAATGTGTGTGTGTGTGTGTGTGAGAGAGAGAGAGAGAGAGAGAGAGAGAGAGAGAGAGAGAGAGAGAGAATGTCAGAGGACAACTCAGGAATGGGGGAGTCAGACCTGTCCTTCCACTACATGGAACCTGAGGCTTAAACTCAGAAAATTGGGCTCAGTGGCCAACGCCTTTACCTGCTGAGCTGTCTCTCTACCACCTCCTTAGGGCTCTTGATCAAATCAAGAGACAGGTGATGATCTCTGTCAACAGTTGGTCTAGGACTGCCTGAGATTGATCTTTGTGCTTTGTTCCACCCTGGGAGTCGGTACCACCATAACTCCGAGGAGCAGCTTGTGGCAGAGCTCACACACCCTTCTTCTTAACAACTGGAATCACTTATCTTTGTTGTTAATACCACAAACTCTCTACCTAACCAAGTGTGAAAGAGAAAATCATTATAGTGTCTCCTGATTGTTGTCAGATACTATTTTATTTAACAGCAACACATTTCCATGAATGATTTAATACAAGGAGACATTTAAAATATGCATGTGTTTAGAAATCCAATTATTCAGATGAAAAACTCTAAGTTATCATGACTTCATTTTCTCCTTGACTACGTGTTTTGCATCTGTGGGTCCCCAAAGGCAATTTTTGTATCAGACACAGAGAGAATGCTTTTCTTAAAAATTCACATTTGTTAAAAATGTCATTTGGGGGAAATGTGGGTAATTTGTTTAAGCCCGGTGAAAGATTTAACCAAGTCTTGACATCAAATTTGGCTAACGCTTATTTCGAAGACATAGTTACCTTCTGTTTAGAATACATCAGCATTTTACTGAAAATATACAATATGACAGTCATTATGGGACATGGCAGTGTAAGCCCAGGTAAGAACCCAGATTTCATTCAGTTTCTGCCCCAGTGGAAAACACAGTCAGAGAGCAGACAAGTCATCAAGGAGAACCAGTTCCATTAGGGTAGATTTCACTAGAAAGTTCTGGCAAGGCTGAAACATAAGATGAGACAGTGGGCTGAGCAGAAGGGTCAGAGGACTCTTCAGGCAGAACAGTAGATGCAACTGACGTGGTCAGGACCACAAGCAAATACCTCTAACTGCCCCAGCAAGCAGCCCCCTTTCGGCCTTGCAGCCCTGACCTTGAAGATGTCTCCTGTATAAAGTACTTCTCACCAATAGTATGTTCAAGGATAATTCCCATCCTCTTGTCCCTTGGATCACAGCTGATGTGATGGCATGCTACACTGCTCAATGAGGCCGTGACTTGACCTCTGCACAGTTAAAGCTGGCCACCATAATAAATAATTGATAGATCCATTAAGAGGTAGATATATAGACTTGCACCGTGTGGTCTCTGCAACCAAGGCCAGCAGAGTGATGATCCTCAGAAGATAAGAAAGCAGTTTCATCTCAACAGGACTCAGTAGCTAGTGCTGGAGAATCTGATTACCAGTAGCTTATTTTAGGCATAGTTTTAAGCACAATGCCATTTGGTGGAAAAAAAAAAAACTGGTGATAATAAACTCAGTCCCATGAACACAACAAAGCTGAAGTCATGACGACATCAGACTCTTTGTAAAGTGCAAGTGGCGTCTTCCATAAAGGTAGGGTCTATAGATTAACTGTCAAAACTAGATTAACTGATAAAACAAATGGGTCCAAGACAAACATACCCCATAAGGGTATGGGAAAGATAGTGCTATAGATTGACCAAGACAAACAAGCACATGATAAATGTCTGGGGAGGGTCTAGTGTGACCTAGCCACACAGCTAGCATATAGTTAAAGGTTTTTTTTGTTTTTTTGTTTTTTTTTTTTCCGCTGAAGGACAGAGGAACAGAACTCGGGACAGACAGGGCACTCAGGCGACAGAGCGCGATCACTACAGTGGTGCACCACCGCTGGATGGCTAACACAGCTAGCATATAAATTACCAGATTATTAAGCATATTCTGATCTGAGTCTTCTGTCTCTTAAAGAGACAACCCTGTATATTTAACATTTCTGGTTTTCTGTGAACATGAGGACCTACATGCCTCCTACAGCAATGTGGGTGTGGGTGTGGGTGTCTATATCTGTGTGTCTGTGTGTATGTATGTGCATACATTTATACACAAACATACATAAAACACATACATGTAGGAAGCGGTTCTCCCCACTATCAGAATGGCGGTTGGCGTGTAGCCAGCTAGCTTGAGTAGGCACTGTGGCTGTGGTTCATTATAGAAAAAGGGTTCGAGCTTCTAGGTATGGCTACCCGATTTAGCCTACCTCGAATCACAGGAGCAGCCAATCAACAGTGATGGCGTGGCAGCTGCTGATGGGATTGAGGCAATGCATAAAAGGTGGCTAGGGCGGTAGCCGGGAGGATTGGAAGGAGGATGAAGGAGGAATTGAAGGAGAGGATTCAAGGGGATTGAGGGAGAGGAAGAAACAAGCGTGCTGTAACAAGGAACCTGAATAAAACCGCTTGAAGAAGAACACGGTTGTCGCTGCCTTTTATTCCGTGCGATGGAGCAGAGGGCAAGCTACACATACACACACACATGCATGCACACACAGGTGCACATGCACATTTATGCTTGTGGGGACAGATGATGGAAGTCCAAACTCTCTAAAGTAAGTAGTTGCAATTGGTGGACCAGAAACTGTTGGGCAAAATCTGAAGCAACCATTCAAATCAGAATTTCTTCCTCATCAGTGAACTCTAAGCTTGCATTTCGGAATCTCACTTCTGAAGATGCTCCATGATCCCGTTTTCTCTCTTAAGGTTCTGAGTCTAGCACGATGATGATCCTTGGCTAGATTCACAGCAACATCCCCAGTACATAGACCTCCTATGGCTCTCCCAGCTGGAGAGGTCATAAGAGGAAGCCCCCAGCAATGAAGTTGACATGTTAAGGTGATATTTCTGGGTCTGTCTTCATTCTTCTGTCTTATATAACTTAAACTAGAAAATGCAAAACAAACCAAACAACCAAGACAGAAAAGGTATGCGCAAGATCAGCTTAGCCATCAGATGACCCACACTCTCGTGACAGTGAATTCAGATCTTTGTGCTTTGTGCACGTGGCAAGCACTATACCAGTTGACCTGTCTTCCCAGGATATCTATAGCTCTTTGAACTCTTTGAATATAAGTCCATTATTGTTTGTTACCATAAAGATACCACTATGGATATAGAGGGAGATGCTCATTATAGAGACAAGCAGATGTATACAAATACATGCTCTCAGAGACAGGATCTCATCAGTCCTACAACCTCACATCCCATGTAGAAGCCTCATACCCACTGGCCTTTAGCAAATGCTTTTTGAATCTAAAGTAGGATGGACAGCGTTGTATGTATTCATGGGTATGAACTTGCCTCAAGGAAGAGAAAATACCCATGTTCTTCCTTCCTGGTCCGTGGCCTCCTGACCCTGTAGACTTATTTGTGATTGATGAATATTTATGAAAACTGCCACTTGAATTAAAATATAAATGTTCCAAGCTAAATTAATTGAGTGCAAAAAAGAGAAGACTCATCTCCCTTCCAGAAGGTAATAAATGAGGGGCAGAGGTTGTCTTTGTTCAGGGTACAGAAAATAATTCACATTACAGATGAGGGGATACAACTTGAAAAGATTTTAAAACCATCAGCCTCTGAAGATGCATTTGTCAGCCTGATTTCCCACCCCAAATCATGAGAGGGCAAGACTAGGTCGGAGTTTGCCATGCATCTGAAAGCCAAAGGGCCACATGGTGTGGCCCAGGGAACCACTGTGAAACCTTGGGACATGGAAAGTTCTGTCCCTTGATTCTCAGTGTTTCACTCTGCAGGAGGGGCTGCAGTCTCAGCAGGCTAAGTCATTCTATGTGACTTCTGAAAGAGGCACTGCTTTTAGTGAAGTGGATGGGAAATGTCCACATTGGAGTATACAAAGGAGGAAAAGTGAGTCTCAAAATGAGAGAGATTTAACCCCTGGTGGCATAAAGTCTAATTTTAAAACTGAGTAACACAGGCTGAGCACTAGGTTGGTTTGAAAGATTTTTGTTTTGCACAGGGAGCTGAATTTGGTCTCTAGAAAGCCACATAAAGAAAGCACATTCTTGTAATCCCAGCTTTAACAGGCAGTAACAGGGGGACAGTTGGGAGCTCACTGGCCAAACAAACCTAACCTACTTGTTCAGTCCCACGTTAGTGAGAGAGCTTGTCTCAAAAAGCAAAGTGGACAGCACCTGAGGAATGACACCTGAGGTTGTGTGCACACACACAAAAATGAAGGACATCATTGTAAAATCAATTGGATCAAAATGATTAACAGGGCTGGAGAGATGGCCAAGTGGTTAAGAACACTGGCTGTCCTTACAGATGACCTTGGTTTAATTCTCAGCACCTAAATGGTGGCTCATAACCCTCTATAAAACCAGGTCCATGGGGATCTGACACCCTTTTATGGTTTCTAGGGGCAACCCCATACACTTTTGTCCATATACAGATACACAAATTAAAAATAAAAACTTTATAGAGGATACTTAGTCCTTAAATATTCTAACATGCAAGTCTCACCACCACCCCTGGACAAGGAACCCAACACTTCAGACAGCTGTTGATAGCAACTGAAATTGATCTGTAAACCCAGAATTTCAAAAGAACTGAACAATTGGATATTTCAGTTCATTTCATGCAAGTATTTATGAGCAGTATATGGCCATATACATTAACTCCCTGTGAGTTGGAGCCAAAAAGAGAACTTGCAAATTTTATTTCCAAGGAATGAAGAGAGTCTCAGCATCTCAGCATTCCACCATCTCTATCCTTAAACTTCCCCTACCCTTACCTGAATGCCTACCCCTTCCTCTGTCCCTATCTCTATGAACTTCTGGGCTTTACAGTAGAAAGACAGAAGCACAGATCAGGAAACCATGCATAGAGTAGTTCCTAGTCTACCTCCCACCCACCCTGATTTCACCAAATGGCTGATTACTGGCACATATGTACACTCTAGGAAAAGTTTCAATAGGTAAGTTATCAGGGTAGCCAACCATCTTCAAAGCTGAGGGCAGGGGCCCAGTACTGTGTTCATTGACCCTACACATATTTTGGAAATGTCTGGCTCCTTATTAGAAAACAGATCCATGCCTTTTAAACTACTCGTGTGGAACATGTGCCGCAGACAGGGATGGTAATTTTGCAGCTGCTTTGTGACCCGCAGACCCAGAAGATATCTGTAGAAGCCTTGGCGGTTTGCAAATGTTGCTGATGTCAGCGGAGCCAAGAGCACACACAGCAGATTTCCCAGAATGCATTCCTCCACGGGCCTCAAGGCAGCGCGCATTCAATGTGCCTGCTCTAATTATCACCTCCTAATGATGTGTTTAGTGTCTTCCTGCCGCGTAGACACAAGATCTATTCCCAAAGATGAGTTAGTCTCTATGATGGGAGAAAAGAATGTTTCTTTGTATGCAAAGTGGAAGCAGGCTTTATTAAGACAAATTACAGAAAAGTGAGGAATGAAAGAAAACGGGGAAACTCCTAAAAGTGGGAGAGGATTCTGAGTGAGAAGAGAACCCATAGGAGAATTTTTGACAGGATCTCACCAGGTAGATAGCTGGGAGTCTGGAGTTTGTCGCTGTGACAAAACAGTCCAACCAAAATCAACATGCGAAGGAAAGGGTTAATTCAGCTTACTGCTCACAATTCCCCCACTGGAGGAAGTCAGGACAGGCATCTGGAGGCAGGAGCTGAATTAAAAGCCATGGAGGAATGCTGCTTACTGGCTTGCTCCTTATGGCTTGCATGAGTTTTCTTTCTAATATAATCCAAGAGCGCCTGCCCAAGGATGGCACCACCCACAGAAGGCAGGGCCTTAGCACATCAATCACACATCAAGAAAATGCCCTACAGATGTGTTCACAGGCCAATCTGTTGGAGATTATTTTTCAGTTGAGATTCTACTTCCAAGTGACCGCGGTTTCTATGTCAAATTGACAACGAAAAACTAGCCAGTGCATCTAGGCTGCCCTTGAACTTGGGTTTGTGCTGTGATTACAAGTGTGCACCATTACTATGCTGGATGGAAGGAGGCTTATCCATCTGTTTTATCACTGTATCTAGACATAGAATAGACGGTGGCTTCACAACTTTCATGCTTTTCCACTCTGTAGAATAGATGACAGGGCTGGACTGATGCAGGCTTTTGACTGTGGTGAGCATGCCTTGCATAGCTGCCTTCTGCTGTGCATCAGGACCATGTGGGAGCATGGAAGTTCCAAGCTCCTTTACACATGCCCACCTAGTTCATATTAGAGTAAAACATATTTTTTTTAATTGAAAGACCTTGTTTTTTTTAAAAAAAAAAAAAACAAAAAACAAAAACAAAACAAACAAAACCATAAATAGAACTTGTGTCAATCAGGGTAACTAAAGGAAACAGCCTATTCAAAAGGGGTGAATGCAGAAATGCTAATGGTAAGGTGATAGATGATGGTGTTGCCAGGGTAACAGGAATCAAGAGGGAGGCTGGGGTGGGGATTGGGGCAGATATCTCAGTCAGTAAAGCACCTGCCACTTGGACATGACCAAACTGACTCCAATCCTCAGAATAAATGTAAAAAAAAAGCCAAGCATAGTGAGTGTGCTTATAATCCCAGCCCTGGGAGCCAGAACAGGAGAAACTGAGGCTTTCTAGCTGGCTAGCCTAGCCTACTCAATGAGGTTCTGACGATTGAGAGACCCTAACTCAAAAAAACAAGGTGGAAGTCCTGGGAAAAACATCTGAGATTGCCCTGTGGTCTACACACACACACACACACACACACACCACCTGTACTCATCCCACACACATGTGGTGTGTGTGCACGCATACTCACAGGTACACACAAAGAAAAGGCTCTGAAGCACCAAGGCACAGCAAGAACTGGCAGCCATTACGGAATCTTGTCCTGGAGGGGAATGGAAGATGAAATTCTTCTGAACAAAATTGCTATCTTGTATCAGAACAGCTGTTCTTAACCTTCGGGTCATGATCCCTTTGGGGATCAAAGGATCCATTCCCAAGGGGTCACCTAAGACTGTTGGAAAATACAGATATTTACATTATGATTCATAACAGTAGCAAAATTACACTTATGAAGTAGGCACAAAAATAATGTTATGGTTGGGCATCAGCACAACATGAAGAACTGTATTAAATGGTTGCAGCATTAGGAAGGTCGAGAAGCATTGTCCTCGAGAGACATGGACAGTGACCTCAGGGTATGCCATGGGGAGAGGAGCAGGAGACTAGAAATCTGCACCTCCCTGCAGTCCTGCTCTCAGATCCCCTGAGAGGTAGCCTGTGTCCTGCACATGATGAACAAGACCGTTCTAGCTGAATACATTTGTCTCACAGGCACAGGGCCAGATGTAGGATGTGTCTAGAAGGAGCAGCAGAAACGCATCCATCAAAAACTCCAACCAATGTGCATTACAATGCACCTGCTTTCCTAAGACAAACTCCACATCCTCTTTTTTTAGTTAATGCCTAGAGAATCTTCTCAGATCTTCCCAGGCCATAAGCAGAAGACAATGGCAACGGGGACAAGTGGGATGAGCTAAATAGGCATGATGGAATTCACATGAAACATGGCATGAGCTCAGCGATTTGGAAATTTGGGGAGTCTTAATCCATGGGCGGATTAGTATAAAGGATACTGTTGGACCTCGGGTTCCTGTGACTTTTGTAATCCACAAGCAGAAGTATGCTTTCCCTGTGTGGATCATTTTAAAGTAGAAGGTCTCCTAGCAAGCGGGATTGCCAACTTAAAGAATATTAGTGACTGACAAAGTCACACAAGGCTTCCTTGCTCAGAAAAAGTTACCATAAGAGAGTGTGAAGAGAATTCTTGTTTGGTTCCATCTCCAGCTGCCCTATCTAGTCTCTCATCTCTATGTGGAGTCTGCCCCATCTGAGCCTCACCTCAGGGAACTCTGAAGGCTCCCAGATACCCCCATTGCATGCACTGTCCCTGTGCTACTCTCTCAGTAGCCCTGGAGCACACAGCATACATTTCCGTCTAAGGGACATCACATGCTACCTGAGTGTCCATTGATAAGTTACTTCCTTGACTCTTAAGCCAACCATCTGATAAATGGGTATAAATTTAGTACTTGACTCTGAAGTTCCAGTGGAGGACATAAGACAATATATGCAAGATACTCTTGTAAAAAAAAAAATATCTTGGCATGTGGGGCTGGAGAGATAGATCTGTGCTTAAGAGCACTAGCTGCTCTTGTAGAGGACCTGAGTTCAACTCCCAGGACAGCCCACAACCATCTATCACTCCAGTTCCTGGGCATGTGACAGTTTCTTCTCTCTTCTATAGGTACTTCATATATGTGATGCACAGAAATACATGCAGGCAAAACACCCACAAGCATATAGTAAAAAATAAATAAATATTTTTTAAAGTTCTTGCCTAAACTGAGAACGTACCTCCATAAGCAGAGAGCAACTTTAAATGGAAAAGGAGACTGAGCCAGACAGGTTGGTGGATCATCAGGCATTTACCCCAATGAGAAGGAGTCAGCACTGATAGTGACCAGCAAGCTTGCATAACTCCAAAGGCAGGGAGAGCCACTGATGTCATATTAACCCATCTGGTTTCTTCCTTCATCTTTTTATTCTTCTCAACTGAATTGTTGGGTCCCCTACACTCTGGTCACCACTGACAGGAGAGGGAGGCTGGTCTGGCAGGTCCCACAGCTGTGCTGGGTTTCCTCCAGTCCCAATACTGTACGCCTTCTGTCCTAAACCTGGAACACATTTTCATGACAAATGCCAAGGCCATGGTTTGCTAGCTTATATGTCAGTAATCACTATTTTGAAAATTTCTGGTTAACTCTCTAGTTTTCTCTACCTCATTCAAATTTTATAGCAGTAATCACTATTTTTAAACCTTTTGGCAAACTCTCTAGTTGTCTCCAACTCATTCAAATTCCATTTTATCTTATTCCTTCTATTTGTGCGTGCATGGACACACACACACACACACACACACACACACACACCCTATACACACCTTTTTCAATCAGCCCTTTCACCTAAGATCATACATAATTTAGGCATCAATTTGTCCAGAAGACACTGACCAAGATCCTGGAGGACATGCTTATACATATTTTGCTCCCAGACTCACACAAGGACACAAAGAGAAACATTTGCATTCTCTTTGAATTCTTTTCTTGAATCTGAGAATCTGACAGGTTTTCAGTGACCACTGTGTCTCGATGGAGGAGACAAATCTGCCCAGTGACCCGGAAGTACCTGCAGCTGGGCGCTCCACTGACCCAGAAATATCCACAGCTGGGCACTTCCTAAAAGCGCCAACTTCAGTTCCACCACGGTCCCGCTTGATCAGCACTCGTATTTTTAACAAGACCTTCAAGTATTCGCGTGGGAGTCTACGGTGAGAAGCGCGGGGCTGTGCTCAGCAGCTTGAAAATCCAGATGGAAACAGGATCGGGTTGCCCGATTTCACGGATAAAGGTGCTACGTTTAGCAAAGGTACAAATGTACACCACGCAAGAAAAGAAAGGCAATATGGTGACATAGTTAAGCACAGTTCGAATTCTTGATCTGTTTTGCATTTCAAATAGGTCTGAATTTAGGTCACCTTCTGGGAGGTGAAAGCTACTGGCTAACAGGTAGGTCAGCCTTCACATTTTTCTCCCAGCCTGGAGACCCACTGCGCACCTATGAGAGCTGCCGTTAGAATATTCCGGAGAAGGGAAAAGACACTAATACTGACTCATATAACTGTATTATTTCCTTCCACAAATAGATACAAACTCTCTATTATATTTCAGTGGGTTATTTAACTACTATTTTCCTTATGGAAGAAATGAACCAAGTGGATCCTGGATATAGAATGTGTGTGTGTGTGTGTGTGTGTGTGTGTATTCTTGAGTATTTGCTCACATGTCCATCTGTGTACTACTTACATGCCTGCTTCCTACAAGACCAGAAGAGGGTATCATATCTCATATCCTCTGGAACTGGATATTAAGTTCAAGAAATCACACCAATTACTAGAAGCACAGAAGTACTGTGGTCATAACTGTACAGAAAACTAACAGCAGGAGGGTTTTCAGTTAGTGTAATTGACATGCATCTAGAACACGTGTCATTTCTTTTTAACATTTTTATTATACTTACTTACCTGTGTGAATGTATGTGTGGCCGCACATGTGTGCCACACATGGGAGTGTGGTGGTCAGAGGGCAACCTGAAAGAGTCAGTTCTGTCTTCCTGCTTTATGGGACATGGGGATCAAACTCAAGGAGTCAGGTTTAGTGGCAATCCCCTTATTTGCTGAGCCATCTCAAAGGTCCAGACGTGTTCTTTCTAAGATAAATAAATATATGTATCGTTAGGCATCAGAACTGTTGTCATTGCAGAGAGTTGCTTTCTGTTGGGCTGAGTCTGAAGGGCTGAGAACAGTGGGATATCACAGATGAACTTTTTCATATTGCAGCAACAGATGGGCACAGGTTCTAGTGGAGAAAATAAATGTACTCTCTCTCTCTCTCTCTCTCTCTCTCTCTCTCTCTCTCTCTCTCTCTCTCTCTCTGTGTGTGTGTGTGTGGTGTGTGTGTCTGTTTCTCTGTGTGTCTTTCTCTGTCTCTCCCTCCCCTCTCCCTCTCCTCCCCCCTCCCCTCCACTCTCCTCCACTCTCCTCCCCCCTCCCCTCCCCTCCCCCTCCCTTCTCTCCTAACTTGGAAAGACAAGTCAACTGACTATGA
This sequence comes from Mastomys natalensis, assembly GCA_021653895.1. Classification (NCBI taxonomy): domain Eukaryota; kingdom Metazoa; phylum Chordata; class Mammalia; order Rodentia; family Muridae; genus Mastomys; species Mastomys natalensis. The sequence goes on from JAJTUV010000207.1 coordinate 1,126,456, forward strand.
TGCCTAAAAAATGAATGCAAAATTAACCCAGAAGTGCTAAGGTCACCTTGCCAAGCGTTATGGACACTGGATACTGCTGCCCTCTTTCCTCCTGCAATAGGTTCATGAGTTGAGCAGCTGTTCTGATCCAACACACCATCCTTCAGAAGGGGATGAGTAGCAAATGCCCTGCCACATCGAATCACTTTCTGTGAATATTTTAATGAGGAATTCTCCAACATATGCATGTACTCAATTTGTAATTAAAGAGACGGGCATTGTAATTTATTATCAGTTGAGTGTTATAAAAAAACATATACAAGTTATTATGTGATTAATATGAAATTATTCTTAAAAAAATAAATCTCGTGTCATTAATATCCTCACCGTTTCCTGAAGCCTTCATAATATAGGCAATTAAGGCTTTAATTTAAATTGTTAACAACTGACTTACAAATGAAAGTCCTGGTACCAATTACTTAACAGAGCTGATAGATTCTAAACAAAGACATCATCCTTCTTGGAAGGATGATGGGGATATTTTTATTGTTTCTGTTTGATGTATATTTGACTCTTCTCTCCTTTTGTTTTCAAAGCATTATTTTAAAGTGTTTGACACAGGCTTGTGATCCCTACACTTGGGAAGTGGGGACAGGAAGACCTAGAGTTCAAGATCATTCTCGGGTACATAGGGCACAAGATCAACCTGGGATGCTGATACCTTGTCCCCCCAACTTCCAGAAAAAGTGAAGAAAGGAAGTAATTTAGTTACTGGCGGAAATTATCCAAGGAGAAAGAATGGAGGTGACCTGCTGCTTTTATAGCATTTTAATTACATGCAAGTATTAAGGTCAGTTCTAAGTTGAGGGTCTAGCAATACACTAAATGCAAATAATCAAGGAACAAGCAAGACAGTAAACACAAATAGCCAAAGAACAAGCAAGGCAATAAACAAAATTCCATGAACACTCCTATGATCACTGTTTCTAAGGGCTTATCAGGGTGACTAAAATATCTGAGACAACTTCCCTGTCCTAGCCCAAAGTGATTTTCTTGTCTGAAGCCTACTTACTTGTTCTAGCCTAAAATTTAGATTCCTGCCTGAAATTACTTTTTTGTTCTGGGATGCTGAGACTTTGTTACCCCCCCCACCCACCCGCTCCCCAGAAAAAGGGAAGAAAGGAGGAATTTTAGTTAGTGGAGGGAATTCTCCAAGGAGAAAGAATGGAGGCGACCTGCTGGTTCAGTGGAGAACCTCTCAAAATGAAAAATTGAAAAAAAGTTAGCCTAAGAAAAATATTAAAGGTTCAGTTTCCTATCGCTGTGGGTACCAGGTTTCCTTAAACTCTTAAGGTTTCTTGGTTTGGGGGAGATTTTGTTTTGAGATAGGGTCTCATTAGACAGACCTAGTGGGTCAGGAACTCAATGTGTAGATTAAGTTGGCCTTGAACTCACAGAGTTCCACCTGCCTCTGCTTTCTAAGTGCTGGGATTAAATGTGTGCACCGCAAAGTCTGACAAATATCTTAAGGTTTTTTTTTTTCTTTTTTTCTTTTTTAACATAATTGATCCAAGTGAGCTCTTGGGACATTCTTCACAAGTTTACAGAGGGATACGCACTTACAACTGATTTTTGAATAAAATTACAAACATGGACATGACTGTGGGCAGTTTCTTGATAAGCGGTTGATGCCAACTGTGGGTGGTACCACCCATGAGCAGGTGGGTATAGGCTTCATAAGGAAGCCAACTGAGGTTGAAGAGTTGAGTCAGTGGCTAGGAGCACTGGCTGCTCTTACGGAGGTCCCGTGTTCAAGTTCCAGTACCTACATGGCAGCTTAGAACCATCATTAACTACCATTCCAAAGGATATGACATCCTCCATCTGTTTCGGGTCTTGTGGACAGCAGCCACGTAAGGTAGTACACAGATGAATATGTGAGCCAATTCTCTCTCTCTGTCTCTGTCTCTCTGTGTCTCTCTCTTTCTCTGTCTCCCTCTCCCGCCCCGCCCTCTCTCTATATATCTATATATAAAATGTGTGTGTGTTAAACTTTGAAATACATTTTTAAGTAGAACAAGAACGCAAGAAGCTGAGTGTAAGCCAGAGAATAAGCCGGTAAGCGGCATTCCCCTACGGTTTCTGCTTCAGGCCCTGCTTTTTCTCAGTGATGGAGACATAAGCTAATATGCACCTTTTCCTCCCCAGGTCACTTTGGTCTTAGTGTTTATCATGTCAATGGAAAGGCAAACTAGGGCACCTAACATGACTTAGAAGGTCACACTCTATCAAACTATGACCATATTGCGTTTGCCCTGCATGATATTAAACTCCCATCAGAAGATTTAATAATATGATATGGATTCTGTTTATTGTTGCAAAAATTAGAATTCCAACTCCACGGGTATTAGTGTTGCGTTAGGGCAGAGCAGCCGTTAGCTAAGCCAGTCTGCCTTGTATACTTGACACTTCAATTTGACCCCATACTTTGCAATTCTTACTGCCAGCTAAAAGATAAACCCCAGCATAAATTTCAAGATCAAATTTGACGCTCCGCTTCTCAAGTGTCTGCAACTCATTTCTCCGTGGCAGTGCGATGAGGGGAAAGAGTTTATTTTATTTAAAGTATTCAAAATAATTTTTTTCTGTTGATTCTACATAGGTTCCTATGTACTTTCTTTCCTTTTGATTAGGGGCTTCTGCCTTAGACAGAGTGTGAAGTTGATTGCTGACTCTTGCTTTTGCTAAGAGAATTGACAGATACTTTCAACACAGTAGCAAGACACAAAATCAACATGCAGAAATCAATAGCCTGCTGCATTTGCAATGTTCTCAGGTCCCTCCGTGATACTGGAATACTATCTGTACCACTATCATTTATTGAATTCTGTTTTGTCAGAAACTCCTCTGAGTGTTTTATATGGATAATATCATTTAATCCTCAGAACTGCATTATGAGCTAAACACCCCTATAACCTTCATTTTATTCCTGAAGAAAGATTCTACGGCTTGCCTAGGACCTCTTAGCCAGTCGATCTTAGAATGAGAATTTATTCCAGGTGATAACAGAAGCCTCGTGTAGCAATGATGTGAATATTTTCCTAGGAATTTCTCACTCTGAAAGGCAAGAGTATGTGGTCAATAATTAGCTACTGATTATGTCAAAACATTTCATAAATCTCTTTATCCTGGCAATTAATTTGCTCACCTGAGTTAACAGTCCATTTATCAGTCAATGGTTTACTAAATAAGTCACTGATCTACTTGTGTCTGCCTCTTTTGAATTATTTGAAAAACAAGAGCTCCTGTGGCCAGGCTGACCTTGGGCTCCCAAAGTAGGTCATAGCCTTGAACTCCATGTGGTCCTCCTGCCTCCAACTCCCTGGCTCTGGTGTTGCAGGCATTCACCAACAAGTCTGGCTTTGTGCTGAGCTATTAAGCTAGAGATTATTTCGGATTTAACCATTTCTCACCTTAACAGCTCTACATTGACCAAATGGATTCAAGACACCCAAAGTCTTCAATACCTTAGATTGCCTCTCTTCCCCTTTGAAATAATACTAAGATTCTCTCAAGGCTTCTTCGTTACCGATACCTCGGGTTAAATGTTTCATCTCTGCTTGACACGCAGGCTGTTTTCAGGTGGTCTCTGAAGACTTGCTTGTGTAGGACAAGGCAATGGCATTGTCATCTAGCCCGTGTGTCACAAATGCAGCCACACAGTATCCTGAAACGATAAACAGACTGGAACCTTGAGGTTGACAGTTCAGTCCTCATTGTTGACCCTTTTGGAACTGGATACTGGATATGTTCTCCCTCTCTACCCCTTGTGAGATAGCAAGAAGCAAATCTTCAGGTGTGAGTGTCTGTCTGTCTATCTGTCTGTATGTATTGGTATGTATGTATGTATGTATGTATGTATGAATGTGTCAGTGTCTGTGTCTTTGTGTGTGTCTGTGTGTGTGTGTGTCTCCATGTCTATGTTCATCTCCCGTGTCTGTGTGCAGTACCCACAAAGACTAGAAGTTGAATCTCCTGGACCTGGAGTTATAAGAACGTTGTAACTTGGCTGCTGAAAACTGAACTCAGGACCTCTGCAAGACCCATCCTTCATCCCCAATCTGGAGTGTTTTTATGGGTAAATGGCAATATCATTGCATTGTAAGTGTTAGGGAAGTTTATAAACCTTGATAAGAAAGAATATCCTGAGCCCACCCTAAAATAAGTGGATCAGGCAGAGAACCTGTCCCCTAAAATACAAAGAAAACACAATGCCAATTGATGTGGGATTTTAAGTGACAGACCAGTCAAGGACTGGTTTTCCTGAATGCAAACTGTCCCACTACCTTATTAAAACACTGGGTGCTTAGCTTACATCATTTCCTTACATCATTTGACTCTCAGTATACCTGAACCCAGAAAGGATTGCTAAGACTTTTGAGAAGAATGAGAAGACAGGCAAAATAAACAGGCAATAAAAGTAATACTCAAGGCATTGCCTCTAGGAATTATAAATAGATGAAGAAAGCTCCACCTCACCCTCTGCTCTCTGGAAATCGCACAGTGAAGTCCAGTTAGTGAGTGCTGACTCAGGAGTTTGCTTGCTTCTGGGATGTGGCTAAATGATTCATAGCACTTTATGCATGAGTTAATAGGTACTCAAAGGATGGTGATGGTTGGGTAGTGGACCTGCCTCTATCGCTGGGCTCATTTATCTTACGATTCTTGAGGAGTTAGTTCCTTTTGCTGTTCTGTGAGTATGTGTATCTTCAACACATGTAGGCACACATACACGAATGCAAACATACACTTATATATTTGATGGATATATATATATATCCATATATATATATATATATCCATATATATATATACCATAAGCAAATAAATGTAATTTAAGAGACAAATACAAGTGCTAGCTGTCCATTAAAAGTCAGCTGAAGCTGATCTGGGGATATGCCCAGACACCCAGTAGAACTACTGTTTTCCAGATAATCTTGGGGAACACAGGAGAAGTGATTGTTTATAACACACACTTTTCCAGTTTCTCTAAATTTACAGATAGAGTTCTCATTCTATTGGATCCAGTGGGTCAGTTCACCAAGGGCCTGGGGCCAAAGTTGCTGTGGCTTTTTTTCCAGGGTGAGAACAAGCCACTGTGCTGGGGAGGGAAGACTTAAGAGACAGTAATTGTCTAGGGCTTCAGGACTCAGAGATTCCAGCTGAGCTAGAAGGAGGATGCTCGGTGATGATAAAGGCTATCAGCTAAAGACTTTTTTAAAAATGGATAAAATACTTTTTATCACTTATTGTCCATGTTTGAAACTCTGCCTCAGAATAAGGACAGACATATTCTGAAAATCATGTCTTTGAGAAAAAAGCATCTGGATTCTTGCACTGACTGGGAGGACTATGGTGGTGTTAGGCAATATGATCTCAGGGTACCACCCTAGTGTGATCTACTGTTGATGGAAACAGAATCGTGGCACATAAGACTGCATGCTAAACTCTCCCACTTGTCAATTCTGGAATATCATGTCCATCCTTCTAATCATCAGAACAACTTTGCCCTTTAAAACTTGGCTGTTTTAATTGGAAGGCTTGTAGGTAATAACCATAGGCATAACATCAGTGAGGCTCTAAGAGTCTCTATGGGCTAAATTGCTGACTAGATAAAGGACTATTAAAAATGTCAGCCCAACTAGAGCATTGGAGCTTAGCAGCATTTTCCCAAGGCAATGTTGATTCCACACCTGTCCCACGAACAGTTTTGAGGAGGCAAAGCAGAAAAGCAAGAGAAGGGGTTCGCCAGTGGTGAGGGTGCCACTCAGGACTCAGACATATTTCACCATTTGGCGTTATGAGCCTGGCCATGCTTCCTACCCTTCCCAAGTCTCTGTCTCCTCATCTTCAAGATCAACATGCTAATACTATCGCTCACTACTCAGGGCAGTTATGACGAACTAGAGATTCAGCATCTATCACTTGAGACTCACCTGTTTAATTAAAACTAAGAAAGGATAACAGTCACTACAGACTCATGGCCGGTCACTGTGCTAAGGAGGAGTGACTGTTGGGTGCTCAGCTATAAAAGACATCTGCATCAACTCCTCCGGTCCACCATGACTCAGAGACTGTCACAGAAGTGGAGCCAGAGGATAGAGAAGAATGCTGTGAGATGTATGCTTTCTGGATACTACTGCTGCACTCATGAGCGTACAGCAAAATAGGCTTAGATTTTTTAAAACCTACTTTTAATAAGGGTTATCAAATGCTTTGACCCCGACTTCTAGCCCACCATGCAGAGGTAGGGGAGAAAAGATAGGACAAGGGGATGTGGACCTGTTTAGAAGTAGTTCCTTGGGGTGATTCCAATCTCTGTTTGTCAGGATATCAGCAGTCCAGTTCAGTAGAATCAGGAAATCAAACATGAATCAGCAGCAGTGCCATAGCCTAGCAGAAACAGTCAGGCTTCCACCTAATTTGCACAAGTCAGCAGGAGCAATCAGGACCAGCCAGGACACCAGACGTTCTCTGCTGTGCCTCAATGCAGTGAAGATAAGCAAAGACAAAGATGCAAGACCAAGAAGCACTGCAAAGCTAGCTATGCAAGTGTGCCATCACCGTCTGTCAAGTCCTATTTATACTCTCTCCAAACGTATTCCCTCCCGTGGGTCTTGCCTCAACAAAACACCCGGTGAGTCTTAGCAATACACCACATGAGTCTGTCTTATCAAAACCTTAGGTGAGTCTGTATCAGCTGACATATCCAGAGACTTCCACTTCTACAGCAGGTGTAGTTAGCCGGACAGGATCAAACCCATCAAAACTTCAGAATGGATTGGGGAGGAGCTCATAAAACCTCAACCCTGGGAAATGTTTAGCAGTTGAAGTACTGGAAGAGAAAATTGTTCTTCTTTGGAAGGAGAGCCACTGACAGATTTTCCCACTCTGTAGTGGTTAGCCCTACACTCATGCACATAGGGGCCCTACTAAGTGGTTTATCTTTTGAGAAAGAAGGAAAGAACATGAAGTTGGGAACTGCGGGGGCTAGGAGGAGATCCAGGGTGCATTGGAGGTTGAAATGGGGGTGATTATGATCACAGTTCATTTTATATGGGGACTCAAAGAATATTTTTTAAAACTATGGTAAAGCATAATACAAAGATCTAGCCACTGTATTATTAAATCAAAAATATTCACTGATACATAATCTTTGTTCAAGTCTGCCGTAGGTTGTACTTAGTTAAAAGAAAAAATCCATAAATCTATTATAAAAATTTAAGAAATATTTAAAGATGAGCAGGAGAGATTGTTCAGTGGTAAAGAGCACTGGCTGCTCTTCCAGAGAACCTAAATTTGATTTCCAGAACCCACATGACAGCTTACAACTGTCTGTAATTCCAGCTTCAGTGGATAACCCTCTTCTGATATCTTTAGGGAACTGCAGGCATTTTGTATATATACTCCTACACACACACACACACACACACACACACACACACATACACAAATAAAAATCTTTTAAATATCTACTTGGCCCTTCTTTATACTTTCCATTTTTTCTGAGAGTTTATACTGCCACCCTCTTGAGGTATAACAGCAATACAACTATAACTAGCTGTGGATGATTATGGGGTTAGCATGTATGTATATTTGTATTTTTTTGTGTGTATGTGTATGTATATGAAGTGTATGGTGTATGAATACACACAGGGGACCAAGGAGAATATCTCCTGGAGGCCTTGGTCTGTCACTTTCTGCCTTGTTCCCTTGAGACAAAGTCTCCCACTGAAACTGGAGCTAGGCTAGCAGTCAACAAGCCTCAAAAATCTTCCTGTCTCTACCCTGCTAGCACTGAAGCATGTGCTAGAGGTTTGAATTTACATCCTCATGCCTTTGCAGCAAGCACTCTGACCCAGTGAGCCATCTCCCCACCCTTATCCATAACTGTAAGTATAGTGATTACTGCACATTTTGATAATGGCAGCTTTAAAGTCTTTCATCTGATGCCAGTGTCTGCTCCCTCTTGGCTTTGGAAATGATTGATTTCCTTTATATACGTGGGTGGGGTGAAATCTTCTGGTTATTTGCATAGCAAATAATGTATCTTTAAAGGCTGTATTTTTTGGTGTTATAGTTGAGTCCTCTTGCTGTGTTCTGTTTTGTGTAGCAATCTTTCCCAACACTCTGCAAGGAAAGTGACAGGTAGGCCCTAAGAGGGTCACCACTAGACCTCCACTGACATCAGACGGGGTTCATTTCAGTCATTTGAGGGTGTTAGAATTCTGGCTCCCCACACGTCCTTTTCTAACACATTAATAAGGTGACCTCATCGTCCCTTCCTTTTGCATTAGATGGCTGCTGACACCAGCCAGCAGAAGAGGAGAGGGAGATATCACGTCACTGAGATGGAAGCAGAAGTCACTGCTTGCCACATGGCTTCCACTGAGGGTGGAGGAATGGATAGAAAGAGGTGGCTCACACCAGCCAGCAGCAGTGGCAATTTCAGCAATACACTTGACCCCTTCTGACACCAGCATGGCAGGGTGTCCACATGCCTAGCATGGGCTCGGGGAGAATAGAACTCTGAGCTTTCTATATTACCACTGTGACTCAGGTATGCACAATTGTATTTCTCTGTTGCTTGAATGGAAAAAGTGCTTGATGGCTAAGTGTCTACTTTCCAGGCTGGCCCTGCCTTTTATTGTTTGATGATGATGATGATAATGATGGTGGTAGTGGTGGAGGTGGTGGTGGTGGTGATGATAATATCCTTATTCATTGGAGTTCCTCCTCACTTGCTATATCAGTTACTTTTTGTTTATTTGATAAAATTTAAAATATGACCAAAATCAACTTATAGAAGAGTTTACTTTTCATTGTAGCTCCAGAGAGGGAGTCATGATAATAAGTAGACATGGCAGCAGGATCAGGAAGCTAAGAGATTACACTTTCAGCTGTAGAAGTAAAGCAGAGTGGATAGGAAGTAGGTAGTGCTATTAACCCACAAAGCCTGGCCCTATAGCAATGCCCATCTGCAGTGATGTACTTTCTCCAGAAGGTTCCACCTCATAAGGTTTCTCAAATAGCGCCACCTACTGGGAAACAAGTGTTCAAATACATGATTCTGTGAAGAACACTCTCAACAAACCACCACACTAGCCAGCTTCTTTAACTCCTGAGTTCTGAATGTACTCATGGATCAAACCCATTATTTTTTTCCTGAATCTCTGGGACCCCCAAATTCTGTACTTTGTCAGAGCTAGCTTTTTGGTTAAGATTTAATGTCTAGGCTCTACACTTACAATGAGCCATAAAGTATGTCTATCCCATCTGTTCAGATGTGAATGTTTCCTGATATATTTTATTCATTTGAGTATATTTACAAATATTTCCTAGCCATCTGGAGAATGTGCTGGCCCAGGGGATAAACACACAGCTGTATTTGGGGGACATAAAATCACTTAGTGGTGTCATTGTAGCATGGCAGCACCTCTCTTTGAGGGGTTCTGAAAATACCAAGTAGCTTACTAAGCTGGACTTAACTGATAACTAGTTGTTTTTTTTTTTTCTCCTCCCCATCTACATTTGATATTCTACCCACAAGAAACATAAGACCTCCTGTCTTCCTTTGGATGCTGCATCAGGCTGTATTGGGACCAAGGGGTTTGACTAATTGTTCATCTTCTATAATTGACCAGCATTACCAAGACATTATTTTTTATGGCATCAATTACAAAGCACTTCCCAATTAAACTTGCAGCGAATGCTCAAGGGGCCTCGCTCCAGGCTGCCTGAATACATGGCAGGAAATGGGTTGGGAAAGTAGTTGTGCTTTCATTGTATGAAATATCACCTCCCTTTATCCCAGACACCAGCCAAGGGTAGCCCTCACCTCACCCTGCATCTGTTTGTCAATGGAACTAGAAAGGGGTGCATTGGGGGAACAAGATTCCCCTAGGTACAGAGTTATACACACATTGGAGAACTAATTGAGATGACACAGGGCCCTCAGTCATGAGGTCATCAGTGTAGTCTCTGACATCACTGGCATCGTGGAGATCACGATCTAATTCCTCCATTTCATTTGTGGTGGTTTGGATGAGAATGGCCTCCCTAGACTCATATATTTAAATAATGGGTTGCCCATTTGGTGGAACCTTTTGGAAGTACTAGGAGACATAGGCAGGTTGGAGGAGATGTAGCTTTAAAGTTTCAAATCCCTAGTTAGCTCACGCTCCCTCCCTTCTCCAGACTCTTTCTCTGCTTCATGCTTGTGGATCAGTTGTGAGCTCTCAACCACTGGCCTAGCGCCATGCATGCCTACCTCGTACTGTGCTCCCCACCATGGTCAAGGATTCACACTATGAAACTGTAGCCCCCAATAAGCTCTACAAGTTGCCTTTGTCCTGGTGTCTTACCACACCAACAGAGAAAATAACCAATACACCATTCATTTCAAAGATGATCCAGAAACAGCCCCGGAGATGGATAAAGAATCACCCAAAGTGGTGAAGTGGATGCTACACTAAGAAGTAAATTTAACGATAAATACTGTGCTGTGTCTCTGCTCAGACTCTTCCAGTAGCTTTCGAACTCAATCATAAAAGCATACAAACAGCTGCAGGGCCCACACAACCTGCCTTGCACCTGCCCACTTTCTCGGACCACATCCTTCTCTAGGCCTCCTTACACCAATGCTGAGATCCATCTGCCTCAAATGTAGCCAGGCTGACTCTGCTACAGGGTCTGTGTGCCTGCACTCCCTTGTATTAGAAGGAAGGTTTGCCCACATTTTCTTTCAATTGTTACTTTTGAAGTTTGGTATTTAATTGGAACATTACTACTTGTGGGACATTGTTCTGAACTCATGGTTAACAGTGTTCATAAAACCCTAATTATCTTACCATGCTTATTTATTTTTAAAATTGTGTCTGTGTGCATGTGTGTGTGTGTGTGCATGCTCACACGCACCCCTGCAAGCATTTATGTGCAACATGTACACGCAGGAGTTCCCTGAAGGCCAGAAGAGAGTATCCTATTCCCTGGAAATGGAGTTATACATAGATGGCTTTGAGCCAAAATAGGTGCTAAGACTCACCTAGGTCTTCTGCAAGAGCATCAAGGATTCTTAACCACTGAGCCATCTCTCCACTCATCATATTTATTTTTTATCTGGTATTTTATCTGCTGCTACATCTAGAATGGGAGCTTATGAGAAGGGACACATTATCTCCCATTGCTTAATGTTGCTGTCCCATGTTGTCTTATAGATAATACCTAAGTTTTGTTCTCAGCATGCATATCTGACAGCTCACAAGACCCATAACTCCAGCTCCAGGGTATCTACTGCCTACCTCTGGCTTCCATGGGCACTGCAATCACATGCATCCACATTGAGACATGCACATGCACACAATTAAAAGCTAAAATGTCTTTAGAAAATAAATATAGGCTGAGGAAACAGGATGATGTTAGCTCAAGCTCACAGCCACCATTGTCATTCCCAGTTAGTAAGCTGAAGTGATTATAGTGTGTATTCTGCAAGGGAACAGGCATTACCTGAAATCTCTGATCAAGCTATTTTTGTTATCATCTTAAAATGATATTTTAAAATAGTTTCAAGGTTACAGTAAAGTCATAGCTGTAGAACACACACAAGAAGAGTGTTTCATCATTTGCTGTATTGTTTTCCTTCTCTGCAACACACATTTTTCTGAATGTTGACTTTTCCTTCTGAATCCCCTGAGAATGCGTCGAGGAGAGGATGCTTCATTACATATAAATACTTCTGTTCATTTCTACTTAGAATGCCCTCATGCTTGCATAGACACAATACAGACACCCAGCCAATGAAATGAACATTGTGGGGCTAGAGCAACGGCTAAGCAGTTTGGAGTGCTTGCTGCTCTTTCAGAGATAATCCCACATGGTTCCTCTCTTCCCAGAAGGTTCCAGGACATGTCAGGTTGACATTTAGCACTGTTACGTGCTTTTAACTCTTTCTCTTCCTCACTACCTCCCCCTAGTGCAGCTGTCCCCTTACATAGATGTGATGTATTCTCAACTGTGCATGCACTCTGGGGAAAGTACATTCATGTTTTGTCTTCTCAAATTACACAATTAGCACTAAGTAGCAAATATGAAAGTTCTTATATTTTATGTATTGTGTTATTATCTCTATGTGATGGTGGTGGTCATTATCAGAGTTTGTATAGCTCTTATATCTACCATCTATGTGTCCTATGTGCTATGATCCCTTCAAGTAAGTTGTTCTGTGTCTCTTACCCCACATCAATTGGGTGTTTCTGTATTTTCTTTTTGGGAGCTTTATATTCTATTAGTAGTGATAATGTCTCAGAGAGTGGTCACCACAAGAAGGAATCTGAAGATCAAAGTTCACAAGACAGAGGCTGTCAGATGAAAAACAAGAAAGATGAGCTAAGCATAGTGGTGTATGTCTGTAATCCAGGCACTGAAGACCTGGAGGCAGGAGCATCAGATGTTCAAGGAAATCCTTGGCTATATAGTGAGTTTGGGGTGAGCCTGGGCTATGTGAGACCATTCCTAAAGGAAACTGGAAACAAACAAATAAATGGATGGATGGATGGATAAATAGATGGATAAATGATAGATAGATAGATAGATAGATAGATAGATAGATAGATAGATAGGGCAAAGCTCACTGGGTTGTGTCCACCTAGAAGCTCTGAATGCTTTAAACACATTTTGGGGCCACACCAGAAGTAGATTATCTGCTGAGACTTAGAGAGAGCTGGATCAGAACAAGGAGATGGTTCGTGACCTGGGAAAATGATTAGCATGTGAACCCTTACGAGAACAGCACTATTAGCTTAGATAACTTTAAGAGGTAAATAATTTACTGAGGCCAGAAAAGAATGTTCTTTGCCTTTCTAGCTGCCACTTTTTTATTTTTATTTTGATCACTATAGTTTGCAGAAAGTGAAAGTGACGTACATTTATAATGCAAATTACTTATTTATATCTTGTTCCCTAGCCCCTATTCTTTTCCTCTTTAACTGGTGTTCATTTTGACAGCGGGTATGAATTCTTCAGAGATAAACTGGTAGGTAGAACTCTCTTGCCTTGTAGATATTTTATTCTAATAACTCTAAGGCTTCTATGTATAAATATTTTTTCTTTTTCCTGTGAGGAGAAATCCATTCTTTTGTTTTGCTTGCTGCGGAAGATTTGAGGGCCATTCCATGGTTCCAGGGTAATGAGTTACAGTGAATGGCCTGGTCAGGAGGCCCATCTTGAGGATTACCTCTTGCTAGTTGAGGCACAGTGTATAAATATTAAGATGAGGAGTCTAGGTAAAACAAAGAAGAAAGACTAGTTCTTTTTATACTCTTTGGATAGAATACCCAGTGGGAGTCCAGACTGAGACTTCACACCTCGGCATACACTGGGTGTTCCAGCTTGTGGCATCTCAGAGCACTAGAGAACCAACTCAACCATCACTGTGCGCACAAGGTCGCTGATGGCTGCCACACTCACAGAGGCAAAAGTGAAAAGCCCTTGGGTCATCTACCTTGGATGCAAGTTCAGGGTCATCAGAGAACCAGGAACCACAGCAGCATCTATTACCACAACCCCCATCTCTCAAAGCTTCCAGTAAGGACAAACAGCCTAGAAATACATTCTTATAACCTGCGAGTATCACCAGCATGAATGACAGCAACAGAAGAGAGCAGAACCAAGAACACTGCAGGGGCTCTGACAACTAACTAGTCATTAAAACTACATATTAAGGTGGCTCAGAGGTTAAGAACATTTGTTGCTCTTGCAGAGGACTTGCATTCAACCTCGAGCATCCATCTGGAGGTTCAAGACCACATGAAACTAGCTCTAAGGATCTAATGCCCTCTTCTGGCTGCTGTGGGTACTGCACTCAGATCATGCATGCGTGAGAGTGTGTGTGTGTGTGTGTGTGTGTGTGTGTGTGTGTGTGTGTGTATTTTCTCAAAATGTGTTTCTTAAATGTTCTCTCTCTCTCTCTCACACACACACCCACACACTCAATATACATTTACACATACTCATGTACAGACATATAAATAATTTTAATCTAGTAAAATATATCTAAATTATATGTAATATATCAATTGTTATTTATTATTATTAATCTGTTATAATTAGTAATTTACATTAATAATTATTGAACAATGTGTCAATTGATGTGTGTGTGTGTGTGTGTGTTTGTGTATGTGTACGTGTATATTTTCTTAAAATGTGTTCTAAATCTAAATGCTGACCTAAACAAAAGTACTGTCTGTCAGGAGAACACATTCAGCTAGGACGACCATGAAATCCCCATCATTTCTACTGTGCACTGAAAAGCCAGCCTATTACTGAGAAGCAGGAAAATGACAATTTGAGGAGAAAGACAACAACAATAAAGCAGTAATAAATACAAGTATGAAGGTGAATCGGATGTCAGAATAATGCTGAAATTATTTTGGGGCAGGGATCATTAAAAGGTTTTAACAAGAAACAAATTATCCTAGAAAAAATGGAAAGAAAAAGAAGCCATAAAAGCATAGGAGTTGGAGAAAATGGATAACAGGGAATTTTAGAAGGAAAGGGGTACAGTAAGCACAGAGAGAGAGAGAGAGAGAGAGAGAGAGAGAGAGAGAGAGAGAGAAGGAATCAGCAAGACACAAAGACACACAAGTCAAGATGAAAGGAAAAATACACATGAAAGTAATGACAGAAAATCAAATTTGCTCTGCAAAAATGGCAGAAAATGTATTGGGGAGAAAAAGAATTAAGTGTCATGGATCTGTGGGCCAATAAGAAAGATTTCAGGGTTTGTTTTTTTTTTTGCTGTTTTGCTGTTGTTGTTGTTTGTTTGTTTGTTTGTTTTTCCAGACAAGGTTTCTTTGTGTAGCCCTGGCTGTCCTGGAACTCACTCTGTAGACCAGGTTGGCCTCGAACTCAGAAATCCGCCTGCCTCTGCCTCCCAAGTGCTGGGATTAAAGGCGTGCGCCACCACTGCCCGGCTAAGATTTCAGATTTTTATCTTTGGAATCATCAAGAAGACAGGGAGTCTGAAGGCAGATGTTACAAATGTCCCGACCAAAGAAACCATCCTGAGTCCAAAACGAGAAGTATCAGCAACAAAAAGATAAAAGCAGAGAGACAAAGAGGGGTTTGGGAGATGGGGGCGGGGAGCGCTATGTGACTGAGATTGTATTGCATGCTGTCCTGCA
This sequence comes from Mastomys natalensis, assembly GCA_021653895.1. Taxonomy (NCBI): domain Eukaryota; kingdom Metazoa; phylum Chordata; class Mammalia; order Rodentia; family Muridae; genus Mastomys; species Mastomys natalensis. The sequence continues at coordinate 1,141,674 of JAJTUV010000207.1, forward strand.
TTAAGGAATGCACCGTGTACCTGTTCAGACAGAATTAAATGGGAACAGAAGAAAATTCAACTTTCAAGAGAGCACACAGATGAAAGATGTGCTTGTTTAAAATACTTCATAATTTTAAAATGTGATACTTGGACCTCGTATGTTGGTTGGTGGCTGAACATGTCCTTTAAAGTGTGTAAGGTCATGAGTTCAGTCCCCAGAATCAAAAAATGAAAGGAAGAAATTAGAAACACTTAGGGCGCCGGACAGTGGTGGCAGACGCCTTTAATCCCAGCACTTGGGAGGCAGAGGCAGGTGGATTTCTGACTTCGAGGCCAGCCTGGTCTGCAGAGTGAGTTCCAGGACAGCCAGGGCTACACAGAGAAACCATATCTTGAAAAACCAAAAAAGAAAAAAAAAAAAAAGAAAAGAAACACTTAGGGCAATAGCATCACCCCACTATAGCCACATTCAATTACTCTCTGCAGTTCAAAGACTATAGCTTCTAAACCTCTCTATAACTCCTAAAAGACCCTTCAGGGAATACCTCCTTGCTCCTAACAGCGTGGGCAAGTTTCTTCCTGGGGTAGTGGGCATTGGACACTATAGGTTACCAGGCAATCTGAGGAGGAAGACAAGATTTGAGTTTACTGAGTCCAGTGCCAGGCTGGACTAGGATGAGCTAACTACATGTTTAGATGAGGATATCTGAGGTGGCTTTTGGTAGCACCCTATGGTGAGGAATGTGTAATGTAGTCAGAGAAAACAACCTCTAAGATGAGGTTGGGGCAAGGCATGTGAGTCCTTAAGGACCTTGTGTGTGGGTCCTAGATAGAGCAAGGAGAACCAATTCAGTGCTCACTGGAGGCTTTAGACTTGGTGAAGGAAAACGGGCAACTTCTTTTTTTCAGTGTAGTATCGTGCCATGCATTTTGAACATATTCACCCTAACTCCTCCCAGATCCACTCTCACCCCCATCTACTCCCTCCCTCCCTCCCTCCCTCCCTCCCTCCCTCCCTCCCTCCCTCCCTCCCTCCTTCCCTCCCAACTTCATGTCTCCTTTGATTTTTGTGCTTAATAGCCAACAGAGTAACTTGTGTTGCCCATAAACTCATAGGTACTGGACCAACCCCTGCAGTGTGGTCTAACTACCAGGAGCCACACACTTAAGAAAAACTGACTTTGGCTGGTGAGATATCTCAGAGGTTAAGAGCACTGACTGCTCTTCTAGAGGTCATGAGTTCAAATCCCAGCCCAGTAACCACATGGTGGCTCACAACCATCTGTAATGAGATCTGATGCCCTCATATGAGCAAGCGGGGCCAGAGCAAGAGGGAGAGAGAGGGAAGGGGAAAAAAAGTAATGAAACAAAACAAAAAGGAAAGGAAAGGAAAGGAAAGGAAAGAAGAAAGGAAAGGAAAGGAAAGGAAGGAAGGAAAGGAAAGGAAAGGAAAGGAAAGGAAAACTGACTCTCCCTAGAAGCCTATCAAAGGTCCACACTTCCTCAGCGAGGGGTAGAGCCTTGTGAGCCCCTCCCCTATCCATTCCGGAATGTTGACTGGCTTGATTAGATGTGTCTATTCTACAGGCAACCATAGCTGCTGTGAGTTCATGGGCACAATTTCCTGTTATGTCCAGAGAACACTGCTTCACTCTGATCATCTATGACCTCTCTGGATCTGTCTGGATTCTGCTCCAATTTGAGGAAAGAAAATACACAGCATGGTAACTTAAGTTGTTTCCTCATGATGCACAAGGTATGAGAACAGACATGCTATGGCACATCTGTGCATACAGCAAAAATAAATAAATGAATAAATGAAAAGAATCTACCACCATCAAAAGAAGAACTTTGACTCTAGGATTAAATTCACTTCACTCCAGTCCGTAATCACTTTGGGGTGATACTGTGGGACAGTCTGTGGTCTTGTCTGTGCATGCCTGTCTCCAATTGGACTTGAAATATTATTTCTCCTATCTTTTAAGATTATAATATGATTACATCATTCCCCATCCCTTTCCTCCCTCCTATATACCTTTCCTTGCTTTCTTTCAAATTCATGGCCTCTTTTTTCATTAGCTGCTATTACACACATATATGATGTATGTGATGTATATGTATGTGATATATATGTGTATACATATATATTCCTATGAATGACCTGTTCAGTCTGTATAATGTCACTTGTATTTAATGTTTTTAGGACTGGCACTTTATGTAGGGTTGAGGCCTTGTGGTCTTTCTCTATCCACTTTGGTGTGTCCATTGGAACTATCTTTATTTAGCTCATATTTAGGCAGCCATATTGATAAGACTTTATGGGTATCACTTCTAACATTCCTAGGAGAGACAATCATATAGCAAACCCCCTGATCCCCTGACTTTTACCCTCTTCCCATCCACATTGTCCACAATATTCTCCAAGCACTCCAAGTGCAGGAGTGTTTTGCATCTACTGGAACTCGAATCCACAGGGCTGCATTTTGATTGATTCTGGTTTTCTGTAGTGGTCTCTGTTGATGTGTGCTCACCAGGTTAGATCCTTGAGAAGGATGTTTCCATCTGGATTTACACCTTGTAGTGTTCTGTGGGTTCTAGGAAGATATGTGGAATACAAAGATTGGAACCTTACACGTTACATGTTTGAGCATCAATTTATAAAAAGCCATTTTATCGGCAAAAAAACCAGGAGACATATCTGGATCTTATCTGGAAAGGCATAACCTTGTGTGAAATAAATCATTGTTTCAGGAGAGCCTGCTTGGATATCTTGTTACCAAAAACTCTTTCCCAACCTCTTGCCACTGCCTTTGGGCTGAGGTTTTGTTGATCACCGATTCCTCTGCTGGCCCAGAAGCACCATGTTCCAAATTAATAAGGTGGTATCTGTAAATAATTGACTTAGGGATTATGGAATCTGTAATTTAAGAGCATTTAACTAAGCAATCACCTGAAATACTCTCCAAAATGTCCTTAAATAGTTAGTATAATCTGTTCAACATCTAGGAGCTAAAAATCATCCCATGTGGCTCTCAGGAAACCACTCGAGCCTGCTTTCAGTGTGGGCTTGGATAGTAGCATTAAGGAAACATTGATCACCTCCTTGGTTCTGACCCAGATCAGGGTCAGCTTGCTCCATCCCCTGCTAATCTTTTGGCGTTTTAATAGAGACTTCTGTAAACTCCCAGAAAACAATTCTTTGGATGTTGTCGTGATGGAACAATGAGAACATTGTCCATCAAGGTGAGAGCATGGCAGTGTCCAGGCAGGCATGGTGCAGGAGAAGCTGAGAGTTCTATGTCTTTATCTAAAGGCTGCTAGGAGAAGTTAGGACAAGAGTCTGAAAGCCCAACCCCACAGTGACACACCTACTCCAACAAGGCCACACCTCCTAACAGTGCCACTCTCTGGGCCAAACATATTCAAACTACCATTACTATTCTACATCTGAGTGGCATTTTGAGACATTCAGTCTTTGATTCTTTTCTTCCCAGCTTACCTGAGACAATTGCCATTATTACCCTTACTGTAGAAGTCAGGTCATTTAGATGTCTTGGTCCTGTTCTTTTGCTGTGAAGAAATACCATGGCCACAGCCACTATTATAAAGGAAATACTGCAATTGGGGATGGCTTCTGGTCTCAGAGGTTTAGTCCATTGTCATCCTGGCAAGGAGCATGGTGGCATGCAGGCAGACATGGTGATGGAGGAGCTGAGAGACCTTCAGGCAGTAGGAAGAGAAAGACTCTGAGCTTGGAATGGGCTTTCTGAAACCCCAAAGCCCAAGGGTCATACCTTCTTCAATAAGACCACACCTCCTAATTCTTTCAAATAGTGCCACTCCCTGATGACCGAGTATTCACATCTATGAGCCTATGGAAGCCATTCAAATCACCACACTGGGCTTACCCTTTGTGATTTCTCTTTTCATTCCTATGGTACAGGGAGTTTTGAATATATCTAAATGTTTAAAAGTAACATTCTAAGGTAGCCAGAGAGAAAACTCTAAGAACTTGAAAGTGGGAACTGCTGTCTGCATGTAGAGTGAGTTATTTTTTCACAGCGACATTGATGGGTGTTGTCTTAGGTAAAAATACTCTGCTGGTTCCCGACCTGTGTAATCTCTCATAATAATACAGGTGCAAGCATAAGCTGGCAGCGTGATCTGCAGTAAATGGAATTCTATCCTGAAATAGATACTTAATATAAACTGCTGTGCACTTGCACATACATAAACGGCTAAAGTTATGTCAGATGTTTTAATTATTGAAGCCATCAGCCAACATATCTTTTTCTAATGTAGTAGGAAGTGAGATTCAATGGCCAGAAAAATAGGCAAAATGTAGAATAAGAGAGAAACTTTGAAATAACAGGCACACAGAAAATAAAGCCCATTCCTGAATTTGCTGAGGTAAAATCTATAATAATATTTTGCATAAAAATTCTGAATGAGACACAGTAAAACTCAGGATCTAACAACAAAAACTCCAGATGTGTCCCAATATATTACTGTGCAATGTGCTTCAGCTACGGAAACTGACTTCTTGTGGTCGTAAACTCAAGGTCATAGGGAAATTTAATGGGGACCCTAAGAAAATATTCCCAGTAATATAAATTTCCATTATATGGTAATAGCCAAACCAGACACAAGGTGACACTTATAGAAGATACCCATCACACCATTTCCCAGCAACAAAGCCACTGAACACAAGAGATCCAGGGTCTTGTCCTTCATACAGAGGCAAACCTTTATCTATCAAAGGATCTTGTATGACCTCTGTCTGTCTCAGCCACCATTTCCTTGTGTACAGAATGAAAGGTATATATATATATATATATATATATATATATATATATATATATATTATATATATATATATATAACCATTATACATATAAACCAAGCTTGCCATAGAGTGAGGACTGTATGCCTACATATGGTAACTAACTAATTCCAACCACAAAGAAAGATCATTTCTAAAGACAGCATGTCTTTCTCCTTTCTGTGACTATGACAGATATTACTACTCAGTCTTGCCTTCTTTCCCACTGGCTTTCAACTATGAACCCAGTTATCTATGCAGTCACTGCTAATCAATGATAAAGCCCATTCCAGTCACCTTAGAACAAACAGTCTTCCCAAGGATGTACACACGTCAAAACAGCACCAATTTCTCCTGGCACCCAGTACAGAGCAAAGCCGGCACTTAAACTGCTGCATGTAAAGTTTTCATGATGCGGCTTCCCGTGGAAGGGGACCGACTTCCCAGAAGACTTACCAGGATCACAGATGCAGATCCTGTTCCCCTGTCCTTCTCAACCTCAAATCAAAATGGTCCCTAAAGCACAAGGAAAGGTGACTCTGTTCTATCAATGACTTGATGATCAGTCTCCTGGTCATCAAAGGAGGAGCTACCATGGGGCTGTTGAAGGCATGAAGCCACTATGTCCTCCCTAAGAGGGGAAGCTGTGAGAAGCAAGGCCTGGGAATTATCTGCAGTTGGAAGATGAGGGTAAATGAGTATGAAGCTTGTCTATGAAAACATTCAATTGCAATAAATAAATGACATGGAATCTAGAACTTTGAAAGTGCTAGGCTAGGCTCTTTAGTTAAGACTTTGTAACTTGATTGTTGTTATTTCTTTACAACTCAGTTTTTTTTCCTTGTCACCCTTTCTAGGACTGAACAAAGTAATTTTTATTGGTTTACTGTTAATACATCTAAATATTATATGGAGTCCACTCTATTGTGCCTAGAAAAAAAATATCCTAATCCACTTGGTTTATGTTCCTACCAAAAGATTTATGCCTTATCACCTTGTAACTATGCCGTTCATTTCTCATCGCAATCCTAACTAGGTTTCTCTCCCACATGTGTGCATTTAACAATGTTGACAAAAAACCCAAAGGCACTCATAAAAAACCTACATGGGTGTTGCAGTGCCTCCATGGTCAAAGGTACAGAGCTCTGCTTACCTCTTGGGGACCTCCTTTGCCTTCTTCTGAACTCACATCTGAGCTGCAGCACAAAGTGAAGACCTTTTCTAGGTCTGAAGACTAGAAGTGCATGTACAGATTCTTAGTAATTTAGGTACTTGAGTTATTATGGATCTATCCTGAACATGGTCAGCTTTCATGGGATCAGTTGAATACTATATTGATGATATGATTGATAACTCTAGGTCAAAGGATAGCTGCTGTTGCTGCAGCATCGCTATCCTGTACATACAAACCAGTTTTCCTGCCCGAAATTAGCATCTTGCAGTTGCATCTCCTGTCTGTAATTATGAAGGAAGGGCCAGCTCCAATGTCCCCCAGAATTACTTTATCTGACTAGAAACCTAACAGTGACATTATAGCTATGTTAGAATTTGCCTTTCATATAGAACTCTGTGGAAAGTCCTGAGTATGAAATATGTTATATGATTTTGCCAACTCAGTAATGACTGCTAGTAAGCACTGCTAGCCTCATATTATGGACCAAGAGTATTGGTATAGGTTGGTGTATAAGTTCCTTGTAAGTGATAATAAGGAACTACTTTAGATAATGTGGCTTCCTTCCATACACAGCTCTTCAGACCAGCTTCTTACCCAGCATCCTGCTGGTCTTCTGCAAGGATTGTATCCATCCCCTGATCAACTCATGGTTGACTTAACCCTACCTTCTGAGTCAACCACATCCCAGTGTGCCTTCCTCTATGTCTGGCTACATGTAATATACCCGTCCCAAATGTCTCTAAAATAAGCTCAAATGCTCTTGTGAGAATGTCTCCTGAGAAGACAGAAACAATGTCTGACCCTCCTTAGAAAGTGGCAACAACAAACGGAAATACCATTCTAACAAAGTTTATCCAGGAAAACTGATGAGTTTATTGTACTACAGAGCATAGGGGAGGGGTTTCTGGCAGAATCGTGCATGACCCCAATGTGGCCACAGACAAAGGTCTTCATGCATCACAGATCTGGCTTCCCCATGGCTGTGCAATGGCGCCTTCCCTTAGTCTTCCCAGCCTATCCACACTAGCCACTCCACAATGCCATGCTACATGTTGGTAATGGCTGGACACTCAGGTGAGGGCTCAGTGATCCTCTCCATACCGTCCTTCTAGGAAGATATGTCAACACTCCACAAACCCAACACTGATGAAAGCGGCACAGCTGATCTCAAGGAGATGATCACTTCTTGGTGTGGAGAACCACCTTTCTGCAGCATATATGCAAGGCCCGCTAGGAAAGAAACAGTAGAGAGCAGAGCATATAAAAAGCAATACTGTGCCTTTATGTAAGAAAATTCCAAAGCTATAAAGGGGAGGGGAGCTATTCCTTTGTTCAGCTTTCATTGAGTCCCTCCCCATCCCGATGGGTGAAGACTGCAGTTAGCTTTTAAAAGGAATAAATGTGTCATATCTAGATGGATTTATTTTTTCCCTAAACCATGGGAAGGCTTAAGATGTAAAAATGGCTGCTAAATCTTTCTTTATTCCCTCTACTTGGACAAGAGTTTGCATAATGTACCCCCAGTCTCTGTTTAAATCATCTCTGTCCCTCCTCAGGCCTGGCTTGTCTGGAGAAGAGGGTAACTCGCTCTTCCCACTAATCGCCCATTAACTGACACATGCCGGTTGCCATACATAGAGATTTGTTTGAGGATTAATTGAAAACATCACAGGATGAGCTGAAGAGTTCGGCTAATGACTTTGAGAAAGCACTCTAAACAATTAATGGACACTAATGAGGCTAAATAGAATAATAAATATCAAGGCTGACATCTTGATTGCAAGGAAGCAGTCAGGAGCTGCCTTTGCTTTGCAAAGTAGAAGTAGATCTGAGGAGTTGAAGGTCAGGACAGTGTTGAGTTGGTCTAGCCTAGTTTAACCTCAACCCTGTTGCCATACTTAGTGTCAGCTTGACAGGATCAAGCAGATGAGCCTCTGGCTGTGCTTGTGAAAGGTTCTTAGATCAAGTTAGCCTCCCAGGCATGTCAGTGAGGATTACTGAGATTAGGCTAGCCTCTGCTCTGCCTTTGAGATATTATCTAGACCATTATAGTCTCAGATTATGCCTGTGAAGGGTGATATTTATTAGGATAACTGAGTATTGACAGCACCCTCCACCAAGGGGTAGGGTCCTTAAATAGAATACAAAACAGAAAGTGAGCTGAGCCCTAGGATTCATCTCTCTCTGCTTCCTGACTGGATACAATGTGAGCAGCTTTCTCATGCTCCTGCCGCCATGCCTTCCCCGCCATGATGGACTATGAGGTACAATAAACCATCCTTGCCGCCTCACGCTCCTGCTGCCATGCCTTCCCCATCATCATGTATTGTGCCCTCTAATTGTAAATGAAAATAAATCCCCTCCCTCCCTCTCTCCCTCCTTGCCTCCTTCCCTCCTTCCCTTTCTTCCTTCCTTAGGTTGCTTTTCTAGGATATTTTATCCCCACAACAGGAAAAGTTTCAGAGATGTAGGTTTTGAGGACCCTGGTGAAGGTGGGCACACACCCCAGTCAGGTAGATCTCTAAGCACTAATCCTTACTTCCTTCTCATGCATAGGAGTTCTTTCTCTCCAACCTCATAGCCTGGCATTTACATCTTCTGGAGCCATTTTCCCAGGAATAGAAAGCTGAGAAATTGGGATCAACCCTTGGATTCTCTGTAGTTCCCCAAGATTATCCTAAAGTTCCTAATGATGTTTTTAATTTTTTTTTATTATTGTGAGTTTTTTCCTTTATTTCCCCCGTGTTAATTCATTAGGGCATCTTCATTAGGGGTGTTGGGTTTCCAAGAACTGTGACAAAGCACAGGTCATTCGCTTCTCTTTTATTGAGCATTTTCTATTTTCTTGTAATGTTAACAATAAGCAGTATGCTCACTGGCAATTCATCTAATGTTTCATAATTAATTTGGAAGATGCTGCCAAGGTAAAAAGAACAAGTCCAGAAATATATTGCACTCATCTCTATATTCCTGTTTGGATTGGCATAAATATTTAAGAAATAGCTCACCTAAGATTCTGAGAGCAAAATTCAAGTATCATATTAGAAATGATCTGAATTTTTTAAAGAAAGATGAAGAAGAAGAAGAAGAGAAGAAGAAGAAGAAGAAGAAGAAGAAGAAGAAGAAGAAGAAGAAGAAGAAGAGAAGAAGAAGAAAGCAAAAAGAATGTTAGGCATGGGGGCATATGCCTTTAGTCCCAGCACTTGGGAGGCCGAGATAGTAGATCTCTGAATTTGAGGCCAGTGTGGACTACAAAGTGAATTTCAGGACAGCCAGTGCTGTTACACAGAGAAGCCCTGTTTTCAAAAACAAAACAAAGCAAGAATCAACTCTCTCTCTTCTTCTCTCTCGCTCTCCCTCTTTACCACATCCCCACAGTACCCTTTCACTCTCCCCCCCATAACTAGGGCTAAGTTAGCCACTCTTGGCCTCTAGGTCACTATGTAACCCAAGTTGGCTTCAGCTTCTGATTCTGCTCCCTCCACCTTCTAAGTGCTGGAATGACAAGGGGTTAGGAACTAGGCACATGTTGCCAAACTGACCTGCTCAAGTTCAAGCCAGACAAAAATCCATGAATGATGTATCGACTACACTCTAGGCAGGCCTCATACGGAGGACTAGTTGACCAATGCAAAAAAAATTTAAAAGCCTTATTTTTGTTTTATTTTTGCTTTTTATCTCCCACCCCACCCACATTTTGTTTCGTTATGGCTTTTTCGTCTTACTTGTTTTTAATTTGTTTCAATTTTAGGATCATTTTAATGTTGTTTTCTTTAGAGTGTTAGAAAAGAAAATGAAGTTGAACACTGGAGAGATGAGGAGGACCTGGGAGACTTTGGGGATAGAAAGAATGTGACCAAAATATGTTGTAGGAAAAAGTTAGACAACAACAACAATAGTTCCAATATCCAGAAGGAACAGGCTCTGTGGGGACACTGACATCAACATTCAAGGGGATGAAGCTCTCTAGCACCCTCTCTGTAACACTGGGAAGAAAAAGGGGGAGACACTGGGAGTGTAGAGAGTTACTCTCTGTATAGTATAAATTCTCATCCTTACTATCTTAAGTTAGGGTTTTACTGTTGAACAGACACCATGACCAAGGCAACTCTTACAAGGACAACATTTAATTATGGCTGGCTACAGGTTCAGAGGTTCAGTCCACTTTCATCAAGGTAGGATCATGGCAGCATCCACGCAGGCATGGTGCAGGAGAGGCTGAGAGTTCTACATCTTCATCTGAAGCTGCTAGGAGAAGACTGATTTCCAGGCAGCTAGGATGATGGTCTCATGCCCATATCCATAGTGACACACCTACTCCAACAAGGCCACACCTCCTAATAATGCCACTCCCTGGGCCAAGCATATTCAAACAGTCACCTTTACCAACCATATTCTGTATTGGTTTGTGTGTGTCAGGGGTTGGGGTATGTTTTTACTTACGTTTGGTTTCTCCTCCCTGTTTGGATATTTCTGGAGAACCACAGCATTTCTTCCCACCTCTTCCTGGGTCTTATTACTTAAAATTAATCTCTTTAACCTCTTAGGAAATCCACAGTGATGGAAGAAGTAACTGGCCATCTCCTCTGTTCAGAGGATCAAAGGCAGAACACTGGAATGTGAAGGCCCTGGGGGGCGAGGTTACTAGATTTATGGGTTACAACCTATGTCCCAAGAAGTCAGGTTTGACCCTTTGCCTCCATAAGCTGATCAAAGCAGCCAAATTTATACTGAACCATGGACAAAGGAGATGTATTCAACGTGACCATTGGGAAGGAAGACAGAGTTCTCGCAATTACCATGACTCCATCTTAGGGGTCTTGATGTGAGGGGTAAGTTTAAATAGAAAGCAAGAGATATCCAGGATGAAATAGTGTAGCCAAGGCTGGACCCCTGTCACCATTGGGCCAGCCCCAAGTCTTTTGTGCATGGTCATCTGACTAGCTAGTTCTTCTCCAAGAGATGACAAGCTCCTCCCCTAGCATCCCCAGGGCTTTAGGTTTATCTTTTTTCAGCAGCAGATTCCTTGAGGGAACTCCAGTTTCTTGGGATCCATTCCTTCAGTAGTCTGATAGCCTAAGAAGGGATGAATGTCTCTTTAGAATCTTTGCATTTCTGCCAAACAGATGGTTACAGTGGGGGACAGCACACTCACCCAAGACAGGCTGTGCATCCTTCTATCCTTGAATTCATCTCTACTGTTAGCTAGCCAATGTTCTGTTTCATTGTGCTGCCTTTAAGCTTCACCATAACCTAGATTGAGAAAATAGAATTAAAAAATAATAAAATCTTGCCAGATCCTTCAAGCCTCCCTGCATTGGCTTGGGGGGGAGGGAGAAGAAATAGATCCACTACGGAATGACATCGTGTGGTACCTGATGTGTCCGAGAGAATGGCTCAGGAAGACATAGGAGCCACGCCCTCTTGCAGCCAGGTAAATCCATCCCACTGCTCACCTATTCTCTAGGTACTGTTTATCACTGGCAGTTCCACTGTGATCTCCAGGATGGCCGTCCTTTTCAGCCACATGAGTTTATTCAGAGAAAAATAAATGTGCCTTTTCTTTTACTACAGAAGGTATCTTTGCACATTGGAAGGGGATGCCAACTGTCAATAAAGAAACAAAACAAACAAACCAGCTATTGCCCCAGAGGTATTAAAGACAGGGTTTATTCTGGAACCAAATATAAGTGACCATGACCCAGGAGCTCAGCCAATGTGATGGTGGGTCATGGAGAATTGTGAATGAGCATTCCTACTGAGTCATATAAGCAAAGATTGATTGACAGATCAGAACATCAGTGACATGGAGAGGTTGGAATGTTGCCAATCTGAGGCCGGTACAGTTAATCTTGTGCTCCAGAATAGGCTGTGTCTTTTCTATGTCAAGGTGAGAGCTGTCTCTTTCCTCTGTGCAGCATTTGGCTTCTGCTCTCCATCAGAACTGGAGAAAAGGGAGCCTCGTTGCCCTGGAGAGTTCCATTCCAAAGGATGACTTCTGGGAATGTCAGCCTTGAGTCTCACTCAGAGCTGGCGAGAGTCTCAGCATTCAAAAATAAAACTTTCCATTTCAAACCACCACCCCCCCCCCGAAAATACTTACAACTTTATTAAACTAAATGATCAGAGAAAAAGTGCCAGAGAGAGGAAGAAACAGCCTGGGTGCAGCAGATACTTTACCAATAAGACACTTACTTTCCCAGCTCCATCAAGTTAATCATTTAATTGAATCTGTGAGTAAAAAGGAAGGGACGGGAGAGTGTATCAGATAACAAGCAAGCATCTCCAGTCTCCACTTCTAGCCATGGGTGCCTGCTGAAAGACAGTTCGGGGCACACACAGTAGGTAGTGTGACCAGGATAAATGTGTCTCTACGTGGAGCTTTACAGACAAAGTAATTTTAGGCTCCATTAAATACTGATTCATCCTTGCTTGGCAGTGTACATATTGTTCTGACTAAATCCATGAGTTCAAGCAACTAATAAGAATCAAAACCTGTGTGCACAGGGCTGGTCAGGACATCATAGCTGCTGCAAAGGTTTTAAATTATGCGCAGGTAGGTTGAGGAAGGCAATCACGCTGTGTGTGCCGGGCACTGAAGGAATTAATTATTTAGCTGCAGGAAAGCGAATGTTCTCGGGTCAGACACTTTACTTGGCTTGACATTCAAAATGTTACCGTGTGTGTTTATGGGCGACACCATTTGTGAAGGGCAGAGCGCAGGTCGCTGAGCCTGCTCCGGTGCCCGGACCTCAGCTAATGTTCCTTTACCCATGTACGGGGGACATCTTTAAATGGTTCCAGAGGAGAAAGTTCCTGAAGAGTCTTAGTGTGGGGAGAGCGCACACACAGAACAATATGACCTTTCTTTTGCTTTCTAAAATATAATTGTTTCCCAGAAACACACAACTCTCCTCCCCTCCCCCTCCCCCCCCCCTCCCCCTCCCCCCCCCCTCCCCCTCCCCTCCCCCCCCCTCCCCCCCCCCCCCTCCCTCCCTCCCCTCCCCCTCCCCCTCCCCTCCCCCTCCCCCTCCCCTCCCCCTCCCCCTCCCCTCCCCCTCCCCTTCCCCCTCCCTTCCCCCTCCCCCTCCCCTCTCCCCTCTCTCTCATAAAATTCTATTTTACTTTTATTTATCAGTATGTGCAAGTGTAGGCACATGAATTCACTGAGTGCCCTGAAGATGGCACTGCCTATGATGATCTTTACGTTGCCTCGTCTAGGGACTAAAATTCAGTGCGTCTGCAAGAGCAGCACACACCGTTAAGCGTCGAGCCATCTCTCCAGCCCCTGAATGTCCCGATAATATCTATGAAAAACCTGAAAGCTACAGATGGAAATGACCAGTATTAACAAGGTTGAGTATATCTTACCATCCATACAATGTCTCTTTTCTTCAGTAGTGTACTTCACCTGGTGCCTCCTGTGGTACTAGGCATTGTTCCATGGCTGCGAGAACGCCACTTCAGGCCTCAATACCCAGCTATTGTGGCCACGTCAGTGGAGGATGTACCATGTGACTCAGCTCCGTGAAACATGCATGAGTAATTTATTTCATTTCCATGACAGTCCTGTGAGGTAGACGACATTTGATGTACTTTCTTAGCATGACTGACTGCAGCAAATTGCCATGTTCACAGATGCTCACGGTAAGAGCCGATGTGTGCTGGCACGATGACTCGTCAGGTTAAGCTCTTGCTGTCCAAGCTTGAGTCTAATCCTGGGGATACATGATAGAAGGAGAAACTTCACCTTCACGACCACCCTCATGACTTGTGACCTCTGTGTGTCTGTTCCCACACACATACATGAACACACAAGCAGTAAATAAATGTAATAAGAGCTATTATAAAGCTCTCATGTTTTTCATGGTTTTATATGTGAAGAGACTGCCCTAGTCTCATTCTGTCACCTTGGCAAACACTCTGACCAAAAAAAAAAAAAAAAAAAAAAAAAAAAAAAAAAAGAAAAGGGGAAGAAAGATTTCATCTTATAGGTTATAGGCCACCATTAAAAGAAGTCAGGGCAGGAAATTGAATACAGGGATCTGACCACAGGCCTGCTTGCTGTTCCACACAGTATTACCTCTGACCAAAAAACTCACTTCTTATCCAAAGAAGCAGAGCAGGAGCCAGGGAGGATGCTGCTTGCTGGCACACAGGCAGGCTAGTATTCAGGTATTTTATAAAATTCTGCCTAGGGATGGTGCTGTCCATGGTGGACTGGGACCCCCAATCAATTAGCAATCAAAACAACCTCCACAGATATGCCCATGGATCAATCTGATCTAGGAAACCCCTCAACTGAGATTTGCTTCCCAGATAATTCTAGATTGTATCAATTTGACAGTCAAAGCTAACCAGGACAGGAACCAAATTGATTTCAGCAAAATTAAAACCTAGCTAGAGACTTCTGTACCTAGTAAGTCTGGGGTAAATGAGCGCCAAAGAATGTGTTGCTTATGGGAAGACTTTAGGGCCAGTCCATTTCCTTGTTTTCTGTTTGTGACCTTGACCTAGGATGTCCATGTCCAAGCACACAGACCTTTGTGGTGACTTCCTGTCTGACCTTCTGGGATGCCAATTACCCCAAGGTTGGGTTCTAGTAAGCAGCATTTCCAAGATGATGCATGCATAGCTCTCATCCATGTTGCTGCTTCCAGCAATGCAGGGCAGAGCTAACCACATGCATGGGAATTAGCAGATTAGCTTTCAACCAGTAAGAAGTCTTGAAGATCAGCCATTTCTAGATAACTCTTGACCTCAACTGAAATCCATTTCTGGGACCCAAGGACTAAAGAATGCCCAGACTTTGGGCAATGTGTTCTTACAGACATCCTGCTTTGCTCATTTTAGCTACCTGTATCCTCTGTAAGACTGTAGATCAATATGACAAATAGTTAGAAAGCTGAGGGAATCCTGTGCCCAGATGCTATCCTTTCATTAGGGAAGCCATGCTTTATTTTTTCCCGAAATTTCACTTTTATAAAATTTCATGGTTAAATATATTAACCACAACCCCTAAAACCATCCTTCAAAGTAAAATGGTGCTGTATATTGCTTTACTATTTAGTATGGCTTGAAGTAAATGGCACCAAACTTAGATTTTGTCATGCTTGTCTCCCCACCTCCACACCCTACCCCTTGGCCTGTGTATTCAGTTTCTCTGAGGAATTTTTAAAAATATTTAATGTTAAAATATTATTTGACATAGCGGGGCTCTGGGTCATGTGAAAGAGGGCTTGTGTTAGCTGTGGAGTTGTGTTGGATTGAGGGTGGTCAGTCATAAAAACATCTGCAATTTCACTAAGCTGTTGCATTGCCTTCTGTTCTCCTTGGAACCTATTTCTGGATCACTCCATACCTAAGTCATGGCCATTTCTCATGGTTTATGGATAATCCAGGTTCTTTGTATAAAAGCCCTATGTCTTTTCTTAAAAACTATTTTTATGTGTAAGCATATGTTTTCCAAATGTGTGTATGTGTACCATGTGTGTGCAGTGCCCATGAAGTGCAGAAGATGGCACCGGATTGTCGGAGACTGAACTTGTGAGCCACCAAATGGGTGATGGGAACCCAAGCTGGGTACTCTGCAAGTGCAGCAAATGCCCTTAATGCATGAGCCATCTCTCCAGATCCTCATTTCTGTTTTTAATGTGTGTCTAATATAGATAATGAGAATCTCTGCCAAGAATTTATTTTGGAAAGGCTCATTGGTTTAACTAAGCCAGAGAAACATTTTAAAAAAAGAAACCCACCAGAGTAATAGATAAAAATAAAAGAGTCAATGAGCCAGAGACTCAATAAAAGAAAAAGAGAGGCAATTGTTTCTCAAAGGGTAGGTTTGTTTGCAGAAACCTAAATCTGCCATGGGGTGGGGGCAGAAATATCTGCACATTAGAAAAAATAGCAGTATTGGAAAGTTACTCATGTAACCAAGATTTGGATGAGATCATTCAAAGAATTCCTTGATGTGAAGCTGTCCAGGGTCTTTCTGTACTATAGTTTCAGGATAGCTATGTTGGGCTATCCTTAGCCTCCATAGCTATTCCTTTCCCACTTCTGTGTCTGACCTAACATCCTGTGACTGTACAGAAAAACCTTTTGAAATGTATTACCTTAACAGACCCCATTTTCCAACAACCAAAAGGCTAAGCGTCGTCAGACAGCACCCAAAGTCCGTGGCTGAAATGTCCCTGCCTTGCTGCAACTGTCCCCCTGATGCTCCCACCAACATATTTGAAGAGTGTCTTGAGTTGTGTTTTCTTTGTTCTGTTTCTATAAAACCTTTATGAGACTGTAACCACATCGGAACATAGAACTTGGGGATAACGGAATCTGAGTTTCTGGGATATGGTCACTCATATGTGGCTCCAGAATGAAGCATCTCTTAGTCCCTTGGAGGTGAGAGCTGGGTTTTTGCATGATTGCTGCCACTGTCTACATTTCAGAGTCACTCTAGTTGCTATCTGGAAGACACCCATCTCATACATCATCCTGGTCAGAAGCCAGCATTCAAGGCAATGTAGGTCAATGTGCTTGCTGGCAAGTTTGATGACTAGATCCTGGAATCTGAAGTGAAAGGAGACTCCTTTAAATTGTCTCCGCATGCACCCGCACACATATATACACACAAATAGATAAATAAAAATGTAATAAAAAATTTTTAAAAACAAGTCAAAGCATTTCAGTGTGCCATCAACTCCCCTCAACTCATTAACTTTTACTACAGATGCCTAAGGAACCCTAATATTTGAATGCAAACAGGAAAAAAAAAGCCAGGAATTGATAAAAATCTTAATGAGGCATTCAGAAAAGAAAGGCATTTTCTTATAGTGGCTTTAAAGCAATTATTTTTGATGCTGAAAAGAAAAGACCCTGAGATCATTAATTTTCAATGGTGACAATTCTACAGTTAGCCATGAAGGTCAGAGGATGGTCGAGCTGTGAATGTCAGATTCCCTTTGGCTTACAGCTTTCTCGTCCCAGTGAGAATGGTGTTGGCGTAGATGTAGATAAATAGCCTATGTCTCTACTACAACAAGATACCCAGTACCTGAGGAATAGGAGAAATGAACAGAAATGGCGAGAGGGTGTGGTCAGAAGGATAGTAAACCCACTGATGTCCATGTCTTCATCCCCAAAACACAGCAGGAACTTAGAAATGTATTACATGCTACACAAGAGACAGAGTTGAGTTAGCACATGAAATTACATGAAATAATCAGTTGATGTAAAACCAGAGAGAGATTATTTAGAGTAATTAGGGTGAACCTAATATAAACAGATGTCCAAAGACCCTTTTGTTTTAAGATTTTTATTTCATTTTTAATTTTATGTATCTATGAGTGCAGTACCTACAGAGACCAGAAGAGGGTGTCAGATTCTCAGACTCCTGGACTGAAGTTACAAGGAATTATAAACATCATGTTGGTGCTGGGAATGGAACCCAGGGCCTCTGCAAGAGCAGTAAGTATTAACAACCACTCTTCATTCACCCATCCCCACTTTTGAGACAGGATTGTATATATCCCAGGCTGGCCTGGGACTCACTATGCAGCTGATATTGACCTTGGACTTTTCCCTCATCCACCTCCCAAGTGCTGGGATTATAAACTAGGACCACCACACTCAGTTTATGAACATGATTGAACCTAGGGCTTTATGCATCTTAGGTGAGCCCTCTGCCAACTGACTACATCCCCAGCCTTCAATTTGTCTTGTTTTAAATAACTAAAACTCTGGTGATTTAGTAAACATAACCTAAATGCTAATATAGGTGATCCAATCAATGAATATTTGAAAGTCAAATCATAGTACACATAATTTCAATACATTCTCTGACGTTTTAGCTATTAACCATTTCTGCTAACTCTTGATCTCTCATCGTTGACTTTAATGTTATACCTTCTGGCTTCCCATGGATAAAGGGCGTGCTGATTGGGTCTTAAGGTGATTCTGCACAGTGCTCAGAACACACGCATCATCTGAAGGGTCCATGGGTATCTAGGGCCTCTTTCTATGTCATACTCAGCACCTCCTCGAACAGATTAGTCAGACAGATGATAAGACCATTCATCTTACAAAACTCCATTTGTTGGTAATTCTCAGTACTGCTGAGATGGCTCCTTAGTCAAACAATTTGTTTCTATCTTATTAAGTAAGAGAGATTTTTTTCCCTCTAGGTTTCATGAACACCAATGAAGGGCTCACTAGTTGAGAGTTCTAAGATTAATTTGAATTGGACAACTCTAAATCTCCAAACTTATACAGTGTTTCCACCAGTGAGCAGGATGGTACTAAGAACACAGACCATAGGTCCCTGTAGCAGGGCCTAGAAAACTCTCAGCAGCTGAGCCATCACAGCATCCCCATTGGCCAACAAATGTGGTTTCTGTCTGAATGATACCTCTGTGATTTCATTTATTTTTAATCCTGTTATTAACCAGTGCTGGCATGCTGTCTTGTCTGATCCACATAGACCCTGAACCCTTTTGTTTGTTGGCCAGGACACTCTTGACAGTGCCTGGGATACCCTGATCTCTGTTGAAATCTACCCAGCTCTCCAGTCCATAGTTAATAGCCAGAGTCAGAGAGAATGGGTTATAACTAATAAACAGAGATTTTTTTTTTACTCCAATCTATACCTATAGTGTTTGACAGTGAACTTCAGTCTAGCAAATACTCTGGGGAGTTGGAAAGGGTTTGATAGGGATGTAGCTTTGGGAAGACAATGCTGTACCTTGCAGATTCTTGGTGAGATGCCATTTCCCAAGGCCATTGCTTGTATGTACCCTCACAGCCATGGGTGTTCTTAATGATACATCCATTCACTTTAGAAACTTAGCATGGGGCGAGGCAGAGGATAGCTCTACCTGTCACATACAGCAGGAGACTTGGCCAATTCACCTACTCTGGCCTTAGAGGCTTCTTCATATAATCAGCCCATGCATGCAGTGTCTTGACACTTTCTGTTAAGAAGCCTGGGGCAGTGGATTGGTTGCCATTACATGTGAATCAGATGGGTTGATGCTTCGTTCTTTGGCTGGAGAGTAGCCATATACCAAGGCTCTGACTATAGCATATCTACAGTCACTAGATCTACAAATAACCATTTTTCCTCCATACTACCCTAGGCGCTGCTCTTGGAAGTGGGCCATCTCCGGAACAAACATAAAAAGACTTCTATCAGAAAAAAATAAATGAGCTCTTTGACACAGGGGATGGAGATCTGAGTCACAATGAGACACTTCATTATAAATGAGAGCTAATTACATTGTCGTTGTCATTTCCAATGCCATGCCAACACAGATGCAATCAACCTAGTCACTTAAAAAAAATTGCATTTACTGAGGGTTTGTTAAGATTGCCATCCAGTGTGCCCCAGACCTGAACAGCTTTGACAACATTCTTCAAGGCTGTATAAGATGCTGGCTACTCTGCTGCTTATATTTAATGATGCTAGATCTGTTTGTCATCCCACCTTGGACTGGTCAAGATTTATGATTAGTGCTATAAGGGTGATCTCTTTTTTAATACGGGTTTCCTTAATTCCCTTGGAAAGTCATGCAGTGTATTTTGGTCATATCGACCACCTTCCACTACTACCTCTAACTCATCCCAGATCCATCCTCATGCTTTCCAACTTCATTGTCTTTTTCCCCCTCTTTTAACTCACTAAGTTCAGTTTGCGTTGCCCATACACTCATCAGCATAGATTCATCCATGGAATGTGGATGAAGAAGATGACTCCTAGAAGCCATCAACTGCCTATAGTTCCTCAGGTAGGAGTGGAGACTCAGAAACCTCTTCCCATTCTATCCTGGAATGTTGACTGGCTTAGTCTTGTGCAGGCGACCATAGCTGTTGAGTTCATGTGTACAGCTATCATGTCCAGAAGACTCTGGTCCTTCATAAGCTCTGGCTCTTACCTCTTGCCACTCCACTTCTCGATGATCTTTGATATTCACAGGTGTGATATAGATGTCCCATTTGTGGCTGAGCACTCCCCTGATACTTACTCTCCGCACTTCAACTTTGTGTCTTGCTTGACCACCACGGCAACATAACTTCTCTGATGAGATCTGAAAATTGTGTGAATCTATGGGTAGAAGATGTGAATTTAGAGAAGGCAGTTTGATGGTAGATCCACTTAGCAAAATAACACTAGTAGGGTCACCCCCAGGGCCTGTAAGCTCCTCAGCCATGGGTTCTTAAGTCATATTTATGCTTTCTCCTGTCAAGTAGGTCTCTAAATCCAATCAGAATGTGGTGGTTATTTGCATAACAAATATGCCACTATTGCACTCGTGAGAGTATCTTGCCATGCAGGTCATTCCAGTAGCTCACAGGGTTCACAGCTGGGACTGTGATGACTCTCCTCTCTCCCATTCAAGTAGCCTGCACAGCACCTTCTAGTACTAGGAAAGGTAGCCAGCATGGAGGACGCTTTCCAGTCAGTGTGTGGTGTTGTCTTCAGCAATAGGACTTACCTTTGTGTCTGGTGAAACTCTGTCTTAAGAAAAGGAACAGTCACAGTCTCAGGGAGTAAAGGGGATGGTTTTTCGAAATATAACAAAAATGAGTGGAAGGTTGATCAGAAGTCATGTGCTGCTAGAATCATGAGCTTAGCATGTGTTGGAATGGGTCTGTGCAGACAGCTTGGTGCTTGTGTTCAACTGTGGGGCTGAGCATATGGTTCAGTGGTAACATGTTTGCCAGATTGGTCTTGGCTTACCCAGGGCTCCCCACCCATCCTAAGTGCCTGGAATGATGCTAGTGAATTTGGACTTTGTCCCCTAACTTCCTTATGACAGACCTTTGGAATTGTGCCTGTACAGATTTCTATTTGACTTTGCAGTCAGGAATTTTCACCATAGTCAAAGCGTATTGTGCAGATTCCCCTGTACACAGGAGTCAGAACCCATTCTGCATTGTAGATACAATAAAACAATGAAGGGGTTGGAACAAAAGCTCAGATCTTGCAGACGACCTGAGTTTGTTCCAAGTACTTACATGGCAGCTCACAACTGCCTGTGATTGTAGTTTCAGGGCTCCAACACACTCTTCTAGTCTCTGTGGTTCTGCATGCATGTAGTACACAGACATTCACTTGGACAAAACATCCATTCACATAAATAAAGCCAACAATACAAAAGAAAGAAGGAAAGGAGGAGGGAGGGAGGGAGGAGGAAGGGAGGAGGGAGGAGAGGGAGGGAGGGAGGAAGGAAGGAAGGAAGGAAAGAAAGAGAAAGGAAGGAAGGGAAGGAGGGATGGGGAGGGAGGGAAGGAAGGAGGGAAGGAGGGGAGGGAGGAGGGAGGAAAAGAACAATGGATCTTGATTCTTCTAGTGAGTCTGTTTCTAAGGATAAGAAGTTCAACTTTTAAAGAAAAACAATAGCCATGCTGGGTCTATGTGGTTTTAATTTTGAAACATTGAATTAAATTACACTATAGAAATCAGGTCAGCTTGAGCCAGCCAGGAGAAAACATAACCTTGAGGATAAATTGTAGCCACAAGGTTTTGCATGCTTAAAATATTTTTGCCATATTAAAAGTATACATTGATATATACTTTTAAGGACACATAAAACACACTTTTATTGGCCTGTTAATAGAAGTTAAGAACACTTTTACTGTTTTCTCATTTTAAAAGCCATTTTAAAGCGTATTTCTGGTAAACATTCAGAACTTCCTGAATTGTGTAGATATTATGGGATGAGCCTGCCCAAATTAGACAGTCATTTAATTGCAATTTGTTTCCATTAAAATTTATAAAATCCTATAACTGGATTATTTTACTCTAAATCACCCAAAATGCCTATTCCTAAAGAGCATAGCTTTCTGTCATATTTGCCTGAAACAGCTGAAAAAGGAGAAAAATCATGGCTTTATCCAAAAGCTGAGTTTTATCACCGGCATTATCGAAAATTAAAGTATTAAGTGCAGAAAATATAATAAACTTTTATAATAATAAAAGCGAACATGACATTGTAAATTACTATGGACATTATCAGAAAGCACCAATAGAGATCTTTGAAAAGATGCTGTATCAAAACAGAACCCAGCAATGCCCTTTCTGGATGCAAACCAAAAGAGATGAATTCAGAATGCCAAATATCTATACTCTGTTATTTCTTAGAGAATTGACCATATCACCCAGTTCTTATAACTACCATAAAGCACGCACACACACACACACAAACATCACACTGATGAATTTAATATGTGACATACATACACACAATAGAATGGTTGTAGTGAGACTCTTAAACAGCCAGGGAACTGTTGTCGTTTGCCACATGCACAAATCTAAAGATTATTATAGTGAGTGGAGTATACCAAGAACAGTGACAAAATATTGCCATCTTGCTTATATGTAGGATCTAAAAGCATTGAACTTGAGCTTGTGAGATGGCTCAGTGAGTAAAGATGATTGCTGCCAAAACAACCTGAGTTCAATGCTCAAGATCTTGATGGACGGAGAGAAATAACTCCTGCAAAATGTCCTCTGCCCTCCTCACACACACTGTGGCATATGCATGGCCTCAAGATGACATCCTTGTTCAGCACTCACTGGGGCATGAATCACTGAGCAAAATCCATTCAACAAGATGATACACATGTTTGCATGCCAATGTATAACTCATGGAAGCTATTTAAGAGGTAAGGGTGACCCGTGTTCATTACAACTCTACTCAAAATCAAGAGGATCTGAGGCCAGCCTGGATGTCCATGGTGGATGGATAGTGGCAATGTGGTACATGTGTACAATGTTCGCCCTATGAGGAGAAATGAAATCATGAAGTTTGCAGGTAACAGACAGATCTGGGAAGTATTATGTTAAGTGAGGTTCTGTGTTAAGTGAGAAAACCTGCGTGTTCTCTCCTATGTGGCAGTGAACTTGCAATGTGTGTGTAGTGTATTTGTATGTATGTATGTATGTATGTACACATGCACATGCATGTATATACATGCACATATATGATGTGTCATGTATATACATGTCATTATGTGCATGTATATACATGTATAGATACACATGTATTGTACGGTGTACGAACACACACACACACACACAATGATTGTAAATGTGACAAAAGTCAAGAGAGACCAAAAGAGAATAAAATAATGAATGCTGAGGAAGGAGGGTGGAGGAAAAATACACATGACCCTGATATAAAAGCAGAAAGGCAGGGCTAGAGAGGTGGCTTCGTAGTTAAGAACATGGCTGCTCTTCTAGAGAGGATCTGGGTTCAGTTCCCAGCATCCACATGGAAGCTCACAACCATCTGTAACTCCAGTTTCAGGAGATCTGATACCTTCTTCTGGCATTTTTAGGTACTGCACAAAGCCACACAGAACAACATATAATTAAAAATAAAATAAATCTTTCAAAAAAGAAATCTGAAAGGAGATGACAGTGGGAACAAGGGATGTAGGGTAATGGGCTGAGGAGGGGATTTCAGTCAAACATTCTTTGTCTGGAAACTCTTGCTCGCACCTACTTTGACAGGCCCATTCTTCCAATGGAGCAAAGAATCCTGGAGGGAGACAGGAAGTTCCTGCCACACAGACAATCAGTGAATTTTGAGATAAGGATATGTGTAGGGGAAGACGGTGTGCACATTTAGGAACGTATGTGGCTCAGGTGGTGGGGTGACCATGCATATGTGCATAGCCCTAGGTCAGCTTTCTGATGCTGAATAAATGGACAGATAAAAGACTACAATTCCTGTGGACACCTTTAATTCCACTTAGGTTTCTTCACTTTTAAAACAATTTCTGTGTACAGGTATTTTGCCTGTATGTGAATCTGCGTACCATTTATATGCAGTGCCCGTGGAGGCCAGAAGAGGGCGTTGGATACCCTGGAACTGGAGTTAAACAGATGTTGATTCACCATGTGGGGGCTGGGAACCAAGCCCAGGTCCTCTGCAAGAGCGGCCAGTGCTCTTAACAGCTGAGCCAACTCTCCAGCCCCATCTGTAGCTTTCATGGACCCATTGTTTGCTGAGATTGCCTTCAGTAATTAAACGCTTATTTTGAAAATGAACCTTTGGTTCATTCTTAGTTTGGATCTCCGTGCTTGAAGTCATTGTTTTAAGATCTATTTCTACCGAAGTATAATTCACCTGAGAGAGCTGACTTGTACACCATCAGGAAGTCCCTCTGCAGAGCTTTGTGGTCAGAAACAACAGTGGTGTGCCTCTTCTGCCAGAAAACCCTTTCTCTGGTCATGGACAGTTATCAGTAACCTGGCTGAGAATTGAGAACCTCTGCAGAGAAGCCTGGGCAATAGCTGATTTCTGGGAACCCTGAATAGGTAGAATTCTGTGCACGATGTACACTTTCTAAGCAACTAATATTACAAAGGTCGAAGAGCCATGACCCCACCAACCCATAACCTGCCCGGTCACTTTACTGATTTAAGCGTCACTGAAATGTAATAACTACAGTTGAAGCCACATATATACTAGAGGATTTAGCCAACATCCTATGCCTATCAAGGAAAAGGGAAGGCAGCTCAATCTATGTTACAATGTCTCTTACATTACTGAGCTCCGAGACTTTATTTTCAGTTATTGTAACAAAGACAATAAGAAATGCACAAAACCAAGACAGCCAAAATCCCTGCATAGAAAGGGGAGGAGCCACCTTGGCCAACACCCAGGCCTGTGGTAAGACAGTACAGCATAAAGAAGGACGCTCTAACATTATGAAGCCGAGGAAAAGCAGAAGGACAGAGGTTCCCTTGAGACTAGGGTGATGGAGGCTTGTCAACAGACTCAGGGAGCTTGGTGTTGGTGCAAAGGTGTTCAATGAATCCAGGGTGCAGCAGCACTTCCAGCAGCAGAGGCCAAAGCATGGAAACCACAGAAAGTGGGTGAGCATAAATGTGAAAGAATGTTATTGAACAGCAGTAGTGGAAGGAAACAGGGAGGAAGGTAGAGAGGGAGGGAGACAGAGATACAGATAGAGACAGACAGAGACAGAGACAGAGAGAGTCTTAGAGCAACGTGAGGTGCTATGACTCAGAAAAAAAAAAAAAAAAAAAAAAAAAAGATAACTAGAAATGCCCAATGAAATTGGGTCCCAAAGTGGATTGTAGTACTTCAACCTTTTGTTAGGGGCTGGTGAGATGACTAAGCAGTTAAGAGAATTTGCTGCTCTTGTAGAGGACCCAAGTTTGTTCTTAGCACCCACATAGGACAAATTCATAGTCACCTGTAACTCCAGCTCCAGGAGACATGACCCCTCTTGTGGTCTCCATGTGAATCTGCACATATGTGCAACACCTCCCCCACCACCCCACATACACATAAAAATAATACAAAGTAATTAATTTTCTTTCTATTACTTCTATTTTCTATATAAGTAGTTTATTCTCCCATTTAATTTGAATAAGTGCTGGGACTTGGGGTCCGATCATTATTCTCTCTATCAGGTGCTGGAATAGGGTCTCCAGAGGTTAGGTCTATCTGACCAGTGTCTCTACCTTACTAAGCTTCTTCATATCTCACTGATGCATTGTGGCTGGAAATTTCTGTAAGCTTCATCATTAATTCATAGAAAATAAATATGCCTGAGAAATCAGCGTATTGAGGTTAGGAACCAGGAGAATGAAAATGTCACGTTCGTAAAACCCTGTCCATGCTTAACGGCTTTGTTTTAAAAGAGAGAAAAAGCTACAAGGAGTCATCCTGGGAGGGAGCATAACGAGCCATGTCTTTTATCCCCTCTAACGTATTTTCCTAATTCAAAAAAAGAGCATCCACAGTGGAAGGAAAAAAAAAATAATGGTTTTGTTGACTCTATGGTTGGGATGAAATTTCCGCATTTAGCAGGAATAAGAAAATATTCTTTCCATCCACGTAGTAAAATAGGTTGAGACTAGGTGTGGGAACTTAGACACCCCAAGTGTTCCTGTGTCTTGAATATCAAGAAGAGGAAATGGGATCCTACTATGCACAACCACAGAAGGCTGCAGGACTAATCTGATAATTACCATTCCTCCTGGCTTCCTGGCTGTGGATAGATGACCTTTTAAATAGAAATTGCAGAGTGAGATGTCAAGTTCTGAGCTCCTGCCACAGAGGGGAGTGCGGCTGAAGGTCTGAGCAGAATAATGCTGTTACTGTGTCCAAGGATGTCTGCTTGCCAGCTGACAACAGAAGCCAAGGATTCCAGAAGAAACCCTTCCATTTCTTGCGCTCCACCCTTGCTGTAAAATCTGTTGGCTTTACCAGATACTGGGCAGAGGTCCGTGGTTTATGCTGTGCTCAGAAACCATGTCGATGTCCCTGATCCCAGCTGCATCAGAGGCCCCTTTTCAAGTCAGTGGCTCTATCTGTAAGCAGGGACTATTGTCAGTGCTGTTGCCAGAAACCGACATGGAAACCCATAGTAAAGACAGATGAGTTATTTTCAAAGTGATATAAATGGCTGCAGATGCACAGTTGAGAAAGAAGCACATGGAAGACTTTAGTGACAGCCTTACCTCTGTCCCAACATTCCTATCCCAACATACACAAAATAGTAACAGCCTAGACAGGAAACCATCAGAGAGAACTCTTAAAAACTGTAATAGGATGCTGGGGTGTGCCCTCCACATATATGACTTCCAATAGGAATGTGGGAGAGTAAAGACCAGTTCCATTTAGGGATCATGCCGTGGAAAGTTTGACCACACCCAGTGAGTATACAGATAACACAAATTGGACTTTAATTTTGTTTTGCTTGTGGAGGGAGTGAGGACAAAGAAGGACTGGGAAGCAAATATTATAGGGATGTATGATGTGAAGGTCCCCAAAATAAAAATACTACATTGGGTGAAAAATACTGTTCATTTAGGAGCCTCCTTTGCTCAAGTGCCTCTCAATTTTGGGGAAAAAACAAAACATAGTTGACCTCAGAGCCCACAAAAATAGTTAGGAAAAACCAATTTTGTGCATGATGCTTTGTGGTATGTACACATGTATGCACATGTTGCCTATTGCATGCCTGTAGAGGCCAGAGGTCAACCTCAGATGTCTTTTTCAGTTGTCTACTTTGCATTTTGAAACTGAGTCTCCCATGCTCTGGGACTCATCTAGGAGGCTAGGTTGGCTGGCCAGTGAGCCCCAAGGATCTTTCTGTCTCCACTTCTCCAAGGCTGGGGTTATAAATGGTGTTTTGGGCTCCATGCCCAAATTTTTCACATGAGTTGTGGGGATTGAACCTGTGTCTTCATGCATCCAAGCATGCCCCAAGAAAGTCATATCCCCAGTCCCTTCAAATGACAGTGATCAGCATATCACAGAATTTGGAGGAATAGTTGGAGCTGGGATTTTACAAAACTACTGCCAGCTACAGAGATTTCCCAGGACTTATGTAAGACATGACTGGTAACTATGGTCCAGCCATTGGGTTAACTAACTTCATTCTAGCAAAGTAAACAAACACAAACAAACAAACAAACAAAAACAACAACAACATCAAAAACCAAAAACCAACCAACCAAACCAAACAAACAAAAAAAACGTGCTTTGTTTTCAAGTACCTCCCATTAGGGAGAAATGGGAGATTTCATTGTGCTTTGGACTTCTTGGTTCAGGGAGAAAATGAATTGTAAAGTTAATTTTCTGTTGCTGCCTTTTTAGGTCCAAAATAATGACACTGTCTTTCTGATATAGTTGGTTTCTGCATGCGATTCAAAGTCCTAGAGTTCTAAAGTATGCCTTAATGAAATATTTGTATAGGTGCCGGTAGAATGTTTTAGCTTTACATAGCTAGAAACTTTAATTTTACTTCTAAATGATTTATAGCTACTACAAAGTCAATGTAAACACCAGCAGATTGTACTAGTTTCTTGTCTGTTGCTATGATAAAATATCCTGATAGCAAGCAACTTGGAGAGAAAGTTATTTCAGTTCATGGCTCCAGGGTATACATTGTCATTTTGGGAACTCCAAGTGAGAACTTCAAGCAGCTAGTCACATCATAGCCACAGTTAAGGGCAAGGAGAAATGAATGCATGCTCACTTGTTTGATTGTGCTCAGCTAGATCTCCCTTCTGTTATACAGTTTAGGAGACCTACCTAGAGAATGGGGCTGTCCATAGTAGACTGGACCTTCCCAGGTCAATTAACTTAAGATAGTACTTCATAGTCCTCCACAGTCCTCCACACATCAAGTCAATTTAGACGTTCCTTAATCTCTTCCCCAGTGACTATCAAGTTGAGAAAGCTAGCCATCACATGTATGTGACACAGGCAAAAAATAAGTTATTTATACTGAGAAACTATAAAATAAAGATAGATTAACACAGTGTGAAGTCCTTGTTGATTTTATTAGGAGAACTCTTGAGCTAAAAATGCCTCAAACGGTTTTAAAATTACTGTTCTTGATGCAGATTAATTGTGACCTTGACTCAATGCCAAGAGTTTCTTATGCAAGTAAAAGTCACAAAATTTGGGGACTACAAAATCGGGATGTATTTATAGTAGAAAATTTAGGAAATAAAATGGAGATTTCTCAGTGGTTAAGAGCACTTTCTGCTCTTACAGAGAGCATGCTCACAGTCACCTGTAACTTCAGGTCTAGGGAATATGAAGGCCTCTTCTAGTGTCTATGTGCGCTGCATTCACATACACACTATGTGAATTGTACACAAATGTGTGCAAGTGCACACACACATACATACATACACACACACACACACTAAAACAAATCTTTAGTAAGAACATAAAAAGAAATCAAAGTTTAGAGGAACCTAGCACACTGCTTAAGGATAATAAAGAAAGTTACGAGACTCAATTACAGTGGGAGGGAGAAAGAGACAGAGCCAATAGGTAGGTCAACAAGAGTCTTGATGCTCTTTCACGGGCAATGAGCAGTCAACAAGCTGTCTCGTTTCTGTCCTCTATGCCATATCCACTGCAAGTAAATAACAGGAATGTCAGACAGCAGATGGATTTTATTGGGCAATGAAAATGGGAATTTCAAAGAATCTCGTTTCTACTTCAGCGAAGCCAATAAGCATAGATGAAATCTGCCCAGAGAGATGCCAGAAAACTTACAATGTGCGCTTGTCTCTGTCCTTGGTGTTTTCTACCTAAATTGGCTACATAATGTAGTTCTTCAGATCACAGGAGTCTAAAGGCCAACTCCTCGTGACTTCGATTATCTTATCGCTAAGAAAGGGATGCATTTATGGGAGACGGGACCAGGTCTCCATTTCTCCTTTTCTTTGGGAGAAAGAAGAAATGACCTGGAAGTAATTGGTTTAAAATGGGAGTATTTCTCAAGCTGGATTTAATGATCAATTTTCTTAAACACAATTAAATCTACTGGTTACCTGCAGGCAGAGTGGAAACATGATTTTACAGCGATGTGTTGTAGCATAAGCCTGTGTTCCCTGGTCTCAGGAGGCAGAGACAGGAGGATTGTGGATTTAAGGCCAACTTAAGGTAGGCAAGCAGATGGGATAGTTTAGCCTGGGACCCTGTTTTGGATTTTATTAGCCCCCCACCCCATTCTTCTCTTAATGCACTTGGCAAGCCTAGTTTATTTAGTTGCACATACTACACACACACACAAACACACAATCCTCTGAACAATTCACCTAGCAACCTCAGGATCCCTTAACCTCTCATCCATATTGGGCTACATACTCTTATCTTTGAACAATAGAATAAATTTCTCCATCCCCTGACAAGAGTCACAGACAGTTTCTATTCAAGTGGACTTGCAGTATCTTTGTGTACGAAGACTAGATGAATCCTCCTCCATCCAGCCTGAACTGGGTTTTTGTTGCACGAGTAGTTAAGGCAAACCCATGTCCTCCAATGACCTTTTTGGAAAAAATCTTCTATTTCCTATCTCATGTATGTGCACTAATTACAGGGGAGTATATGATTTAAATGAGGTACATTATGGGAAGGGATGGTCACAGTAGAAAAATGCTTACATAAGCTAATCTACCCATCAAAACAGAACTGTCTAAACTATGTCTTTCAGTAAGTCAACCAGTTCCTATTCCTCTTAGACCCCAAAAGAGAGACTCCAGGCTTATCTAGGGAGTGCCAAGTATTCTCAGTCATCACTGCCAATCCTGATAGCGCACCCCACTTTAAGCTGCATTATCATTTGCTGTTTGCTTCTTTTGTTAATATGTGAGGTGAGAGCCCTTATTTGCAAATCTTTGGATGAAAGGTTACTAACCTGGAAACATCTGCTCCACTTCCCCCTTATCACCAGAAAAACC
The DNA here is from genome assembly GCA_021653895.1 of Mastomys natalensis. Classification (NCBI taxonomy): domain Eukaryota; kingdom Metazoa; phylum Chordata; class Mammalia; order Rodentia; family Muridae; genus Mastomys; species Mastomys natalensis. The sequence continues at coordinate 1,171,895 of JAJTUV010000207.1, forward strand.
GGCTCTGCATAGTGGGTTCCAGGCCAGTCTTGGCTTCTCCCAAGACTGGTCTCACTAACAGAATGTAATGATAAATTAATTAATTAATTAATTAATAGATGGATCTTGCGATACTGTTTCTCTGTGCATCCAATCCTGTTTTTAGAAGACCTGTTTGATCTGTTGCTTGCACACTCTTGTCTTCGCTAACACATTAACATTACATGTTCACACCATATGTGTGACACACAGTAAAGCTCACACCGCAGGAGTTAATTCCTGGGATGCTGTCTTCTGAATCAATGAAGAGATAGCGTGGAGAAACTAGTGTTTTTTCCTCTCGTCCCTTTGAACAAAGCAGATTTCAACTGGTGATGTTTATGTCTTTTCCTCTTAGAAACACTTAAAAAAAAATAGCACTTCCTAAACTGTGATTAATGGACTCGTTCATACCAACATTCAACAAACATGGCCTATACACACCAAGGGCTATGTGATGACCTGAACTGTGAAATTAAAAATAGAAATGAGAGAAATGCAATCCCTGCTGTAAGAAAATTTAGAAATGAGTGAGAATAATAATTAAAATACCAACTTTATTTATTTATAATTGCCATAGGGCCCATAACAGAGAATTAAAGACCTCTGCTAGACTATGGCAAAACCCAGAATTCTCATTTCCTTTGAAAAACTGTGCCTTCCACAATCTGCACTACAACCTGATTTTAGGAATACAATTAAGTATTTTATTTCAAGCTACTTATTTTGCCTTTATAGTCTTTTTAATCTTGGGTATTAAATGTATAAGGACTTCTAAAGAATTTTCAATGGGCAGATAAAAGCCCTGGGATTTCCTAGTTCTAAATTGTCATTTGGCAAGTATTATGTGTGGCTGGTGATCATGATAACCTGTTGAAATAGTAAATCCCAGAAATACAGCTGGAGCCACTAATGAGGGAATTGAAGGAGAAAAAAATGTGTGATGTGTGTGTATGTGTGTGCATGTATATATCTGAGTGTGTATGTGTGTATTGTATGTAGATATGTATGTGTGTATGTATATACATATGTGTATCTGTGTGTATGCATATATTGTGCATGCAGGTGTGTATGTGTGTGTATGTGTGTGCATGTGTGTATGCAAGTGTGTATGTGTATATTGTTTGTGTACGCAGGTATGGGTGAGTGTGCATGTGTTTATATGTGTGTACATGTGTGTACCTGTATGTGCATGAGTGTATTGTATGCAGATATGTATATGTGTGTATATGTGTATATGTGTATATGTGTATATTGTGTGTGTACAGGTGTGGAAGAGTGTATGTGTGTGCATGTGTATATCTCTGTGTGTATGTGTACATTGTGTGAGTATGCAGGTGTGGATAAGTGTGGATATATGTGCATGTGTGTATCTGTATCTGTATGTGTATGCAGGTGTGTATGTGTATATGTGTGCATGGGTGTACCTGTGTGTGTATGTGTGTATTGTATGCAGATGTGTATGTGTGTATGTGCATGTATGTGTATAACTGTGTGTGCATATGTGTATTGTGTGTGTATATAGTATATCTGTATGTGTATATTGTGTGTATGCAGGTGTGTATGTATGTGTGCATGTGTGTACCTGTGTGTGTATTGTATACAGATGTGTATGTGTGATGTGTGTGTATGTGTGTATCTGTGTGTGCATATGTATACTGTGTGTGTGTTTTGTGTGACCTGCAGCACAATGTTACTTTCTTTTGTGCTCTCCAAATAAATTGCAAGTGCTTCCTACGGAGAAGATGATAGAAAATGGTTTCACCATTCTAAAGAAATAAAACACAATAACCAAAAAAAAAAAAAAAAAAAAAAAGAAAGAGAGAGAGAGACAATTTCAAATGTATTAAATACAGGTCACAAAGGATAGTGGTTCACGAAAGAAGAGAAATGAATGAGGCAGACACCAAAATTGTCACAGTGCACTGACTAGGAGAGCTTTCGATGACAGGAAGGAAAAGTAATTCCGGGAGAGAGTATCTGATTTCCTGAGTTTAGGAGGGGACAAGTACAGAAAGAAGATTCTGGAGGCTGGGGGGCAGGGGCATGGAGAGCCCCTAGCCATCATTTGGAGCTGATTTGATGGGTGCTGTAAGGATTCTGCCAAGTTGCTGGACAATATCAACCATCACAACATCAATTTAAGTGTGTGTGATTTAAGCTGAGATACCCCAAAAAGCTTTCAGTCCCTACTTGGAGATAATTAGTTCTTCAAGCTAAATTATTTATGAAAGCCATTTCTGATCAGTGAATTCCCCAAAGGCTGATCTAGATGCATCAAACGGTCCCTGGATACCTTCACTTTGGTTGTGAGCACAAAAAAATATGCATAGGAAAAAAAATTGCCCATTGTGTCATCTTCATCTCAGAAACATCTAAGCAAGAATGACCCCATCCCTGACACTTGTCATACTTAATCAGAGCCTACCTGATGAACTAGTCTTAGCTCGACATCTACGAAGACCTTGTCTTCAAATAAAGGTTTCCTAATATATATTAGGATTTCACATGTCTGGGGCCGAGGGCATAATTTTATCGATCAAAATCACGTTAGCTAGGAACTCAACGTCTTTAGACCTCAGGTCCTAAATAAACAATAAGAGAACATTAATGTCAGCCACCACTGTTCTAGCAATAGATGAGATCAGGATGTAAAGAAAACCACTCTTCTAGAATGACAGTCCTTCGGCAGGTAATCCTGGGCTATTTAAAATGCTGGCTGACCATGAGCTCAGTGGTATTTCTCCATGGTTTCTGCTTCAAGTTCCTACCCTGATTTCCCTACATGATGGACTGTGACCTGGAGGTATAAGCTGAATAAACTCTTTCCTCCTCCAAGGTGCTTTTGATTAGAGTGTTACACCATGAGGACAGAAAGGAGACTCCAACACTCACCTACACATACTGTCATGGCACCAACAGAAAACAATTTAACTCTGTTACAATTTATCTGAATGGGCTATTTTTCCAGTTCAGATACCAAACTCTTTGGTATCTTTGCTCACAGGGAAATCACCTGCTTAGGACTCAGATCATCACCCTGCTGACAGGTTTTCCTTTGGGACCATCCAAGAGTTGTTTAACCCAGTGCTTTTTGTACTATGCGCCTGTCACATTCTCTCAATATAGAAATTTGAATGGTCCCCACTGGGTATTTCCTTAGGATGAGTCCAAGAGTTCATTTAGTTCTTAGATGTCCCATTTTAAAACATTCATTTCCAACTTCATGTTTTCCTGCCAGACAGATGTGCACTTTCTGAGTTAAACAGCAATGGGCTTTGTGCACGGTGCTAGGCTTTACATATCTGATGTAGTCAGACCCCCAGGCAAAATATCCCTGAGTACCTATAAGAATAATGCTTCTGCTGGTAGTTATCAAACTACATAACACATGACAGCTATAGCTAGAAACACACACACCACACACACACTAACAAGATACTGCTCCATGTAATGCCAAAAGCATTTAAATGTGATGTAAAGGGGACAGGGAGGTGGCTCAGTCAGTAAAGTGCCAGTCATGCAAGCAAGAGTATCCTAATCTGGATACCAACACCCAGATATAAAAATCTATGTTTATCAGCCTACATCTTGTAATCCCAGAAATGGGGAGGTAGACACAGGGAGACCCCTAAAGCCCATTGATCATTCAATCTAGACAGTTGGTGAGCTCCAGTTCAGTGACAGACCCTGTCTCAGAAGATAAGGTAAAGAGGGATTAAGGAAGGCACCAGCATTGACCTCTGGCATCTGCATGCACATGTACAACCACATAGAAGTTTATGTACTCACAGAATAACATAATAACTGGGCTAGCTAGCCTTGATTGTCAACTCTACATAGTGTAGATTCATCTGAGAAGGGATTCTCAGCTGAGGGATTGTTCATATAAATTGGCCTTTGGACATGACTGGGGGAATTGTCTTGATTGTTCATTGACATAAGATGGTCCCCCCCTGCAGGTGTCACCATTCCCCACTCAGAGGATATATAAGAATGGTAACTAAGCACAATCTTGTCAGTGAATCAGCGGGAGTTGTATCTGGTTCAATTCCTACCCTGACTTCTGTCAGTGATGGACCGTGACTTGGAAGTGTGAGCTAAAATAAGCCTTCCTTAAGTTGTTTTCAGTCAGAATATTTTGTCACAGCAACAGAAAGGAAAGAACAGACATAGACCAAAATATGAAAAAATAAATAGGATGTAGGCAATCAGATTTGTAGGCTGCCTTTCCAAGGATAGCCTAAGGGCTTAGATTTAAAAGAGAAACGCATGAACAAATATAAGAGCATGGTAAGGGGGATTCCCAAGACTGGGAAACTGCCTCATATTTGAGCCATGAGCCAGGCAATCCTGCCATTCCCATGTGTTACAGAAATACTACAGAGAGCCAGAGAGATGGCCCACAGTTAAGAACACAGGCTGTTATTGAAGAGTACTTAGGTGCAATAACCAGCACCCATATGATAACTCACAACCAGCCATAACTCCAGCGTCCAGGCATCCTCTTCTGGTCTCTGTCAGTACTGCATGTCTGTTTTGGACAGACATTCATCAGATAAACCATCTTCAAAACTAGCTTCATCAAGGGAAAAGTTTCTTTTCTGAGCTTTGACCCACTCTGAAAGAGATCTCTGAGAATCAAAGGTTTTGACATTTAGCGGACTGGTTTTGTCTACTCTATTTCTACTTGATTTTTGGGAAACCCCCAAAAAAAGGAAAAAAAAAAAAACCCCAAATTTTCCCCCCCAAACCCCCCAAACCCCAAAAAAAAACCCCCCCAAAAAAAAAACCCCCCCAAAACCCCCCCCCCCCCCCCAAAAAACCCCAAAAAAAACCCCCCCCCCCCAAAAAAATTTCCCCCGGTTTGGGGTTTTTCCCCGGGGGGGGGAAAAATTTCCCCCCCTTAAAAAACCCCCCCCAAAAACCCCCCCCGGGGTTTTCAAAAAACCCCAAAAACCCCCCAAAAAACCCCCCCCCCCTTTTAAAACCCCCCCAAAAAAAAAAAAACCCCCCCCCCTTAAAACCCCCCCAAAAAAAAAAAAAAAACCCCCCCCCCCAAAAAAAAAAAAAAAGGGTGGCCCCATTTTCCCCCCCCCCCCCCCCCCCCCAAAAAAAAAACCCCCCCCCCCCCCAAAAAAAAGGGGGCCCCCCCAAAAAACCCCCCCCCCAAACCCCCCCCCCCCCCCCCCCCCCCCCCCCAAAACCCCCCCCCCCAAACCCCCCCCCCCTTTTTTGGGGGAAAAAAAAAAAACCCCCCCCCCAAAAAAAACCCCCCCCCCCCCCCCCCCAAACCCCCCCCCCCAAAACAAAAAACCAAAAAACCCCCCCAAAAAATTTTTTTTCCCCCGGGGGCCCCAATTTTGGGGGGTTTAAACCCCCCCCCCCCCCTTTTTAAACCCCCCCCCCCCCCCCGGGGGAAAAACCCCAAAAGGAAACCCAAAAAAAAAAAATTTTTTTAAAAAACCCCTTTAAAAAAAAAAAAAAAACAAACAAAAAAACCCCCAAAAAAAACCCCCCCCTTTTTTTTTTTAAAATTTTTAAAAAAAATTTTCCCCCCCCCAAAAAAACCCCAAACCGCCCAAAAATTTTCCCCAAAAATTTTAAAAAAAAAACCCCCCCCCCCAAAAAATTTTTTCCAAAGCCCCCCCCCCCCAAAAAAACCCCCCCCCCCAAAACCCCCCCAAAAACCCCCCAAAAAAAAAAAAAAAAAAAAAAAAAAGGGGGCCCCCGGCTCCCCGGGGGTTTGCCCCCCCTTTTTTTCCCCCGGGGAAAACCCCCCCGGGGGCCCCCGGGTTTTTTTCAAAAAAACCCCCCCCAAAAACCCCCCCCCCTTTTTTTTTTAAAAACCCCCCCCCCCCTGGAAAAAACCCCCCCCCTTTAAATTTTCCCAACCCCCCTTTTTTTCCCCCCAAAAAAAACCCCCCCCCAACCCCCCCCAAACCCCCCCCCCCTAAAAAACCCTTTTCCCCCTTTTTTCCCCCCCAAAAAACCCCCCTTTTTTTTTTTTTGGGTTTTTTGGGGGTTTTTTTTAAAAAAAAGGAAACCAAAAAAAAAAAAAAACCCCCCCCAAAAAAACCAAAAAAAAAAACCCTTTCCCCTTTTCCCCCCTTTTGGAAAAAAAAAAAAAAAGGGGGAAAGGGGGGGGGGGGGGCCCCAAAAGGGGGGTTTTTTTTGGGGCCTTCCAAAAAAAAAAAACCCCCCGGGGTTTTGGGTTTTTTCCCCCCCCCCCCCCTTTTTTAAAAATTTCCGGGTTTCCTATTTTTTTCCTTGGCCCAATCCCTTTAAAATTTCCCCCCAAATTTTTTTTTAAAAAAAAAAATTGGAAAAAAGGCCAAATTTTAAAAAAAAAAAATTTAAAAAACCCCAAAAATTTTAAAATTTGGGGGGGGGGGGTTTTTTGGGGTTTGGGGGGGGTTTTGGGGGCCCCCCGGGGGGGGGGAAAAAAAGCCCCAAAATTTTGGGGGGGGGGGGGTTTTTAAAAAAAAGGGGGGGGGGGGAAAAGGAAATTTTAAATTTTTTTGGGGGAAAAAAAAATTTTTTTGGGGAATTTTGGGGGTTTTCCAAAATTCCCCCCGGTTTTTTTTTTTTTTTAAAAGGGAAAAAACCCCCCGGGAAAAAAGGAAGAAAAAAACCCCCCTTTTTTTTTAAAAAAAAAACCCCGGGGAAATTTTTTTTTTTTTATTTTTGGCTTTTTTTTTTTAAAAAAAAAAAAAGGGGGAAAAAAAGATAAAATTTAAAAAAAAAGGGGAAATTTTTTTTGGGGAAAAGGGGGGCCCCCCCCCCCCCGGGGTTTTTTTTTAAATTTTTTTTTTTTTTTTAAATTTTTCCATTAAAAAAATTTTTAAAATTTTATTTTCCAAAAAAAGGGGGGGTTCCCCAAAAACCGGTAAACCCCCCCCCCCCCCTTTTTTTTTCCCCCCCAAATAAAACCCCCCTTTAAAAAAAAATTTTTTTAAAATTTTTTTTTAAAAAAATTCCAAAAATTTTTTCCTTAAAAAAAAATAAAAAAAGGGGGGGGTTTTTTTTCCCCCCCAAAACCCCCCCCCCCCGGGGAAGGGAAAAACCCCACCGGTTTCCCCCCCCTTTTAAAGAATTTTAAAAGGGAAAAAAATTTTTTGGGGGGGCCCCCCCCCTTTTTTTTCCCCCTTGCCCCGTTTCATCCCTTAAAAAAACCCCTTTTTTTAAAAAAAAAAAAATTTTTTTTCCCTTTTAATTTTTTTTTTTAAAAAAAAAAAAACCGGAAAAAAAATTTTTTTTTCCCCCCCTTTGTTTTTTTTTTGGGGTTAAAAGGGTTTTTTTTTTGGGGGTTTTCCCGCCCCCCAAATTTAAAAAAAAAAAAGGGGGGCCCAAAAAAAAAAGGGGGAAAAAGGGGGGAAAAACCCAAAAATTTTTTTTTTTCCCTTTTAAAAAAAAAAAACCCAAAATTTTTTTAAAAATTTTTTTTCCCCCTTTTTATTCCCGGGGGAAAAAAAAAAAAAAAAAAAGGGTTTTTCCCCCCCCCCCCCAAAATTTTTTTTGAAACCCTTTTTTTTTTAAAAAAATTTTTTGGGGGGGTTTTTGGGGGGGGGGAAAAAATTTTAAATAAAAAATTTTAAAAGGGGAAAAAAAAAAAAAAAAAACCCCCCAAAATTTTAAAAAAAGAAAAAAAAAAGTAAAAAAAATTTTAAAAAATTTTTTTTAAATTAAACCCGGGGGGGCCTTTTTTTTTTTGGGGAAAAAAAACCAAAATTTCCCCCCCAAAAATTTATTTTTTCCCAAAAAAGTTTTTTTAAAAGGGGAAAAATTTTAAAAAAAAAAAATTAAAAAATTAAAAAAAAAAAAACCCCCCAAAAAAAAAAAAAAAAAAAAATTTTTTTGGGGGGGGGTTTTTTTTGGTTTTTTTTTAAAAAGGGTTTTTTAAAACATTTTTTTTTTAAAAAAATTAAATTTTTTTGGGGGGCCAAAAAGGGGTTTTTAAATTTTTACCCCAAAAAAACCCCCTTTTTCCTTTTTTTTAAAAAAACCCAAAAAACCCCCCCCCCCCAAAAAAAAAAAACCCCCCCCCAAAAAAAAAATTCCCAAAACAAAAAAAAAAAAAATTTTTTTTTTTTTAAAAAAATTTTTCCCCCCAAAAAAAAAAAAAAGGGAAATTTTTTTGGGGGGGGAAAAAAGGGGGAAAAGGGAAAAAAATTTTAAAAAAATTTTGGGGGGGGGGGGGTTAAAAAAAAGGGGAAAAAACCCCGGGGCCCCCCCGGGTTTTAAAGGGGGAAAAAAAAACCCCCCCCAAAATTAAAAAATTTAAAAATTTTTCCCCAAAAATTTTATCCCCCCCCAAAACCCCCCCCCTTTTTTGGGTAACCCCCAAAAAAATTTTTTTAAAAAAATTTTTTTTTTTCCCCCAAAAAAATTTTGGCTGATCCTCCATCCTCCACGAAGCCCTCGGGGGAGCTTTGTAAACAGGGGGCCCTAAAGTTGAGCCTGAGGGCCCGCATGGGGGGAAAATTTTTGGGGATGAAAACCCCCAAAAAATCGTCACTTCAAGGGGGACTTTTAAAGTATAAGGAAAAAAAAAGAGGTCACCCCCTTTTGGCTGAGGGCAGCATTTCCTTTTTAAATCGACTAAGATTTTGGGCCTAGTATTGGGCTTGAAAAAATTTTCTAGAATCCCAAATTTTGTCTCAGGGGACAACACTGTGGGGGGGAGGTGACCAATCGGGATGAAAACCTTGTTACTGGAGTTGTCACACAGTCCGAGCCTTTGGCCGTAGCCCTAACAAACAAGGGCCCTCTACCCATTCTCCATATGCCAATTAAACAACAATAAATGAAAGGCCCGAGAGTGAGATTTTTCCCATTAGGGCCCCTTTTGGGGAAAGAAACAGATACAAAAAGTCAATTTTAAACCCCCCAATTCCCCCGTTTAGGTTTCCGAAAATGAGGCTTTGGGCCTGCCCTTTATGATTTCCCCTTTTCTCACTCCCAGTCCTCCTGGGAAAGACCCCAAAAAGTTGTCGACAAAGGGGGAAAAACTCCCTCCTAGCAAAACTCTTCTCTAACTGGCCCAAAACCCGGATTCCCACAAACCTTTTCCCTAGCATGGGGACTTTGGGAATTTCCCCCAAAATTTTTTGGGGGGCCCTTTTTTTTGGTAGGGGATGGCTCAAAGGGGGGGGAAAAATGAGGGGTTTTGTTTATTTTAGAATATCTTCAGTTTTTTTCCCAGGGTGGGGTTTGAGCCTGGTCTGTCTAATTGTTTTCTGTTGACCTTGAGAAATATTACTTTACTTCTCCATGCCTCACTTTTCTTTTGAGTCAAAGGGGGAGGAAAAAAAGACCATGTAAGTTTTCAAAGCTTCATTATGCTAGTTTTATAAATGTGGTTTTCAAAAGGTTTGGAAAAAGTGTTAGATAGGGCCCCCAGCTGCCTCTTCCTAACAAGGAAAAAAAAAAAAAGAGCTTTCAAAACATCAAAATTTTGCCTTGAGTAATTTTGTTCTATCCAAAGGCGATGGGGGTCACAAACCCCTTTAAGCTTTGGGTTTTTTAGACTGCTCTGGGAAATTTTAGCCCTCTTTGGGGGAAACCTCATTTTCCCCCCAGGTTTTCCCGCCTTCCCCCTGAAATGAAGAACTTGCTTTTTCCCCTTTCCCCCTGTTTGCCTTTAAAAACCCCTTTCTTGGGGGCATTTTTTCCTTGGGCCCCCTTTCTTCACCAAAAAACCTAGGAGGAAAAAACATTTTTGGGCCCCGGGATTACAACTTCAAAAGAAGCCCATTTCGATTTTAATTTGCAAAAGTTGGGCCCCCCAGAAAGGGGGGCAAAAAAATTTGCAGAAAATTAAAACCAAATAAAACTGGAAGGGGGGCCCCCATTTCAAAAAACCCGCTGGGGAAAACCGGGCCATGGCCCAACAAAAGGCATTTCCCCCCCCTTTTAAATAAAAAAACAACCAAATTTAACCCCGTTTTTCTAAAATTTGGGGTTCCCTTGAAAATGAAAAAATTTAATTCCCCTTTATTCCCCAAATTAATTATTTTTTTCTTTTTGTTTTTTTTTTTTTTTTTTTTTTTTTTTTTTTTTTTTTTTTTTTTTTCCCCCCCATCTTTACCCTTTATTTTTTTTTTTTTTTCCTTTTTTCCCGTTTTTTTTTCCCCCCTTTTCCCTTCCTTTTTTCCGGCCGAAAAATGTTATTTTAATTTTAAAAATTAACCCTAAAAACCTTTTTTCCCCGGGGGGGGGGGCCCAAAAAATCCCCTTCCCCTCCCTCCTCTCTCCCTCCCTCTTTCCCTCTCTCTTTCCTCCCCCACTTTTTCCCGGGTGAGCCTTTATCTCTTTCTCTCCCCTCCCCATATGACTTCCCAGCTTGGTCCCCAAGACCAGTGAGCTTGCTGGAGAGCAGCTTCCTAATAAGGTGCATTTAATATAATATAATCTGTTTGAGAAATAGCCTATCAATAACTAGCCTCAAGACTAAAAGTGGGATGCCTGAAGAGTCAGAATCCAGGATGTGAACAGTAACACACCCAACCATTGCCTATGGAGTGAGGGGAAACGAGTCTCCTCTGGGATCCTGAAGTGATATTCCCCAAGTCTAAGAGAATGGACACATGCTGGGAGCATACAGAAATAAGTCATGAGAGCCCCCATCCCCACTGTGCTCATCACAGGTAAGCCCTCAGTGCACACAAGATCCCGAAGGCTCACCATGAGCTAAACCAGTTCACTTTTAAAGATGGGAATCATTCTTCAAATGTCTGGTGATGCAGAAAACCTACAGGAGCTTATTTGCAGGAAAACAGAATTAACATAAACCCCAGGTGCTGTGAGCCCTGAGCACAGAACCTGAAAGGGCATTTCATGCTCTGAAGCAAGGCTAATGGATCCATCACCACACCGTCATCAGAGCCAGATCCTAAAGAGCATTTGCTGATGACAATCTTTGTTTCCAAATAAGAGGGAACTTTATGGTGTTTAAAATCAGGGCAGCAAGCACAGGAAAATTTAGTAACAAGGGAATGTAATTGCTTTGGGTTGTATAGAGCCCTCTTTTAACAATGCACTGGGCAGCAAACTCCTCATCTGTAGACACCATGCATAGCCCTTGGTGAGCAATGGGATATAACCTCCCACATTTCCTAAGAACCATCAAACTTGTTATTCAAATCCTCATATGGAGTGTGTTGTGTGTGTGTGTGTGTGTGTGTGTGTTGTGTGTGTGTGTGCCAGATCATATGAATGTAGATCGTGATGGCGGGTGGGGGTAAGCCAGCCTGAACTCCTTCTGGGTATATGAGCTGAAATGCAAAACTATGTCTTTGAGTGAATATAAATTTTATTTTAAATTGTATTCATTCCATATTTTTTAATTGTAGTCTTTCTCCTCCCCTAGCTCCCAACAATTTTTTAAGCAACACAGAAAGCATGGAGTCCATTTTGTGTTGACCAACTACTCCTGAGCATAAGTTATACATACCCTGGAATGTAGTCAATCAACAGTTAATCCTCATTGAAGAAAACTGATTTCCCTTCTCCCAGAAGGTATCAATTACAAATAGCTTCTTGATTAGAGGTGGGACTTTTAGGAGAGAATACCTATCTGCCATCTTTGTATACTTGGATATAAATATGACCAAAATCAGGCGCATTGTATAAAGTAAAAATTCACAGTAGAAAATTATTAACATTACATAATCTGTCCATCAAAAGAGAGACTCGCCCTCATTACCTTCTGTCAATCAAAACAGAGAGTCACCCTTGTCGCTGGTCTTTGCTACTTTGTGGTTTCTTTTTTCTTCCACCCTTCTCTATTCCTTTTCTTCCACCTTTCAACCCCCTAACAGTAGAAAGAGAGAAGAAAGAGAGAAAGGAAAGAGATCTCTGAGTCAAGTCAGGGCTCTATTTTATCATTAGACTACTTCCTGCTGATTAGGGGCATAGGTTCACTTGGGGCAAGTTTGGTCTTCACCAGCAAAATATCTAATTTCTTCTTGTTGTTTCTTTGTTTTGCACGACTACTTAACAAACCACAACAAACAACCTATCAACAACCAACCAACAACCCACTCCACCTCTCAGAGCCTTAGCATTTATATACCCTCTGAAAAATCCACAGAATTCCAAATATCATGAGACTGCAGAAACTATCTGCAGCTAGCAAAACCATGTCTCTGCTAAAGCACGAGGCAAATCACAGTCAGCTGCTGTGGACAGTCCAAAGCAGCCCCATATCCACACCTGGGGATTAAAACAAAAACACATTCATATACTATTTCTGTGTTTTGTTTTTTTTTTAAAGAAACGAAGATGCCAAAATTGTTGTTACACACCCTCACTACCTTCATGAAACCCATCAGGGAACCAGCCTCAGTATCATCTGTCAATCAAAACTGAGAATCATCCTTACTGCCTTCACAACACCCATAGCAACTAATCTTTCTTGATCATTCTTGTGAACCCCTTTTCCAACCTTTGATTCCTTCCCAGTCCTTTTCCCGGACTCATGGAGTTATCATATCTTGTCTAGAATCTTCCCCTGAACACCTTTGCTATGCTGAGTCCCATCTTGCTGCCCTTCCATGATGCTTCAAGCAGACTTCTGTTACAGACTTTCATGTAGTGTTTCTAAACTAGTTGTGGACAATTCCTGGAGGAGAAGGGTTGTATCTTATCTACACTTGTATTTTCAGTGCTTTGCACAATTCTGTCTAAGAATGGAAATTCAGTATACACTCTGACTGAGAGAATTAGAAAATGGTCAGTTCCAAAATCCAGGTGATATTTTATTGTGTTTAACAGCAAAAGGTCAAAGAGACAGTCTTATTAATTTAGGAGCTGTGATGTGTCGAACTAAGGATCTGCTGTACTTGTGGTTTAGGACAAGTTTAATTATTTACTGAACCTACCTATTCTGAGCATCTCTACTTCATCTGCCATCACCAGAGAGCTCTGCTTCCTCCCTGGAGTTGGTTTGACATGATGAACCTACAGGGTGTTGGATAGACAGAGATCTTTATTTCCCTTACCTAACCACTGACTCTGGCTTAGAAATTCTGCTTTGAGGTACCTGCTTCTTGTACATTTTTTTAAATTTTAACTTTTATATTTGGAGAATTTTAAACACAAACACTGTATTTACATCATTTCTTCCCCACTTCTTCTCTTCCAACTACCCCCATATCCCCTATTCCTTCTCAAACATATGAGCTCTTATTTAATTATTGTTGTTACACACGTAGACTGAGTCCATTTAGTGTTGCTACTGTGTGCGTGAATACACAATTGGGATTGGATAAAGTTTCAGGCGGCTCTTCCCTGGAGAAAATGGATTCTCTCTCAGGGGTCATTGACTGCCTGAACTCTTTGTCTAGGCAAGAAGCCTTGGGAAATTCTCCATCCACATTTGCAAATCAACTGGTCCTGTGATTATGTGGGTCTCATTTAGGTGACTCCATTGTTGAGATTACCTGGGAATTGCACATTTTTCTTGCCTGTATATGTTGTCTAGAATATGCTTTGGAAAAGTCATTAGCATGAACTATTCTTCTTAGATTAATGAATGCCAGTTGCTACAACAAAGAAATGCAAGAATCTTATTTGATATAGAGAGTGAAGTGTTTTGTGTGTGGTGTATGTGGGTGTGTGTGTGTGCACATGTGTGTTAATGAGAGAGACAAAGAATTGGGATACACACATACCATAGCACACTCATGTTGTTGGGGATGCACACTGCTGTAGCACACGTATGTTCTTGGTCCACACTTCCCACCTTGTTAGAGACTTTTCCATCTTTGTTGCTCACACTGAGCTAGCCTGGGAACTTCTGCAACTTATTTCTATCTCTAGCCTCTCTGGGATTACATATACATGATGTACTACATCTGATTTTACCCAGTTTCTGGGATTCAAACTTAAGTCCTTGTGCTGGTGAGTACAGCAAGTACCTTACACACTAAGCCACCTTCCCAACCATGAAACACTGTAGCAAGTAAAGATGTATTTATTTTTGCCTGCATACATGGCTGTGTGCACCACAAGCATGCAGTACCAGAGGAGGGCAGAAGGTATCAGATTCTTTGGAACTGGAGTTACAAACTCCAGTTGTGAGCCTTCTTGTGGGTGCTGGGAACTGAAGCTGGGTCGTGAGGAAGGACAGTCAGTAAGTACTTTTAACCTCTCTAGCTCTGCGAGGCACTGAAGTGTTATTTCCGATCTTAGTACTGTATGGTCAGACGACCTTCTGCAGTGAGAACAATGCTCCTTAACTGCCTCATCAAGACTGACACAAACCCCTTATGGACAGAATCTACATGTTAGAAATAGATATGCAGTTTAAGGCTCCATCTTGACATCAAAGAATGTTGGAAAGTAGGGATGTATGTGGGCTTTTGTTGGACATGACCAGGAAGGTCAAAGAGTGTCAGGATCATCCTAACCACTAAGAAGGAACAATTTTTTGCCTAAAAAGATTCATCCTTGTCTGATACCTGATTTCTTATCTTTTTCTTAGTTTTCTAGAAAGTTCCACTTCAAGCACAGACCTTTGACCCATGCCATAGTGTTATAATTACTTCAAACACTGTAATGGCTAACTTTGATTGTTAGCCTGATACATCTGAGAAGAAATTTCACTTGAGGAATTACCTTCATTAGATTGCCCTGTGGGCACGTCTTTCAGGCATTTTCTTGATTGATAATTAATGTAGGAATGTCCAGATGGGCAGGTGGCCTCAGGCGTACAAGAAAGATAGCTAAACATGAACCTGGAAGCAAACTAGTTAATAATGTTTCTCCCCAGTTTCTGCCTTGGCTTCCCTTGATGACAGACTGTGACCTGTAAGCTGAAGTAAACCATTTGCAGTTCAGGCTGCTTCTGGACATGGTGTTTATCATAGCAACAGGAAGGATAAAGGGGGAAAAGGCTTCTGAGTGTAGTCACATAAAACATGGAGGAGATTCACACGAACAGAAGTGTGGCTCTATTTTCCAAACCCATTCTTCCAAGTTGCTTCATTAATCTTATGTTTTGTTCTGTTGACAAATTGAAGGCAGTTTTCTCTTTTAAAATGAAACTTCAGACAGTAGAGATATAGCTCATAGAGTTGTTTGTGCTCAGGCCCAGTGACCTCGGTTGGAGCCCTGCCTGGGACCCACAAAGTGGTAGAAGAGAATTAACTCCTAAGAATCCTAAGAATTGCCTTCTGACCTCCACATGTACATTGTGACACTTGTCATATGTATGTAAACACACACAAAAACACATCCCAAAAATGAATAGAGAGAAAGAAAGAGAGAGAGAGAGAGAGAGAGAGAGAGAGAGAGAGAGAGAGAGAGAGAATAAGCAAACAGTAAAAAAAAACATAAAAATTCCATTCCTTTGTAAAGTTCCTTGGACCAGTACCCCCATTCCCATCACTACCTAAATGCTCACCCAGTTGAGTCTCTATCTGTGCATTGATCATATTTGAATTGATGTTTTGTACAGTGATATCAATGTAGATGAATCATTATCCTACGTATCCCTCCCCTTGTGCTATCAATGACTTTACCTCAATCCCCTGTGGCCTGCCATTTCTGAAATTGAAGGTCTTGTTCGATTGCATGTGCATTCTCCCTTCTCCCTCTCAATCCTCTCCCTCTCCCTCTCCCTCTCCTCTCCCCTCCCTCTCCCTCTCCCTCCTCTCCCCTTTTGTGAAAATGTCTTCAGTTTTTGTTCACTTCTGGAAGATGAGTTCACTCACTACAGATGTCACCCACACATACAAATATGCATTCTTTGCATGCTTGGATGGTTTACTCTGCCCCATTCCCACCTATCTGGTCCCTAAACTGAACATTTCATATCTACCTCATCTGCATGGACACGATTTTTTCTTCAAGCTTTCTTTTGTCTCTGAATTCACTTTTCTAAAAGCTGAATGCAACGGGTTAGTTGTGGATGTGTTGGCATTTACCCTGCTTCATCCTCACTAAATTATGTGGACTTGGTTCTGCGATTCTGTGTAATGTCCTGAGTCTGGATTTTAGTCAGCATTAAACTGGGGACATTCCAGGTTATTACAAGGCACACATCTCTCAGTTTCTCCCCTGCACCTCATTCTCTTCTTTCTTTTCCTTTTAGGTTGTAACTCATACTCTCTATTTAAAAATTTCTGTATATATTATTTTTGTTTATCTGCCTGTCCAGAGCAGAGAACACTGTCTTTCTGATTTAAGACCACTACCCTCTTGAAGCATGGCAGGACTTAGTCAAGTTGGCCTGAAAATTTGGACTAACCAGTGACTGGAAGCTGTTCATCTTATTTTTAAAAAGAAACTAAAACTTGATGAAGCTTTACTCTGGGTGCCTGTGTGTGACATAAAGACAATAAAAACGTGGGGCATGAATTGTTACTTTCACAATATTCTCAGCTCATAGCATCCTTTCTAGAAAGCCCAACTAAGTGGGAGTGAAAGCTTTGAGGATAACCAGTAGCTAGGATAGATTTACTGATACTTCCTATGTTTAAGGTGAGTGGGTGGGTAAGGAGGTGACTCTAAACCCATTGAAGAACTACTAGGAATGAAAGATACAGAGGATCTGAGGACATGGCTCAGTTAATAGAGTATTTGAGAGGTTTGAGACCTGAGTTTGATGGTTATAGAGCTTAAGGGCAGCTTTGGACAGACCATATAACCACAGATGTGTGCTCAAACAACACACACACACCACACATAAAAATGAAGACTGTGCTAGTTTGAATATACTTGACCCAGGAACTGGCACTATTTGGAGTTATGGCCTTGTTGGAGGAAGTGTGTCACTGTGAGTGTGGGCTTAAATACCTACATCCAAGCTGCCTGAAAGCCAGTCTTCTCCTAATGGCCTTTGAAAGAAGATGTAGAATGTTCAGCTTCTCCTATGCCATGACTGCCTGGATGCTGCCATGGTCCTACCTTAATGATAATGGACTGAGCCTCTGAACCTGTAAACCAGCTCCAATTAAATGTTGTCCTTAAAGGAATTGCTTTGGTCATGGTGTCTCTTCACAGCAGTAAAACCCTAACTAAGATACTGCTGTTGATAGCATTGTTTTGTAGTCCTACCATTCCAGGGACATCTACCTTCAAGTCTACTGCATAGAATTTTCTTCTAAGATAATAACAACATTTTTTTATTTAAATAGTTTTCCCCTTTGGAATTCACATAATGAAATAAGATTCCCTCCCATATTAAAAAATACCATTAAAAGACATTTAAAATATTTGAATTAATCAGCTACCTCTTAAAGACATTCTCCCAACCACCCTCATGGCCGAATCCAATGACAAGTCACAGAAGCAAAGAGGCCTCCAGCCAAGACTCAACCAATTCCGTCTAAGGCTTTAATCTTGGTCTTCTGTGCTTGCACAATGGAGCCAACTCAGCCAATCAGCAAACATGTGAATCAGAGGTCAGACCCCCAGCCTCTTAAGATGTGCCACCTCTAAACCTGCAAATGAGTTCATGATGTCCTCAAGTGGATAAACTTATGCCAAGTCCAGACCCAGAACCAAGCTCAGACTGTGAGTTTGATGCCTCCAATGGGTGCACGAAGCAGTTCAGTCCAATGTCCATTAGGAGTAGGGTGGAGAGATGACCCAGAGGACACATACAATGTGTGGGGTGCCTGAGTTCCTGGAAGGAAGAAGGGTGAAGAATGCTGGTGTAGGCTGATGGTAGCAGTGTAGACCCACAGTTAGGGCTTGAGAAGAATGAACCCATGTGAACCTTGCAGATGGTAGTTTGAAGTCCAGGATGGCTGTGTAGAACAAAGCCATGTGAGCCACACTGCAGAATTCAACAAGAGGCAAACAAAAAAGGAGAAAACAAGATTACTAACATGGACAAAGACATGTAGAGGGAGAGGCAAGTGGTATGAATCATGAGCCCATGGCGTCTGGGGTGCCTTACTCCTCCTCCAAGCTCTTGTCTACCTCATTTTGTCTCCATTCTAGACTAGTGGAATCAAAATTTTTGCCCTCTTACCCTATCCCTACATAGAATCATTTGAATTATATAATGTGTATATGTGGTGTTTCTCTCTCTCTTTCTCTCTGGTTGTTGTGTGTGTGTTTGTGTGTCTGTGTGTATGTGCATTGCTCAAGACTGTCTGATATCCTGACTGCCTATGTATTGGACAAGCTACTGCCTCAAGGTTAAGGCATCCTGTTGTTTTAAAACCCAGGCTTTGTCATGAAAACCAGGGCTAAGGTTTGCATCTCTGCATGCAACAGAGTTTGAACTGTCTTGTCAGACCCCTCTTCTTTTAGCTCCACCACTCAATCTACCTTCTAACAGTGGAGTAGACATCTAAATTCAAGCCAAGATCAGAAAGCACGCTGTGGATCTGGAGAGCCACTGCAGGATGCTTGTCGTGTTGACAGAGATCTAGACAAACAGCTGCTCCCAGATTGAGGCTCACTTTGATGGGTAGATGAGGGGTGATTGACCCATCATGCACAACTCTTTACAGTGACAATAATACTTCTACAAAGATCTCTGAGAAGGGGCTGCAGAGCCAGAAGTTATCCCCCTTTTTCTTCTGAGGAGTAAGCTTGAGAAGAACAGAATTCAGTGGTTATATGTTACAGGAGCAGACAGACCTGTGCTGTATTTAAGCTGTCCCAGGGAGTTTACCTGTACATCAAATAGAATATCAAGCCCCACATACAAGGAGGAGACTTTGCAAGAGTCAGTTTGCCAGGACCAGGGCTTTTGTGTAGAAAAGTCAATAGGAGCCTGTCATACCCATCAAGGAAGCGAGCAACCCACTGCCCACTAGCTGATCCTGTACACTAACACCAAACTCAATTATTTTACTGAGACTGTAGTCAGTCAAGATAGAGCCTGCCATATCTGTACCTTCTATAGTCCCAACATGTTCCCAGTTGAAGCCTGTCCTTCTATCTATGTGTACAGCTCCAAAGATGTCATTTCTCCCTGACACAGTGAGACAGACATCTTCTCTGTACTCTCTGCTGGTGTCTGACTTCACATGATTCATACATATCTGCACTGTCAAGTTAAAAAGCCCAAGGATGTTGCTGGACAAGGACTTGTGAACAGTGTGGATCACCTGTCAGGAGTTTTCCTCTAAATTGAAATTTTTCCATCCTAGAAAGAGGCTGATGGAGATGGATAATGTAACCAAAGCTGCCAAACTGAAACTCTGGAAGAAAACAACCAAGAAGTCTCAGAAGGTCCTGAAGCCTACAAGGTTCAGAAAACAACCTTTCCATTTATGAAGGGGTTTAAGACTCTCAAACATACTGAGCCTCCTGCATATTTCACCAGCAGTTCCATGGATGCAACTTTCCTAGAGCATCGAACATTTCTATGTGGGCCCTTTGATAATACAGCTGCCTTTGAGTCATCCATACTCCTGTATACAACTCCATAAAACTTATTGGTTTACTAAGATACACTTCATTATAAACTTGTCTTTGTTTTGTCTTGGTGTCCTACTTGGGATAAGTAGACATTTGTTCAGGTTTTCCTAGGAAAACCCACATAGCATCAATGTGTGCTGAGTCTTTTGCAAATACCTCTCTTGCTAAAATATGACCATACAGGATGCTCAGAAGAAAACCTATCCAAAGTGGAGCAAAAACACACTCCGATTCTGACTGCTGAACACGAAGGGAGCTTTCATTGTTTTGGGGGTTTTGTTGGTTTGTTTGTTCCTCCCTTTCTTTTTTTCATAGTAATATTCTTTATAAAGTATTAATCTATTTGAAATCATATTGAAGACCAATATGGGTTTTCATGATAAATTATATTAATAATACTGCAAGATGATGATCCAGAAACATTTCTTTTGTGTACCCTGACCAATACTCTATCCATTGTAATCCTTGAATATTTGTGATTAATACACATTTCATACTGTCTCTATTTCATGAATATATATGATATTTCTAATGGGTATGCATTGGCAATGAAGTCTACTAGGTAGCTATGATGTTACCATAAGATTATGCCACTGAGAACTCCAATTACTTATAACTTGGCAATTTGTTTTTCCAGGCTATCTATCTGTGACTTGTGCAGCAATCAGCAAGACTGAGTCCAGGCTGAGGGATTTGTTCGAGCTGGCTCCACTTTCTAAGATTCATATCAGGTTGTTAGGAAAAAAGACACTTGGCTCACAGCTATGCTGACAGGTTTTATCTTTGTTACATGAACCAAGAGGATGAAGAAGAAAGGGTTTGGCTTCATTTCCCTGCTGACATATTAGTATCGTGAGTACAAGAAATCACGGGGTTGGCAACCGGCAATTTAATAACTTCTGTGGATTCTTTTGAAATGACAACCTGGTCTTTCCTCCACAGACAGCCCTCTACACTAAGAAAATATAGACTTTGGGTTTATGGATGTTGTAGACATTTATCTCTACAGCTTAAAGATGCATGGTGGTAACCCATTATTCAGAGGAAAAGCCATCTACTACCTAAGAGATGACTAAAATCACAAAACTCATATGCAGCAAGCTTCTTTATTCATACATTCATATTGCAAATTTTAACTTAAAAATTAGGCACAGCTTTGGGCTGAAGAGATGGTTCAATGGTTAAGAAAACTGGCTGCTCTTCTCAAAGACTTGGATGTAGTTCCCAGCACCTACATGAAGACTCACAACCATCCCTAACTGCAGCCACAGGGACTTGACACCCTCTTCTGGTGCCCATGGACACTGCACCGTATGTGCACAGATAAATGTGCAGGTAAAACACCCAGATACATAAAATGAAAACAAGATAAATATTTAAATATATTAGACAGAGTTAGAGATTAATAATAATAACTAGTAAAGTTTAATAATCATAGGAGGTTATAGGCATGTGACCCCTTGAAAAAAATCAAGATAAAAGTTAAATCATTTTAGTTTGCTGTGGGCCACAGGTTTTCACAAGTGCAGAAAAGTAAAGGAGGAAGAGAAGGTCTGCAGAGCTGAGCACTCAGAGGGTGACCCAGGAGGATCCCGAGGACAGCCTTTGATGCATAGTAACTTTCTGTCAACATTGTTTCAAAAATAATAGAGAGATTGAATGCCATGGAACTGTAAAGTCCACATCATTTATAGAGACATGTGAGACACTTAAAAAGAAAAAAATATTGGGGGAAGGAGATAGTGTCATTCATAGTGGGATATATTGGCCTGAAAGGCACCACTCTTGGCCCTCTCTGCCTACCAGTAGTAGATCCTCAAAGATGCTCTTCTTGACTCCTTAAAGAAAAATTGTTACTTTCAGATTGATGACTTTCAAGCACTTCTGTCTTCTTTGTTTTTCTTTATAGCAGCATACTTTTTAAAATACATATTTATTTGTTCTTGTTTTGTGGGTTTAGGTGTTTTGCCTGCATCTATGCATGTGTACCACACATGTACAGGGCCCATGGAGAACAAAAGAGGACATTGGATAGCCTGGAACTTAAATTGCAGAGGTTGGAAACTACAATGGGGTGCTAGGAACCGAACCCAGGTCCTCTGGAAGAACAGCCAATGCTCCAAACCACTGAACCATATCTCCAGCTCCCCCAGCATGATGTCTTATAAACTATAGCTAAGCATAGTTCCACAGATGCCACCTATCCTATAGCCCACTCTACCACACATTTCATGAGTTAAAACTTAACATGTTTGCTTTTATCTGTAGGTAACCCTGTCTTGCCCAGCACAAGGGATCTTGTAGCTAAGTGAGCAATAGCAAATGCATACAACTATGCATTCCACCACGGTATAATTTACAAATAGAACCCAGTTCAGATGACTGCTTAGGCCACAGCACTCCAGCAGCCTTCCCTCTCACTGACATTGACATTGACAGCCACCTACTAAGAATGTTGACTATGAGTCCCTAGCTAGCACACTTCCATGGCACAGTTTTCCTCCTAGAGAGGAGAGTTCACATCCAAAGGGGAACTGACAGCCCCACAGCTTGCTCCCCACCAGCTTACCTGCTTCCCGCCTGTGAATCAGAAAGCCAAACTACAGGCTCTGCCATGAAACCTCTAGCTTTAGAGAGCCATAAAGGACCCCATCTCAGTAAAATGGACCAGATACCTCTCTTCAGAGGCCTCAACATTCTGTCTGTCTTTGCCCTTGGGTCTAACCTCTATCCAGAGACCTGCCTCAGTAGTATTTGTCTATCAATCACATTGACTAACATGCTTCTTATCCCCAGCAGTTGGTCTCAGTGTCCCTCTCAAACTTCACATTAGAGACCCTTTCATGTAGTGTCTGTTCTGACTTCCTCCTCTTACAGATCAGTCCCAGCAGATGCATTAGAATCAGAGCTGGATATACAGTCTCCTCACAAGACCCAAAGCAAGCTGAGTGGGAGTTGTGTGGTTGCTAAGAAAGAGACAATCCCAGTGGGGATGTCACCAGGGATCTGAGCTTGTGTCTCTAGTTTCTTCCCATACATCATTGCTTCCAGTTGTACTGACTCCTTTAGGCCAGGAACAAATAAGGAGGAAAACAGTGAATATGATTTCCTGCTTCCTCCCTTACAGAGCGGCTAAAGGTTGGTGGTGGCTTTGACCAGGTCACGTGTCCTGCCTGCCCTTCCTCTCCTCTAGAATCTAAGAATCATTGTCAATGACTGTTCAAACCGCCCCATATCTCCCTATTCCTTCTCAAACATATGAGCTCTTATTTTAATTATTGTTGTTACACACGAAGACTGAGTCCTTTAGTGTTTCTACTGTGTGCGAAGATACACAATTTGGGGGATTGGATAAACGGTTTTCCAGGCCGGCTCTTCCGCTGGAGAAAATGGATTATCTCTCCTCAGGTCATTGACCTGCCATGAACTCTTTTGTCTAGTGCAAGAAGCCTTGGGAAATTCGCCATCCACACATTGCAATCAACGGGTCCTGTGATTATGTGGGCTCTCATTAGGTGACTCCGATTGTTTGAGATTACTGGGATATTGCACAATTTTTATCGCTTGCCTGTATAGGTGAGTGTTCTAGAATATCCTTGGAAAAGTCATTACATGAACTATTCTTCTTAATTAATGATCCAGTGCTACAACAAAGAAAAGCAAGAATCTTATTTGATATAGAGAGTGAAGTGGTTTTGTGTGGTGGTGTATTTGGGTGTGTGTGTGTGCACATGTGTGTATGAGAGAGACAAAGAATTGGGATAACACATACCATAGCCCACGTCATGTTAGTTGTGGGGATGCATCACTGCAGTATGGCAGCAGCGTAGAGGTTCGTGGGTCCACACGATTCCCACGCTTGTTAAAGAGACTTTTCCATCCTTTGTTGCTCACACTGAGCTAGCCTGGGAACTTCTGCAACTTATATTTCTATCTCTTGCCTCTCTGGGATTACATATACATGAGTACTACATCTGATTTTACCCATTTTTTCTGGTGATTCAAACTATAAGTCCGTTGCTGCGGAGTACTAGCAAGTACACGATTACACAGCTAACCACGCCTTCCCAACCATGGAGAACAACTGTACCAGTAAAGATTATTTATTTTTGCCTGCATACATGGCGGTGTGCACACAAGCATGCAGTACCAGAGGAAGGCAGATGGTTATCAAGATTCTTGAACTGAGTATAGCTAAAATCTCCAGTGTGTGAGCCTTCCTTGTGGGTTGCTGGGAACTGAAGCTTGGTCGTGAGGAAGGACAGTCAGTAAGTACTTTTAGAACCTCGTGCTAAGCCTGAGGCACTGAAGTGTTATTTCCGATCTTAGTACTGTATTGAGGTCAACGACCTTCTGCAGTGAGAACAAATGCTCCTTAACGCCGTCACTCGAAGACCTGGATACAGCAAACTCCTTACATGTGACAGAATCTACATGGTTAGAAATAATATTCAGGTTTAAAGGCTCGCATCTTGATCATCAAAGAATGTTGAAAAGTAGGGATGTATGGATATCTTTTTGTTGAGTGGACATACCAGGGAAGGAGTCAAAGAGTGTCAATGACTCTTCCCTAACCACTAAGAAGGAACAATTTTTTTGCCTAACAATAGATTCATGCCTTTCTGACGCTGATTTCTTAATCTGTTTTCTTATTTTTCTAGTACAAAGTTTCCACTTCAAGGAGCACAGCCACATTTGACCCAATGCAATAGTGTTATAATTACTTCTAACACTGTAATGGCTAACTTTGATTGTTACGCGAGATACGATCTGAGAAAAATTGTCACTTGTGAGGAATTACCTTCATTAGACGTTTGCCCTGTGGAGCACGGCGTTTCAGCTTTTCGTGACTCTTGATAATTATAATGTAATGAATGTCTAATGGTCAGGTGGCCTCGCGGGCTGTACAAGGAAAGATGAGCTAAACCATGAACCTGGACGCAAACTATTAGTATAATGTTTCTCGCCGCCCGTTTCTGCATTGGGCTTGCCCTATGTGAGACAGACTGGGACCTTTAGAGCTTTGAAGTAATCATTTGCAGTTCGGGCCCAATGCTTCGATTGAGGTTTGGACAGTGTTGGTATCATAAGCAACAGGAAGATAAAGGGGTAGAAGGCTCACTGAGTGTCTGTCAAAAAAACATGGAGGAGATTCACAGTACAGTAGTGGTTGCTCCTATTTTACCAAAACCCATGTCTTGCCAAGTTATGCTATCATAAACTTATGTTTTGTTCGTGACAAATGTGTGATCTGGCTGGTTTTCCTCTTTTAAAATGAAGCCTTCAGACATAGAGAGGAGAGAATCTCAGCTCATAGAGTTGTTTTGTGGCTAGCCGCCGCAGTGTGACCTGCGTGATGGTGGGGAGCCCGATGCCGTACGCCGCCAAATTGTTGTAATCTAGATAAACTCGCTTAAAATCCTAAGTTTTGCCTTCTGACCTCAACATGTAAATTGTACACTGTCAATAGGTGATGTTAAACAAACACAAAAACGAGCATCCCAAATTATAGAATAGGGGTTGTGGAGGAGATTGAGAGAGAGAGACGGTAGAGATGGTGAGAGAGAGAGAGAGAGAAGGATGAGAGTGTATATTACTTTCAGTAATTAAAAACAGAAAAAGCCATTCCTTGAAAGGTCTTGGTCCAGTAACGCGCCATTTCCCTATGCTCTACCTTTATCTCACCCAGTTTTCTCTATCTTGCTTTGATCCTTATTTGAATTTGGTTTTTGTACAGTGATTTCATTGAGATGATGCATTATCCTACTATCCCTTCCCTTGTGCGTTCAATGTCTTACCCTCAATCCACCTGTCCTCCATTTCTGGAAATTGGGAAAGGCTTGTGTGTCTAGTTGCATTTTGTGGTGGCAATATCTCCATGCGCTTCTCCCCGTCTGTAGGCCCTATGCGCTCTCCTCCTCTCCCTCTCTCCCTCTCCTCTCCCTCTCCCTCTCCCTCTCCCTCGCCCTCGCCCTCTCTCCCTTTCTCCTGTTAAAATGTTCTTCATTTTTGTTTCACTCTTGAAGATAGTTCAACCACTACAGATTCACGCCACACATACAAATGATGCTTTCTTTGCATGCTGAGTTTGACTCAGCGCCCATTCCCACCTATCGGTCCCTAAACTGAACATTTCATATCTACACATCTGCATGACAGGACATTTTTGCGCTTCAAGAGCCCTTTAGATTTTTTTGTTTTTTGGCTTTCTGTTTGTCTCTGTATTCACTTTGTCTACAAGCTGGAATGCAACGGTTTAGGTGTGTGAATGTGTTGCATTTACGCCTGCAGTTGCATCCTCACTAAATTATGAAGGACTTGTGTTCAGCGATTCTTGTGGTACTTGTCCTAGAGTCTGTGATTGTTATTCCAGCATTAAACTGGGGGACATTCAAGGTTATTAATAACAAAGCACACATCTCGCAAGTTCTCCCCTGTCACATCATCCTGTATTTCTTTTTCCTTAGGTTGTAACTCATACTCACTATTTAAAAAATTTGTCCCTGTAGTTTATTTTTTATTTTTGGGAGTTATACATCTGCCTGGTCAGAGCAAGAAGCGACTGTCTTTCTGACTTTAAAAACCACTACCCTCCTTGAACATGGCAGACTTAGTGCCCAAGTGTTGCCTGAAAGAGATTTGGACTAACCAGTTACGTGGGAGCTGTTCATCTTTAGATTCAAACGTAGGAGAAACTAAAACTAGAGAGTAAGTGCTGATACTCTGGGGGTTCCTGTGTGTGACAAAAAGACAATAATAACGTGGGGCATGAATTTGTTACTTTCCACATATTCAGCAGCTCATAGCATCCTTTCTAAAAGCCCAGCTAAGTGGTGAGTGAAAGGACTTTGAGGAGAACCAGTAGCTAGATAGATTTACTGATACTCCAAGTTTTTAAGGTGAGTGGGTGGGTAAGAGGTACTCTAAAAACCAAATGAAGAACTACTAGAAAAAGATACGAGATATCTGAGACAGGCTCTCGGATTAATAGAGTATTTTGAGGCAGGTTTGAGACCTAGTCAGATGTATTAGAGTATGCTTTAGGGTCCCTTTGACAGACCATATCGACCACAGATTTGCATACACACACAATCAGCGGGCACACTAGCGAGCACATTGCACACACACAACAGTCGACATAAAAATAGACTGTGCTAGTTTAATATACTTGAACCCAGAACTGGCACTATTTGATTAAGGCCTGTTGGAGGAATGTGGGTCACTGTGAGGTGGGCTTAAATACCTACATCAACTTCCTGAAACCAGTCATCGGCTCCGAGAATGACAGGCCCTGTGTGAGAAGAAGATTAGAATAGTTTGCGCAGCATCTGCGTTCGTAGTGCCAGGTGGACTAGGCCGAGAGGCTGCCGCTTGAGTCCTACGGCTGTGAAGTGAAGAGAGTGGAGCTGAGTGCCCATGAGAGGCCTGGTGTGCAGGAACCTCGGGCTGTCCAAGCGTAAGATATAGGTGTCCTCAAGAAGGAATGTTGTCTGATATTGTGTCAGGTGTGCTGCTTCACAGGCAGGAAAGACCGCTATCACGACTGAATGTATATCTGTGCGGTTGAGCGGAGCAGATTGGGTTATGTGTGAGGAGCACGTGGCGGCCGATGTCCATGTACGCTCCTGACCTTACAAGTGCGAGACGGTGCAGTATAGAGTGTGTCAGGACAGAATAGCTAGAGCGAGAGCGATTGGTGTGTTTATAGTATTGGAAGGAGAGATTTAGTTGATGGCCGTCCGTGTTTGCGGCGCTGCTTTGAGGAGAGTTCGGACAGTGCGAAGAGGAAGAAAATGATGGACATATCCCTCGGCGCATTCTATAAGCAAAATATCCATGTCGACAAGACGCGTGTTCAAGGATTTGATAATGTATTCAGCTCGGCGCACTTGAAGAGGGACGAGATCTGCGGGCCTGCAAGCGCAGCGCGCTCTGTGACGAGGAGAGGCGCGTGAGGCGTCAGATGGACAAGGGTGCACAGGAGAACAAAGAGCCTCCAGTCCAAACTCAACCAATTCTTCTAAGGCTTTAATCTTTGGGCTTTTGCTTTTCACAATGAACCAACTCAGGCCCAAACCCGCAAACATGTGAATCAGGGCAGCCCCCACCTCTTAATTTTGCCACCTCTAAAAACGGGAAAAGAATTTCAGATGTCCTCAAGCATGAAAAACTTATTGCCAGTCCAGACCCAGAACCAAGCTCAACTTGAGTTTGATGCCTCCAATGGGGCAGACAAGCATTCAGTCCAATG
Source organism: Mastomys natalensis (assembly GCA_021653895.1). Taxonomy (NCBI): domain Eukaryota; kingdom Metazoa; phylum Chordata; class Mammalia; order Rodentia; family Muridae; genus Mastomys; species Mastomys natalensis. The sequence continues at coordinate 1,199,553 of JAJTUV010000207.1, forward strand.
TCCATTAGAGAAGGGTGGAGAGATGACCCAGAGGACACCCTACAATTTGGTGCCTGAGTTCCGGGGAAGGGAAAAAGGGTGAAAATGCGGTGTAAGGCTGATGGTTACAGGGTAGACCCACGTTGGGGTTGAGAAAAGAACCCATGTGAACCTTGCAGATGGTAAGTTTGAAGTCCGGATGGTGTGTAGAACAAAGCCCTGTGAGCCACACTGCAGAAATTTAACAAAAGGGAAACCAAAAAAGAGAAAACAAAGATTTACTAACATGGACAAGACCATTAAAAGGGAGCAGTGGTATAATCAATCCCTATGGCGTCAGGGGTCCTTAACGCCTCCTCCCAAGCTCTTGTCTACCCATTTTGTCTCCATTCTAACTATGGAATCAAAATTTTTCCCTCTTCCCCCATCCCCTACATAAATGCATTTGAATTATATAATGGTATATGTG